>JAUMJJ010000302.1:2755000-3386966 GCA_033556795.1 Tapera naevia
AGGGCAGGGGGATGTTTGGCACCCCCCTCTCAACCACTTCCCCTCCACGCTTTGTGGCTTCAGGACACCATAAACAAGCAGAGACGTGGAAATCGCTGAGATGGATGCAGCCAGGAGCTCGAGTGGTGCGTGGGGGTGCTTTGCCAGGGAATGTTTTGGGTGAGAATCAGCAGATTGGGGTTCCCTGCTGGCAGCAGAGCTGAAGTCTTTAATCCTCTCTGCTCGCAGTCCTGCGTGGGGGAGGCAGGTCCTGAGGGAAGTGCAGGGAGTGGGGAGCCCACAGGAGCCCTGGTCACGGTCATGGTGACGGTAGAGGACAGGCTCCTGCTGCCTCCTGGTGCCCATCGCACTGTTCACACAGCAGCACTGTCCAGGAACGGCTCCACAAAGGCTCTTGTCCAGCTCTGAGTTCTCTCCCCTTTTGATCTGAAGCTCCTGCTGGCTTTGCAGCCCCATGACGGCTCAGATTTGCCCTTGTGGAAGCCCGAGCATCCCGGAGGAGAAACCGGCTCACCTGGTCCCTTTGGGCTTCAATCGAGGTCAGACATTGACAGTAAAATAGGATTAGCTGGGGGAAGGTTATTAGGCAAAATCTGTGCAATTTGTCTAATCTGAGGTGCTTATTTAACACAGTAAGGAGATTATTTTGAAATATAATTTTGACTTGACACTGACCCACTAATAAAGATTCTGTGGAGCTTTGCACGGCTCGAACAGGAACCAGAGTCCTTTGGCAGAGGGACTAAAGTGCCTGTTAACAGCACAGACAAGCTGAAGGGTTTGCTCACGTAGAGCTGGTCCTGCCCACTCCCTGTTCTGCTCCCTGCTCCTTGGAGTGCGGTGTGGTCACGTCCCCCTAAAGAAGGAGCTAAAGGGTGTAGCAGCCAAGAAGGCAGTAGATGCATGAAATGAGCCCCTTCTCAGCAAGGTCTCACACCCAAGAGGCACAGGGCTCCCTCTTTTCCCCAGTGCCCGACCACTCCAGGGTTGAGGGCATAGGGATGCCCTTCAGGGCACCCCAGCCCCCCATAGAGCCCTGCAGACAGAGCCCCTGCAGCTCGAAAGGATGAGATTAAGGGGAGCGAAAAGCCGTGTCTGGCTTCCTGCACGGGGGGATCTCTGTCTCGGCACCAGATGGCATTAATAGTATTATTCCGCACGGCTCGCGGACACCCACGTGCACACACACGCTCGCCCGGCCCCTCACAGCCCTGCCTGGGGCCCGGGGGCTGTGCCATGGGCTGGGGGTGCTGACAGGGAGCCCAGGGGCAGAGCAGGACCCGATGCCAGTGCCTGTAAACTTGGAAGGGGGGGTTATGTTTGGAAGCCAGCCTGTTGTGAGAGCTAAACCACAAGCAGCCTAACTACACCTCCAGGATGGAGCTAGGGAACTTTGGAACCAGGAACAGGGGAAAGACATGAGCTAATGATGTGGTGCATGGTAAATGTGGCCTCTCTGTGTCAGAGGTAGAGGTGCTGCCAGCAGTCCCTGATCACTGGGCTGGCACATGGGTGTGGAGAGCTTTTTCCTCATCTCCACAGCCCTTTGCTTGAGCCATTGAGCCCGGGAGCTATGGGAATGGGAAGCTGGGAAGACCACATGGAAAGATTCAGCTGCCTTTCTCCTGCTGCCCCACCAAGAAGCTCCTGCTCACCCCAGGACCGAGGCAAGGGGGTTGTGGTCCCCATCAGAGGGTGCCCCTCAGGACAAGACCCAGCTCTGCAGCCCTTTCCCTGTGCCCACAGCCCCACAGGTCAGCTGGGAGCTGCGGCCTCAGTGAGACATCGTTCATCTTCTCCCCTGAACCAGGCAATCTTGGAGGATTTCTCTCACAGTCCCTTGAGCCATTAATCTTCTCAAAGTAAATCTTTTCTATGACACAAAGGGGATTGGGTAAATAATACAGAGAACAACTGGAGTGTCCTTTTCCTCTTGGAGGATTTCCAGTTCCAAACAGCTTCCCCTTGGCACTGGTTGTTCGTTGTTGGCTTTGCCAGCCTCTGGAAAGACTGGTGTGATGTAGAAGGGCTCTGGCTGGCTGTGGCTTGGCCATCTCTTGTGCTTAGTCCATGAACAAAACTGAGGACTTGGGCCCTGGGGACAGGAGCAGGAGCCTGCCAGCACTGCTCCACCATCTCCATGACATCAGGGATGCACTTGGCCCGCGAGGAAACGTGAATGCAAAATGTCTCCTCATTAGTTAAAACAGGAGAGCAGCAAATGGTGACTAATGGAACCAAAGAGGAACACTTGACTATGTGGAGAGATGGGGCCGGGCTGGCGGGGAGCCAGCCACACGCCTCCTTCTCCCTTTGTTCTGCTCCCGAAAAGACAGCACATCCGTCAACAGCAACGTGTCTGCTCAAACAGCAGCACTCCACGGTCTTAAATGATGCTCCCAAGCAAAGTAAATAACATTTCAGCCCTCGTTTCCGTGTTGCACATGCCCCAAAGCAGTGGTTATTAGGAAATAACTGCTAGCACTGAGACAGATGGTTGCTCTGGAGCAGGGACCACAGAACAGCCACACAGCAGCGATGCTGTGAGTGCAGCCCAGCACCTCGGCTTCAGCAGCACAAGGAATGGATGGGCTGGATCTTCACAGCACATTTCACAGTGGGGTGAAGCTGGGAAGTCATCATGAATCCAGTTGTGTATCTCAAGACCATGCTTTGGCCCGTTGCTAAAACTTTGCAGAGCCACCAGTGTCTCTGAGCTTGCCCTGGAGCTGGCAAGGACGCAGACCCTGCTCCCCTCCCTTGTCTGGAGCTTCCTTTTATGCTGTGTCGGGACTCCTGCCAGGTCTGGGCACACCACACACCTCAGCCAGGTTTGAAAACCCGGGATGCTGAAAACACTGCCCAGTGAGACAAATTCTGCGACGAGCCTCCTCGACCCGTGCTCCTGAGTCACTTGGCTATGGGATAAATCCTGCCTGTGGGGATGGTGAGAGCCGGCCTGACCGAGAGGATGGACCCTGCTCGAATCTGGGAGCGGGGCTGGGCATCCTGGGGGCCAGAGATGCAGGAGCAGGACCTGGCAGCAGCCTCAGCCCTGGAGAATCCGCTCCGCGCTCCAACACTAGGGGGAAGCAAAAATCCAGCTTCTGGCCTGGGAGAGCTCTTCCCGGGAAGCGGGAGCACGGTCTGGTAGAGGCTCATCCCAGTTGCCCAGTCCTGCCCGTGCCAGCAGCAAATCCCGGCTCAGATTTGGTCCTGGAGCCCTTCCCAAGCTTAGGGAGTCCGTGGTGCAAACGCAGCCGTTTCTGCAGTGCAAGTGAGCCAAGGGGCTCCAGAAGGATCCTGGTTTTGGACACGTTTACCTGCTGGCATTTGCCTAGCCATGGGCTTGCTGCCCCTTGTACCCAGGTACAAGACCCTCGCCACCTCTGGGGCAGTTATCTTTCCACCACATCATGTGGCAGCCGCTCATCGCCTCTGCCACTGGGGAAACTGAGGCACGGAGCAGGGCTGCAGCAAGGCAGCAGCATTCTGGCTTGGATCAGCCATAGCGTGGCCAGCAGGAGCAGGGAAGGGATCGTCCCCCTAGACTGGGAGTGGCTGGGGATGTCCGGAGAAGAGGAGGCTGAGGGGAGACCTCACGGCTCTCTGCAGCTCCCGGAAAGGAGGTTGTGGTGAGGTGAGTGCTGTGCTCTTCTCCCAATCAACAAGAGATAGGAAATGGCCTTAAGTTGTGCCACGGGAGGTTTAGACTGTATAGTGGGAAAAACTTCACTGAAAGAGCAGTAAAACATTGGAGGAGGCTGCCCAGGGCAGTGGTGGAATTTTCATCCCTGACTGTGCCCAGGGAAACAGGTCCTGCTAGGAATGCCCAGCCCTCTCCCACCCAGGTGCTCCCAACAGCTGCCCCAGCTGCAGCTCGTTCTGCAATTACCCCCAAAGCCTTTTTCCTGCTCCGCCCTGACCATGCGTGTTTCTTGGGTGTGGTCATCGGTGGAAGTGGGCCGGTGCAGTGCTGGGGACCACCGTGCCGGATGAAGCCTGTGCCTCAGCCCCTGCGGAGCAGGGTGACCAGCGAGGGGGTCGCAGCGGGCTGGCTCTGCGCGCTGAAGAGGTGATGCGAGGTTAAGTTTGTGAGTGCGTGGGAAGTGCTTTGTGGGAATTGGCTACGCCAGATAAGTAGCCCTGTTGTTTTAATGACTGCTTCCTCTGGGGATTTGTCTGGCAGGGCGGCTGAGGGCACAGGGCTGGGGACCGGTGGGAGGTGAGACGTGCGCTGGCTGGAGGGACACCAGGGTGAGGGGCGCTCCTCTGCAGCCTCCCTGAGCCGGGGCAAAGCCTTGGGCTGTAGCTGACCCCAACAGCCACGGGGGTATCTGTCAGGACCCTCCTTTTGGCTGTTTTCCTCTCTGCTTGCTTGTACTGAGGCAGGGTTTTGCATATGAACTATCCTTAGGGAAAGCACCTGGCAGGCAAACAGCGTCGGTGAGAGCACCGCACCCCTTGGGTGTCCTGAGCTCTGCGGTTTTGGTGTCCGGGAGTTGGGTTTAAATGCTGCCCAGCAGCAGAATTAAATGCTGGGGTCAGAGTGGTTGTGGCAACGCTGATGCTTTCCCTAGAGAGGCAGAAGCTGTCTCTTGTGGCAAAGACCCTCTCCTGCAGCTGAGAAGTGCAGAGGGTCCCCCCTCCTGAAGGGGAAGCCTGTTGGGGCTTGGCTGTGAATGGGCTTCTGCTGCTGTAAATTCTCCTGTGTCTTGTGTGGAGTTCGGGCCAAGAAAATAACTCCTTCATAGGAGCCTCAGCTTCTCCCCAGCGGTGCTCTGGCAGCGTGCTCGCTCCCTGTTAGCAGGTCCGTGGCTACCGGGGACGTGCTTCTGGTGTGTCAGTGCTGGCCTCTTGCATGTGCTGCCAAAGTGCAGGTCAGTGCTGCCCAAATAATTACCGTGATTATTTTCAGCCCTTCCTGATCACAGCTGTGTGAAGCACATGATGCTGTTCCAGCTTGCTGGTGGGGTGGATGTTATCAAAGTCCCAGGTTTGCGGGCTGAACGCTTATGCAAAAGTGATGCACAAATGCTTCCTGTGCATATTCAAATGTGGGAGCTGCGGGAAGGGTGATGTCCCTAACGTTTGGCTGCTTGGCAGGAGCCAAGTCCTAGGTGTAGGTTTGCAGGAGCCAGCTCTGGGAGTGCCTGGCTGCCTGCCCTCCCCTGCCAGACCCCCACGTGTGTCTGGGGAGGGGAGGCTGACAAATGACCCGGGCTGAACAGTCAATGGAGGAGCAAATGGGACTGTTAAGAATGCCACAGACAACTCAAGAGCTCGCCAAGGCTACCGAGCATGGCCTGGGGCCAGTCTTCCACCCTGCTGCCCTGTAGCTGTTGTCTCATCTTGTGCTGCTTCCCATCTTGCCAGCAGATGCTGTCCTGTCCTGGAGAAAGGAGATTTAGGCAGAGGGAGGTTAGTGTTTTTGGTAGAGGTTGTTTCTCTGAGCTAGGAATGATGAGGACACTCACTGGAGATGCTGAACAGCTAAGGGAGCTAAAAATGAATCAGTGAGTAGCATTTACTCCCCCTGCACGTGTGCCTCAAATGGAGATTTGTGAGCCCCTGGGGGTGCTGTGCCAGCCTCTGCACCCTGGTTGTATTCACTGCTGAGTGTAGGAGGGCTGAAACTGCACCTGAGTCCAGCACATTGTGTGCTGGGTACCAAAATGCATTTTTTTTTGTGGCTGGCAGGTTCCTGCTTGCAGGCTGGTGTGCACTGCCATCCTGCAGCAGCTGCCGGGGAGGAAGGGGCAGATGCCAGGCATGTGGCTGGGGCTCCCCAGAGCCTGGGGTTTGCTTGTTGCCTTGGGTGTGGGCCTGAATATCAATTTCCTCACTAAGTATCAGGGAACATCTGTATGGGGATGTCGGTGGCTATGGAAATGCACCTTGGTTCCTGGAGGGATGCGTGGGCAGCGGGTGTGCATCAGCCGCTGCTTCATCGCCTTGCGGGATGCTGATGGCACGGCCAGGGGTGCGAGCGAGCGTAAGGCTGGGGACGAGCACGTGTGTGTGGGAGGGCTGTGTGCCAGGGACACCCACACGCTGCAACAGGGCTGAGGCTGAGTGGGGGGTGATGACGGAGCTCGGCAGCACCAGGGATGAGGAAACGCATCCTTACAAGAAGGAGGAGGAAAGGCCATGGTGTGTCAGAGCTGCGCGGTGTTTTCTCTCACCCCTGCTGTTGGGTTTTTGGCACTGAGGTCCAGACAGGTGCCTGTCCATGGGTTAGGGGATGGCTGGCACCATCCATACAATGAGGGTGTCAGGCGTGGATGGCCTGGAGTAGGGAGGGGTTGAAGGATATGGGGTGGGTGTGTGGGAGCCTTAGCCCTGCCAGCTTCCCCGTGTCCTTCACTGTATTCCTCCTCTGTGAAATGGGAATTGCTCACCCACGCTGTGCGAGCACCACCTTGGTGTGGGTGAGCTCTCCAGCTATAAAGAACCACAATGACCCAGTGCAGGTTGAAAATGGCCAAGGAGCTGTTGTTTCTCATTTTTTTACTGTCAATGATTGTGAGGTTTTCAACTAAATCAAGCAGTGCTTTTCTTTTTTTAAAGTCAGTACATGATGTTTTTTCTCCTTGTTGTTTTATTTGCAACCAGAATGCTTCAGTTTTTCTGTTTATTTTCCAACAAACTGTGATTGGAGAGGCTGTTTTGGAAAGTGAGGAAAACCTGCTATAATCACTTCAAGAAAAGACATTCTGAACTGCTCTAATGGTCCAGACAAATTGGCTTTGGTGCGTCTAAGTCTTGGGGAGGAAGATCCTAGGCTTGAATTAAGCCTTGGATAAATACACCCCAAAGTGAGGCATTAACTAGTATTTATTTGTTATTTGCTGGCTAGAGGGATGAATGTGTAATGAAGTCTGCTAGGCCATATCTTGCTCATGTCCCCTGTCAGGGGAGCAGAATGGTCTGGGGCTGTTCATGTCCTGAAATCCTAATTTCTCTCTTTGGGCTGCTGACAAGTTTCCAAGAGCCCCAAGGAGGAGCAGCCTGAGGTGGCCCAGCCAGGACACAGCTTTGCCCAGGGAAAAGCCACCTTTATGCAGGCAATGAATGGATGGAGAGAGGCTTAGCTGTGTTCCAGCCTCCCTGGTCTGCAGGGAGCTCAGCTTTATGGAGTGTGACTGGCACAGCCCAGCTGCGGGTGCACCTGCAGTCAGGGGTGGTTGCCCAGGTGTGATCCCAGTGCAATAGTCACTGTGGCAGTGCCCACAAGGCTGAAGGAGCCTAGGAGGAGGGGAGGGGGAATAGGGCGCTGTCCTTGGGTACAATGGATCAACTGGGTGATGCCCACCACCCCCCAGGGAGGAGAGGAGGGAGCTGGGGGCTGCTCCTAGAGACCCGTGACCTGCTTGATGGTGCCCACTGGGCTGGGGGAGTGCGAGAGGAGGAAGGGAGAGGACCTGGGTGCTGCCTCCGGGTACCTCAGACCTGCTGAGTGATGCCCATCACCCCCCAGGAGGAGAAGGGGAGGAAGATGGAGGCTACCTCCAGGCACCTGGGACGCAGGAGTGCTGGAGAAGGAGAGGGGAACCAGGCTCTACCCCCGGGCACAAGGGACCCTCTTGGTGATGCCTGCCGCCCCCAACGAGGAGGAGGAGAGGGAAGCAGGGGCTGCCCCCGAGCGCCTTGGACCTGCTCAGTAATGCCCACAACCCCCCGAGGGAGGAGGAGGGCAACTAGGTGCTGCTTTCGGGCACAGGGGACCCTCTCGGTGATGCCCACCACCCTCCGAGGAGAAGAGGGGAGTCGGGGCGAGGAGAAGACGCGAGGGATGTCCCCCAGACCCTCTCGGTGATGCTCACCGGGCTAGAGGAGTGCGGGAGGAGGAGAGGAGAGCAGGGGCTGCACCTGGGCACTTCAGACCTTCTCTGTGATGTCCACCACCCCCCGAGGAAGAGGAGGATAGAGCAGCCGGGCTCTGCCCCCCTCGGTCGGTGCCCGCCCCCCATCCCCTTGGCCGGGGCGGGGGCTGCGGGAGCCCGGCCCTCCCTCCCTCCGCCGCCCCCCTCCGGGAAAGGGAAGGAGGAGCGGCTGAGCTGGGCGCCGGGCACCGCAGCCTGGCTGGCAGGAGCGCGGGGCACCCACCGCCCGCTATTGCGCCGCAGCCCGGGCCAGAGCTGCTCTTTATGGCATGTGGCTGGTAACTTTTTTCCTGCTGTACTCTTTGCCGAAAGGTACGTGGGCTCTGGGGGCGAGGGGCGGAGGGGTGTGGGGGTCACCCCGGGAGCGCTGCCCTGGCTGGAAGTCGGAGGAGGGGAGGGGTGGGGGTGGGGGATTGGGATGCGCGGGGCTGAAGGTAGCCCAGTGCCCTCCCGGTATGTACGGGGCTGGACCCATCCAAGGATGCGCAGGGCTGGAGCCGCCCCAGTGCCCTCCCGGGATGCGCGGGACTGGACCCATCCAGGGATGCGCAGGGCTGGAGCCACCCCAGTGCCATCCCGGAGCGATCGCGGATCCCGGAGCCGCTCCTCAGCGGAGCCCTGGAGATGCTCCACCGCACCGACGTGCGCAGCATCCCCTCTCCCCGGGAGCCGGCGTTCAGCATCCCGGCTGGCAACGATGCTTCCTGGATCTGTGCTCCCTGTTCCCACTCTCCGGGACCTCTCCGAGTGCTGGGCTAATCCCGTGAAACAGCCTTAATCCAGCGATGCTTTAAAAATCGCATCCCCTCCCTCTAGGAACGCTGTATTAAGTGTATCCCAGCGGCTTGATATGAATCAGATTGGGGGGGGTTGGAATCGTGGAAGTGTGTCAAGGAGACGCACACTTAAAGATTAGAGATTAAATTAAAGTTGGAGATTAAGCGAACGCTGTGCAAATCTATAGAGGTAATGCTTTAAAGCGAGTCTCTGCTATGGATGCAATTAAAGAAGGGCAAGGAGCTGCACGTAACGTGGGTAGTTAAATCGCAGCGCATTTGTTACGACGATCGATTGCTGTTACATAAAGGAATTGCCCATTTCCGAATCTGCGGGAATTTTTAATTATGTTTCTGTAATAAATTACCTCTTTGCACTTCACCTGGTCTGCGGATGCGGTGGTGGAAGCGTCCACCTTTTGGGAAATTGTCTGCTTGGGGGATGCAAAATGGCATTTGCCCTAATTATCTGGTTTTTGACATTTGAGGGCAGCAAGGGGGGAATTTTGGAAAGGGGGACGGAGCTGCCTCCTGACATGAGACTTCTCTCGCTGTCTGTTACATTACCCATTTATCTCCATGTTAATCCAATGAAAAATATTTACCAAGGCTTAATAGGACATCCTGTCCAATTGTGTGGTGATGATCAATTATTCCATCAATTATTAATTATGGAATAGCTGCTTTATTTGAGCTGGAGTAAAGCTGCTTTGGGGAGCTTTACCCAAAATCGCTATTGTGTTTAGGATCTGCTGAGCTGAACGTGCCAGCGTCTGCTTTGCTTACATTTGCATTTTTACTGTGCTAAAAGGAAAAAAAAACAAAACCCAAAAAACCAATAGCCATTGAAGATGCTACAATATTTTTCCCCCCTCCAATAGCCAAAATAATAAAGAGCTGTACTGGATTTATTGCTTTTTGCATGTTTTCAGCCCCAGCTTCTTGGAAAAGGTATCACTTCCCACTGAACTATCTCTTCTGAGAAGAGCAAATTAAAAGCCTCCATTAGCACAACTCCTTGTAGCCTCATTTTCTCCTTTTTTTTTAAGGAATAAAACCTGTGTTCAGTGTTGAACAGTCTCAGTGGTGGAAAGTGTTAAATGGTTCCAAAGAGGACAGCAATACAATGGAAGTTTCATTGTAATAATAGGATAAAAAAGAATGAATTGCTTAATGCACGATAAACCTTTCAGATACTTAATATTTCTGGGCATCGAAGCGCATCCTTTTAATGTGTTCTTGCTGTAGAACAAGAGCTCAAGTAGAAACTGAAAGCAAATAAATGTTTGATCCAGAGGACCACTGAAGTTTAGAGATCTCTCAATGGTTTTTTGATGCTTATTTTTTTCCCCCCTCACTTATAAAATAAACAAAAATAGGTGGCTGGCAAGCAAGCAGGGAGTTGAGCAGAAAGACGGTCTGGCAGTGTGAGTGAGAGCAGGCAGAGGAGGAGGGGAGGCGAGCAGGTGATGAAGAGCACACTGGGCAAAATTGAGAGGCATGGAGCTGGGAGAGCATCTCCCTGCGTGTTCTTGCTGGATCTCTCTGCTGCCTGATTTATATTGGCATTATATCTACATTATGTTCCTGCATTGGGTGCAGTGAACTATGCAGCTTGCGTTTTCTAATCTCTTACCCATCTCGGCCCCCCAGTGTGGCACAGCGCTCGTTTGTCTCTGAAATGAAACATGGAAACCTCATTAAATGCACGGAGGAGACGCCTGCAGTGCTGAGCTCCTGGCCGTGCCCGCGGTTTGTTTACCCTGCGGACAGCCAACATTTCCCAGCCCGAGGAGCTGTGGTGGCGACTTGCCCAGAGCCCTTTTACCTGTGCTTGGCGTGGGCTTAGGGCTGCTCCTGCCTTGGGATGAGAAAATCGATGTAGGCAACCCTAATGTTTCCTGGTGCATTTGGTCCCTGGAGGAATGGGCTGCGCCTGGCGCGATGGCGAGTGCCAGGGACGTGAGATGGAGCAGCCATTCCCAGCAACGGGGGCTGCTTGGGAGCTGTAGGCTTGGCTTTGGGCAGCCCTGGGCTCTGCCCAGATGGTCGTGAGGTGGAGGGATGGGCACTGCTCTGCCCTCTTTGGAAGCAGTTGACAAGCTGAGTGCAAAGGATAGAACTGGAAGCGTCTCTTTGTGGCAGGAATTCTTCTGACATGGCAGCACGCGGGTTGTGGGCTACGCCTTGGATAACATGGAGTCATCTCACACCCAAATAAGCAGCCTGTTAATAAGTGTGACTTCCTAGGAGGGCATGAAGGAGCAAAAGTGTTCAGTTGTAGCAGTCCTTAACGACGCATGCTTTGCTGGGAGGCTTCTGCAGTGGCAGACTTGGGTGCAGAGTGTTTCTTGTCTTTGAAATCATGATTATAGCCAGCTCCATATTTTTACATAATCATGATTTTGTGAGTTACTCTTCCCTTGCTTGAAGAGCCTTGAGAACTAAACCCCACCACATCCAATCTGCAGATTGCTGCCATCAGCTGCCAGCAGAGCTGTACCAAATATTTAGGAAATCCATTTCCCTACTCTTGCTAATGCTTGCTGCCTGCCCCAGCTGCTGCCTCTTGGAAAGGGCTGTCAGCTCCTCTCTGCAAGAGAAGGGAGCAGGCACAGCTTAGAGTGGAACAGGAGAAGGTGAGTGTGATTTCAGAGCTTGCTCTGGTCCTCTGTTTTCTTGCACCTGTCGGCCGCGTGGTGAGAATCCACATCTCCACCTTGTAAAGCCAGCGTGGGGGCTGCGGTGTGCAGGATGGCACAGACCTACAGCTCCAGAGAAAGCCCAGCAGCAAGCCTGTGTACCCTCAGGTGCAGCCCTTTGTACCTGCTCTGCTTAGCCCTGGCCTCCCAGGGGGACACTGTGCTGTCAGCCTGGCTGGGTAATGTCACCAGGTGTCCCCTTGGGACTTGGCTGCAGCTCCTCAGGCTTCGTGTTCAGCGTGGAGCTGATGGGCTGCAGAAGGAGAGGGAGAGGCAGTTGGTTCTGGTCCTCGGGCTTGTTCCTCGCCCCCCTAGGAGGAGCTGGGGCTGGTTGGGGGACTCGAGAGGTTGATGCAGAGCTGGGGGATGTCCAGCTCTGGCTCAGAGTGCTGTGTGGATGGGGTGGTGAGCTGGTGTGGGAGGTTCAGGGCCCAGACAAATCAGCAGGAAGAGCTTTTTTTTTCCAGGCAAGGGTTACAGCCTAAGCCTGGGCGCTGTCGTAATAACTGGAGGTGGTTCAGGCCTTAATTTCCATGCAGATGCACTAAGGAGCAGGCAGCTTCTGCTCCAAGCGTGTTTGAGCGGTGCCCTTGCCCGCAGGGGAGCAGAGGCAGCGTTCTCCTTCGGTTCGTGGTGATGGTGGCTGCGTCTGGAATAACCACAGTGCTCAGGCCAGGGGGCTTTCTACGAGGGTGAGGCCCCACAATGCAGGGCAGGGAAGGTGCTGGGGCAGGTTCTTGCCATGGCTGCTGTGCTGGGCACCAGCTGAACGCCCCAGGCCATGCTCGGCATTTCGTGGCACGGTTTCCACCCGCCTGACAATGGTCCCCAAGGGGCACAGCGTGGGGGAGGCTGGAGTCACAGCTTTGACTCTTCAGTTGGAAAGCCACCCTGGTGGGGTGGCATCCTTTGTGGCTGCTCCTGGCAGCAGGTGTGCGTTGCTTGAAAGGGTACCAGCCTCATGCATTTATTGCCTTGTCCGAGCTGCTCATCTGCCTGTCCGTCCCTTCCCTGATGCTCAGAGATGTCCAAGGTGACTCTCTTCATTAGGAGAAAGGCTATTAAAAGTGTCCTGGAAATGAGGGCTTGAAGGAAGCTCATTGCAGGGAAGGCCAAAGGCTGCTCCAGCATTACAAACGTGCAGGCACTGTGTGATAGAATTACTGTCGCATCTTAAAGCAGTAGAGAGGAAAGATTAGGACTTGCCACCCACCTGTAATTCCCACCCTGCAATGCGTGCCAAGCTTCGGTTCACTTTCTCCTTGAAGAGGGCAGGTGTCAAACACCCTTAATGAGGATGATAAATAAGCGGCGAGGTGATGATTAGCCTGCTGTTCTTCACAGCATCCCTGCAGCCCGGTACAGCTGGTGGCTGGAGAAGCCCCAGTGGCTCACAGTGCTGGTCTGTGAGTGGGCTTCCTGCTGAGGGGGTGCCCAGCAGCATCTTGGAGGAAGGGTGGGGTGGGTAGGGTACCGGGGTGGTCAGGCCACCAGACGCAAGAAGGAGGTCTTGGGAAAGATGCTCCTGGTGGGTTAATGTGAACTCCAGTCTAGCATCTGTCCTCTGAGATGCTGCAAACCCCCCTTTTGAATGCTACAACACAATTACTCAGGCAAATAGTCAAGCCTCGAGTGGCTGCTCTTTTGTAAAGAAGTACTTGGGGAGTCAGGGACATCTTCTGCTCTTTGAGGAACAGTATCATCCCAGGCTGGATTGCCCATGCCCAGAGGATTGCATGGGCACCCTTCAAATACAGTATGTTTAGCCTTTTCCCATCTCTGTCAGGTTTTCACCCAGTTCCTGGTGTGCGAAAGAACTTGCTCAGCTTGGAGAAACTTGCTGGGTTTGGGCGGGCACGGGACTGGCTGTGGGTTCTGAGCAAGCAGGGTGCTAACACAGATGATGTGTGGGCATCGTGGGCAGAAGAATCTTCTTTGGTCAGGAGAAACAGCTCTCTAATTGCACTGGCATGAAGCTGTTCATTGCCTGAGACCAGTCCTAAATCCCCTTCACAGCAAAGGACAGGCTCTTCTCCGTGAGGTTTGGAGGCACCTTGGGACATGGTTTAGCAGGCATGGAGGGGTTGGGCTGACGGTTGGACTGGATGATCTTAGAGGTCTTTTCCAACCTTAAAGATTCCATGAGAGGAGGGTTTGGATGCTCGTCGGGGAGGTGATGGCATTTCTGTTCCTGCACAGGCTGAGGTTTCACTCTGTGCTGCTCCTCATGCAGGACTCAACACCTACATCTCAGCTGCCTCTTCCAGAAATATGTGGCTTGTTGACGGGCCCTGGGGTCATTTTATGGTCACTCTGCCTTACTGCTCCTTAGATGTGAGTTAGCAAATGAGTGCTTTCCGTACTGCTCAGCACAGAGGTTGGCTGTGCTGCTGAATGTGTTGGAGTTTGGCAAGTCCAGCCATCAAGACTAGTAAATATTCCAAAGGGATGATAGCAAAATGACTTGCTTCTCCCAGCTCAGATAGAGATATTAATATTTCAATTGCTCTAGGTTGTAGTTGACTACAATTTAAGAAGATTGCACTCTGATAACTTGAAATACCTGCCTTTCAGAGCAAGTGAGACAGTGTCCAGCTCCGTGCTGGGCTTTGTGTGGCTTCCAGCTACCAGCAGGCTGGTCTCCAGCGTTTGGTGCTGCGTGGCTGCGTCTCCCCAATAGAAACTGTTCCATTTTGGCTCCTCTAGCCACCTCTTTTCAGGTTCCTGTGAATTAATGCCCTCAATATTTAGGTTAGGGTCAGCACATCTGACCAGATGTGAGCAGTGATTTCTGGTTTAAAAATATTGCAGAGCTATTTCTAAATGTTTAATCTCCCTCAGTGATTTGGAGACAGTTTTATGAAACATGGAATTAGGATGGTGCTCAATGCTAAATGGTAAAGGAGATTATGTGGATTTAACTCTATGCGTCTGTCACATAACTATTGCCAATCCCATAACTTCCATTTTCTATTAAAAATCCGTTTCCCCCTTTGACCTGAAAAAAAGCTTTATGGGTAACCTGGATTTCTCTGTTTATGAGGTATTTTTCCACTCTTCACCCCAGCCCCTCACCCGTCTGTCTCTAGACCTTCTTGGGCACTGCCTGGGAAGAAGATATTTCCCCGTCAAGCTTTTCTATCTTTGTTGTGGCAGGAGGCTTCTCAAGGCAAGGTCTGGGATCTGGGCTGGAGATGCTGGATGGAGCAGAGCCGGGTGGGTGCTGGGGTGCTGAGCTCAGTGGGATGTTCCTGGTCCAAAGGAACAAGGCAATAGGTGGTTTTTGCTTTGTGCCTTGCATGCCCCAGCTCCAGCCATCTTCTGCTTTGCAGGAGCGACAGGCATTGCCACAAATAGCACAGTGCTGCTCGCACGTGCTTTGTTTTCCTTCCTCTGCTTGCAAATGTGCTTTATTCCGCCCCCACCCCCCTTTCATGTATTTGGGAGAAGCACCGTGCTGTTCTGATGAAGGGAACTGCTGATTCATGACGACAAACCAGCCTGGAGATGTCACAAAATGACATCTGCAGGGCCGTGTGGTGGCCTCAGAGCTCTGCAAAACCCGGCACTGCTGCGTGGGAGGCTCAGCTGGAACACTTTGCTCCTCTGGTCCCTTGTTCTGATGGTGCTTGTCGGTGAGGGAGGGGAAAATAAATGGCTTTGTCTACTTCTACCTGTTCATGGACACAAGGAACTGAATACACTGGTGTGTGGGGACATATGGATATGCTTTCTTGACCTATAAATCTATTGTTTCATGTATGGTGGCAGCGTTGGACCTTGCTAGTCAGTTAATCCATTACAGGGATGGGTTTGCTGGGCAGCTCTGGCCATGCAGTGCCCCTGACATGGGACAGTCGGGCTCTGAGTAGGCAAAGGAGAGGGGACTTTATCATTTTAGGTTGTGATTTGATACAAAGCATGCAGAGAGCAAGAACCAAGTGCTCTCACCTGTGATTTCATGGGTACTGAAAGAGGCATGAGGTTGTCCATCCAGCTGGGAGTAGGGTGGAGAGGACTCTGCTCTGGAAAGGGGTGAAGTGGTTTGGGGTTTTCCATCTCAGCCCGATTGAGGGTGATGTGGATCAGGCCCTAACAGCAAAGACCCAGGGAGATGTGTGCTCACCACTGCTGAGCTCTGGAGGAAGCTTGGCAGGAGGTGCTGTGGCCAGTGGTGCTCAGCCGGCCCCTCCACAGGCTGCCGCGCGCTCGCCCTCGGAGCTGCGGCAATGCCCTCTGTACGGATGAGGCTTTCCTTCTCCCCCCTGCTCCTGTCCCCTCCTCCCCAAGTTAGGAAATCGAGGTCACGGAGGGTCCCCCGTGACTCGTTTTGAACTGATGGCACAGTAGTGATCAGCTTATTGGCTCTGCGGCGCCACGCGCAGCGTTCTCAGCCAGAGCTATTAATACACCCGCCGAGGGCCGCTTTCTGTATCCCTGTCCTTCCGCCCACTTGGAAAGAGCGCGACTAAAAAAAGAAAGCGGATCTAAGTGACTGGGGGCATCCTCATCCTTATTTATAGGCAATCTTGCTTGCTCTGGTTGAGAAGGGGGAGCTCGTGGTCCTGCAGAGTGGGAAGGAGAGACTGGAGGAGTTGGGTGAAGAGGTCACCTCCCTCGTTTCGAAGAATGGAAGCGCCTTCCTGCAGCGCTCACAGTGCCTGGGAAAGCTGCTCCTGGGCATCCTGGTGGCTGTGAACACTGTCTTGGGCTGTGCCCTTGAACCCTGTGTGTCTTGGTCTTTGCTTGAGTGGTGCAGGGATGCCTGGTGCCAGGCTGCAGCTTGGGCATCGAGTTGGCTGGGACTAGGCTTCCTCCAGTTCTAGGAGCAGGGAGCAACATTGAATCCAGTTTTCCCACCTTTCTCCTGGAGAGAGAGTGTTTGGAGGCAGTGCTAGGGTAGCAGGAAAGTTCAGCCCTGCTTGCGGGAGGCTTGCAGTGGATGTTTTGGCATTGCCAATCGGCATCTGCAGACTGGCCAGGGCTGTGCTGGGCAGCTGGTGAGGCAACAAGAGTGATGTCCGTCTGCAGCTTCAGGCTGGGGGATATTGGGGTTGGCAGGAGAAATGGTGTTGGGTGGTTGTTGCACATGGGTATTCTCAGGGCTGTAGGTGCTGAGATATGGTTGGACCACACACTTGGAGCCACCTGGGTGAGCATGGCCACCTGGGGAAGCCTTGAGGAGGGTACTCTGGGTACCCTTCTGTGCTTGCACAGCCCTGGTTGCCCTGCTGAGGTGCCTGTGATCCCTGATCCATGCTACCAGCAAGAGCACTGGCCTGTGAAGACAATCTTTATGCTTCCAGCCCATGCACTGATGCTCCTCTGCTCTGCTGCGTGCAGGAACCAGGGATTGGTCTGGGGGGTGCTCACTGTGCTGGTTCCTGCAGTAACCCCTTGCAATTGTGGCCTCTGCTTTCTCTGCAGCACATACTGAAGATGTTGGAACCAGCCTCTACTTTGTGAACGACTCTATCCAGCAGGTCACCTTCTCCAGCACAGTGGGGGTGGTGATCCCCTGCCCGGCAGCAGGGTCACCCAGCGCCGTCCTCCGGTGGTACCTGGCCACAGGTGACGACATCTACGATGTGCCCCACATCCGGCATGTCCATGCCAATGGGACTTTGCAGCTCTACCCCTTCTCGCCATCAGCCTTCAATAGCTTTATCCACGACAACGACTACTTCTGCACTGCGGAGAACTCGGCTGGCAAAATCAGGAGCCCAAATATCCGTGTTAAAGCAGGTAGGAGCTTCCAGCAGGTGCTGGGGTTTGGGTGAGGTACTGCCTTTTCTCCAGCAGGACAGGGATGTGCAACCTGGGGGCTTCCAGCAAGAGCCTGGAGGTGGTGGTGTGGCTGCAGCCTCACAGCAGGAGAGGTCCTCTCCCTCTGAACCAGTATTGTCACACCCAGCCATGCACAGGGGACTTTTCCATGGCTGTGGGAAGAGCCAGACCACCTCTGTCTGTGGTGGGGAGACCAAAACTGTGGCCCACAACCCTCCTCAAGCCTTCCTGTTCCCACCGTAGCATCCAGCTCCAGCCTACCAAGGATTATTAAGTAAAGAAAAAAAGAGGAATATGGCAAAGAGCTGATTCCAAAAGCCATTATAGTAAATTATTGACCAGGCTGAGGAGGGCTAATAGCCCAGGAATGGCTTCATTATGTAACCTATTAAAAGTGGGGCTAGCAGAGGGAACATGACAGAAGTGACTACAGGGTTTTTTATTTTAATGCCTTGTACTGCAGAGTAAATTGGTATTAACCCCCTTCCGCAGGGTGAATTATTTACCAACACTATCTGGTTACCTATAAACCACGACTGGGTGGAGGAGGAATGGCAACAGATGGGGAGCAGTGAACATGGATGTGCAGCATGGAGCTGCTGCCTTCTTTGTGTTGGGGACCACAGGCTGGGCTTTTGAGGCCCAGGATGCTGCAGGGGTGACGTGACCGTGTCCCATGTGGCCACGGGGGCTGTGGCACCTCCAGCTGGCACCGTGCTGTGCATGCAGCAGGTGATTTCCTGCACGAGGATGTGGACGATCACAGCCCCTCTGGTGAACCTGGGAGCCTGGAGATCTGCAGGCTCACCTGGCAGGGTGTGTGAAGGTGCTGTGGGTGCGGGTGCCCCAGGCTCGAGCAGCAAGGGTGGCTGCTCTGGCTGGCTGGAGGATGGGTGCTCTGGGTGTGGTGCAAGGGAGAAAGCTTCTCTTGGTCCTTGCCTTCCTGTGTGTGGGCAGACTTTGCTTCACTCTTCTCTTCTGAGGACATCCTTGAGATCACAGGAAGTCAGTACTAGAGCTGAGCCCTGGCTTTCATCACCCTCTTCAAATACTGGGTTGTGTTCACCCCTGCTGCCAGTGGGATTCAGCTGGGAGCCCAGCCTCCTCCGTGCCCGGCGCGGGTGCAGTTAGCAGGAGGTCTGAGTACATGGCCCACACACAGGGCTCCGGAGGCCACCAGGACGGCTCCAGCTGTGGCTTTGTTTGAAATGCTTTGGCTTTATGGCGTTTGGAAATGGCTGAGAAACATTCCCTTGATTCTGCTTCCTCTGGGTCATCTTGCATCCCAGTCCCTCTCCAGTGCTGTGTAACGGCAGCTGGTGAGACCTGGGAAGAAAGGAAAGGAATAAAATGCAGTTGAAAATGTGAAGAATTGGAAAAATCTCTGGAAGCTTTGGAAAAGCTGGTGGTGAGCACGTGGAGCACATCTCTCTCGCCAATGGGAAGTTTTAAGTGTGCTCGTTGTGGCTGTAGGTTGCCATGGTGGGATTTATTCCCACAGGGGGTTTATTCCCAGGGGCACCAGAATGCCAGAAGCCCCAGCTGAGGAGGCTGCTGGGGGGAGCACGGGGGCCCTTTTGTGAGATCCACTCCAGGTTGGGGCAGTTGCAGGGGGCAGTGAGTGTGCAGGAGGTCAGGCTGGGTGCTCCTCCTGGTCCCTGCTGGCCTTTAAAGCCCGTGAATAAACCTCCTCTCCATGGGATTAAGGAGGCTTTTGCCAGCTAATCTGCTTTGGCACTGGAGTCCCTTCCCATGGTAGGCTTCTCCCTGCATCCTCGCGGCACTGACCCTCGTCCTTCCGGCTGGGACACCGGGCAAATGACCAGAGTGAGCTGGAGGCCACTTTGAACCTTCCTCCTTGCTTTTCCCAGCATCGGGGGGGCTCTGTGTGCTGGGACAGTGGCTGAGTTGCAGGCAGGAGGTGCAAAGGTGGGGCAGCCCTCCTGCAGCTTGAAACTTAGTGATGTACGGCCGCTGCTGGTCTCCTCTGCAGAGCCTGCCGGGATGTGTGAACGAGCACCCCGGGGTTGGAGGGACCTTGGGGTGCACCTCTGGTTCTGTCCCAGCCTCTTGCAGCAAAGCAGGGGCCCCTGGATGCCTGGGAAATCAATGGAAACACTGCCTCCCTCTCTTTGCTTGTGTGTTTGTGCACGGTGTGAGATGCATTGCCAGCAGGTGCTTTGAACTCAGGGAGAACATCTCCCTTTTGGGGCTGCTGAGGAGTTCTGTCGTAGGAGATTTGCTGAGCTGCTTTGGTTCTGGCAAGGGATGTTGTTAAAGGATGGAGTGAATGCATTGTCTGTCTCGCAGTAGCGATGCCCGTGTCCTACAGGGCACAATTACTGTCACAGGAAGGAGGCACCTGCCCTCCCTGTGTTTTATACTTCAGCTTCAGGAATTTATGGTGTCTGCATGTGGTGCTGGGCATGGTGACATCTTTCTCTTTCTGAAAAGACTAGGGTGGATCCAGTTTACCCAGCGGGTGCTGCTGTAGGGCTGTGGCACTGGAGAGTTCCTTGTCACTGGTCCAGGGAGCAGTGTGGAGCTGCCAAAGGGGAATGCATCTCCCTGAGGAACGTGGCACCTGGTGGGGACAGCTCGTGGCTCCCACTGTGGCACAGCTTTGAAAATTGTCATCTGCTTCCCTAAATATTCCTGCAGTGGGTCTGGGAGGGTGCCAGGCTGTGTCTTGGCTGCCTCTCCTGGGTGCCTCACAGCTGCATTTCCAGCACTTGTCCATGATTATCTCCAAGGTGGGAGGTTGAACATTCCAGCTACTAAATGCCCTTGGTCCCTGTGCTGAAATCTGGGTGCTGCAAGCCTCTGCCTTAGCACCTTTGGTGACTGCAAAGCCAGCACCTTGTCTTGGTGGCAAGCTCTGATGACACTGGGGAGAGTTGCAGGGTCCCAGCAGCAGGAGCTGGGCCGGGCATCCCCTCTGCACGCCGGGCTGCGATCTCCAAAGGAGATCCACTTCCTTCTCTTGGAAGGTGGGCCAAGTGTTTTGGATGGAAGCAGTTTGCTGGGTGGGTTGGTTTGTTTGGGAAACGTGGGATTGAAGCAAAAAGGAGTGTGTTTGCTTCCAGCACTGTCATGCTACCAACCATCTGCTTCTCTCTACAGTTTTCAGGGAACCGTACACCGTTCGGGTGGAGGACCAAAGGTCGATGCGTGGAAACGTGGCTGTTTTCAAGTGCCTCATCCCTTCTTCAGTGCAGGAATACGTTAGTGTTGTATCCTGGGAGAAAGACACCGTTTCTATCATCCCAGGTAAGAGAGGAGCTACTTTTCTCTAGGAAAATCTGATCTGCTTTGCCGTGTGGGAAACTCACTTGTGAAAGGTCTTTTTTTTTTGGCTGATCTATGCCTGTGCTGCACAAGCAAAGGCTTTTATTGATGATCATCTCGTGGCCTCATACTGGAAACTGCTGGTGGTGGGAGTAGACGTGTTGTGTTCAGGGTCTTGGTGCTGTGGTTGGTACTTTGTGTATTCCTGGCCTTACAGATGTTTGGTGGAAGCATTGCAGCATGCATGCACTGTCCTGGCTTCTGCCAGCTCACTTTGGGTACCTTCAGCTGGGGTTTGGACAGCAGGAAAAGTCTGCCTGTACTGTCTGTGTCCTGACTCCTGCAGTCAGAGCTGGTTTTTACGTTGTCAGGATGATGCACGAGTAAATATTGCAGCTTCTCTTGCAAGTTTTGACAGCTGTTTCAGCCATGAGGAAAGGAGCTTGGTAAAAATAGCATCACACACAACTTCCTCTCACTTGCACCTGGAAGCTGCTTGGCCTCCCTGTCCCATGCAGCTGTCCTTCAGCCAAGGATGTGTCCCATTCAGTGCAGACTTTAATCTGTGGGGAAGGGAGGTGGATTTTGCAGCACCAGTGGATTGTCCCTGGGTAGTTGCTTGTGATTTTGGGGCAGGTATGGAGCACCCTGTATTCCTGTAGGAGCAGGGTCTTTCCCCAGCCCTGGGGAGTGAGGAGGAGTGGTGGCCAGACCACTGATGGGACACAACCTCCCAGGAACCTCTGTGCAGCTCTGCCTGAAGGAAGAGAAACCGGACAAACTGCTGGCTGAGCCGTGCGGTGCCGTGCTGGTGCTGTGGGCTCTGGCTCCTGCACTCCTGCCTGGCTTTGTCAGAGGCTTTGAAGCAGCTCTGGGGCTGTGGGCAGGTGCTGGGCACAGCGTGGGGCCAGCCCCGTGTCCTCGTGTACCTCCTCGAGCTGGTATTGATGGCAGCGCTGGCCGCCCGGCGCAGCGTGTGTAAGCTAGTAGTAAAGCAATCAATACTGCTTTCCCCAGGGGGATCCAGAGAGAATTAAAGGATTTTGCCTGGAGTGAATGCTCTGTGCTTGATATTTGCTCACAGGTCAGTAAGTCCCGATGCTCCTCTAGGGCTCAGTGTTGCTACATTGGCAGCGCCGCGGGGAGCAGATGCAGAAGGGCAGATGCCACCGGGAGCAGGGCACGAGCCCCGTGCCTGCTGGGGCAGCCACTGACCAAACCCGAGAGGTGATTGGCTCTAATGCCTCCTGCAGGGATGGTTCTTGCTTACGGAGCGTGGGGGGCAAAGTGCTTCACCTGGAGGGGGGGGTGGCCAGTCCTGCTGAGGGATGTGGTGGCTCTTGCTGGTGGCCTGCGTCTCCTGAGTGCAGCTGATCTGCTGACTCAGCACAGCCCAGAGGGAATTGGGGCTCCAGGGCTTGTGCTGGTGAGTGATGCTGCGATGCTTCAGCAGGGTCTGCGTGGCAGGGGAGCAAGGCTGAGTGATTGCCCAGGGAACAAGGGCATCCCTCCGGACAGAAGCTGCACCCTGGCTGGCACGGAGCCCCTCACGGCTTGCAGCACCGCAGCCGGGGCCCAGCTGCCTTCCCACACTCAGCATGAGTGGGAAGAGCATCCCCTCCCCAGTGCTGAGCCCTTGCTGACAGCTCAGGGTGAAATACAGCATGGTACACTTTGCCTCAGGAACGTGGTCTTCCCTGACCAGGCGTTCGGAGCGATGAATTTGTGTTGATCGGCAGCTTTTTGCCTGGAAAGGGAGATTCTTGCTTAGCAAAACCTCCTTGAATCCCAGCCTACGTGAGGCAATTCTGGCATTCAGGGTGTCTGGAGCACAGTGGGAAAGTCTGTTTCATTTTGGTTAGGTGAGAAACCTCTGGGTGGTCCAAAGAGCCTGTTTAAATCAGTGTTTTGATGGGTTTTACCTAGAGGCCAGCTGGCGTTGGGGAAAAGGAGGGTACTCATTGGTAGGGTGCAGACTGGCACCACAGTCTTGCCAGCCCTTCTCTGCAAAAAGTTGTGTCTGTGTGAAGGCAAAGTGGATTTCTGTTCTGCAGATGGGACTGAGGAGTTCATGGCCACAAAGCTGGTGAAGGGTTGGTTTAGAGGGGAAGCTGTGTGAGGAGCGGCTGAAGTCACTTGACCTGTTCAGCCTGGAGAAGAGGAGGCTGAGGGGAGACCTCATCATAATCTGCAGCTTCCTCACAAGGGGAGGAGGAGCAGGCACTAAGCTCTTCTCTCTGACTCAAGGGAATGGCAGGAAGATGTGCCAGGGGAAGGTTAGATGGACATTTGGAAGAGGTTCTTCACCCAGAAGGTGGTGGAGCACTGGAACAGCTTCTCAGGGAAGCAGTAACAGCCCCAAGCCTGACAATATTCCAGAAGCATTTGGCCAACACCCTCAGACATGCAATGTAAATGTTGGGGTTGTCCTGTGCAGGGACAGGAATTGGACTCTGTGGTCCTTGTGGGTCCCTTCCCAATCCAGGACGTTCTGATTCTGAGATCTCCTGGGGCAGTGAGGTGCTCAAATGGTGATGCTCTGCCAAGCACAGGCTTGTGCTGTTTGACCATGGCATGGTGAGGTCCATCAGCACGAGAGCCTGGGATCTTCATTCCTTGGTGGCTGACAGTGTCGTGCTGCTCTGGCATCACTTTGTGGGAAGGTGGTGGTTTCTTACACTACCTGGAATCCTGGAGGACGGAGCAGAGCGGTGCCCGTGCTTCCTGTTTGCAGAATGTGGCTGGTTTGCTCTGCAGCAGCTTCATAACCGAACACCCGTGCACTTGCGTGGTCTTAACCAGACTTGTTCCCAAGTTTGCTGTGGCAGTGGATTTTTTAATATGATGATTTAATTAGAGTGGAACGATTTTAACATTCTAAAGCAATAATTACCCTAAAGACAGAACATATAAATTGTGTTACAGTGCGGAGTCAACACAAGCAAACATGTTTTGCTGTTGGATTACAAATATAGTATCTGCCTGAAGCTTGTTTTTTTTATTGCTGTTGTGTTAGATCTAAAACTGGCTTTGCTGTTACCAAAAACATGGTCTTTTCGTGACCCCTGGTGAACCCCTGCTTCTGTCCCAATTCTGAGCAAGGAAGGCGAGGAGAGGAGGAGGGCACCCCTGCTGCTCACAGTGAGTGGCACGAAGGCTGAGAAGAGCTGAAAATGTGGTGCTGAGGCCTAATGGCTCCTTTCAGCCACAGATTTGCTTTTGGAGCTGTCAGATCAAGCAGTTGTGCAGACACAGCACTCCTCCAGTCACCCCTCAAAAGGAAAAGGTGTGTGGCAGTACCACGGCTCTTTCAGATGTGCTTCCAAGGCGTGTTTACAGCTGGCTGCGTTACGTGGTGTTCTTTCCTAGCTTTAGTTACCTCGCTGCTTTTCCTGAACCTTCCCTCCCATCATCGCTGCGGAGGAGCAGGCATCTCCCCAGCGAGTCTTGGTGCAGCAGGGGATGCTGAGTCCTCATGCTCAGGGTGAGAAAATCTCCATCCAGACCTGCCTGTGGCAGAGAACCCTTTATAAAGTGAATATTTTTACAGTAAATGCCTGCTTTCTTTAGCATTTTGGATTTTCCATCACCAAACTAAAATATTTTATAGCTTAGGAGTAAGAAGAGTGAGCGTTTCCCTCAGGGGTGAGCTGGGACCTCCAGCTCTGTGTGTGGGCTGGGTGCCCTTCTGTCAGCTTCCTTCGGTTCTTCTCATGTTGAATTGGGATTCGAGGGCTCCCAGCCTCTGCTGGAGCTTGTATTTTCAGACCAGTCTTGCTTCTCTTTCGATGGTGTTTGGTTTTGGGTGAGGGAGCTCTGTGAGGCTGGGCTGGTGTTGGTAGTGATTGCCAGAGGTGCTGTGCCAGCAGAAAACCCCTCTGGAGATTCATAGAGTCATTGAAGTTGCAAAAGTCCTCCAAGCTCATCCAGTCCAATCATCAGTCCAACCCCACCGTGCCTGCTAAACCCTGTCCCCAGGTGCCATGTCCACATGTTTATTGAGCACCTCCAGGGATGGACACTCCACCCCTACCCTGGGCAGCCCCTGCCAGGACTTCCCACTCTATCAGTAAAAGAATATTTCCAAACATCCAATCTAAACCTCCCCTGGAGCAACTTGAGGCAGTTTCCTCTTGTCTCATCACTTGTTACTTGGGAGAAGGGGCCAGCACCCACCTCACCACGACCTCCTTTTAAACCAGCTGCATAGCTGTGGAGGTGTCTGCATGAAACCCTCCGTCCCGTGGTGCTCCCAGGGTATCCCACTGCTGGGGAGTGGGCTGGTGTGGTGGGACACGACAAACGTGTCTTCTCAGGAGCACCTCCTGGGTCTGCATTGGAAGAGCTCTCGCAGTGGTTGCAGGGCAGGGCTCTGTGCTGGTGTTGTGGTGCTGCATTGTGTTGGGGGGGGTTGGGTGGCGAGTTGCACGATTTGGTTAACTTGGCCACACTGTAACCTACCCTGAAATCAAAGATAAATTCTTTATGGAAGGTTGTCCCGCACATAAATCATCATTAGTGCAGCTCATTTTTGTTTAATGCCTACCTAACTGCACTGTAGTCTAAAAATGTGTGTTTAGTGAAGTCAAGGGTTGCTGAGAAATTATAGGGTTTTCAAAAACCCATTTTCTTTGCTGGTGCTCACATCAAAATCAATCTTGCCTTTCGTTTCCTTGTCGCAAGCGCGCGGCACCGCTCGCAGGACTCTGGTGTTTAATGTAGGCGAGTGCTTACTCGGAGTGAAACAGCCGTGCTTACGGAGTCGGGGGCTGTGTGTGAGAGAGCTCTTCACACAGAGGCTGTGATTTCAAACTCTGCTGCTATTGATGAACCTTGATGTGTATTTAGGGAGGAGGATGTGAGGGCTGCAGCTGAGCAGAGTGTTTTGCAGACCCCTCTCCCTTTTCCATAGCGAAAAGGGGAGAAACTCTGGGTAAAATCCCCTTTAAGAACTCAATGTGGCAAGCAGCTCTTTTTATTTTTAAAGCATTATCACCAGGCTGGATAACATGAAGAGTCTTGTGAACACATGGATGGTTTGGATTTGTCATGGATGAACTATCCTGTGTATGCAGCTGCAGGTGCTGTAGTCCCTGTGCTGCGGTGGTTGTGGCACAGAAATGGGAATTCAGGGCACTGCCTTGTCTCTTTTCAGGCAGTGCACGGCTGTAAACTGGTGTCAGCAGACCCAGGTCCTGCAGAACGGGGTGTGTGGCAGGTGTGTGGGGTAGATCTGACATATGTGGGCACTCTTGGGGTTTGTGTCCAGCTGCAGTTCACAAAAGCAAGCAGTGATGTGGGGAGACCCTAGGAAGAGTGGAGTTGGGAGCAGTTGTCAGCCCCTCTGTTGCAGTGTGTTCATTTGAGCGTTGCTTGGCTTCCGTGGCCCTGTGAGCAGGTGTGTGCCTGCACACACACCTGAGCTGTTCCTCAGCTGGCTCGGCGATGCATTATAAATGTAAGCAGGCTTCCTCAGCTTGGCACAAACACCTCACCTGCCCAGGTTGTGCCTAATGTGCTCCCAGGGTGGGAATGATGGTTGTGTGGTGTTGTTGGGCTCTGTTCCTGTGGGCCATCGGTGCAGCATTGCAACTGATGCATCCTGAGAGCACGGTGGGATTTGCCTCGGGAGGTTGTGTGCTCGGCTGGGTGTCACTTGGATGTGCAGGCATAATATTGTCAGAGGTGGTGCCACTCTGTGGTGTCCCTGGGGAACAAAAGCTGCATCCACATGGGGGTAACCAGCATCACTTCACCTACAACAGAAAGCTGATGGCATTTATTGTCCCGTGTTGGTACCCAGTGAGTTGTGAGGGCAGCACAGGATAGCAGTGATTTGGGGGCAGTAATCACTACTGGTCTGGCAAACCCCGAGCTGAGCTGCTATTTGTTGCCTCAGGTACTTGATAGAATATGTTGGAAAAAATCTAAATACAGCATTTCCCAAGGTACAGACATTTCTAATGGTGCTGCTTTTCTCAGCAACCCTAATTCATGTCCTTTGAGGGCTGCAGATACTTAGTCACTGGATATCCACAAAGTCCTTTCTCTAAAGCTTGCTAGAGTGATGGAACTGAAAAAAAAGGGGTTCTGTGAAGATTTAGGTGTGTTTTTTGTGTGTGTTGCTGATTGAAGAGTGGCCTTTTAGGGGTCTCAGAAAATCTAAGCTGTGGTGTTTGTGGTGTTTTAAATATGAGCTTAACTTGACCCGAGTAGCCTTTTCAGTCCCATGCTCTGCAGTGCCCAAGTCTGTTTACAGGATTCTTAAACTCATCTCAGCAGCTGTTTAGGGATGTGAGAAATAAAACTGCAATGGATTTCTAGTGGTTAAATGTGACTGTTCACCCCGAAGATGGATGCTTTTCTCTCCTGCACCCTGCGACATCTGCCACCCCTTATATTTTCCTCTAAATATTGGAAGTGTAACCATACACAAATTTCAGTGCAATCCGTCTCAAGATGTGGTGAGTCTGGGGATGCAGCAGGAAGCTACTGGCAATGAAACACCCAGCAAGGATTTATGGGTGCAGTGTTTTCTCCCTGTCAGGGTCCTGCGTGCCCAGGGGCACGGAGAGACGATCCAAGGGGCAGAAGAGCCGGGACCTGGATAATAAAGCATTGTCCTCTTATCAATAGGCTTGTTGTGGGGGACATCAATCTCCTGTTCCTGGAGAAAAGCTGGAAGCTGGGACGGAATCAACACCGCGAGGCAGTCCTTGTTTGCGTGTTTGTCTGCACCGAGATCGTTTGGGGACAGGGGATGAATTACTGAGGATTATACTGGCTGTTGGCATCTTTGTTTGGTTTTGCCTGAATGTGGAATAACCCTGGATGGTTTAAAGCAAGGTGCTTGGGAGCGAGCAGCCTGTTGGGCACCAGGCCACCCTGCTTACCTGATCCTGGTGTCACCTGCAGCGGGGCACGGGGCTGGTGGCCGCGTGAGTCGCTTCCCCCGGCAGAAGAGGGAGCCCAGGCTGCCCTGCTCCCTCTCCACATGTGCATGGAGCGATGTGGCCAGACAGCTCTGACATGAAAGCTGTGACCACTGGGCAAAAGGCTGGTGAAGAATTGGCCTTTTCAATTACATTTTGTAGCTCCTGCCTGGGACAGGTTGAGTCGCAGTGTGGAGCAGCCTGATGTGATTTGAACGAGCGTTGTCCTCCTCTACCCTGTCTGGGGGTGCTGCAAAACCTTTTCCCCTGTCGATCCCGAGATCTCTAAAGGTGTCCTGGCTTCTCCCCCACCCCTTGCCACCCTCTCTGGCTGCGACATGTGCCCAGACCTGTTACAGAGGGAAGTAGCTCCAGGCGTTATTCTCACCAAGTGGGGTGAGATTCTGTCTGAAATCATTTCATCCTTCCCCAGAGACTTGGCGTGAATTTTATCTAATCGCCATGGCAACAGATAAAAAAAGGTGTGAGCACATCTCCTTTTGCTGTGATAATTCAGATTTATATATTCAGATCAGATTGGAGTTAGAGATTTTAAAAGGAGCAGATGCAGCAGAAGGTGTGACTGCAAATAATGTGGCGAGAGCGTTTGATGATCCTGCCCTTTAAGAGGGGAGAGCACTTTCCTGCAGGTTTTTTTGGAATATAATTATTCCATCAAATCCACTTTAACAAGGACTCATTATAGCCCTGATAATGCAGAGTCACGTTGGAGACAATCTCACACACGCATGCACGCACACCAAAAAAAACAGGGACTACAACAAGTAAATAAAATGCCTGTGAACAGCGAGGTGCGAGCGCCCTGATGCTACAGGTGCTCGTGTGGAGCAGGCGGGGGTTAGCAGAGCTCTGGCTGCCCTGGTCCGTGTGCTCCTGGCTGCCACATGCTCCTGGTGCCCAACCATGCTGGTGGCCCTTGTGCAGCCAGGGAGAGAGGCGTGCAGATAGCCCTTTGGGAGGATGAGGTCCTCGGATCCTGGAGGTCCTGTGCAACCAAGTGCTTGCAATGAAAGGTGCTGTGGGTTTTGCAGAGGACACTTTTCTGGAGGCAGCTTTGCCTGCTTTCCCATGGTGTGAGAGGTGATTTTTCCCAACCTTGTCGCCCATGTGTTGGATCTCAAATAAAGATTTGCCTCAACCTGAGCTCGGGCCATCCTGAACCAAAGCTGTTTGACACTTCTACTGTGCTGCTGCAGCTTCTGCAAGAGAGGAATGCTTTATCTGAGGTCAGAGCAAGGAAGCTTTTGGCTGCCTTCTCTGCAGAGTGGAGAAGGATGGCAGAAGTTTTAGTGGAAGGAAAGATGCTGTTGATCTAGCACTTGGAATCCCTGTCTCATGGGATGTCCTTACCCTGGCTCCAAGACCTGTGGGATAATAGAGAAAATACGGCACAATAACCTCCAAAGCATGAAATTATAGAATCATGGAATGGTTTGTGTTGGAAGGGACCTTAAAGCCCATCCAGTTCCAACCTCCTGCCATGAGCAGGGACACCTCCCACTCGATCAGGGCGCACAAAGCCTCATCTGTGAACAATCTAAAGAGGAGAAGCCATTCTTGGAGCTGCTGTCTCTGTGTTCCTGTTAGCACAGGTCTTTGGCCACCCTGAGGAGCAGTTGTGCCGTAGGGAAGGGAGAAATGGTGCGGAGATGGGGGATGGATGCTGAGGGTTTGGAGCAGCCCCAGGAAAAAGCTGGGCTGTGAATCTTCCTGATGCCTGACCCAGACCCAGTGAGAGGTTCGTTTCCTGTGTTGCACCAACATCTGCCTGAGCTGCTGGGGACTTAGGATCCACATTAGGGTCCAGAGGTGAGAGAAGGGTGATGAGCACTACGAAGGCCATGCTGCGTCTCTGATGTAAATCATTGCTGCCTGATCTCAGGACACAGACCATCCCATCTGAGGAGGGGAGTGAGAACAGACCCTGTGAAGCACCTGAGAGCAAAGGGTGGTGAGCATCCGCTGTCTTCTCTGCTTGCTCCTTTGCAGGGGAGCTGTGTGATGAGGAGAGTGGCTTTTTGGAGACAACAGCCATAATAACTCACTGGGCACAAACGTTTAACAATGACTCTGGTGTGAGGGTTGAGATGATTTATGTGCCAGAAGTTACTGGAGTGCAGAGAGAGGGTGGAGGAAGAGATCAGCAGGAGACGATGCGTGGAGGAACAATCTGCTGGTGGCAGCCAGCAGGATGTGTCGCGTGGACTCCCTGGAGTCCCAGGGTGACTCCGCACACCAGGGTAGATTTTGTTCCAGTCTCACTCTGAATTGCAAATTGCTGGTTTGCAGGAAATTGCCAGGAAGTTGGGAAGAAGAGGGAAGTCCTCTGCAGCACCTCTCTGGTACTTGCAGAGAAGGGGAGCGACCTGGGCAGGAGGTGCAGCGGGGGCTGATTAACCTCCCGTGGTGATCTGTGTTCTCTACCTGATGAATCAGCAGGGTTTGCCTGAAGGAGCTCAGGGACCCTTGGACTGTGCTCTGCATGTCCTTTCGAGAGGATTCTATGCTGAGAACCAGCCCTCAGAGCCCAGAGCTGGGCTGTATAATGAAATTTGGTGCTCTGCATGCCTTCTGCACCTTGCTGAACCTACTGCTGCTCTGCGCTGCCAGCGTAACTGAGCTTGGAGGATACAGGTCCTTGCGGAATTACCAGGGCTATGGTCTTGTGTCCCTGTTCAGGAGGCATTTGCTAAATTGTAATGCTTTTGTACATTTTAAAGACTTTCCTGCTGAAGGAGAGCTGAAATCCTCTGGGGTCTGAGTTTGTCATGGGCTTGGAAAGCACCAAAATTCCTTTGGAAATGCCCAGGCCAGCTCTGAGCAATGGATTTGGAGGGAGAGGGTTTGCTTCACAGGCTGTGTGCTGGCATGTTCAGATTCTCCACCTTGCTTGAGTCTTTTTACCTCTTCCTTCCCCCCCCCCCCCCCCCCTTTCCTTTTGTACCTCTGTTTTAATTTTCATCTAATGGAGTGAGGATGGTGCTGACTTGGGTCCTGCTACCCCAAGGTCCCCTCAGGGAGCTGCACCTCCCAGGGCATCACAGCAATAATTGCTACAGCGAAGCCAAGTGATGTGAAAACCGTACAGGTCAAAACTCTTCAAACCACATGTTTTTATGAGCTTGAGCCACCTGCCCCTGGGGCCTCGTGGCGGAGGGAGAGGAACCAGCACTGCGTGTAGCAGAGCTGAAGTCATCATCGCTTTGTGCCATCGCCGCTGACGTGGCCCCCGGGGAGGCTCGCACGTGCCTGGCCAGGGTCGGGCACTTGCCCACGGGGACGGTGGTGGAGGTGGGGGTGTGCGTTTTCCTCCCCCCTCCTCCCTGTGCATCCACAGATGCAGAAACAATCACGGTCATTATTCCTACCATGGTGACAGTGACAGTGGCAGAGATGCCAGCTTCCCAACACAGACGGCTTTATTTCATCTCCTCTGTTTTTCAAAGCCTCTTTCATTTTGTATGAGGAGACAGATGTGAAGGGCTGCAGGCTGATAAATTCTGCTGTCTTATGAAAAGAGAGGGTGGGTTTTTGTTGTGGTTGCTTCTCTTCCTCCCTCCCCAGCCCTCTCCCAGTAGTGCAGCCAAAGCCTTTTTCCATAGAGGGTGCTCCCTGCTCCTGGGATGCTGTCTGATGGTCACCTTGCTGAGGCACGGAGGGCTGAGGTCCCTGGGTGAACTTCCCAGGGATGATTAGGGCTGGGTTTTGGGTGAAGAACCTGTGGTTTTGGTGGTGGGCACCTGGTTAGAAGGAAATGAGCGCAGTGGTGCAGATGCCTCCCTGAAACGCATCCGCAGTGCCTGGCCCTGCCGCGCTCCACGAGATGTGGCTGAGGCTGCACGTTTGCTGGGGAGGAGCTGCTCTCAGCTGGTGGAGCAAGGGCGAAGCCTTTCCATGGGCTTGCGACCAAAATCCTCTTCCTTCTTGCAACTCTGATGAGGTGCTGGGGTCGCTGGGGCAGGGCGGGTGCTGGTCGGGGCGCGCTGGGTCTGTGCCAGCGAGGGGCAGCTGCCAGGACAGGGCACGGGGAGCGATGCAGCCTGCGCCCCCGTGGGAGGAGCTCTGGAAGGATGCGCTCTGCACCCTCTGGGTGCGATGCTGCTGCTGGGAAGCCAGCCTTGGCCGGGTACCTGGCCTTTGTCTCCTGCGGGCTGTGGCATCTGCCTTGTGCCACGCGGGACGTGGTCCCTGGGCTGCTCCTCTTCCTCCTCTCCTGCTCTGCTGACGATAGTTCTGGTTTAAAAATAAATTGCTCCCATCTTTAATTGCGGTTTAAATAACTGCTTCATTTTTATTTAAATGTGGCTCTGTAAGGCTTGGAGAACAATTAAGAGAAAATACAGGGCATTGCTCTGGTGCATGTGTTCAAGCATATAATTAATTTTTTTTATTATACTGATGTTTGCCGAATCTGGAAAAAGATCTTATTGTTCCTCTTGATTTAGTCACGCACAGGATCTCCAAATACACCAGCCATTTCAGGACTTGGTGCTAACGTGCTCCTCCGGTCGCTGCCCTTTGGTGTTTACGCTGTGGCGCAGACGCACGATGAACCCTGGGTGGGTTTGCAGCCTCCAAGAGGGGGTGGGAGGCTTTTTACCTCCCCGGGGCTGCCTGCAGGGGCTCTGCAGCTCTTGATCTCCAGGCTGGTGGGCACAGCCTGCTGTTGGCCACATCTCCAGCCCCTCGCCAGGGCTTTTGGTAGCCATGGGATGCTCTTGTAGAGCCAAGAGCTTGTGCTTGGCTGTGGGGGGGCTCATGAGGGTGAGAGTTTGTGCCTTTTGTCAATGAAAGGTATTAAAAGGCTAATAAATGACTCGGGGACATTGGGTGAAATCCCTGAAAGGCTCTAAATGACCCTGGGACCCCTTTCACAAGCGAGCTGGCCATTCAGGGATATAAATCTCATTCAGAGTCGATAGGGATTAGGTTCCTAAGTGCTCGACATCGCTAAAGTGCTGCTGAAAATGTTGCTTGTTAGAGGGCTGCAGAGGAAGCCACATGTGGTCTGGCGGGCTCTAAGCTTATCAGTCAAAGGTGCTTTACTTGGTGACAGAAGCCACTTGTGGTAAGCAAGCTTCTGGCCCTTTGGACTCCTGACAATCTTTTAACCATTTATTAAAGCAGCGATGAACTCTTCCTGGGAATGAAATCTTAATAGTGAGTGCGGCAGAGATTTTTCACAGATGGCAGCACTGCCAAAAGCAGGCATTCAAAAAAACATTCATCAAAAACATTCATTTCTTTCAAAAAGAAATTGACGTTTATAGCGTAGACAAATTTGGGACTCATTTGCTTTGCCTTTCAGTTTCTGAATTTTTAGAGGTCATATTTTTCTGCACTTTCGAGGGCTGGAAACTGGTGTTATTTTTAACTGGAAACTGAGATTCCGGTGTAACCACACGGCACCAAGAAATGGGATGTGCGAAAGGCTGAGTGCAGCAGGACCCCAGGCATGGCTGGGGTGGGAGAGGTGGGGGTCCCTCTGGCTTGCTGTGCTCCCAGGGGCTCCACACTCTTGTCCTCTTGCTTTGTGCCCTTCTGCACCACTCGGACTCCCTTTCAGCCTGGAATCCAGGGCACAGAGCATGCCCTGCCCCTAGGGTTTGTCCCCCTGACCCCATTTCTGTCACAGGGCTGTTGGTGGGGTGAGTGATGGGTATGAGCTGGGCTCTTCTGGTGGAGGCAGAGCATGGTGAGTCGGCACGGGTTTCCTGATGATGGCAGGGTCCATGTGGGCATTGTAGCCCGTGACACAGTGTGAGAGCTGCCACTCTGGTGTTGGTGAGCATCCCTGAACCAGGTCCCACCTTCCCCAGGCACCCACTGGCCCCGGTTGTTCAGAGGCACCAGGAAGGATGGGTGCCCTCCCTCCTTAAAAAGCCAGATACTCCCTTCAGAGGGAGCAATTCATTCACAGCTCATCTCCATTTCATCTGAAGGCTGCACCATGCTGGGTTTCAGCCTTGTTATGTTTTCTCTTGAGCAATACCTTTTGTTTCTGCAGTGTTTAATATTCCTTCCCAGAGCCTCCATTGCCTGTTCTGGGTCTTTCCACTGAAGGCAGCTCTGAAAGGATGAATTGTTGTGGCTGAGCTGTCCTGGTTTTTAGCATGTCACAACCAGCTGGTTCCCCACCTGCTTGGATGCTGCTTCTCCCTGGCCTCTCCTTGCGCCCAGTTTCACTTCCCTGCCAGGCATTCCCAGTGCAGGGTACCCATTACAGGCAGCTTGGACTCACAGGGGAGATGTTTGTCTTGCCCAAGCCAGCTTGGTACTCATTGTTGGGCACTGAGTGTGCAGGGCTGTAAATGCCATCTCGGGTCTGGGAAAGCAAATACTGAGGTGGCCATGGGCTCCCCAGACACATAGGTATGGGTGAACAGGCTTGTGGCTGCCTGGAAGAATGGTCAAAGCCTCTCATTCTGCTTCTAGTCAGGGCCTGGCATCAACCTCTGGCGCAGTGGTTGAGCCATCAGGTCCTAGGGAAGCTGGGAAATTCAACTGGCCTGACCTCGGCTGATAGCACTGAGACCTTTAGACAGGGTGAGAGAGTTGGGGTTGTTCAGCCTGGAGAAGAGAAAGCTGTGGGGAGACCTTAGAGCAGCCTCCCAGTACTGAAAGGGGCTTCAGGAAAGCTGAGGAGGGGCTCTTGATCAGGGAGTGCAGGGATAGGATGAGGGCGAAGGGTTTTCAGCTGAAAGAGGAAGGAATGAGATAAGATCTTAAGGAGAAATGTTTTCCTGTGAGGTTGGGGAGGCCCTGGCCCAGGTTGCCCAGAGAAGATGTGGCTGCCCTATCCCTGGTGGTGTTCAAGGCCAGGTTGGATAGGGCTTGGAGCTCCCTGATCCAGTGGGAGGTGTCCCTGCCCATGGCAGGGTGTTGGAACTGGATGGGCTTTGAGGTCCCTTCCAACCCATGATTTACATGCTGGTCAAGGGGAAGCACAGGTCTTTGTTTCCCCATCGCTGGGGAATTTTGATCACAGCTGGAATGAGAAGCGTCATGGTAGTTACTGCTCTGCCTTCGCCAGAGCCTGCTCCAGACCCTGACTGATTACATATAGCTGCTTCTCGCTGCAAACCAGATCTTATTTGCATCTCGGAGGAACAGTGTGCTGCAGGCAACGAAAGCTGGTGACACCACTGGAGATTGCTTGTTGTGTGTCATTTAGTGTCCATTTGAGTCGCATCTCTTGTGTTTTGTTTGCAGTGTTATTCTATGAGCTTACTGGTGTCGAACGCTCGATGAGCGCCGGTAATTGTGGTGCTTGCTTAATGCTGCTGTTTCATAAATGCTCTTTGGGCATACAGAAGTGTTAACATTTCTACATCTTGTTTTTCACACCTGTACATATCCCAGTGCAAGGATGTGAGTGGTGATGAGTGGCTGGACTTAAGGCTGGGGGAGCTGGAAGGGGGTAGAGCCCGGGTGCTGATCACTCCAGTGGTGCCAGTCTGGCTCGTGGGGCAGGTTCTGGGCTGTGGACCATCCCCTCACTCCTTGGCAGGAGCAATGAGCAGCACTGTCATGGCACCTCTGAGCTCTTGTCACCCCCGGGGAAGGTGGGCACCGTCCCTGTGCCCCTGGCTGCGGGTGCCCAGCTCCTCCTGCCGCTGCCAGCCGGGGTGCGAGGCGCGCGGCTCCTCCCAGACAGATTATTGCTGCCTTCTCCAGGTGAAGTCGCTCTGCCTCCTGGCCTGCTTCCACCTACTTAGTGCTGCTCCCTGAGCTCGGCTGTTGTATAATCGATCAGACACCCTGGCACGTCCCATTGTTTAAACAAGAGCTATGGCTATTGCATACAATATCTGTACAACACGCGTCAAGAATTAACTTCATAATCATCTCCGTGATCTTTCTTGGCAGAGCTCTGGCATAACCTGTCGTGTCTTATCTAGTGATTGTGTGTGAGTTATAGTTACCTCTGTCCTGGCTCTCTGGATGAGATTGATGGTGGGTGAGGTTTTATAATGCCTGTGTCAGGATTCCTCCCTGCCATCCGGGAGACCCTGGAGCAGCTGCTTGGCTCTTCTACTGCTCTGGATGCTGAGGGCACCGGCTCTGCTTTGCGGCTGCGTAACATCCACTTCAAACTCAGTGGGGGATCTCCTGCCTGAAGGCTGAGGAAGGAAAGGAGCCAAAAGTGCATGGCCTGGAGAGGGGTTTGCCTCTTTGTGTTGGCTCTCCAGCCACCCAAGGGCAGGATGAAATCAGATCTTCATGCACAGAGGGAGCTGCTTGAATAGTGCAGGCGTGGGAGACTTCAGCATGTCCTGGTGGGAGAAGCAAGGGGGAGTTCAGGAGGAGCTGTTGATACTTGCCTTGCCAGGAGGTGAGCTTTGGTATCCACCTCACCTTGACCAAGGGAGTGTATTCAAGAGAGCAACTGTAGGAAGGGTGTTGTAAGGATCTCAAACCTGTAATGTGCAGTTCTGGTGCTGACAGGGAGACGTCTTTCCCTTTGCTGGTGCAGTGCCCAAGGAGCAAGGCGTTGCTCCTGATGTCCAGCCAGGCACCGGAGCACAGCACTGCAGCCCAGCGTGGTGCTGCCCAGCTCCTCCTTGCCTTGTCCCAGTGCAGGAGCAGGGGTTTGGGGTCCTGGGGCTCAGCTTCCTCTGGGCTGGCTTCTCCAACCTGCTTTAGGGTGAGCTTGTGGCAGCGCTTTCTGTGTCCATGTGTGCTGTCACTATCACTTCTGTGCTTGGAGCACTGCAGATCCGATACTCTCATTTCCAGAAGCTGTTAAAAACACCCATGTGTTTCTCTTTCCTGCAGAGAATCTTTGGAGATTATATTTTTGTTCTAGTCGAGACCAGATGTAACCAAATGCCTGTCTCCACCACATTGGCAGCAGCATCTTGCGATGCCAATGTCCTATGAAACATGAATGGCTGAATTTCTTCTTTATTTATACCTATAGACACAATGTATGAAACAAAGAAGCTAAAAATGATGAATTGCAGCTAATGCTGCTGTGTGATGGAGATAAGACTGTAATTATTTGTTTGGGCAGCTTAAATCAACACCAAAAACAAAGTGATAATTTAAATCTCTTTGTGTGGGTCTCCTGGGCTGTGTGGCCAAGCGTGAACTTACATTTCAGGCTTGTATGATTTCTGCATTTGTGCATGGTTAGAGCAGGTCATTTTGGTGTCACGCTTCACGTGCTGCCCTTAGAGCGTTCCCGGGCCAGCATTCGGGGAGAGCTGCACTGTTAACTTCTTTCTGGCAGGATTTAGCACCTCTGTGCTCTCTCAGTCTTGGCAATTTGTTATTATTTGTGCTGCATCCACCACCCCACCCCCCCGCACATCCCATCCACTCTGGAGAGGTGGCTGAGTCTCCAGCCCAAGCCCAGCCCATCCTTGCTTGTTAGGAGAGAAGACAAGTGAGATAAACTGGGAGCTCTCTTAGCTCCAGAAGCACCTGAACCCATGGCAGAGGCTGTAATTTTTTACTTTTGTTATGTTTGTTTTGCTTCAGTTTAATTAACTGATCAATGAAAGCCTATCGAGCCCTGACCTCTCTTGCAGGCACTGTAAATCAGCTCTCGCTGCTGGTGGTGTGGGACTTGGGCATGGTCCTGGCTGCTGAGCTGTGTGACTGTACCTCTCAGAGCTGAAAAGCTCTGGGACGAGCAGCAGAGTCCCCACAATGCCAGCGCAGTCCTGGCCCTGTGTATCTGGTTTATTTTCTTTTTTATAACATCCCTCCAGATAACATCTCTGCTCAGCTTGCTCAGCTATCAGCACCCTGAAGGTTATCTGTGTTGGTTTCCAGCTGAAAGCGAGAGGCAGATGTCTGTAATGAGACCCACTGAACTGTTATCAGGGAGGAGGGGTGCACCCACAGTGATAACGGGGCTCTCCTGGGTTGGGGGAACCAGTGCTGCTGGGTACTGGGGTGTGATGCTGTCATCTCTTCCTGGCAATCTTCACTGAGGTCTCATCTCCTTCCTTCATGCTGCGAGTGCTCTACCAGGTTGAGACTCATCATATCAGCTGCTCTATTGCACGTGTTGAGACACCCTGGGAGATGCTGAACTTGCCCTTAGGTGGAGCAGCAGGGAGGGGGCTCATGCCCTCTGCTTCTGCCACCATCACTCAGGGGGTGGCTGTGCCCTCTGTCCCCAGCTGCTGTGCAGGAGGGACAAGGGAGGATGAAGCCAGGATGGGCAGGTGCCTTGTGATGTCTTTGTGCTGTGTTGGGGCTCACTGTGGGAACAGGCCTTTCTATCCAGTTTCTTTTGCTTTAACCAGGGCGCACAGACACCCACCACTTTGCGTTTGGAGAGCTGGATGTGTCCCCAAGGTTGTCACTAGAGCTCTGAGTTACAGGGGTTGCATTTGATTAGAATGAAAATTGCAATCCTGTAATCTGTGTTTAAAATCCAAAAACCCCTCTCCTGTTCCAGCACCGATCCCTCCTGTCTAAAGGCTGTTGACACTTGGAGCTTCTTCCCTTGCAGAGCACTGTGGGACTCCAGAGCCCCTCCAGCACCACGTGGCTTTTGGAGCTGGGAGCTGAGCCCCTTTTCACCACCCTCCCTATGCCAGAGCTCTTTCAAACCACAATATTCCATGACCAGCTCTGTCACTTGGTGCTTTTCTTCACCCCTAAAGACAGGGACTCAGCAGCCACAGCTTGAGCCCTCAGCCATGTCTTTCCTTTTCCTGGCAAAACCTATTTTGCCGAAGTCTGGAAAACCTGAGCCATACCCTATTTGGAAGGTGCTCCTTTTAATCCTAGCTTTTACTGCAATACTTTTACTGAAGAAAATGTGTTTTAGGGAAGGGAGGAGCTTCTGAGGAGGAGACTGATGACTCTACGGGTCAGATCACAACATCCATGGTGGATCACTGCAGTGGAGGAGAAGGTTTTGCATCCTGCATTACCATGTATTTATATTTCAGTGTAAAGGGGGAAAATGCACATATTATCAAATGATGCACTTTTTTATCTTCTTTATGGCTTCTAATGCTATAGCTGATTTCTTAAAACCACTAAAAGCATAAGCATTAAAGCAATTTTCCAGAGTAATACAGCAAGAGGTCTACAAAAGCTCTGCAACGTTTGATAATAGTTGCCATCTTCAGCTGAAGATAATGATGTTAACAAATGTAATGGGAGTAATGAGTGGAGATTCAAAAAGCAGCTTTTGTTTAATTTTTTTGTAATGCAAATGAGTTTGGGAATAAAGAAGGAGAGCAGAAAATAATGAAAACTTCATTTGAAATGAGTCTTAATCCTTGCAGCCAACCACTCCAGGGGCAGGAAGGAAGGAGAAGGGGTGGGGATGCTGGGCTGTGTGTCTGAGCAGAGCAAGGTAGGGCTGGCTCAGGTGGGCAGGAGGCAAGTTGGTTGTGTGGGAGGCAGTGCTCCCTTCCCATCTCTGGCCTGTGGATGGGATGGAGTGGAAAAGGCTGGTGCAGGGCTGTAGTCGCCTGTGGTCCTCAGTGCTGAAGGAGAAATCTCTGCTTGGGAAGTTTCTGGGATGTCTTGTGTCTCTGAAGAGGAGGGGATGGGAGCAGGGTCAGCAGCCCAGCTCCTCACAGGTACAGTTCTGGGGCTGACTACTGTCTCCTGGCACAGTTGCTCTGAAGCAAAGCAAAATTCCCTTCCTCTGGTTATATGGAAATACCGTGCTTTGTGTTTCTGCAGCACCTTCCACTTTAAAAATGATGCCAGCTGAGTTCAACCTTATGACAGCCCAGCGACTCCCTCTCCCCATCAGAGCAAGTGAATTTACTTTATTTAGATTGACTCCCAGCCAAAGTGATAGGTATGAGGCTGGCAAATAAGCATCCTTGTGATGAGGACTGGCACTTATGCATGTGCAGAAGATTCAGGTCTGTCAGCTTGTGTCAGCTCGCCTGCTATGGAGTGTTTAATCTCCTAACCCTTGGCCAAGAAATGCATTAAGAGATCTGCAGCAAGTAGGAGCTCAAGAATGGAGGGATGTGGCTGCTGCCCCTCTTCTGTTAGCCTGCCCATGAAGTGATGGAAGAGGGCAACGGGAGGCAGCGCGAGCGGATCGGGTGTTGTGCCTGGAGGAGAGCTGCAGGCAGGAGCTGGAAACAGGGAGGAAATGAAGCAACCAAATAATGCCTCTTCTTCCTAAACAGGGTCATCTTGAGGGCTGTAAGTGGAGTGCCAGGAAGGTCTCATTTGGGGTGGGACTGTGGAAGAGCAGGGTGACCCTCGTGCCTGTGTTAACTCAGGGCGATGCGGTTGCGCTGGAGCCCGAGCTGGGCTGGGCTCTGCCAGTGAGCAGATGGTGGTCACGGCTGCGTGAATGTCCTTGGGCACGAAAAGCAGTGTCCCTGGCCCTGGGTGGAGATCACGTCTGTCCCCTTTTCAGTGCCCGGATCGCCGCAGCTGCGTGGGTGGTGGGGTGGGATCTGCTCTCACCAGCGTTGCCCCAGCTCCTGCAGAAAACAGAGCTTGGTTGGACAGATTTTGGTGGTGATGGGTGGGATCTTCTCCTGCCAGCATTGCCCTGGCTCTTGGAGAAAGCAGAGCTTGTTCAGACAGATTTGGGTGGCTGCAAGGCTCCTCTCCTCTGCAATGCCAGGGCTGCCCTGAGCAGGGTGCCCTCCACAGCATCGTCTCTCCTGGCGTGTTGGATGTGGAGCTGGAGCGCGTGAGTGTGCAGGCGTGTTCTGAGCATTGGCATCACCAGTGGCCTTACTGGGAGAGTGAGTCGGGGTTACTGGGAGAGGAGAATAGTGCTTCACGTTGTTTTGAGCATAACGCCCTGGCACGTGCGAGTGCTCTTGGGACTCGCAAAGGCAGTGATGCTGAGCTCATGAGCACTGGTTGGGTTGCAGGGAGGATGGAGTAACGTGACTCTAGGCTGAGGGCAACATCTCAAGGGACCAGGCCATGCTATAAAATGAGAGGCTTTCGTGTTCTCCTCCTCTTCCTTTTTTTTTTTTTTTTGGACGTGCAAAGATGTGAGTTATCGCATCTGGCTTTGCAATTTACAGCTTTTAATTAATCTGAAATTTCCGCATAGATTTTTATGATAAGCAGAGGCATCTCTGCTGCAAGCTGGGCAGGAACCTTAACGATGGTCCGAGATGAATCTGCAGGATGAAATATCAGGGCAATAAACAAGGCTGTATAAAAACAGAAACGCAAAATAAAACATGCCTGAGCTATCAAAGCAATGATCTACAAATGAGAGTTCTTTTTGGAGCTCTTCCTTGTTGCAACAAGAGCAGTACCTGCTTGTGGGCATTTGTCAACTACCCCATCCCTGGAGGTGTTCAAGGCCAGGCTGGATGGGGCTTTGAGCCCTCTGATCCAGTGGGAGGTGCCCCTGCCTATTACAGGGGGTTTGGAGTTGGATTGTCTTTGAGGTTCCTTCTTACCCAAACCATTCCAGGATTCTGTGAGTGTTCCTTAGGCTGATCTGGTAGCTGTCTTTTTAATGATTTGTTGGGTTTGCGGCAGTCACAGCATCTCTGTTCTTCATTCCAGCATCTAACGACGATGAAAAGTGGGTCAACCAAACCTTAGATGTCCAATCTGTGATGGATACTCAATCCATCACCAGAGGCCTGTTAGACCAAGGGAGGGAGAGGTCTGTCAAGTAAGGGCGACTGGTCTGGGATCTGGCCTTGGCTGTGGTACTGTGGGTGAGCTCTGAGCAGCTCTGTCTTCTCTGCCTGCAGGCAGTGGTGAGCAGGGCTGGGGGGTTGCAAGGTGTGCAGGTGGATCCCTTGTGTTTTGGGCAAGTTATCCTCTCTCCATCAGGATGTACTTGGCTGTGGTACCTTACTGTAGTGTTTTTAGTTTGCGGGGTCAGAATTGTGCTCTTTCTCTGAATCTCAGCACAATAATTTGTCTATAACAGGGCTTGTGCTGTCCCTCCAGAGGGTTGTCTGTGGTTACTAAATAAACTGGCACTACCGAACTCCTCGTTATCTGGTTGACACTTCCTTGCTGACCTCTGTCTTGGTGCTCTGCAGACTGAACGAGGGCCTTCTGACCTGGCTGCGGGTGCTGTGCTGGGGGCTGCCTGTCTCGAGCAGTCACGTAGATGGATCCGGGGGCGGGCGGGCAATTCCCACTTCCTGATGGGAGCTGCAGTGCAGCTGGGTTTGGGCTCACACGGGGCAGGGGGAGAAGGTGGGTGGTGTCTCCTGGGACACACTACGCTCTCCCCGCTGCTGTGCACTCGCACGGGGGTGCAGAGGGCTCAGCCAAGCCCCAGCCCATGCGGATTTCTGCCTCTGCTTTTTGGGGCTCCTCATGCTGCTGAGAAGGTTGACCGAGCTGGAAATAGCTTAATTTGCCCAGCAGTGATTGTGAGTGCATTAGAAATGTGCTGACATCTACCTTGTTGGTTTGTTGCTGCACAGATGCTGTGCTGGAGCTGTGCAGCCAGCGCCTGCTGTGTGCCCGCTGTCACCAGCCAGGGTGACCAGGTCAGGGTGGGCAGCACTGCTTGGGCTCGATGGCCCTGGCACCACACAGGCCTTGTGCTGGTGGGCTTGTCTTGAAAGAGCATCCTGGGTGTCCCCTGGGAGTGCTGCCTGCCACTGGGGAGTAGCCTCTGCCCTTCCTGGCATAACGTGGCTCTTGGTGGGTACCAAAGCCGGGCTCGATGCTCACAGGTAGCACTGCCGAGGGCTGGTGCAATAGCTGGCAGCAGGGAAGAGCCAATGCACTGCTGGTGCCCTTCTGTGTGGGTCCAGCCAGCTGCAGGTGCTCACCGGGTCACTGAGAGGTTTGAATCCGATGTCAGGATTGCTGGAATGCTTTGGCCAGAAGGCTGGCAGTTGGGCTCGCTTCCCTCCCTGTTTTTGTTTCTGCTGATTTCAGAGCAGTGCATTATCCTCTGTTTTCCTTCTCCAGCCACCTAAACTCTGGAAAATTGCAATAATGAAGGGTAATGATAAAGTGTGGGGAGCAGGCTTCCATTTCGAGTCTTTTAAAGTTGTATAAACAGAGGCAGGGAACACTTATTTACAATTTTTTTGTTGTAAAAAAAGAGAGGGGGGAGAGGAAGCTCCTTTTGTCTCCATTAGGCACATCCTTTCATTCTGTGAGCTTTGCTCCCTGCTAGCACCCTGCCGGTGGGCTGATGGGTGTGTGTCGGGCTGGATCCCTTGGGAGTGAGGAGGTGTCCAGGTGGGTGCAGTGGGGATGACAGGAGAGAGGTGCCTCCAGCCCTGGCTGCCCAAGGTGCGTGGGTGGCTTAGAATCATGGAATGGTTTGGGTCGGAAGGGGCCTCAAAGCCCACCCAGTTCCAGTGCCCTGCCAGGGGCAGGGACACCTCCCACTGGATCAGGGGACTCCAAGCCCCATCCAACCTGGCTTTGAACACCTCCAGGGATGGGGCAGCCACCACTGCTCTGGGCAATCTGGGCCAGGGCCTCCCCACCCTCACAGGGAAAGATTTCTTCCTAAAATCTCATCTCAATCTCCCCTCTTTCAGCTTCAAACTCTTTCCCCTCATCCTGTCCCTGCACTCCCTCATCAAGAGCTCCTCCCCAGCCTTCCCTGGAGCCTCTTTCAGTACTTTGAGGCTGCTCTAAGGTCTCCCTGGAACCTTTTCTTCTCCAGGCTGAACAACCCAAACTCTCCCAGCCTGTGCTCATAGCAGAGGTGCTCCAGCCCTCAGATCATCTCCATGGCCTCCTCTAGACTCACTCCAACAGCTTCAGGTCCTTCCTGTGCTGAGGACTTAGATGATGGGTTGGTGTTAGTGTTGGTGTTGGTGTTAGTGTTGGGTTATAGGTTGGACTTGATGATCTCAGAGGTCCTTTCCAACCTTATGATACTGTGATACTGCGATACTGTGACTCCAGAACTGGACACAGGGCTCCAGGTGGGGCCTTATCCTTCTGATCCCAAATTGCACACCTCGGAGCCAGTGTTGGCAGACCAGCTGGTGGCAGTGGAGGTCCCTCCCCTGATGTGGTGGTGTGCCCGATGGCAGTGCCTGATGGCTCTGCAGGACCTCGGGTCCTTGTGGCGTGAAAATCTCCTTTGAAGTGCAGGCGAGGGACAAGCCGGGAATTTGCTTTTAACATCAATATTCAGCAATAGTGCACGTGAATAATTGATGGTCCTGGGAGCTGGGGCTCGTCTGTCTGTCACAGCAAAGCAGAGGTGACAGGCTGGGGTAGGAGGGACTCCTGACCCTTTCGGGGGGCACCACTGGAGAGTGGCATGCACAGGGTGGGTGCTTCCCTGCAGCTGCTCCAAGGAGCCCGGTGTCAGGCAGGGCTTCTGCCTTCGCGTCGTGGTGCCCTGCGCTTGGGCAGGGTTGCCCCATTCTCCAGTGTGGGCTGTGGGGCTTCCAGCAGCTCTTCCAGCTGCTTTCCAGGTCCCACTGGGCTGTGATGGCCGAGCCACCCATCTGGATGTTTTAGGTGAAAAATAGTCTGTCAGTAGGATTTGCCTGACCTCAAATTAGCTCTCGCAAGAGCAGCTTAACCCTCATCGCTCCCTCCCTGGGTCAGCGTCTCCTCCCTCCCCAGGTCAGCCTGGCTGTGCGCTTATGTTCCTCTTCCTTTTTTAACATCTATTTTTATCCCTTCTTTCGGGCATCCTTTGTCTTTACAGCGATCACCCAGGGTCAGTTCTGTTCTGAGCAGGCAGAGGCTGCCGTGTTTTCTGTGAAACACTGGCAATTAGAGCAGAGTAGCTGTCTCCCTAATGATAACGTACTGTGCGGTGTCGCTGCAGTGCTTACCACAGCAGAAGTTGGGGTGCTGCAGGGCCTGGGCTGGACTTCTGCAGGAGTTTTAATCCACTTGTTCATGCATGGCTGCAAGGCCATGGTGCAGCATGGGTGCAGCATGGGACAGCCCAGCTCAGCCTCGCCCTTTGCAGAAGTGTGGTCATAGGGATCGGTTCTGGCTTGCTCTGATGGGTTGACTTGGAGAACACTTTGGTTCGAGTCGTGTTTCTGGCTGAAGGTGCTCGGCGATGCCCACAGCCACGACGCTGCTCCTCGCAGGACCTGCTTGCAGAGAGTGAGCAGTTACACTGGGACATGCGGTGCCACCGTCCTTGGAGCTGGTGGCAGCTGGGAGGGACGGGCTGTCCTGCAGCTGGCTTCGTTGGAGCCGATCCAGCGCGTGCAAGGGCTGTGCCAGCAGCGCGGGTGCCTTACCTGCTCCTCCGAGCAAGCCTCACTTGTGGGGCAAGCAGGGTGCTCAGTAGGACTTCAGCATCCTGCCAGCCCTGGGATGCAGCAAAGCCTCACAGTTGCCCCTTCAAAGCCTCTGGCACTTATTGCACGAAGCAAGGGGAGAAAAAAAGATCTGCCCCAGCAAAAACTGCAAAGGAGAAGTGAGAGCTGGAGCCTTTATTGCAGGAACCCTGAATGGGAGGGAGGAGCAGGATTTGAGCTCCCTGCCGGTCTCTCTGAGCTGCTCTACAAAGCAGCCTCCCAGCTTGGCGAGCGAGATACAGCGAGAGGTTTTAAAGTTGTGACCTTAGCAAATGTATTAGACGGGAGAAAATAGCTTTTTTTTCTTTCCCCTGTTACGGTGTCAGCATAGCCGTGGCTTTTAAACCACATTACACAGGCTTGTCATCCAAGATAAAATGTTATTAAGATAAAACGCTACACAGGGAACAGTAGGGAACTTCCCACCGCTGTATTTCAGCGCAGCTGTAGGATTGTGAGGCCGTGCTCTGGCGCTGAAGCCATTGCCAAAAGCTGGGGTGGCTGGGGATGGAGTCCGTGGTGTTGCGGGGTGCCACGTCCCGCTGTCGCTGGTAGGCACTGGTCCTGGCAGGGCGATGGGTGTGGGTGGGTGCTCTCCTGCACGCCCTTTCCTGGCTGTGGCATGGGGTCGGGCTCTTGCCCGTGAGCAGGCTGGCAAAGCACAGGCATCAGGGCACGGGTGTGCATGGAGCTGACAGCGAGCATGTGGGCGGCCGAGGGCCCTTCCTGGGGCCCCTCCTTCACGGGTCAGGGACTCAATGGCTGCCTCGCTCTCCTCTGGTCTTTGTTTGCCTCCCAGCTCCGCAGCCCCAGCTCCCGAGGCTGCTGTCTTTGCGTGCTCCTCTCCCACCCAGCAGCCCATGGTCCCAAGCCACAACCAGAGTCTTGCATCCTTGTTCCACTGCCGTGCGTGCAGGAACGGCTGCTGCTGTGGCTTAGGGTGCTGGAGATGGGCACAGTGCAGTGCTGAGCCAGTGTCACCCTGCCTGGGTCCCTCTCCTAGGGATGGTGGAGCCTCTTTAGCTTAGCTGACAGCATGTCGATAATATTAATGTACTCCAGCCTCTGTTAATGTCTGTGCTAAGTCTCCTCCTGGCCTTTCCAATCACTTCTCCGATGTTGGGCATTTGTGCGGTGCGAGGGTGACATTAATCTGCTGAGCTGCGCTCGCGGCAATCGATGGGAGAGGCCCCGAGAGCGCGGGTGCGGGTGGCTGGCGTTTGAATTTTGGAGAGCCTTCCAGACACCTTCGCCAGTGACAAAAGACATTTAGGTGAATCCTTTAAAATGACTTGAAAAAGTAGTGCTGAGGTGCCCTGATCCTCAGCAGCTACAAAAGGAGAGGGCAGGAGGCACCTCGCCTTGGCTCCAGCGAAGAACCCCCAGGTACCTGTGTGATCTGCAAGCAAAGCACAAAACAAAACAAGGAGAGGGAAGAGCTGCTTTGACCTGACACCAAGGAGGAACAGAAAAAAAGGGAAGAAAGGGGAAAAGAGGCGAGCTGTAGTTACAAGGCTGGGTAATCCCTCAGTTGAGCCTGGCGAGTGCTGTAGCTGGAACATTAACTTGTCCTGAGCATGTTCAGCTTGTAACAGGGATGAATGTAAAAGCAATGCTGTTAGCTGCCTTATTAAAGGCTCGGGTTTAAGTCAATATGCACATGTCCCAGGTGGCTCAGTGCTGTAATTCCTAAAGCTTCACAGTTCTTTGCCAGCACTTCTTGCTTCGAGTTTCCTCCATATCATTTAAACCCTCCCAGCCCTTTGCTGTAGTGGGTTTTTGTCTCGTGTGTGGGTGGAGGGCTGATCCGGGGCTGGGCAGAGGCTGAGAAGTCCATCTGAGTGCTGCCAGCAAGTCTGGCCCTTTCCATGAGTCTCACCCCAACCCCAGGTGCTGATGCTGCCTGGTCTTGGATGGCCATGGCAAAAGTGCCAAGGCTGCCCCGTGGCTTCATAGAATCATAGGATAGAATCATAGAATCATTAAGGTTGGAAAAACCTCTAAGATAAAGTCCAACCACCAACACAATACCAATGTGCCCACTAAACCATGTCCTGAAGTGCCACAGCCACAAATTTTTTGAACCTCCCTCCGAGAATGCAGACTGCAGCCTCATCTAGTGCTTCACCACTCTGTCAGTAAAAGCAATTTTTCCTAATATCCAGAGTAAACCTCCCCTGGCGAAGGTGTCAAAGCTGGTGAAATGTCCCTACGGACTGCCCTGCCCTGGAAAAGCTCCCACAGCACCAGCATCGTTTACAGCATCACTCCCTCCTCTTCCACCTGTGTGTGTAAAGGAGGGCTCTAACGTGTGGTCCCGACCCCTGGTGTGCAGCACCTATTTGATTGCACAGCCCATGTGATTGAGCCATAAATGGATCCTACAACCTTTGGTCACTGCACGATTTATGGAGCCGCCGGAGTGCGTGTGATCGCGTGTGTGAGGCTGCACATCTGACTTGCCTCTGCTCTATCTGCTCTGGTGAGCAAATATTTGCAGGCAGAAGGAGATAATCCCTGCTGATACAGGTATTTACCCATCATGTTGGGCTTCTTTCTGCCTCCCTGCCTGCCAGGTCCTGCATGTTACCTCTTCTCTGTGTCTGATGGGGAGGAGGGGTCTGTGAGAAGAGCAGGCTTAGCCCCAAAACGGGAATCTTGATACAGCCTCACACGGAATTTCATAGTCTGGGTGTTTTCTGCATTCTTCCGCTCTCCCATACTCTTCCATCCCCAGTCCTCCATGTGCTGCCATGCTGTGATGCTGAAAATCGCTCTGTCCCTTGGCAGGAGCCACACTTGGATTGCATATTAAAAAAAATTACTGAAAGAGTAGTGAAACCCTGGCAGAAGCTGCTCAGGGCCCTGGTGGAGCCCCCATCCCTGGAGGGGTTCAAAAACCATGTACATGTGGCACTTTGGACAGCACAGTGGGGTTGGGCTGAGGGTTGGACTGCATGAGCAGTGGGAGTGGGAGAAGTGATGCTGTGTTTGTTTTAGCGAGAGCAGACGGGTTTGTGGGGATTAGGAAAAGCCCGTTGTCCATATCAGAGTTGTGGAGGCTTTCCCTGGGCTTTTGCGGAGCGCGTGTCCGGCCCCCCTGGGCGGGGGCGGGGGGTGCTGTGCGCGGGGGCTGCTGGGAGCACCTGTGTGTGCTCCCCCATCCCTCCTGGGGACCAGACACGGGGGTCTGGAGGGGACAAACGAGTATTGTCATGGGAAGAGCTGCACCATTAATACCAATGCAGACAGCCAGCGCTAGGCATGTCCTCCTGGGTAATGGGATTGGGTTTTAGCCCAGAGACATCCCTCCAAGCTAATGAAAACGTGTATTAGTGTCGACTGCTTCCTGATTTGCCTGATCTTTCCGTTTGCCCTTGAGTCTGATGCACACGGGAGTGTGAGAGCCCGCAGTCCCCGTGCCCCCAGAGTGCCGGCGCCGGGGAAGAGCTTTTGGAGGAGGGCTGCTGGCCGGGCAGGTGGAGCGGATGCGGGCTAATGGCTATTAGGGGCTGATTGCACACACGCACAGCTGGTGCCAGGGAGCTGAACAATAAAGTAGCCACTCTGGACTGATTGGGCTAATCCATGCTGCAGACCAGGGCCTGTTTTCATTAGTTTTCCCCGATCAAATTAGATTGCCAGACGACAGATCCTATTAAAGGAGGGGAGACCTGCAGCACGGCGTGTCCTGCTGGTCCTGGGATGCTGACCACCGCCGGCTCCTGGAAGGGGGGGAGGAGAAGCAGGGTGCTGGTGATGCATCTCATGGGCGTGAGGATGCCTTTGCCCCTTGTTGTGGGACTCTTTCCCCGAGGACACACGGCTTTGATCCTGCCTGGCACCACAGCAGAGCCCCGTGTCCTTCACGGAGAGAGCTGCCATCTCTTGCAGGTGCATCATTCCACACGTCCCTCACATAAAGCACCCGCGCCGAGCTGGCTCCTGGCCTGTATTAATTTAATTTCATTTTTAACTCTCCCTCCTCACATGCAGGGCAGCCCCAGCTGCGAGCTTTGGCACAAGGTTTGTGTGCTGTGTGCTCCGAATAGCAGATTACGCTGTCCTTAATCCGGCTGCGTGTTCAGGGACCGGCGCTGGGTTTTGACTAAAGATAGACATAATGGGATTTGGACCTCCTTGAAATATATTTGCTAGCAGAGGTGATTGATCGGTCTGTCGATGAGCTGCTATTGATTAGCCTTATGTGGCTTTGAGATGGTCATCCCACAGCCTGCCCATTATCCAGCAGTAATTACTTTGTCCTGCCGTGAGATCGGTTGCCATGAAAAGATTTTGTGGGGCTGGGGGTGCAACCAGCTGTTTGTATCTGAACGTGAGCCAGCCATGCCCTGGCAGCCAAGAGGGCGAAACATGTCCTGGGGTGCATCCAGCAAGGCTTTCCTGCCAGTTGAGAGGGGAGATTGTCCTCTGCACTGGTGCACCCCAACCTATGCTGGGTGCACAGGATAAAAAGGACCTAAAGCTGCTGGAGAGTGTCCAGAGGAGGGCACGGAGTTGGTGAAAGGTTTACAGGGGAATTGTGTGAGGATTAGCTGGTTTTGGACGTGAACTTCTGGAACCTGATCCCTTCTGCTTTGAAACTGTAATTTAATCCTGGTGCCAGGGATACTTTTTTAATTCAGCTGACATTTCTTCTCCTTGATTGAAGAAAGAGGCAGTGTTAGGGGTGGGAGAGAGTTCCCAGCAAGCATAATTAATAGCAATTTCACTACCTTGCTTATTGATTAATTGTGGAGTTACCTCTTCCAGGAGGATTTCCACTGTTACATTCATGATGTTAACTTTGTCATCTCTGTGCTACAAAGCCAGGTCCGGTTTGGCCAAGGGGATATTCCCATCAGAGCCTCCCATGTGTCTGAGCTGATGCCCCAGGGCATGGGGTGTATGGTGGACCAGGCTCACCCTAGCTCGGCAGTGGCCAGAGCTGGAATCAACCCCTGTGGGCTGGGTTGATTCCACCTTGGGGCTGCCCATGGGGAGCCACGTCCACCCCGGCACGTGGGGTGAGTGTCCAGGCACAGGTCACTGCTGGGTTTGGCAACAGCACTTTCTCCAGCTCATTGAAACACTGGTGCTCTGGGTAGTTCCATGTAGGAATAAATGTTTCAGTTGCGCTATAAATAATGGAGCAAGTAAAGATGTCATGTAAGTGGTGCTCTGGGTTTTGCCAGAAGGTATGTAGTTTGTTGTGGGGGTTTTTGTTTTGTTTTGTTGTGGGTTTTTTTTTGCTTGTTTTACCTTTTTTCCCCCTTTTGTTTTTTTTTTTTTTCTGGAGTCCGACACTGAAAGCTTCACACGGGGGACTTGAGGGAAGGCAAGGAGAAGATTAAACTGTTGAAACTAAGTAAATCAATTCCTGTTGGTGTACTTTGCAGCACTGTGAAAGCAGCAGCGATGCTTCCCTGTGGATAGGCGCAGCCTTATGGAGCCAAGGGGGCCAGTTCAGTTTGGGTTTTATTAAGTGCTCTTATGCATTGCCTGCATCCAGGGAGAGAAAAAGCCCAGTTATGTCCTGGGTGCTGGAGCTGAGCCCAGGTGCAGAGGGCAGTGATCACCTGCACCTGGCTGGGGTCTCACCTCCCAATGGGATGCAGCTGGGGGAAGGAGGGGCTATTGAGGGCCGAAAGCTGAGCTGGTGCCCCATAGTTTGCCTTGCTCTCCTGCTTAAGCAAGTCAGAACCCCAAGAGGTGAGTCCTGTGCTTGTGTCTGTGTGTTCAGGGCTGGGGAGGTGGTCCTGGGTGCTCTGCTGACATCCCTTGGCAGCACTGCCAACTGCTGTGCCTTTGCAGGGAGGGCAGGGTTTGGGTGATGAGGGCTTTTGTCTTTAGATGATACCCCAAACCCCACTGAAAGGTGTGTGTACACAAGGGTGTCTGTTGTGCCCACGCCAGTACAGGTCTGCTGAGTGGTAGCTCCAAATCCCAATCTACCTGGGGCTTTATGTGCTGGGTTTCCCTTGTGCCTAACACAGTTGGCTCCCAATCCCATGTAGGACCTCTGAGTGTGCCTGGAATATTTGCACTTAAAAGTAATTACCCCCAAGAAAAAGATATTGTGTGATTGACTGGTACTGCTTTGGTGCTGGAGCCAGGAAACCCAACTGTGGGTGAACACGGGCTCACCTGTGCTGTGAACATGTGATGACTGGGAGTGAGTGTACAAGGCTGGAGCTGCTGGTGAGCAGGGCAGCCCCTGCTGCCTGCAGGAGGCCAAGGAAGCCGGGGGGAACTCTATTTGCTGTGCCCAAAGACAGCCAGCAAGTTCCACATGGGTTTTTACTGCTCGTTGTGATGATGAAAGGTCACAGGTACTGCAGGGAAGCTCCTGCAGCAAGCCTGTTGTGCCACCTTAGCTTCCAGGGGCTCAGCAGGACAGGTTTTCCTGCCTGGTTGCATCTGGGACTTTGTGATGTCTTGGTATCTTGGCACTTTGTGATGCACGGAGCGGTGCCTGACCTGACGGAGATGCTGGAGGTGCCGTGGAGCAGGAGGTGGCTGGAGTTGGTGCAAGGGGAGGGTGGTCCGAGCAGCTGGGAGGAGCCGTGACTTTCAAAAGCTGCTCCCAGCAGCCCCCGTACTTCTCCTCTCCTTTTCCCCCTCTTCAGGGCAGGGAACAGGCTGTCATCTCCTCTTTTGGAGGCAAGTGGCTTTGCGGATGCCCAGCAGCCCCATGTTCAGTGGGGGAGTGGATTAGGAAGGAGCTTTACTTCTCTCCTAGATGAGTGCTTTTAAGCACTTGTGTGTTGTTGTGCATCCTGCTGAGAATAAGCCAAATGTCCAGACAGCTGGCCAGACCCTGGATTGGGTGGGATTTATCTGTAGGTGTTGCAAACAAGGTCTTAATTGTTTTATCTGGGCGCATGACTTTTAATTTTATGGTGGAATTAAGAGCATTGCCCCAAATCAGGGGGAAAGAAATAGAAATGAGGTGATGTGGCATCTCCATATCTGAGTTCTGATGGGACTGTGTATAATGGTGACTCCCCAAAAATCCTGCTCCACTGGGGCTCCCCTCCTGCCCCAGAGCTGGGCAGTGGCAGACGTGGAGCCATCTGGCTGAATGAACCCGGCTGGTGAACCTCCATGGTTGGACTTGATAATCTCAGAGGTCTTTTCCAACCAAATGATTCTATAATTCTTTGATTCCATGACACGTCCGTTGGTGAGCGCTTGGGAGTCTGTAGACCAAGGTGTGTGTTCCTCTGGCTCCTCAGTGCGATGAGAAGGGCATAGATATGGCAGTGTTCCTAATTCCAGTCCAAAGTGGTGGCAAGAGGAGGGGAAGCACCAAGGAGACCTTTTCCCTGGGAGTGGCAGAAAGCATGAGTATTTCCCAGCTCTCCACGGGCCTGGCAGCAGCGAATGGATGTGGTTATAACTTTGGTTGATTTGTGCTGAGTTCCTGGAGCTTCACACTGCCTCTTCCCAAAACGCAGACCCTCTCTGGATCCCTGGGAAGCTGTGAGCTATATCCACCTGGGCATCCCCCTGAGCTGTGCTGGGCTTTTCCCAGTGATAAGATCTCCAGGCTCAACACCCCCAGTTCCTTCAGCTGTTTCTCTTAAGGCTTGTTCTCCAGACGCTTCCCCAGCTCCGTTCCCCTTTTCTGGACATGCTCCAGCTCCTCAGTGTCCTTCTTTTCCTTCAAGAAGCATTTGGCCAACACCCTCAGACACACAGTGTGAGTGTTGGGGTTGTCCTTTGCAGAAACAGGAGCTGGAGTCCTGTTGGATCTCCTGTTGAGGTTTAGATTAGACATCAGGAAAAATTTCTTCACTGACAGGGTAGTCTGACATTGGAACAGCTGCCCAGGGAGGGGGTGGAGTCCCCATCCCTGGAGGTGTTTAGAAGGTGGGTGGATGAGTTTCTTAGGGACGTGGTTTAGTAAGGGAACAGGTACAGTTGGACTTGATGATCTCAGAGGTCTTTTCCAACCAGATAATTCTAGGATTCAGTGGTCCTTGTGGGTCCCTTCCAACTCAGGTCGATCTGTGATAGTGCGGGGCCCAAAGCTGAACCCAGTGTTGTGAAAAGGTTGTGTAGGGTGGATCCTGGGTAGCTCTGCAGGCAAATGTATTTCCCCTCTCTCCTAATGCTTAGTTTGGCTGCCGCTTTCTTGGTGGTCATCACAGATGACCCCAGACCCCCTGTGTGCTGCTCCTGCAGGTGTCTCCCCCGGGCGCTGTGCCCTTGCTGCCCGGGCGGGCGCAGGGCGCTGGCCGCGCCGTCGGGTTGGGTGCTCTGTGCGGCGGCAGCCGGCACGAGGCAGGCTGGGGGGCTCGTCAGTGGAGACGGCCGCGGCCCCGGCTTCGGTCTGGCCTCCATCACTTCCTGTAGGAAATCACTTCACTTACCCAGATGCGAGTGTACAGACGCGCTGCCCGCGGGCTGCCCGGCTCTCCCCCGCGAAGCCCGAGTCTCTTACGCAAATCGCTTTTCACGCTTCCTTAATTGAAACTGTCAGATGGGCTTTACCTTTTTTTTATTTTTTTTTGAGGCGATACAGACATATTAATTCCACTATGGATATCCCGGCAGCGAGGAGAGATCAATAAAATGAGGTTGCATCTGTGACATTTATATTACAGGAGCAGCACTGGCAATATTTCATTGGGAAAGCCGAGACAAACACACGCGTGCGGAGCCCGGTAGAGCACATTTGGCTGTGCAGGAGACAGAGTTGTTGACTGGCTTTAGTGACACTGGTTTTCGTGCCCTGTTGGAGTTCGCAGCCCACATGGAAAGGGAGTGAGGAGCAGCTCCCTCTTTGCTCCTGTCTCCCAGCCACGGGACCCCATTCTGCGGCCACCGCTTGGGTGACTTTTTTTGGTGCTCTCTGAGTTCGTGTTGGGCTGGGTTGGAGGTCACCGGGGCTCATGGTGGGGTCAGGATGCCGAGGGTGCGGTGATGCTGGGCTGGGTGCCCCAGCTCCTGCCACTTCCCACCCCCCCGCTCGCCTCCCTCCAGAAATCCCCGCAGCGGGGATTTGCGCTTTGATTATTTTCGAATACTGGTTTGTGTAAAATTTGATTTGAGGAAACATTTTTCTCCCGCGTGCTGTAGGATTGAGGGCGTGTAATCCCTCCTAAATCGCCTGGACGAGGTTTGTATTGCAATGCCAGTATCAGAGCTAACAAAAGGGGATTAGACGGGAAAATTCTGCGTGAAAACCTGCCGCTCTTTGAGGGCTTTTAGTACAAAGAAGATAAGATAGGTAGAGCAGAGCCATTTTTAACCCAGTTTTAAATGCACTCAGTGCCTCTCCGTTCCAAGGCAAAGGAGAAGGGAGATGGCATTCACCTTAACCCTTTCCCTGACTCGGGTGCAGGAGCAGTGGTGCAAGGGGAGCACCCTGAGTGGTGCTGGGAAGAAAAGGCTGCTGGAGGGTGGCAGGTTTTTATTCCCTAGGGCTGCTCCCAGCTCCGAGGCATGGTACGCTCTGCAGCCACACTTTCTAAGCAGATGAGGGGAGCCTCATGGGATCCTGCAGTCCCTGGGCTGCATCAGTGTCTTCGCGTTGCACTGCAAATGCTGACTGTGCAGCTCCCAGCCCCTTCGTGCCACCCAGCCTGGGAGCAAAGCACCTTCCCCTCTCGCCTGGCCAAAGCTGGGCACTGTACCTGTGTGTCCCACCAGGGCTGGAAAGCCGTCCTGCTGCTTGTCAGCTCGGCATCAGTCGGGGGGCGGCATCGCAATGGAGACAGCTGTCAGCCTTTGCGGGAGGATCACTGCCTGCAAATATATTACAGGAGCTCAGCAAGTGCCAAGGCACATCAGGCCAGGGGAAGAGATGCTCCAGGGAGAGATGAAAGGATCCCTTCAGTGGAATTCATGTGGAATAAGCTTTCCACAGGAGATATTTCCTCCTAATCCTCCTTAGCGCTCAGCTGATGCCTTGAAGCATCAGGGGTTTATATGCCTTTTAAAAATTCATTCTCTCTGCTATAACAGCAGGTGTGTGCGGTGTCTGCTGCCGTGCCCAGGCCTCTTGGACACCAGGCTGCACTCTCAGACCTGGTGAACATCTTGCAACAGTGAGTTCCATCAGTCCCCTGTGCACCAGGTGAAATCAGCCTCCAGTGACAGGACCAGAGGAGATGGCCTAAAGTTGTGCCAGGGAAGCTTTAGATTGGATATTAGGAAAAATTTCTTTACTGAAAGAGTGGTGAAGCATTGGCAGAGGCTGCCCAGGGCAGTGATGGAGTCTCATCCCTGGAGAAGCTCAAAATGTGTGTCACCGTGGCACTTCAGGACATGGTTTAGTAGACAGTGGGATTGGGCTGGTGGTTGGAGTGGATGGGGTGAGAGGGCTTTTCCAACCTTAATGATTCTATTATTCTTCTATTGCTTTCACATGTGCTTCCCTGGTGGGGTGATGGGGCCATCCATCAATGAAGAGTCTATCAGGGGCAAGTGTGAAGGTGGTCCTGGGCACCTAGGACCAACACTGGCTCGTGGGATGGTAAAATGCCTGTCCTGCTGCCTTAGCCCACATCCATCTGCCCCTGCTAATTGCAGCTGGATTTAGAGCATAATATTCCACTTATCTGGTCAAGTGATACATGTTCATTATTGCAATTGATTATTGCTAAAACCCATCTGATACCCAGATTTACAGTGTGGCTGGAGAGCTGGGTGATCTGCAGCCCCAAGCAGCCAGGATCTGGCACTCTTGTCTTCATAAGTGTTTGGGCCAGAAGAAAAGGCAAATGCTTTGCCCTCCTGGAAGAGGCCAGAGATGGCTCAGGATCTACCTGCTGCCTCCCAGCTGTGCCTCGGCCGTGCCAGTGCCGCAGCTTGGCGTTGCTGAGCTGCTCTTCCCTTGACATTTCTCTCACCCACGTGCCTTTGGTGTGTCCTGCAGCCCCACTGCCAGCTGAGATGCACGGCCACGGTGCCCAGGACAAGTAGAGCAAGTGCTGCACTGCAGCTCTTGCACTGCAAAGTGTTTTGCTGCGGTGGTTTGCAGTCCTGGATAGGGCGAGGACAATGAAGTTGTGAGAGCTGCTGGGTGCCGGGTTGTCTTTAGCCTGCCATCTGCGCCTGAGCAGTGGTAGATGCCTGTACACCCGGCCCCGTGGCAGGTTGAGATCCTGCAGATGTTCCTGTTCACAGGCTGGGTTTGGTAATGATTGCTGTGCCAAGAGAACCATCATCAATCTGCTGCATATTAATAGTCACCAGCAGGTCAGGCTCTTGGAGGGGGCGTTTTCTGAGTGACTGAATGGAGAGCTTTCCTACTGATGGTGAGGTTGTGCCCTTCTCAGCCACTGGAGGATCCCACGCGGCTCTGTGAGATGTGTTGTAGCTCCAGAGGGTGCTCCCTGTGCTGTGGGTGCCCAGGCAGTGGGAGTTCTCCTTGGTGCATCTCTCTCACACCCAGCACGTGGCTGGAGTGTAAGGAAAGTTGTGCAATCCTCCTGGGAACTGGGCACATCGTGGTGAAAGAGTGTCCAGAAGAGCCTGTGCAAGGCTGAGAGGTGCCTTGTGCAGCACAAGGCTCTCGTGGTTTGGGTAAGTGGGGTGGAAGGGAGAGGAACCCCTGTGCCTCTCTGTCTTTGCAACAGCTCCATGGCTGCCTGATAAACAACTTGACAAAGTGTTAAAATCCTGAAGGCGGGGCTGGCAGGAGAAGGGAGGTCATAATTGCACGGGAAAATAATGAACTGCGCTCTTCTTGGAATATGCAGCAGTCTAACAAGAATGAGAAAATTAATTATCTTCTGTAATTAGTGTAATGACCTACACTATTAGAGGTTATTTACAGCAGGAATAAAACTTCTCCCTATAAATGTCAGGCTGTGCTGTTGGAATACAAAGGCTGGAGCAAACCCTGTGCTGGGTATGGTGAGGATCCAGAGGCAGGGCAGGGTGCTGGCCGCCTCAGCCAGCCCAGGGTGCCAGGGACCAGCTGGTTGTCTGTCCTTTGCAGGCCCCACCTGCAGCCAGCACAGGTCCTACCAGCAGTGCTGCTTCATCCTGGGTGCTGGGGAAGGCTGGATTTCCCATTCCCTGTTGCTTTGTGTCACCTGTGCTTGGTCCCTGGCTCTGCTGCTTCACTGGGACTTGGTCCCCTCAGCTGTATCAGCACCTGTCCAGGTGGGCTTTCGCATCCTGTGGCTTGTGGCTCCCCTGCCAAATAGTGCTCATCTCCCTCAGGGGTCTTGGGGATGCTCAGCTCTTCGCCATTACCCTGTGTGAGCTTTGCCTGCTTTCCTTGGCTCTGGAGAGGCCCTTTCCCTCCCGGAGGCGCCCGCCAGCTGCCTGTGCACAGCTCAAAATGGAGACATTATCCTGCTGTTGTTCCTCAGCCTGAAGCTTTTGTTCCTCTCAAACTGTCCTTTTCTCTGGCTGAGGCGTGCAAAGTGGGTCTGTAGGCAGCGTTTCCAGCATGTTGCACAGGGAGCGAGGCGCAGCAAACGGCCCCTGGCAGCACCTCCGCGGGCACCGGGGGCTTGCGGGAGGGTCTGCCTTCGGCGGGGTGATGTGCATCTGCAGCCTGGCTCATGTGCTGCTTGTTCTTCAGCTGCACATATGTCCTGCGTGGTCCAGAGGGGGTGCTTGGGAGCAGGGGCAGAGCTGTGGGTGCGTAGAAACAATGCTGAGTGCCCCCGTGCTCCTGAGCGGATATTTGCCCTCTGCAGCTGATTCTGGAATGGGGTTCTTTGGTGGAAGTGCCCAGCGTGGGGGAATGGTGGTGTAAGTGTCAGGCGTTCAGTGGTGATGGAAACATCCTCTTGCGTTTCCCCATGGGGAAGCAGAGAACAGTAGCTCAGCACCCAAAGGAAATACCTGGTAGCTTGGGTCTCGTTGAGGCTGTTTTGGCACAGCTGAAGGTAAGGTGGACAGGCAGAGGCAAACCAGTATGGATTGCGTGAGTCGGGTGTTTGGGTTGGATATCAAAGGAACTGGGAAGTTCTTGTTGTCCCTTTGTTTCCCTGTGGTCATGTTGCTGCTCCAACACCTGCCAGCAGGCTCCTGGCCTGGGTGCCACGTAAAGATTGAATGGGTCCCATGGGCAAGGCAGCACGATCGTGTTCCAGGGTGCTGCCCTGCACCAGTACTGTCTGCCGTGGAGCAGATGGGTACTGGTGGTGGGCCCTCGGAAGGGTAGGAGGGGGGAAAAGTTCTCTGTGTGGTGAGGGTAACCTGAGAATTACTTGACATTTTAGCGTGAAGGATCATGACTCTTGCATTATTAAAGCCGCAGTGATAAAATGCCTTACCTGTCACTGAGAACCTACATCAATAATTTAGTTTGGCACCTGGTGATTAAAATGAAATAAGCACTGGCCCAGCTCCCTTCCTGGGAACGGCACCAGTGCTGCGGTGGCTGCATCCGGCCCTGAAACCTGATGTGATGCTTTCCCTGGTTCCCGGTCCTCGAAGCCAGCGTGCTCCACTCGCACACGTGCTGGGAGAGGCTGGATCACCTCCCTCGGGGCTGCTGGGCAGAGTTAGGCAAGCCCAGTGTGGCCGAGTGTCTGTGCAGTCCCTGAGTGCTGAACGAGGATGGGGCTGCTGCTGCAACAGCTTAATGTCTGATGCAACCTCCTTGTGTAAACAGAACGGAGCGGGGCTCTTGAAACTGAGAGTGTATTCCTTCCAACAGACCCTTAATGTAATTTGAATGTACAATCGAGGGTTTTTATAGCTTAATATTCCAATGTTTGTGATGCATCCTGGAATTTAAGTGTCTTAAACGTAATTATTGTTAATTGCTCACACGATTCTATAAACTCATCCAATTAAAAAAAAGTTATTAACTTTATAAAATATTGCAGGCATCCCACAGTGCGATATATTTGCAGGAAATAACAGCTCGGGCAGGCAGAGCTGAAATGCACGAGGTAAATCGATGACAAGTTGTATTCCTCCCTCTCTTCTCCAAGCACTTTAAAATTCATTGTCTCCTTGACTCCAGAGACCATTCACTTTGGTTTTTGTAAGGGGGTGTGAGCAGAAGGTTGTGGCTGACAGGACACAGGGTGATGCTCTGGGGTGTGGGAAGTGGCCTCTTGTCCTTTGCTATGGACCCAAGCAGGAACCTCTGTCCCTGGTTGTGCTGACACCTCCCTGGGGAGGTTGGGGAGTTGAAGTGAGTCACAAAATGAAGCCAGGTCTCTAGGGAAGGTGACTGGGGCTGGAAGGTTGTTGGTGGAGGGAGAGGGCCTGAGCAGACATTCGTCCCTCCTGGGCTGAGGGGCGAGTTGCAGCGGCCAGGGATGATGATTATAATCTCACAGTCTAGTGCCAGAATTTATAACCAGGGATTTATTGTCCCCTGATTGCTCTGTGCTGCCATTTAACTCATGCCCTGGAAGAGTTATTTAATGCACAGCAAGCAGAGTTGTCCTAACGCTGCCCTATGCACATACATCTTCTCCAATCTCCTCCTCTTTTTCCTCATGGAATTAAAATCTGGGGTTTGGTTAGCGTGGATAAAATCTCAGTTGGGCTGAGTAGGATTTTGGCTGGAGCTGCCTGGCTTTGGAAAAACTAACCATTTCCCTTCCTGGGTGCCTGCTGCTTCTCTCTGCCTGAAATATCACTTGGGTGAGAGCTCATTGAATCCTCAGCTGGGAGCAGAAGGGCTGTGCTGGGCAGGACCTGCCTGCTTCTGGTTCCTTCTGTCCTGGATTTAAAAGTGACTTTTTCCCTTTCCATCTTACTGTTTTTCCAGTAGAGAAACAAATGGTCTATAGGAAGGAGAAGAGATGGGCAGAAAGGAAACTTTCTCTCCAATGAAGACAAAATTGGATTCAGTTCATGACTGAAATGAGGAACTTCCACAAAAGCTTCATTTTAGTGAAGAAGTATTTCCTATGGGATTGCTTCTGCACAAAAGCCTTGGTTAAGGAGCTATTACAGCTGGTCAAATGCTTTCTCTGAAAGCTATTTGGGATATTTGCCTTCTCTGTCTCTATTTGCATCCCTCACTGGAATCACTCTCCTCCACTCTCCCAGCCAACCAGGGCAGGAACTGTGGCCACCGGCTGGGGCGGATTGAGCAGAGAATGGGTGGCAATTAATCCATCCTTTAAACAGCAGGGTTTTGCAGGTAGATTTGCCATCTGAAGTAGCTGGTGATGTAGTGGCTTCTGGGACAGTGACGGGCTGATGGAGAGCATGCATGAAGCGGCATTTGTCAAATTAATGAGGCATTATAAATTATATCCACAATTTTCTCTGCCATTTCCTGCCACTGGGAGGGAGAGGGGACCATGTGGAGCCAGTCCTGTGGGGATTCCTCTCTGGCCAAGCACGCATCTGGGTCTGGGGGGCAGATACAGTCGGATTGGGTGGATCAGGAGGGTAAAAATGCAGGCAGTTCGCTGTTTTCACTAGGAAACTTGCTGTAACTGGTATTGATCTCTCTATTACCTCTGTGAAGGGCAGCTTCATTTTTCAAACAAAACAATCTTTGTATCTGAAATATAGAAATTGATTTTGAAGTGGGGGCTGTTGGCGTTGGCAGGGAGAGGGAGGATAGTGATGGGTAGGATGAGGATGAGCTGCAGAATGAGAAGAGTCCTTCCAAAGTCAGGAGAGACGTTTGGCTTGTCTGATCACATTACCTGCGAACCAGCAGGGAAATGATGGTGTTTGAAAGTCAGCAAATGAACTTTGCTGAAGGTTCTTTTCCCTGCTGGAAGCGGAGGAGGGAGGTGAGGAGCTGGGTTTGGGAAGAGTCTCATCTCTAGTAGGGAGGTGTCAAGCAGCTCCTGTTCGGGGAGCTTCTTGCTCAGGTATTTTCAATGGTATGTGGCACTGGGAGCTATGGGAGCTGAGATGGACTGGGAGAGGATCTGGGAGCAACCAGGGCTTGGGCATGGGGAGCACACCCACACCAGCTCTGCCAACAGCTTGGAGCCAAACTAGGCACGCAGCTTCATTTTAGGATTGTTACAATCCTGCTTAATTGGCTCTTGGGCTCTCTGTGCAAGGCGTCCAGTGCATCTTAATGAGGGATTCTCAAAGACTGGCTTTTTTTTTTCTCTGGGAGTAGAACGAGGTGGTGTTTAATATTCATGCGTAGCTCTGCTCATTTGAAAGGTAACAAGGGAGTTGGATTCCCTGCTGGCAATGAATCGTAATGGGATCTGGGCTCCTAAATCACCTGTGCATCACAGTGCTGCCTCTTCCTGAAGTGGGCTGTGCTGGAGGTGGCCGTCCTGCAGGCACGCTGGCAGCAGGGTCTCCTCTGGTGAGCCAGCACAGTGCTCAGCATGGACCAAAGGGTTTCCAGGTCAACGCTGGCACTGGGAAGTGCTTTTCTACGCCACTCGGGGTCAGGATCTGGAGTACCTCGCCACAAGCAGTCGCGGAGGTCGAGTTATTAGCCAAAAGCAATTGGATGTTGACGTGACAGGGAGACACTGCGGAGTGGGAACAGTTATGGACATATGTTCTGACAGAGCTGTTAGAGCCCTTGCTGCAGGCAGGGCATCAGCTGATCTTTGACCATTCGGGTAGGTCCACGTCTGCCCACGCCGGAACGTCTTGTGCTTTCATGCCTGGTGTTTTGTGCTGGGCACAGGGAGAGGCAAGAGGTGTTGAAGTGATCCAAAATGCGCCACTGGTAGCGGCAGATGTAGGAGCTGCCTGGGTGCTGGGAGTGTTTGATGATGAAGGGGTTGGGAGCTGGAGCTGCCTGGCAGTGTCCCCCAGTGTCCCCTGGCCCCTCTCGAGGGTGTCAGCCACAAGCCCAGCCGTGCTTCCCTGCAGCCCTCCCCTTGGCAAAAGAGGGCACTGCTGCCTGCCTGCACACTGCATCAGCCTGGCCTGGCTGGGGAGGTGTTTGTGGTCTGTGCTCTCTGGGAGGAGACAGAAAATAGCTATGGGGAGTGGAGCTTTCATGAGGCTTTGCTTTCCGTCAGCTCCCCTGACTTTACTGCTGTCCCCATCTTGCCATGCCTGGGGAAGAGGGGAGGGAGGAGGTGCTGGTGTGTGTTCGTGTGTTGGTGAGGACCTCTGGGCATCTCCTGCTTGGCCAGACTGCACTTGTACAGCGAAATGGTGGCTTCTGGAGCCCTTTCCAGGGGATAATTCTGCTGAGCGAATTCCAGCTGTGCAGAGGGGACCAGACCAATGTCATCTGCACGCGCTGCCCACATGCGCTGTGAAAACCTCTCACTTTCACCCTCTCCCTCAGCCAACCCTGTACAGACCTTTGCAACACTGAGCCTGGCTCCTTGGAGAAATCAAACTCTTGTTTATGGAAAAGATCCTTTCCTTGGTTCCCTCTTCCTCCCTCCTGCTTTCTCTCATTGTCATTTTAGCCTAGATTAAAGAAAATAGGGTGCAGCGCTGTGCGCATGTTCCGAGCGGTGTCTTTTCACAGTGCTGTACTGATGCCAAGCAATAATGACAGGTTCAAGCTTTTCTGCATCACAAATGAACTGCATGCAAATGGCTAGTCCTGAATGGAGAATAATTGTCAGCGCCGAGAGTGCTGCCTCCGCCCATCCAGCTCCACCTTGCTTCAGAGGGGAGAAGGCTTCAAACAGTTAACGGGATCGGAGGTAGCGGGGAGCTGCCGTTTCCACTCTGCTAGAGCCTAACCCGTTAGTGCAGAGCTGTGTGAAGAATGTCAGGGATTTGTTCCAAGCGTTATCGAGATGTGGCTTTACATCTGTAAATCCCTTTACGCATCGCAGCTCAGCCGTGAGGCTTCCCCACGTGACGGGCAGCGCTCGCTGCATGGCCCGTGCCAGACTGGCAGCGGTGCCCAGGCAGGGGAGGCACTGACTTTGGATGTGGTGGCACCTCTGGGACCGACCACGATGAACTCTGCTTTGGGGTGAAGAACCCACAAAACGTAGTCTTTTTATGTAAATCTGGCTGCAGATCAGCCACGATCTCCTTGTTCTCCTGTACTAAATCTTTTGTCTCAGCACAGGAAGGACATGGATCTCTTAGAGTCCAGAGGAGGCCACAAAGATGGTTTGAGGGCTGGAGCAACTCCTGTATTAGTGTCTGTCTCAGCCTGTATGAGGACAGGCTGAGAGGGTTGGGATTGTTCAACCTGGAGAAGAGAAGGCTCCAGGGAGACGTTAGAGCAGCCTCCCAGTACTGAAAGGGGCTCCAGGAAAGCTGGGGAGGGGCTCTTGATCAGGGAGTGCAGGGATAGGACAAGGGAAAGGGTTTTAAGCTGCAAGAGGGGAGACTGAGATGAGATCTTGGGAAGAAAGGTTTGCCTCTGACAATGTTGAGGCACAGGTTGCCCAGAGCAGTGGTGGCTGCCCCATCCCTGGAGGTGTTCAAGGCCAGGCTGGATGGGGCTCGGAGCCCCCTGATCCAGTGGGAGGTGTCCCTGCCCATGACGGGGTTTAGAACTAGATGGACTATGAGGTCTCTTCCAACCCAAACCATTCTATGATTGCTCTGTCTAAGCTGCTTTGATGTTTTTGATATTGCCCATTCGTGTTGGACTGAACACACCAACTCCCTGTGTTGCGCGCATTGATTATTTTTAGTCAGGATCACGTCTGCGAGCAGCCAAGGGTGGGAGTGGCGCAGCTGGTTTTAGCTGACCCTTGGGGAGCTTTTCCAGCTTATGTCAGCTGAGGATTTGACTTAGTGCTACTTGCTTCTCTACCAAAACGTTGCTAGCAGAACTGGATTTAGCAAATGATTGTGACAATCTCCAGCACCATCAGAAAAACATGCTCCATCATTCACTGTGATGTGTGCTGATGAGGGGAAAAAAAAAGGCTTGTTCATCCATCAGAAATTCAGTGATGCTGTCTCTAGGTGAGCAATTTGCCAGCGTTACCTAGTGTCACCCATTAGACACAAGATGTAACAGTCTCATTTACTCCTTGGGCTTTCTGCCACTTAGTGAGTTTTGCATTTAACTTTGCATGTGAAACTTAGGCTCATTTTTAGCCTCTGTCGAACTCTGCTTTCAGATTCTTGCTCATTAAGCCCAGGCACAGTGTGTGGGCTGCATGCACAGGAGAAGGGTTTGGAAGCCAAAAAGGTACCCTGGTGCCCGTTGCCATTAGGCTTTGCAGAGCAGCATGTGTGTGTTTCAAAGACAGAAAAGAAGCAGTTTCTTCTCATCACTAGGTCTTAACTTTCCAAAACACCTTGGTTTTGGCTGCATTTTAGCTGTAATTTTTACAGATTTGTGGGCTTATAACTTTTTAATGCATCTACGTTTTTATATCAGATTTGATTGATGCTCTTAGCCTATTTAGGGTGTTTTTATGCTCAGATGTAAAAGAAGGTGGCCAGAAAGCTGTTTCCTCTGAGGAAGCAGAGCCAGGGGCTTGAGAGGGTGTTTTGTGGTCGGAGATTTGTTGGTGTCTGGGAGCAGATGGGGGCATGTTTCAGTGCTGACCCTAGGTGTTTCCCTTTGCTGCTTGTCTCTGCCTCTGTAGTTATGTGGTTTTATCTGCATTGATGCGGTTTTAGCTGCTCCTCTGGCTGGACATACGATGTGAGAACAGGGTGGGGAAAAGATGAAGCTGTTGGGTGCTGCTGGCTTGTGTAACTCCCCTTGCACACAGGGGTGGGGCAGCTGCTGCCATTCGCTGAGCTGCCCAAATTTCCTGTGGCCGTCTCGACTGTCAGGGCTCTCAGTTAACTGGGGCCTCTCCTATAGTTCTGGAGAATGCTTGAGTGGTCTTTGCAGTAGAGCTTATTGATGTTCGTCTCTTCCCACCCTGTTCTGTGGACAGGAACAATCTTATTTTTAAGAGAGTCCCTCCTATTCGTCTGTCCCTTACTGCGTCATCTGAACTGCGTCCTATCCTTGCTGATTTGCATGCACTGGCTTAGGATGAATTTCAGGCTTAACACAGGCAAAGGACCAAGTAATTCATGTGACGTTAAACTGAACTGTAGGATGTATAAACAATGGCTTGGGAATGATTCTGCAAGATGCAGGCTAGGAAACTGGCATTCAAGAGTGCTTGGTTTTGTGCTGAGATAAAAAAGCCTGTTAGAAGCAGCCTTCGTATCTTTGCACCGTTGCTTTAGTTGTCACTGCAGCTGAACACTCCAGGAGGGAGAGGGTGAGGAACAGTCATCTCTGACCTGATGGGGGAGAAGGTGGTAATCCCTGGGATGTTTCCGCACGTGGCGCTGGAAAATTAGTGTCTGTCTCAGGCACCATAGAAAGGGGTGATTTCTTTACCCTGAGCAACATGAAAGCCTATGGTGTTTAATGTGGTATAGAGCTTGTATAATCACAGTGGAGGGACTGGTGTTGAGATATGCATTATAGTGGTAATTCTGCAAATTCCAGAGCATTAGTGTTATTAAAATGTCAGGCTCATATCTTCCCCGGCATTAAAACTCTTAATGCACTTTATCCTTTCAAACTCGTGGTGCTCCAAGTTAAAGCATGAGAAAAAAAAGTGGTTACAGAGCAGAGGATTAACAAGAAAGAAAAGGAGGAAGCCCTGCTGCAAAGATGCCATGCAAATAGCTTCCTTTAGCACTTGTGCCTTTCAGTTGGGTTAAACTCCAGCAAGACATGTTCTCTTTTGTGACAACAGTCTGAAACTTGCTCGTGTTGCCCAAAGGGAGCGTCAGCAGCAGTGCTGAGCTCTTAATGTTGTTGGGAAAGAGCTGCTATAGTTGGATGTGGTGAATAAATCCAGGTGTGTGCACAAACTCATCCTGCCCTGCAGCTGAGTGGCAGAAGGAAAGGTCATCTGTACCTGCAGGTACAAAGCTGGCTTTGGGCTTGTGGCCACTGGTGGACTTCTGCATATATCCAGGTGATATTTTGGAAGAGAAACCGTTCAGGAAAATGCAAACTGTATTGAACTGTCTCCTCAAATCCATGGTGCGTGTGCTGGGTGGTTGTACCGCTTCTTCAGACCATCTTGGATGACACTTCCTACTCCTCGGAGCTTCCCGGGGAAGTCACTACATCTGTAGGTGGAAATACATGCTGGCAGCTGAAAGGGTTTTGCAGGCAAGGAGAGATGAGAAGCTGAATTCTTCCTCTGCGTTGGCACACTCAGAGTCCCCAGAGTACAGAAAACATCACTAATATCTTGGGCATAAAATACCCACTGCTTTCCCCCATACGCATCAATAAGTAAATAAGCCAAACCCACAACTTCAAAGGGTTGTGGTGTGGGTGGGGTCCCCGTGGGTGGTGAAGCAGGGGTGGGGGTGCTGCAGGGCTGGGGCACTGTCTGTGGTCTTGAGTGGCCCTTGGAGGTCGGGGTTGGGTTGTGGCCATTCAGTGTTTGCAATAGATCGCGGCCAGGTTATGTCATTATTTGTGGCCTCCCCCCCCAGAGTGTAATTGCCTTGTGTATCCAGCCCTCTCTGCAGAATGGGTACCTCCTTGACCCTGTGCCTCCTGCCTGCCCTCCTCACTTGCTAGAAGATGCCAGCTGGGCTGCTGAGCAAGCCTGGGCAATGCCAGGTGACACGATTTCCAGTTTATGCTCTTTCTTGTCTTTATTTTTATTGCTTTTAAAACCATTCATCTGGAAACCTGGAGTTTGCTGCACGTCCTAAGCATGGGAGTGGGCTTTCTCGTGCCCTTGATACATGTATTTTGCACTAGCATTACTATTTTTCTACAGTGCAGTGGGCTTTTCTTAAATATAACTCATTTCCTGCACAGTACTGCTTTCAGTGCCTCTCTTCGTATGGCAGCAAAGAGGAATCCAGTCCCCAGGCATTGAATTAGGAGGTGGTAGCTGCTCATTTTTCATCTCTGTGATAAAAAATCTAATGCAATCATCAAAAAATAAAGCTGCGTTTTTCATGTCTTTGCCATTAGGAATGTCTCTTGCTACTGCTCTCTTTTCCCTCCTACCGCCAAATTATTGAGGCCTCAGCAGTGTTTAAAATCTCGTGGAAATTTACTTTTGGATGCCAGCAAAGGGGTGGGAGTTTGAGTAATCTCTAGGGCCATAACATTCCAGAAGCGTTGTGTTCCCTTAATAAAAACATTTTTTATTTAGAAACATAAATGTTATTTTTTCCAAAGGCATCATCCTGAATGGGCTATTCTTTCTTGTCCTTTAGCTGAAGATATTACAACTCTTGGGAGACGTTCTCCTGGTTTAGCAGCCATAACCTTACATTTATTGCATGTGTGGCTACAACAGCCCCCTCAGATAATTTTGTTTAGGACTGTGAAATTTGCCTTCAAAACTGAAATTGAATCCATTCTCTGCTTTCAGCAGCATGATGGGTTTCTGCGTGTTTCTCTCTCCCAAGGATGTTTGCAGCTACTGATGCTGAGTGCCTCTATTTATCACAGACAATACAGAACAAAGAAGAATTTATTAATAAGTCTCCTGTTCCCATATGCTTTCCTGAGGAACCCAAAACATATTGCATTCTCCTTGCCCCATTCACAGCTACATGGTTTTGCTCCTGTCCTTTCGGATTAGATGCTTGCTGAGGAAAATGGGATGCTCTGTAGTTGTGTGGACAGATTCAGTGCATCAGGAAGGCTGAGTGAGTTACTGAGTAGTGATACGTAGGGGATATAATGCGGGGTCCCAGGAGAAGGACCCCGAGATGTGACCCAGAGGCATGGGCCAGCATGTTGTCTTGGTTATGTTGCATCAAGCGAGGAGGCTGTCCATGGGCAGGAGCTCTGCTCTGTGTCCTGCTGGATGGCAGGAGCGATCTGGGGGACAAGCAGCAAGCACCCAATGCCTTCGGCCCTTGTCTTACCTCACTTAAAATAAGGTCTTACAATCACTCATTGGGGGAAACTGGGAACTGTGTTTGCCCATCTCTCACCCTCCTCTTGGCCTCCATGGGATGTGGGCTCAGAGGCAGCACAGGCAAGGAGGGGAGAGGATGTTTTGTGGGAGCTCCTGCCTGGAAAATCAGTCAGAGTCAATGATGTGGGGACACTGGGATTCCTGCTGCTCTTGAGAAAGGGAAAGTGCCTAGGGAAGTTCTGCTGGGTTTTCCCCCTTTATGCCTATTTATGCACTAATTAAAGGTCAATCTCCATTTGCATTCAACGCATTTCTCTCCCCTCCGGGCGGCTGCATCGGCAGAGATTTGTTTTCCATTTGACCAAGCCGTGGCTGCAGCAGCCACCCGGAGGTGGGAATACCCTCTCCCACCTTTGGAAACCCAGCAGAGGCCATCGTGTCTCAGCCTGTATTGTTGCCAGCATCTGCAGGATAGATGAAGAGAGCCCCTCTTCTGCTGCTCCCGCTCTTCAGCCCCACAAGATGACTGTTAGGCATTTATAGGTTTTTCTCCATGGATACGTGTGCGGGCACGTTGGTAAAAATACACACACGCACGAGTATATTTATCTGTAGTGCAGTGAAACCAGTGCGGGCTGCGAGCTCACTCCCTCGGGTGAAACACCATCCTTCCCTCCGAGCGCTTTCAGAGGAGAACTGTGCTGATAATTAGTGCAAATATTTTGAATACAGAACTCATCATGGGCCTTTGTCGCGGTGACAGGCAGTGACCTGAGATGCATTTCTCCTTTCTTAATGTACCCAGAATATGTAATTAAGAGGTGACTAAAAGATTCTTTATCATTCTTTGTTTTCTAATGTGGCAGGCTGTTATGAAATGCTGCCCCCTCCTTCCGTGGATCTCAGTTCCCTGTGACAAATGCAGGGATTGATATTTGCTCTGCTCTTCAAATCACTCTGAGATGTCTCCTCTGCTTCCAAGGCATCGTACCTGCCTTCTGTTTGGCCCTCATCTTTGACAGTCAGGACTGCCAAGGGAAAGGCAGTTGGTTAGTAGGCAGCTTGTGTGAGAACTGCAGGTGTGGTTGGTGCCTCTGGAAGGGCACAGTGGGGGGAAGGGGCATCACCCCAAAAGCCTGACAGCTTGGGTTGCAGGCTCAGGGCTCAGCACTGGGGGATGGGGAGAAGGAAGCTGAAGGCAGTTCATGGAAATAAACCCAAAACGGAGGGCAGAGAAGGCAGGGCAGTCACAGCAGAGAGGCATAAACACCTCCAGCAGTGCCCCACGAGCGCCTGACGCCCCGAGCCGTCCGGTGTTCCGGCGCTGGGCTGGCCCCGCGTTAGCGCACGCAGTCGGGCTCTGATACGCTGCGGCAAATGCAGCGTGACAGCACCTGAGCGAGTCTACGTGCAGAACAGATGTCTTCTAGCTGGGGCTGGGGCTGTAGCACATCATCATTTCATCAATTATATATCGCTTCCCTTGCCATAAGCAGGCGCTCAGAAGTGGGACTGTTAAAGGAGACATGATAAGATTTGAGAGAAAAAGAGGAACTTGTGAGGAGGGAGCTTAACATTTGGGCTTGGTTCTCATCTGGGAGATGGCAAAGGGTTGGCAGTCCCCTGCACTGCTGCTTGGCCATGCTGTGCTCTGCACTGCTCTGCTCTCAGACTTTATGTCCCCTTGGACCTTTCCATGGTGGGGCCATCAGCCCTCGCACCGCAGTGATGGGGAGGGACGTGGGCTCCTCCTTCCCCTCTTGCTTTTCACCAGGGAGCTCAAGCCCATGGGCTGGACCCTGCTGTGCGATCCTGGGGTCACTGCAGGAGCCTGACAGCCTCCAGGCACCCCCAAACCTTCCGCTGGGCTTTTACTCACCTATTTACTTATTTGTTTGTTTAATTGTTCTGCTAGCTGCCTTTACCTGGCAATCCTGCTTCGTTAAAGGAAACACAGGGCTTTTATTATGACTGTAGAGTGTCGTCTAGTGTTTTCACTGAACGTATAATTTGCCATGTATGAAAACCATTTCCAGAATTAATTTACCTACTGCAAACAGTTTGTATTAATGAAAATGCATTTTTCATGTGGGTTTGCTGGAAAAGCTGGCTGGAGCTCAAAAGCTCACTTTATCCATCCAGCATGAGTAGGAGATGGAATTTGTTTAAAAATTAAATAAATAACACACCCACCCCCCATTTTTAATACAATATGGCCCGGCAATAATCTCTGAGGCAGACTGCAAAGGCTTCAGAAAGCTCCATCTGTGGCATTTTAATATGCAGCATTGTCTCCCTTTTTAATATCCCCCCTTTCCCTGCTCGTGTTTGTGTAAGTGAGACGCGAGATGCTGTCATCTTCCCGGGTCACATTTTGATGCTTGCAATGAAAAGAAGTGGAGATGGATGCAGCCGTGGAGCCCTTCCCATATTAACACGCATATTTTAGAATAATTGATGCTGAATTCATTTTGCAGCCTCGTTCCTCCTCAGCCTTCCCCCACCCCCTCTTTCATATATGCATGGAAAAAAAGCCTGTTATCCATCCAGATGGCAGCTGGGTGCTCTCAGCTGAGCTGGGCCGCGCTGTGTGTTTTGGAGGCTCCTCCTGGCCAGGGAGGGAACAGGGGCTGCTCATGGGATGTCGATCACCACGGCAGTGATGGGCAGCATCTGCACCTTGAGAGAGAAGAGACTCTTGCACAGATAACACCCAGCCAATGCCCTGCAACCTCTGAGGTGCCCTGCTCTGGGCTGAGCTGCTAAAGCCAAGCTTTGCAGGAGGCCAGGTCTGACTTCTCAGTGGAGTGTCACCTGGGACAGCATCAGTGGAGCTGTGTAACTGTTAATGCATTAAGCAAAATGCCACCTGCAAACTTCAAAACATGGTGGGGAAGGGCACAGTGAGGCTTTTCCAGTGAGTTCAAAATATGAAGGTTTGAAAAATACTGGAAGATGGAACCACTTTGGAAATTTGCTCCTGTTTTGGGATTGTCCTTAATGATTGTGTGCTACGAAAATAGCCCAAACAAACCTCTTTTGTATAAATAAATGATAATTAATACAAGGTTATTGAATCTTTTCAAGAGAATCAAGGAATGTGTTTGAAAAAATGCTTTTGAGAAGATGATTTGTGTTGGCTGCAGCGTTCTTGGCCTTCATAAGGATGTTTTGATCAGCTCAGCTTCAAACCTCAGCAGCAGTCCCCATGCAGACCAGGCTGGATGGGACCCACCCTGCCAGTTTGGCTACACCCCCAGTTTATGGGGTTCATCACTGCCTTTTGTCCCTGGGGTGCGATGCTGAGCAGCCCTCCCCATGCCTGCAGCTGAGCCCACAAATAATCCTTTGGAGATCAGTGGACATTTCATGTGCTTAAAGTTAAGCCTGTGCTTAAGTGCAAGCAGAACAGGGGCTGGCGAGCTGGGCACTGCCGCAGCCCCCCACGTCCACCCTCTGCACCGTGCGAATGTGATGGTGGAGGCTGGGGACCCAGGGATGGGGGGACAGCCCCAGGCAGGGGTACTTGGGGTGACAGTGGTGGGAGCACCGAGCACCTCACCAGAGGCAGCAGAACCCTTTATGTATGTATGGCTCGTAAGAAACCTAATGGTGCTCTCCCCTGTCACTTGTTTTAGGAGGTTGCAGCTCCCTAATTGAGGGCCATTACTGAGCACGGGTATCGCCTGCCGCGCTGCAGTTGTGTGAGCACAGCCTAACCTCACGTGCTGTGTTTATCTCATTCCAGGACTACTGTCAGCAATGCCACTCTAGGCATAAACTTAATTATATCTCCTCAGGTAGCAGCAGGGAAGTGATTTATTGCTGCCTTTTGTTTCCATCCTCTCTGTGATTGTGCTCTGGAAGACGTGTGCTCCTGTTCGCTGCTACAGAGATGCTAACGCTCGTCTGCAACTTTGCTGGAGTTGCAGAGCCTGTGTCTGGAAGTCAGTGTTGGCCACAGACCTGCGCGGTGGCCGTGGGGCTCTTACTGGTGGCCCTTGAGATCTCTCTCAGTGGCCTTGGGGCTCTTGGTAGCTCTGGGGCTCTTGATGGCCAAGGAGCTTGCTCTCAGTGGCCCTGTCTTTACACCCACCTCCTCCCCCATGGGCCAACAGAGTGACACAGCGTGTCAGGATGCTTGAGCGTGCGAGGTTGGAGCTCCCAGTGCCAATGGCTTGTGGTGCTTTTTCACCCTGTTTCAGCGAATGGTTTTCTTTTAAAATAATTAGTGTTCGAAGGCAATAATCCCCTGGCTGAAGTGGCTCCTCAGGAGCAGACGTGCCAGCTCTTCAGTGCCTCTTCAACCAAAAATCCTGAGGTTTCCCATCCAGCCCCCTCGTGCCAGCCAGTTTTCTCTCCCTCCTGCTTTCCCCCTTGGGTGTGTGCTGACAAAGCATCCCTGGAGGAGGCTCCTGGCTGCTCTCCTGCAGGATGCTCAGCCCTGCTGCCAGGGTTAGCTCCTGTGGAAAGTGAAAGTGTTTGGGAAATGGTTTCCCTTCCCTGTGCCATCCGCTAAAGCCCTGCTCACAATCTCTGGGGAAAGGGAAGGTGCTTTAATTATTCCTGCCTTCTGGAAACGCTGTGGTAATTAGCAGCGCTGCAGAGAGCAAGGCCTGGCTGGGTTTCTGAGTGCTCCAAGGAGACAGGAGCTTCTCACCACTATTTAAAAAACATTTTGACTCCAAGGTGTAGCTGTGCTGGGCCTGGAGACCCTGGAAGTGGCCTCTGGCTGAGCGGGATGGGATGTAGTTTGGGGGTGCTGCGTGTGGCTCCAGCATGGTGTTGAGCACGGAATAGACGAGGGGGAAGAGCACTCACGGATGGCATTAGGGCAGGGTTTGGCACTGAAGGAGTTGGGTTACAGCAGCTTGTCTGGCCACGCTGCTTTTGTTGGTGCTTTGGAGCAAAACACAGCAGAAAAAGAAACCCAGAAAGGAGCAATGGAGAGCAGGGCTCTGTCACCCAGCGTGCCTGGCTCAGAAGCGGGGTTTCAGCCCAAATCTGTTGCCTCTTCCCACCTCTCCTTGTTGTGTGGGGATGAAGAGGGTGTGTACACTGAAAATACTGCCGGATGGCAGGCACTGGTTACGTATGGGCTGCTCTTTTGTGGGTGCAAAAGCAGGGCTGCGTGGGATGTGTTGGCTCCAGGTTTCAGTATGCAGAGCAGAGCGCTGCAAATAATACATTCAGTGAATTTCTTCGTGTGGTTTTGAACAAATTGCTGATTATTTTTCCCCTCATTATTTACCTGACAGAGGAGCAGGTTGAGTAATTGGTGAATGTGCGTGAACCTTGCAGCATTTTTTATGACTAAAATGTTTGTGAGTTGGCACTGGCCCTGCAGGTTTACCTTGTGCACCCACTGGGGTGGGTTAGCAGGGAACATCACCAGCCCATCCCTTGCTGCCTTCCCTGGGAGAACTCAGCTTTTTTGCGGCAAAACCGTGCTCATCCTGCCTGAGAGTGGCACAGCTCTCTGCTCCACTTGTGCAAACTGTGCTCACATCGCTTTCCTTGTCGCTTGTGGATGAGGAGCCTCATTGTGTGGCTGTGTGTGGATGCTGTGCTTGCTCCTCCTTGCTCCCAAAGTCACCCATCACCCTTTGCCCACCCTTCCAGTGCAGTGTTAGAGGTGTGTGTGAGGCAGCAGCTGCTGAGAACAGTGGCCAGCGAGGCCTGAATGGCAGCTGAAAGGGATAAGTAGTGTATATCTTGGTTTTGAAAGGCTTTTTGGAAGTGGGATCTCAACGCTGCAGAGACAGAGATGGAGCTAGACAGGGGCTGGACCTGAGAAGTGCAAATATTCCCAGGCTGGGGATCCCTACCCTGGACGGAAGGGCTGTTCGGGATGCCTTGCAGTGAAATTCTGTCACCAAGCAGGAGTGCCCTGTGATGTGTCGCCTTTAGAGCTGGACATGTGAGGCTGGATCGTGCGTGCCATCCAAGCAGGGACTCTCCAGCCTGTCCCTTTGCATCCCCGTGTCCATGGCTCCCTGGTGCACCTGCCCTCCTGGGGTCACCCAGCCGTGGTGGCTTCCCGGAGGGGGCTGCTGCCTCTCCATGGCAGCCAGCTCGGACGAGGCCAGCCGTGACTGCTGAGGCTGGCGCTGAGGCCTCGGGCTGTCCTGGCACAGCGAGTGCTGTAAAGGCACCACTGAACCGTGCAGAGCAGGAGGGAGCCTTGGGCAGAAGGCCAGTGGCTGAGGAGGTGTCCCCCCAAGCATTCTCATGTCCACATTGTCCTCGTGTCCCTTGCCCCGAGTGATGCTCTGACCTGGCAGGGGTGGGGGTGGGGGTGGGCACCTCTCGAGCCTTTCATGTTTGCCTGAAATGAAGGGATTCATCCTGAACGTCACTGCAGGAAGGCAAGTTGGAAGCAAGGGTAGGATAGAATGAGCTCAGGTCTTGCATAAAACTCCACGTGTGTGCATGCATGAGTGAGGTGCAGTGGGTCACACCCGAGTCACTGATGAGTTTTGGGGTCCCAGCTCCCAGGAGCAGAGCACAGCGTGTGTTTCTGTGCTGTTGTGATGACAAACAGCTGTTCCCCTTCCCAAGGGAATGTGCTTTCCAAAAATAACATGTGACCCAGTAGCAATGCTCAGGGGTGCCAGTCACTTGGTGTCACTTCCCCCAGCTAAACCCAAATGGACTGCTAAGAGCTGTGTGAGAGGCCAGGGCATCACCCAGCACCCTCCAGCCCCTGGACACTGGGAAAGCAGATAAAAGCATGTCATAACTAAAACTCGTCTCATTTAAAGACTTTGAGACACACAGAGTCTGCACACTCTCCTGGTAATCTGCCCCAGCATCTCGTTACTTGTTGCTAGGAAATTGCATCTTATTTCAAGGTTGAATTTCCCTAAGTTGAGCTCTCAGGCTGGGGAACTGCTGTGCTGCTGTCGGGAGAACACGGGGTCTCTCTTCTCCGCATCTGTGGTGACCAAGGTACCACTCACAGACAGGTGCTGGGGTTGTGCTGCATCCCACGACTGACTAATTCTTCATTTTTGGATGTTGCTTTGAACTATCTGGAGTTTTTTCCCACTGTCTTTGAAGCATAAACTCTTGCTCACTGAATCCCCCAGTGCTCACATAGTGGGGCTCCTCAGCACTGGGAGCAAATGGCTTTGTTGGAAGGTGTGGGTCCTGGCAGTGGGTTGCCAGCTCTGCAGTCACAGATCCTGTTGATGGGACTGGGAGAGGATTGATTTGGTCCATCCATGGATGGCAGATCCATGAACAGTTATGGGAAGGATCAGGCAGGGATGTCCCTGATGTGGTGGGGCATGTTGGGCAAGTGGTAAGGAACAGGACTGTACAAATGCCTGTGCACCCTCCTGGAGCATTATCTGCTCTTGGTGCTGCCAGGGTGGGCACTGGGCAGGTGCAGCGTTGCTCTGACCCACTGTGGTGTTTCTTGTACTCTTGGTTAGTTTGGTAAAGCAATCTCATCAGGGCTGTGGGGACACTTCCCTCCTCCTCACAGATGCTCCTGTTGCCCTAGCTCAGGGGAACCGCCCGCTGGGGCCGTCCCTCCCATCACTGGTTTTCAGGTTGCGGTCTGAGAGGTGCTGCTTTCTTTCTGAGGGTCTGGTGCCGTCCTCACGAGCCTCACAGTGGAGCACGGTGGTGCCAGCAAGCTTCTGGGATCACAGCAGCGCTGTGAGTCTCTGTGTTACCTGGCAGTGTTTATCAGCAAGGATTTTAAGAAGTTGATAGAGGGTTGATAAAGAGCCAGCAGCACTGGTAGGCACGTTGCCATTTCCAACCACACTAGGCTGAGTAGGAATACAAAGAAGATGACCAAAGTCAGGGGGTGTGCAGTGAGCGTGGCTCCAGAGCCCAGGCACCCCAGCTCCTCCTGCCCTGGCTGTCAGACCCTTTCCACCCTGCTCTGTCGAAGGGCAGCATGGTCCTGGATCTCACCTGGCTCCTGGACTCCCTCTTCAGCATTCCTAGTCACCAGCCCCGCTTGACATTGTGGCAGAGCAGCCAGTGGCCTGCCTTTCTTCTGAGAGAAGAGGGTCCCCACTCGCAGGGAGAGGGAGCACGCGGCCCTCCAGCACGGCGGTGCTCGTTGCCCTGCTGAAGGATGCAGGGCAGTGCTCGAGCGCGTGTCTTTATGAAAGCTGCTGCCTTGAGAGAACAGCTAAATACGCTGACAATAATAATAATGATAAGGTGGCCCTGGTAGCACGCTCTCATCCTCGCTTGTGGTGGAGGAGAACTCTTCAGTGGGATTGCAGCTCGGATGCAGCTCACTCGTGCTGTATTGGTTTGCAGAGATGGCCCCTCTTCTCCTGCTCTGAGCGCTCTCCTTGGCGTAGCAGCAATTTATGGTCCAGGTGTCAAATCCGTGCATAAATTCTGCTAGCTGAGCAGGTTCTGGAGTTCTTCCATGCTCCCCTGGGGACGTGCTCATCCGCTGACGTGCAGGCTCCTCTCCTGGGATCCGTGGCAGGACCAGGGCTGGGCAGGACCACTGCATGTTTTGGCTGCTGCTGGTCCTTGGGGGTGCAGGTGATGCTCCCACAGTGAGCAGACACTTCTGTCTCTGTCAGAACCGCTGGGTTGTTAAACAAAGCCACCGTGGCTGGTTTTGTTCGCGGACCTCTAACTAGGTCAACATGTATTTGCCATGTCTTAATAATTGTTGATAAGATGGGGTGGATCATGTGCCGTGCAGGGGCTGCTCCTCCTCCCAGCCGCGCTGCCGTCACGGCAGCGATGTTCCTCTCCTGTGAATTTGTGCAGTGCCTCTGTCGGGGGTGGGCAGCGATGCTAAGGCAGCCAGAGGGGTGTTTCCCCTGTGAAAACCTGCAGCTCCCCAGTTGCTCGCTGAACACTTTCAGCACTGGAATGTGGGTGGCTGGAGAAGGGCTCCTGGTGAACCACTGGTGGCTTTTGTGGCTGTGGAGGTGTTTCTCCTTTCTCTCCTCTTTCCAAATGGACAGCGTGGTTCATCCACAGCAGGCACTTCAGGCTTGCTTTTAGCAGCGAGTGGTGGTGTTCAGGGAGGAAACTGGAGATGAGGGCAGGTGATGCCCCCCCAATCCAACCCAGCAACTCCCTCCTCTCCCAAAACTGGCTTCTCTGAGCACTCCTGGTTGTGGGAAAGCTGAGGGGGGGCTCATACCTCTGCCTTCTTCATAACAACGTGCAGACCAACTCTTTGAGCAAGGTGAAACGCAAAGAATAAATCCCACCGCCCTCTCTGAGCCATTCAGACTTCAGAGATGAAGAGCAGGTTGTGTCCTGGGGATTTTTTTCTGCTGCTTTTCCAGTGCTAATGAGCAGGGAGGAAGTTCTGCTCTTTGTTCAAGGCACATTCACTGATTTTTTTTCCCTTGGTGAGGAGCAGAAGGGGGAGGAAGGGATGCACCACGAGGGCCTGCAAGCCCATCTGCGTGGATGCATGTGACCGTGGCAGCAAAGGGCAGAGTGGGATCATTCCCCTTTATTCCTGAATTTTAGGCAACAGGAGTTCCTTTTGCAAGACTTGTTTTTTCTCACCACATCAAAGCAAAGTCTTGGCTTTAGTAGGATTCGTTTAAGCCTGGTGCAGGGCAGCAATTTGCAGCTCTCTTGCAGGTTTCTGTGTTGTAGAGGGAGCTTTTTGGCATCCAGACTTCCCCCCACAGACCCTAGGAAGCTTCTCACTCTGTTTTCTGGGGATCCAGAGCATCCCTAGCATCAACATTTTGGCCTGTGCAAATAGATCTGTGTACGTTACTCTTGCACGGCCAAGTGTATTTCTGGCTGTAGAAATAAGATCTGTGACAGGATCCAGACCGTGTGCTTGGGCTCTGCTCTCCCTTCCTGCTAGTTCAAGGGTTTTTTTAAAGATCAGCTGTCATATAGGGCCATGGAGATGATCTGAGGGCTGGAACACGTCCTGTACAACGACAGGCTGAGAGAGCTGGGGTTGTTCAGCCTGGAGATGAGAAGGCTCCAGGGAGACCTTAGAGCAGCCTCCCAGGACTGAAAGGGGCTACGGAAAGCTGGAGGAGGGGCTCTTGATCAGCGAGTGCAAGGACAGGATGAAGGGGAATGGTTTTGAGCTGAAAGAGAGGAGATTGAGATGAGATATTAGAAAGAAATTGTTTATACTGAGGAGGGTGAGGCACTGGCACAGGTTGCCCAGGGAGGCAGAGAATGCCTCATCCCTGGAAACATTCAAGGCCAGGTTGGATGGGGCTCCAAGCAACCTGATCAAATTAAAGATGTTCCTGCCTCTGCCCCTTCAGGGAGGTTGGACTGGATGACCTGTAAAGGTCTCTTGCAACCCAAAGCATTCTATGATTCAGAGCATCCTGTATGTGAATGCCAGTGCAAAGGCTGGGTGCTTCCCTGGTGCCCTCGTTCAGGTGGTGCATGGCTGCTGTCCTGTAAATCTTCACCCAGCTCCTCCCCTTCTCCTTACCTGAGAACCACAGCAGCGGGGCGGAGATGCACCCAGCCCAGGCTCTTCTCCCTGACCGACTGGAGGAGACTCTGCCAGTGATGCTTTTGCCTGTCCCTATCTCTCAGGGACCCTGAGAGCGATGGGTGCTGCCGCCTGCCCTCGCCCATCCCAGCAGCTACTGCCCCTCTGCCGAGGGCTCAGCAAGGCTTTATCATAATGCAGCATGAATTTCATTAGCTCGTTTATCCTTGGCTCCCTGAGCCTGGAGATAATTTAATCCAGAAGTGGTTTACAAGGAGGAGCGTGGTTTAGTCTGCAAAGCTTAATAACCCCCTCTGGCTGCGGTTGGTGAAGCCGAGCTCTGGGCTGGGCTGGGGTACGGCACGGGAAGGGCGACGCGCGGTTCCGCGCCCTTCTCCCCTCGTTAGGCAAATTCCATAGCGTGAAATAACGACTGGAGCCACAAGACAACGTTTTGGGAGAGGAAGTCAGGTCAGGAGGAGATGGGTCCCTTACACAAGCATCTTATTTTCCCTCTGCCTCATCAAGAGGAGGTTTACTTAGCAAGCTGCAGAAAATCATTACATATGCTGCTAGTGGCCTGGTTAATTAAGATCTACAGTTCTCTGGGTAGGAAAAGACGACCTATATTTACTGTATGTAGGAAGGCATCTGTCAGCTCCAAGCACTAGATATCCCAGTGCAGGTTTGTCCTGCTTTCTGCAGGCTCGGAATTGCAACTGTTTTCGAGCTCTGATGCAGCCCAAGTTAATTTTAAGATGACTGTTACTATTTAAACATAAGGAAGGGCATATTTAGCCTCTCAGTACTCAAGAAGGCAAAACCCCCTGCATATTTCTAGTAATTTTTCCCTAACAGTTTGCACAAAACAACAACAACAAATCCTATTTGATTTCCGCAAAAGAATATGTTCGAGGGCGATCGTAAAATAGATTATTTTTAAATCTGCAGATGGTTTCCACATATTCCTCCTCAGCTCACTGCAGCTTTCCACCTCAGTAAACTGGTTTGTAATTTAGCCGAGGGCTGTGGAGCAAGCGTTCTGTCGTCTTGTTTTTCTTGTTCATCTCCTTTATCTCCCCCCCCCCTCTTTTCTGTCCCCTTTCTCTCTCATTTCCCCTTGCTTTCCCCCCTGCTGATGGTGGGATGGGTGCGAAGGCACGGCTTGCGATGGCTTCTTCCATCCCATGACTGATGGGCAATGCCAAGGGGCCCATGGGCGATGCCAAGGTGCTGTACCTCCCACCTCTCCCAACTATTGCTCCCCCCACCTCCTTTCCTGGTGGGGAAACTCCCATCCCCAAACCCCCTCCATCTGACAGGGGCTCATGGCATGAAGAAAAGCAGCTGAGGGTTTCTTTACCCTCTTGCAGAGCCCTGGAAAAGATAATTAGAGGAAGGACACGCTCTCAGTCCTGCGATCGTGCTTCTTCCCCCCTCCCCCCTGGCTCCCTGGAAGAAAACATCCCTTTTTTTTTATTTTTTTCTTTGTTCTTTCATGGTTCAGCATTATAATTATTGAGATTTCACTGCAGGGCAAAATGATCATTTGACAATGTAAGTGGGGAAAATAATTCTCGTGTTATCCAGCAGCCTCACTCTTATTATAATTATGGCGAAACTCCTGCAGACTGAAGAGGGGGCAAAGATTCTCCTCCTATGTGGGGATTTGTCTTTTCAAGATTTCTCAAGATTTGATTGCAGATGTGAGGATTTTTTTTTTCCCTCTCCTATTTTTAATAACCCGAGGTTGTTGATGGATGGCAGAGGACTGAAGTACCTGTTGTTTTCCCCTTTGTTTTCATTAGACTTTTTCCATTTCTGTCATTCTCTGTGGTCGTGATGGATTTTTATGAGCAAACGTCTTGGTTAGAGCCATGTGGAATTGTTTGTACAGTGGCGTCTACAGTGACAAGGAAACCCAATTAAAAAAAATGACAAATTTGATGGAATGCTGCAAATTAGCCCCTCTCAAAATGGGGGACAAGGATTGCTTTTTCTGTGGTGCTGGTTTTGGTGACCAATGCCAAGATGGGGGCTGGAGGCAGACGTCTGTTTGACGGGAGCCGGTGCTGTGACTGAGGCCAAGCAGACCTCTGTGGTCACCATGACATTGGGCTGGGCAGGCTGGGGTCGGGGCAGCCCGAGGGGCTGTGCTGGGCAAGGGTGTAGTTGGAAGGAGGTTTGGACTGAGATAACATGAGGATACTGCAATAATTTCTTCCGTTGGGTGTGCGCGTGCGCCCATGGCATTGGCGTTACCGTTGGAGGAGACTCCAGATGCGCGTCCTTGGTTGCAAACCCTTCTTCCCAGGGCAGAGGGTCTGCTGTGTTCCCCGTGCCGTACTTCATCCCATGCTGCCAGCCTGGCCCTCGGAGTCCAAGGAGAGAAACAAGGCGGGGAGGGGTCTGGAGCACAAGTCTCATGAGGAGCAGCTGAGGGACCTGGGGTTGTTTAGCCTGGAGAAGAGGAGGCTGAGAGGAGGCCTCATCGCTCTCTACAGCTGCCTAGAAGAAGGTTGTAGCAAGGTGGATGTTGGTCTCCTCTCCCAAGTAGCAAGTGGCAGGATGAGAGGAAATGGTCTTGAGTTGCACCAGGCGAGGTTTAGATTGGGTATTAGGGACAATTTCTTTACTGACAGAGTGGTGAAGCCCTGGCAGAGACTGCCCAGGGCAGTGGTGGAGTCTCCTTCCCTGGAGGGACTCAAAAAACATGTATTCGTGGCACTTTGGGACATGGTTTAGTTGGCACGGTGGGGTTGGGCTGATGGTTGGACTGGATGAACTTAGAGGGCTTTTCCAACCTTAACAGTTCTGTGATTCTATGATCCCTTGCTCCATCCCTCTCCATCCCTCGCTCAGGCCCTCTCCCTGGCCGGCTGTGCTGGGGCTGGGTGCCATGGCAGGGAAAGGCATCTCCATGCTGCAGGAGGGTGGTGAAGGAGCCTGTTGTCCCCTGTTACCCTGGGGCTGATGGAAATGAGCTGACAGAACAGAGGCAGCATTAGCCTAATTATGGCCATAGCCCTACCTCCGCGGTGGATTTTCCTTTCTTAGCAACTTCCTGTTTTCCTCTTTGAGATGCAAATTTTTGCACAGTCCTCGATCCAGATTCTCTTCTCATTAGCATGAAATCTGACTGGTTCCACGGTTTTTTAAATAGCAAATTAAAAAAAAAAATAAATAGTTAAACACTGTGCACAAAGTCACAGTGGAGGCCCTGCGACTTCTGGGGGCAGGAGGTGGAGGGGCTGGTGGGGAACGTGCTGTCATTTTTTCAGGAATTATTTTCAGGAGTATTATAATTTGCTGTGCCAGGCTGCTCTGGTTTGATCTCACGGAGCAGAATGGGAGACAGTCATCAGCTCGGTGGGTGCCCAGCACAGAGGTGCTGGTGGGCAGGGAGCAGTGGGCACAGACCCTGCCCAGGATCCCAGCCACGTTGGCCAAAATCCCTGAGACCATCCCAAAGCCTCTGCCAGAGCAAGGGCAGAGACACCTTGCAGGCTGGAGCCTTGCATTTTCTTCCTCCTGGAAAACGAGGCTCGTCGTAATAGCATGTTGAAAAAAAATTACTCTGGGAAAATCATTTTTTTGCAATGAGAGTTATCTCAATGGGTTTTGTATTTTTTGATGCCTGCTGTAATCTCTGCCCTTTGCCGCTCAGCGCTCGGAGGGGGCTGGTAACGCATCCGAGGCAGACGGCACTATTTTGTGGTAAATGTCACTCTAGTAATATTTAGCTCTCCTCGGAAATAGAAATACAGTTCTCACTAAAGCTATGTGCACGAGACAGAGATGCAGCCTCGTGGCCTGGGCTTGGGGAGATGCTGCCTCCAGCTGCAACGCTCTCCCTTCAGCCCCACGTCCTGCATCTGGGCGCACCCTGGGATGCCTTTGCCTGGCATCGCCTTTCCTCCCCGCCTGCTTCCCAGGCCCTCCCTCCTCTCTGCTTTCTGCCACGTAATGAGTTTGATAAGAAATTGTCTCGTTAACAGGATTAGCCATGGAAATCTCTGGTCCCCTCCTATTCATTTTGTAATGCTCTTCATCCTGTTCTGTAATTTTCTGCTGGTATTAGGCGGCTCCGGGCCACCTTGGGAGATTAAATCCTGCTTCTCCTTTGACAGTGCCTGCGCAGGGGGGGGCAGGCGGTGCGGGGGCTGCTCTGGGGGTATCCCCAGCCCTGCGTCCTCTCGGCAGAGCTGTCCCCTCCCCGCGGGAATTCCTCCTCCTTGAGTTTTTGCAGTGAAGTGTGTCATTTCCAAAGGAACGCGCACAAACAACTGCCAGTGTCTTCAGACACTCCGGGAAAAGCTCCAGTGACTCAGAGGCGGATTAAAACCCAGAGAGGCAAACTCTGCTCTTATTGTCACCCGTGTGAATCCAATTCTCTGGATGGTGTAATTCTGGATTTCCTTCTAGGAAAATGACTTGCAAGACTGGCCCTTTTTGTAAATAATTCCTCTTGATTTAATAACTCCTGCCAGCCTGGCAGGAGACCTTGCTTCTGAGGATGTTAATAGGAAGAGTTCTTTCTTAACATCTGTTTTCCCAACTTTGCTGACTTGTGAGCCTGTTATCTGGGAAGTGACTTCCAGGCAGCAGGAATAGCGCACTGTGACTCAAGTAGAGAAGGAAAATGTCCAGAGCCACTGCTTGGAGTGTGGTGGGAAAAGCACAGGTGTGAAATAATGCGGTCAAAGCAATGTTTTTCATTTTCACAGGTGAAATGGAATGAACATTTGTGATTCCCTTAAGCACCTGCCTGGTTTGTGTTTGCAGCTCTAAACCACTACCTTTTGCTTTCCCTACCGAAAAAGCTTCCTGTGCACAATATCAGAAATTCTCGTGCACCTTTGTTGCCCAGAGAGAGAAAAACGCAGATGGCAAAGCCGTCGCACTGAGAGTAAAGTGACAGAGATGCTGATTGTTAGGTGGACTGTAAGGTTTCAGGAGATAATGTGTGCTTTAGGACAGGGGGAGCAGGGGCAGCACGTCGGGGAGAGCTGTAACAGGGTGAGTCCCACCCGGCCGATGCCTTCTGAAGGCAGTAATTTATTCCCCGACATTCACTCCCTGTGATGTGAGTGTCCAGGAACAGATTAACTTCCTCTGCTTTGGTGGAAACAAATGAGTGTCCGTGAGCAGATTAACTTCCTCCGCTTTGGTGGAAACTATTTCTCATGCTGCCGGTGATTAATTATTGCAGTGGGGTTTGCCCTGAGCAGCTGGTGGGAGCTGCGAGGTCTGGGAGAGGTGGGTCTGGCTGCAGAGCTCCACACACCGTGCCCCGTGCCCGCTGCTCCCCGACTGCGTGGAGCAGGATTGCTGATACAAATATCTGATTTTACCCATCCTTTATTTGTTTTGGTGTGCATTTTCCTAAGCCCAGCCAGTAAAATCCCTGGGTCCAGAGACAGTTTCTGCTGGTAAACCTGGTGGCAACTGCCCAATGTACCCGTTGGCCAGGACGATGCCCTAACCCAGAGCCCCTCCAGCAAGGGACACCCCGGTCCCCTAGGTGCCCCATCCCTTCAGGGCAGGGTGGAGATGCTCGGTTTTGTGTGTCACTGTGCTCTTGCAGGATATCTGTGCCATGGGTGAGAGCAGAGGGCCCAGGAACCCTGCACCTTCGTGCACACCAGCTGCAGAGCCACGTCCTGGGTGGGAGCTGAAATCCAGCAAGGTGCCAGCCAAAGGCTGGGATTAAGTCCTCTCTGAGTTGTCTGAGAAGGGTATTTATACACCGACACCCCATCAGCTCTCTCTGGGCTGTAAATTTGATGATCAGAGCCAAACTCGATGCTCAGAAAAGCGTTTCCTTTTGTACCTGTTGACTTGTTGCCTGCAGGCTGCAGGTGATTCTGTAACGCGGCATGAGCGGATTCTCCGGGAAAAGATCCACTGCTGAGCATGGGGTGGGCTCTACCCAGGGGTGGGAAAGCCAAAGGCAGGTCCAGTCCTTTGGCTGACCCTCAGGGAATAAGGGCTCATCCCTGTCCTGTACCCATGCCCAGATGCAGCCAGGTTCCTGGAACACCCAGGAGCAGGGACTTGGCAGAGCAACTGCAAGACAGCAGTGTGACAGCGAGGTGACAACGACATCCTGGCTTTAAGCCTCTCCTGCTTCTTGCTTCTCTCTCTCCCTGTCTTTTTTTGTTTCATCTCTCCCTCTCAGAAAAGCCATTTAAATGCAATTCCATTCTTAAAACCTCTTCCTCATGCATGCCTAATGAACACCAGGCAGAGGCGCCGGCAAGGGGCCCGAGTAGGATCCAATCGCGCCGAGTGTCGACAAGTCATTTGGAAGAAGCCCTGGGAGCGTGCCCGGTTTTATTACAGCGTAATTAGAAATAAAATCTTGTTGCAAGAGGAGAATGAGAGATGGGTGTTAAACCTGTAACGGGAGGAGATGGAGCCATGCTTGTAAAGGAGATTAAGGGAGGGGAGGCGGAGAGCCCGTCACGACTCCCCGACTCCCACTCCTCCTTTGCTGTTTCCCCCTCCCTGGCTCCCCAGCTCTGGCAGCAGGCGTGAAGCTGGTTGCCTGCCTGTGCCTGCCCGTGACTGGAAAAGGGCTTGCGCTGGGGCTGTGTTGGTTTCTGGATCTCTGAGTCCGCAGAGAGGGGCTCCTGGTGAAGCCCCCAGTGCCCGCAGGAGCAGGCAGCTCCTTGGAGAAAGAGCATCATGGAGAAGACCCCAGGACCAGGTGCTGCCCCTGCCCTCCTCAGGACATGGCATGGCCTATAGCCCTGTGGACCCAGCTTTAGCTTCTAGGGATGAGGTTTCTGGGGCACGATGCTCCCTTCAGGCACTCCTCTTGATTGAGGAGGAGGAGAAAGCAGAGAGGGAGCCCTTTCATGCAAAGCCTGACCCACTTGCTCAGCTGGCATTGGTTTTATTACAGATGCCCACGAAACTTCAAGGTGGGAATGCTTGGCTGGGTGCACGGGGGCTCTGCCAGCTCAGCTACGTGGGAGAGATGTGCTGCCTTCGAGAGGGCTGGGGAGCAGCGACTGCCTTACACCTCCCCTGGGACCCGACTGCAGGCAAACATGTAAATAAATCTGTCAGATATCGGGCAGCTGTTATTAAATTTGCATTGGGCTTGAATCGCGTTTCCTCCTTAACATCTCTGGGATGGATGGATCTTTAATCTCTGTGCCCAATCCAGGCCTCCTTTGTTTTCAGCATTTGCTGTGGTGCTGAGCTGGACTCAGCCTGCTGAGATGAAAGGCAGCTCTGGTGCTTGGCCACCACCTGCCAGCCCATTCCCCTGCCTGTTTCCCCTGCCCCAGCTAGGTGTTGCATCCTACATCTCAGGCTGTCATGGTGAAGGAGGTGCCCACCATCCATCCGGCAGCTGGGGAAGCAATGCCAAGCCATGTCATACTGTGTCATGCCATGCCATGGTGCTGGGTAGGAGTTTCCCTGCCAACTGGCTTTTCTGGCCCACCCTGGGGAGGTTCCTTATCCCTGGGCAAGCTCCATGCCGGGCAAATGGCATTCTGGAATCTCAGCCGCAGCAGAAAATTGCTGCCGCAGCAGCAGCAGAAAATCACAGGCTTTGTTCTTTGGGGCTTTCCCCTCTGTGCCTTCCCCCCAGGGAGGTGTTTGTCACTTTAAACATGGCCAGAAATAGCACCAAACAGTTATTGGATTTGTCCAGGATGCCTTGGGATGCATACGCTCCAAGTAGGGCTAATTCATAAACACTGGCACCTATTGATTCTCCAGCAGTTAAAATAGACTGCGTAAGGAAATATCGGTCCCGGAGTACCCAGGGAAAGTTACCTCATTAGTCTTATAAACTATAAAACGTGCTCTCTCCTGAAGCCCTGACCCCGTTGTTTTTATAAATCTCTGCTGGATGGAGCAGGAGCCGGTAACCTCTATCGACTGTCATTTTTCTCTTGAAATTGGAAGGCCCTTGGGACTGATGTGGGAGTTTCACGGCCACCGCAGGCGGCTCGAGAGGGTTTCAGTAACAGCAAATATGTGCGGTGGATACACAGTGAGAGACCCTCCTGATGTTTGCTGTGCAGGAGAAGCCCCCCATCTTGCTCTTGTGGGGTTGGAGGGCATCCTGGTTGCCCTGCTTCTCCCTTATGGGGGTGGGTGAGCAGAGTGCAAGGGGCTTTGATGAGGTGTTCCTAAAGGGAGCAGCTCAGGTCTAGCTGGAAGAGTTATTAGAGGCGCATCGCTCCAGCCTGGCCACGGATGTACTTAATCCTCTGCTTCCCGTAAAGCTTTTCCACCTCCTGGCAGGCAGAAAGATCTGATTTTATTTGGCGACCTTCGACGTTAATCTCTCTGGCAAACTCAGCAATAAGTCACTTCGGTGAGGTCTCTGTTGGAGCCGTTTACATCAGTTATTGCCCTGCATCTCTCCCTCGGACCAGTGTGATGGTCCTTGATGGAGTCACTTGTCCTTTCTTGATAAAAAAAGGGATGGGAGCTGTGCTGTCGGGTTGTAGACCTTGCATTTAATGTAACAGCCTCTTTAAAACTGTGGCTTGCAAGGTGGCTGATGCCTCCTGCTGCTGCGAGGTAGAGTGGTGGATACTAAAACTTGCCCATTCCCATCTCTGGGGCCGATGCTCTGCCTCAAACCCCATCTCAGAGTCTTGGTTGGGCGTGCGGTCTGTGAAAACTGAGGGTCCGAGGGCAGCAGGTCCAGGCAGGGCTTGGTTTGCTGTCCCGCTCAGCAGTGCTCTCGCCCTGCCTGCTCAGGTGTGTCACTCTCCTCCTCATCTCCCGCTGTCCGGGCAGGAGCTCAGGGCTCCGCTCCCCTTCGCCTCACCAGGGGCTGCAGTTGGGCTCTCGTGGGTGCCGTGGCTGCTGCCTTGGGTCCCAGGGCAGGGGAACAGCACTGCTGGTTCCTGCCTCTGCGCTGGCTCCTTGCGCATCGCTCCAGCTCTTGCCAGGCTTTGTTTCCAGCGGAGGAGCGGCGCGTGGCTGCGGGCAGGGCTGTGGTTAACCACGCACGGGCGCGTGCGGGGAGAGGGAGCCCAGCTGGGGCTGCCAGCACTTTGTAAAGTGCTGCCCCTGTTACCATGGAAACCAGCTCCCCCCATCTCGAATTCCAGTGCAGCCAATGTTCTTCGCTTACTGGTTTGATGGGAGATAAAAAATTAATGGTTGATTTGCATGTTGTTTTGGTTGCACTGGTGGGACTGCTTCCCCTGCCCTTTTACGGAGGTTTGCACAAATCCCTCGACACCTCTGATCAGCGGCACAGAGCGCGAGACTCGTGCCGCTCCACATATGCTCCCAGTTGCAAACTGGTGCAGCATGCTTGCTGCTGCACTGGTGCAGCTCTGCTGTAGCATGAAGGTAAAATCATGCCTTAGGACTTGACTGGGGAGCCCCTGAGCCCTCCAAGCCAGAGATGTGGGTCCTGCAATGCCGTGATGGGATAGATGTCCCCCAGTGCCCTTGGCATCCTGCAGGACTGCCAGCTCATCCTCCCACTGCTTCCAGGGAGAATCTGCCAGCCTGGTGGTTGCCTTTGCCTCCTGTTAACCACAGCCAGGTTTTCATTTTATTAAGGTTGCTATTTCTTTGCTCTTTAGAGTCCCTGATACTCTCATATCAAGCAATTAGAGTCAAATATGCACATGTAGCTAAGCTGCAGCTGGAATGGGGCAGTGCCAGCAGAGCTCAGGGCTGCCATCATCTTGGCTCGTGCCGAGGATGTGCTCCAGTTCCCTGGGCAAAGAGCCCCGTGTTCTGCCAGTCTGTCATCTCAAGCACTTGTAGGAAGAGGATTCTTCAGTCCTGCTCCCGGAGCAGGGAACCAGGCCGCTCTGGGAGCCTGTGCCTTCAGTTACCAAATTCCTGGAAGGGGGGAGATTGAGATGAGATCTTAGGAAAAAATGTTTCCCTGTGAGGGTGGGGAGGCCCTGGTCCAGGTTGCCCAGAGCAGTGGTGGCTGCCCCATCGCTGTAGGTGTTCAAGGCCAGGTTGGATGGGTCTTTGAGCCCCTTGATCCAGTGGGAGGTGTCCCTGCCCGTGGCAGGGGGTTGTAACTAGATGGAACTGAGGTTCCTTCTGACTCAAACCATTCCGTGATTCTGTGGTTCTCTTGCTATTATGGGTTCAACCATGGCACTTTTCTGCACCTAAACTGAGACTATCCAGGTGCTTCCAAAAGGCACTGGAACTAAAGGCAGTTGAATCTCCTCAGCAGCTTGTTCCTGGTTTACCAAGCATGGTGCAGGACTTGAAGGGGCCGTTTGCGGCCATTGCTAATTTAAAGACTGGGTTTAAAGGTTTCAACTCTGAACATTCAGCTCTACTAATTACCTTCTGCTGCTCTGCATTTGCTGCATTTGGCAGGGGGTGCCTTGGCTGGCAACACAGTGCAGCCAAGCAGATGGACCACCCTGTCCCAGCTGAGGCTCAGTCGTGGCTGGCTCTGAAATAAACCCCAAGGACCACACAGAAAGTGTGGTCGGAGGCTCCTTTCACAGTTAGCTCTGGCAGTGGGGTGGGATAAGGGGTTTCCAGGTGGGAAGGGAAGCTTCTCTCCAATGCCTCTGCTTACCCTACTCTCCATGTAGCCACTAAATTATGCCTCAGTCTTTCTATTCATGTTAATTACTATTAATATTCATGATGAATTATGGGGGTCTGGCTTCATGAGCAGGTCCAAAACCAGCTGACCAGAGCAGGCTGCACTGCCCTGCCTGCTCTCCTGCCATCCTCCTCCCAGGTCTCAAATAGCAGCTCAAGCCTTATTTGTTTTCACATGCTTCTAAGTGAGTTAAGCTAATTATTAACTCAGCAGGACGGATTCACTTTTAATTGCCGCGTTGCTATGCAGCACGCGGTGCTTGGTGGTGTGAAGAAGCATCGTGCCGGTAGAGCATCGTGTACCGCTCGCTCCCCGCAGCCACCGTGTGCTTGGGACTCTGTGGACAGAGCTCGTTGCACCAGGACGCAGGGATGCTGCATAAATCCTCTGACTCTGCGCCCTGGGGATTTCAGGTTTGGATGAGGGCATCCCAAGCTGAGCTTTGCACCACAGACAGGCGCCACTGCTCACCTGTTTTGGCTCAACTTCACCAGCCTGCCTGAAGCTTCAGCCCCTGTAGTCAGGGTGCAGTGAGAATCATAGAACCATGGAGTGCATTAGGGTTGGAAGGAACCTCAAAGCCCATCCAGTTCCACCCCCTGCCACGGGCTGGGACACCTCCCACTGGATCAGGGGCTCAAAGCCCCATCCAACCTGGCCTTGAACACCTCCAAAGATGGGGCAGCCACCACTGCTCTGGGCAACCTGGACCAGGGCCTCCACATCCTCCCAGGAAAACATTTTTTCCTAAGATCTCCTCTCTTTCAGTTGAAAACCATTCCCCTCATGCTATCCCTGCACTCCTAATGAAGAGCCCCTCCCCATCTTTTCTGGAGCCTCTTTCAGTACTGGGAGGCTGCTCTAAGGTCTCTCTGAAGCCGTCTCTTCTCCAGCCTGAACAACCCCAACTCTCTCAGTCTGTCCTCATACAGGAGGTGCTCCAGCCCTTGGATCATCTCTGTGGCCTCCTCTGGGCTCACTCCAACAGAAGAAGGACCCACTTTCCCTGCCTGGCACCTGGCTGAAGAGCAGGGGCTCTGCCTGACCTGGCTGTCGAGAGCCTGGGAGGTGACCTGCTGAGTCGGGGCTGGCTCACTCACATTTATCCTCCTTTTGTGTCTCCAGAAAATAGGTTTTTTATTACTTCTTATGGAGGTTTGTACATATCGGACGTGCAGAAGGAAGATGCCTTGTCCACCTACAGGTGTATCACCAAGCACAAGTACAGCGGGGAGACGCGGCAGAGCAACGGAGCCAGGCTCTCGGTCTCAGGTGAGCTAACAGCGTCCAGAGGTGCTGGCAAGGGGTAGCCCTGTCCTGGCAGAGCTCCTGCACCCGTGTGGGTGTCCAGTCCTGCCTAGATGCCCACTGCCCTGCCTACCCTTGGTTGTGCCTCTTTTCCTGGGGTGTAGGAGGGAGCAATGGCATCGTATTGTCCCTACAACAGGACATCCCACTGGGGCAAGGTGGGAGGTCCCACTGGGAGGGCAGAAGGTCCCATTGAGGGGGTAGGAGGTCCCGCTGGGGCTGTGCAGGGGTTTCGTGCTGCCTGGCTGTGTCCCCAAGCACGCAGCCCCCCCGGCGCTGTCTGCAGCGGGCGGCAGCGCGAGCGGGAGGCGATGGGGTGCGAGGCGATGCGATGTGACAGCCGGCGATGTGAGCAGCCTGACGCGATGTGACGAACATGCAAGCGATACTGCGGCGCAGGCAGTGCAGTCCGGAGTGCCGGGTGTCTCGGGGCGCTCCCGGCTCTGCCGACTGCCCAAGTTACTCCGCTCGGGAAGGGGAGTTCGCCCGACTCGCAGCCACGCAGAGCTCCCGCCGCTCGCTGCCATATGCTTTTTCCATCCTTGGGTGCACAGGCTGTGGCTCCTGCACCAGCTCCTCGAATTAACCCCATAGAGAGTAGGGAAATGATCCAGGACAGCCAGGCTGGGACCTGCCTGACCTTGCCCCAGCCCCTGAGGGTCCCTTGTCCCACCCGTTGCCACCCTTCCACACTCCACGTGCGTTCAATTCGGCCAGTCCCCTCCTGGTCGCTGTCATTATTTACACATCAGGGCGTTTTACTTCTGCTTGGGAGTAGTGAAAGAGGTTTCTTTCCCCTGGAATTTAATTTCACGCCTGAGACTTAGTGATTAATTTTCTCCTTTCCCAGCTGCCTGATGGGCCCTTTTGCTTGTAAATTTTGAAATGTGCCACAGAATTTGTGTATTTTGCGCCAATTAGGTGTCACCTTGAGTAATTCCTCCGGTGCTGAGTTTATTCATCCCATCAGCTTATAAGATGTGTTTTCCTTCCTGCTTGCAAGATGTGTCCCATTTTCCCAAGTGGGACCCTGTGCCCAGTGGAGGGTGAGGCTGGTGTCCTGTGCTCCTGCCCAGCAGAGCCACCAGCTCACGGGGGAGGTGGGAGCTGTTCTTTCCTTGATGAAGTCCATGGGATACAGCGGTCCTTGGTGTCCCTGTGGGGTGAAGCATCCCTGCCTCCTTTTCCCCCTGTGAGCCCGTTTCCTTTCCAAACCCAGACCCAGCGGAGTCCATCCCCACGATGCTAGACAGCTTCCAGTCCAGGGAGGTGAAGGCGGGCCGGCTGGTGGAGCTGCCCTGCATCGCCTCGGGCTACCCCAACCCTGCCGTCCGGTGGATCAAGGACGGGCGCCCGCTCCCCGCCGACAGCCGCTGGACCAAGCGCATCACGGGCCTGACCATCAGCGACCTGCGCGTGGAGGACAGCGGGACCTACATCTGCGAGGTGACCAACACCTTCGGGTCCGCAGAGGTCACGGGGACCCTCACAGTCATAGGTGAGAGCTGGCAGGGAGGCTTCTGTCCTGCTGCCTTCTTCCATATAAAGCCTCCAAGCTTTGATACAGTCGTATAAATTACAGGCCCTGTATTTCAGCGTGGCGCATCGCACGCTGGAAGCCAAGGTCTTGAAACACAGCATGTCCAGTGTGGTGCTCAGAGCACTTGCATGAGGTTTCTCGCACTGCAGCAGCGCGTCTGCAGGTGCCCCTGATTTACCACTTCCATCAGGGCAGGGAGAGGGTCCTGGGGAAAATCCAGGGGGGTGTAAATTGCTGGATGGCAACGCTGGCTTTATGTTAGGATGTTTCTGAGCTTACTTTTGTTGATTTGCTTAAAATAAGCTCCAGTGGAACAGTAAATGCCATCTGGGCAGGAAAAGTATTTATTGTGTGCTGTGTTCCTGGGAGTTCTTGCAGTGCTGGGGTGGGGCTGGCATGTACTGTGCCTGCCTTACCTGGAACAACACTGTGGTGTGCACAGTGCTGCCTGCCTGGAGCTGCCCTGGCTCATCCCTTGGCCATGTCGCCCACTGTGATGCCTTCTTCCAGCCCTCCTGCTGCTTCCCCAGCAGTGCCAGAGCCGCTGGAGCCCAAGCCTTATGTTAAAAGCAGGGAGGGTGATGGGGAGCCACCTGCCTCATTGCACAGTGACATTTTACACATAGTAGTGCTGGCGCTTCCAGGGTAGGAAAGGCAGAGAGAGCACAGTCACGATGAGATGCCCCACCAACACCTCACCTGCTCTTGCCCTTTCTCGCACAGACCCTCTGCGTGTGACCCTCACACCAAAGAAGCTCAAAACGGGCATCGGCAGCACCGTCATCCTCTCTTGTGCCCTCAGTGGGTCCCCCGAGTACGTCATCCGCTGGTACCGCAACACGGACCTGGTGGTGGTGGATGACTACATCTCCATCCGGGGGATCAGCAACGAGACCCTGCTCATCACGGCCGCGCAGAAGAGCCACTCCGGGGCCTACCAGTGCTTTGCCACCCGCAAGTCCCAGACAGCACAAGACTTCTCCATCATCACACTGGAGGGTAAGCTGGCTTCCTGGAAGGGGGGATGGTGGGGGCTTTTCTCTGCCCCTCTCCAAGCCACCGCATCCCTGGGACACATGGGATGCTTTATGCATGGCTGGAGGGCAAGGAGACCCATGGGATGCTCACACTGCTCACACCCTGCTTCCTGGGCTGTAAGGAGCGCTGGCATGCAGCACAGCCAGGATGGGGAAGGATGAAAAATAAGGGTTGACTCACTCATCCTGAGACGCTGCCTTTCACCAGATGTCCCCTCCCCGCTCATCCTGAGCAGCTGTAGATTGCTGGATGTTTGGACGAGGGGTGAACACCCCAAGCCTGGTGTCCACTTTGGAGCACTAGAAGAGACTGCCCAGGGCAGTGGTGGAGTCTCCATCCCTGGAGGTGTTCAAACAACGTGAAGCTGTGGTGCTTGAGGACGTGGCTTATTGGCCATGTTGGTGTTGTGTGATTCAGAGGGACAATGTCTGTACCAACCCCTCACCCTCTCTCAGCATCTCCCTGCCACAGGGATGCAGGCACAGCCGTGCACGTGATGCCAAAGGCTCCTCTCCCGCGGCTCCCACCCCGAACAGGAGCTCAAAGCCATCCCACCAGCAGGTGACTGCTGCTGCCTGTGGCTGCCGCTCCCTGACCCCCCTCCCGCTGGGTGCCCCCCCCAGATGGGACCCCCCGCATCGTCTCCTCCTTCAGCGAGAAGGTGGTCAACCCCGGGGAGCAGTTCTCCCTGATGTGTGCGGCCAAGGGGGCTCCGCCGCCGACCGTCACCTGGGCGCTGGACGACGAGCCCATCCCGCGGGACAGCGGGCACCGCACCAACCAGTACACCATGTCGGACGGCACCACCGTCAGCCACATGAACGTGACGGGCCCGCAGATCAAGGACGGCGGCGTGTACCGGTGCACCGCGCGGAACTCGGTGGGCAGCGCCGAATACCAAGCGCGAATAAACGTAAGAGGTGCCTGTCTACTTTTAAATATCAGAATAGGACTTTTACTGGGCTTTTGGTTTTGTTCTGTCCCCTGGGCGATCGCTCCTCCTCGCCTCCCCTTCCTCTTCCCAGCCTCCTGAGTCTCCCTGGCTGCTCCAACCCCATTCCCTGGGCTGCCTGCTCACCGGATTGAGCCTCCCCAGGGGGTTTTACACGGTGCAAAGCCGTCTTGTAGCCTTGGAGAGCTTGGCTTTGCAAGAGCAGAAAGGCAGCGCTCTCCCCTTTGGGATCTGCTTTTGCCCTGCTGGGCCTTCGCCTCGGGGTCTGCACAAGGTCAGCAAACACATCCCCGAGGGACCTCGTGCACAGAGGAGGTGATGGTGGGCAGAGCAGCATCCCAGCCCCACCCCCGTGCTCTCCCCAGTGCCCCCCCGGTCCCAGCCGGAGCCTGACTCCCTGGCAGTGAGCGCGCCCGCCAGCACAGGGATCTCCATGACAATCATTGATGAGGCAGCACGTGAAATTGTGGAAAATGAGCTTTGATTTGTCATGTCTGTATTTTCTTTGTCTACTAAAAACCATAGCCACGTTAATCACTGGGTTATTAGGGCTGGAGCGTGTTGCTTGGCGCATTACAGGGAGCGCTCTCAGCACAGGGTACAATATCAGCCCCTGCCCATTAATAATCAGCAATTAATGCTTCCAGGCTTACAGGTGGGAGTGAGGCAGAGACAAGGTAACATTTATTTATCTGCTGAGAAAGAGGGCTGAAGGGCTGTGTTTCTGTGTCTCAGGTTTGAAATGGATCTGGTGGCTTTTTGGCTGAGATCCCGGGAGAGTCTGAATTTTGCTGCTATTTACTGCTAAACTTGGAGCAAGTTCATCCCTCAGCCAGGAGAAGCCAGAGCAGTGTTTTGAATGAGGATATTCCCTTCTCTTGACGTCACTAGATAGGATTTGGGTTTTTATTTTTTCCCTGGAATGAAGCAAGTCCCTCAGGCAAAGAGGCCGTTACAGAGCAAGATGCTAATTTCTTTTTTCCTGCTCCTTTTTGTGTCCTGGTAAGAGAAAGACCATCCTGAGCGTTTATGAAGCTGTTATCCTTGGGATGAGGAGTCAGGAGAGAGTTAGTCTTTGTGTTAGTTTGCTGTTTCATGCGGTGGCTGGGAGAACAATCTGATTATTGATGCGCGAAGCCTCTTGTTGCAATACTCACCTGCGGTGCTCTCCCAGTCCTTAGGCCAGCATGAGAGCCAGCCAGGAACTGGTGCCTCTCTGGCTTTTCAGCACTGCCCAGGTTGCTGGTGGGAGGCCTGGAAAGGTGTATTTTAGTGGAGGTGGAATATGTTTGCAAACAGAAGTCAGGTAGCAGCTCCCACTGAGGATGTTTGGCCAATGCAGGTGTTTTCCAAGAGGCAGAGAGTGTCTGGGACTGTGGGAGAGTGTTCCTCACCTCCTCCATGGTTCCTGTGCCCGTGGGCACTGCTGGAGGTGCTGGACATCCACAGATCCTGTTGCAGAATCACCCAGCGCTTCCAGAAACCCTCCAACCTGCTCCAATGAGCAGCAGTGGTGTCTGTGAGCTTGGTTCTCCCAGCACTGAAGCTGCACCTACAAAACTGGGGTGGGATTTGCTGTCATGTGGCCATGGGTGAGACCCACAGCCCCTGTTTGTACCTGCACTGTTGTAGGTGTGCTCGAGCAGCTGTAGCTGGAGGCTGCAGCCCATGAATGGCTTTCCACACACACACTCAAGAGAGGAGCTCATGCTGCTCTGCACCCAAAACCAGGCTGGGTCCCAACTGCTCTGGTTGCCTCCTTTGTCTGTGAAGCTCACTCTCAAATAGCAGCAGATCTGCATGGAACCAAGCTGCCCTTCGGAATTAACCTAGCCTGCCTCTTCCTTCCTCTTGGACACGTAGGTCCGCCGAGCATCCGAGCGATGAAGAACATAACAGCGGTAGCGGGTAGGGACACTTTCATCAACTGCAGGGTGATCGGGTACCCCTATTACTCCATCAAGTGGTACAAGGACTCTTTGCTGCTGCCTGATAACCACCGCCAAGTGGTCTTTGAGAACGGGACTCTTAAGCTGATGGACGTCCAGAAGGGCATGGATGAAGGAGAGTACCTGTGCAGCGTGCTGATCCAGCCCCAGCTCTCCATCAGCCAGAGCGTCCACGTCACGGTGAAAGGTAAGCAGGTGGAGAGGCTTTCCCTGGATCAGATGGAGAGGCTGTCCAGGTTGCGTTGGGGATGTCTCTGCTGCGGGATGGAGGCAGAAAAGCATCACACAGGGGTGTCCGTGGCCAGGCAGTGCCCATGCTCTGCAAATACTGCTCTGATGGGAGATCAGCTCCTACCACAGCATCCCTTGGAGCTGGCTTAGCTCACGCTGGAGCAGCTACCTGGTCCTGCCTGTGCACGGCAGCTGCCCTGCGCCACACCATATCCATTTCCCGTTACAAGCGATGGAGCAAGGATTTATGGTGTAAACATAGTGTATTAAAACATCTAACCTTTGCTCGGATCACCTTCACCGATGTTTTTCTGTGTGTGTTAGCTTTTAAAAAAATAATACTCTCGGTCTTCCGAGCGCACAGAACATCTTAAAAGCTTCTCCAGGCCATCAATTATTCAGCCCCATTGAGGGAGCTATCAGTCCTAATGAATTGAGCCGGATGCATTCCCTCCCAGTGACTCGCTGAGATTGTGCCGTGAGTGTGCGGTGCTCCCGGATCTCCTGTCCTCAGAGTTGTTGGGTCGTCTCTGCTCGTCGCCAGCTCGGCGTTTGCAGTAAATCATTTAGACAAACACAGCCGCGCTGGGGACGGAGCCGGCCAATTGTCTTTCTCCGTCTCACCCAGCAGGGTATTTATGGACTGGATTTTACTCTGATCCCTCTCCCTCCCCTCTCATCCACCATTTTCTTATTAGGAATCAGGTTAGCAAGAGAGTGCATCAAGCTGATTATAGATGCAACCACTTGATTAGCTAATGCTCTTCTCCAAGGCTTTGTGAAGGGAAGAGCGGGCTGAAGATAACCTAAGGGTGGTGTGGGGAGGACTCCTCTCCCCTTGGCTCTGCAGGAGGAGGGCATGGCCAGTCCTGCTTTCCTCACCTTGTACAAAATCCCCATCTATGTGGGAGCCCCAGAGAGGCCAGAGCTGAGTAACTGCTGGTCTTCTCCAGGACAGGCAGGGCTGGTGGGGGGAGAGCATCCATAGGGATGTGTGCGTGTGGAATTAAATAATGGGATTCCCCTGCCAGGCGCTGGGAGGTGCCATCGGAGGACGCAGGGTGCTGAAGTTCAGCCAAAGATCAGTATATTCTGGGAAGCTACTGCTAGCAAACCCTTCCTCAGCCTGAACCTGAATTTACTGCCTTGATTAGTGGCCGGTGACAGGCTGAGGAAGGCGCGCGGTGGAAGCGTGGTGCAGGGCGGCCGCACACGGCTCTGCCGGGGCCAGATGTCTTCATTCCACCCACGGGAGATTTACACCCAGGCCTGGTTGCTGGCTTCCTTATTTGCTTTGGCCATCAGATAAAAGACCCATGGAAAAGAATTGCAAAGGCGCTGGAAGACAAGGCAGGTCTGGTTCTGTGGAGCAGAGTGAATAAATGTAAGTGTGTGGAGCAAGGAGCACAGGATGGCGTGGAGCACTGTAAAGCTTTTACTGCCACAAGTGCCTGGCGACCACATTAAGTGCCACAAGTGAGTTATGCAGGTCTTTCCAAGCACGTGGCAGTAAAAGCTTTACAGCTTCCCTGGGGAATGGGGATGGGCAGGCAGCCCCCAGCCCTGCTCCAGCCACTCGCCCTGCTTTGCATCAAGGGAAACACCCGCCTCAGTTCAGCTGCTGCTGCTTAGCCTGGGGACCTCAGGTCCCCTACATCCCAGCTTCAAACCTTAGGGATGCTGCAGCTGCTTGGGGATGATGCTGGGGCCTCTTCTCTGCACTTCCCTGGCAGCGGGACCTGAGCACCCAGTCGGCTCTGAGGTGCCCTGACAGGTTGTGGTGTGCCTGCTCCACAATCAGCATCACCCAGGTGATGCTTCACCCCACGGGAAGGCAGGGTGTTGGTGGCTTCCTTCCAGAGCTGGGGTGCTCTGCTGTCATGGTGTCTTGGGCTGTGACCGCATGTCCAGTTGCTGTGGTGTGTGGGAAAGCCTGGGAAGCCCAGGAGAAAGGAGGATTGTAGCAGGATGTGAACTGGGAAGGAGAGGTGCATTATAAGCTCCGGTTGTGGGGAAGTTGATCAGAGAAAGCTCTTCTGTTGGAGGAGCCTCTCCTTTTCCTGGCAGCTCGGAGCGGCCGGTGGGCATGTTTGGAGAGGTGCGACTCCACAAGCCCATCCCTGCTCTGCAATAGACTGCAGTGCATTCCCGATTAATTATTCATTAATTATGGAAAACAGGCAGTGCTGACTCCATGGCTCCGGCAGCTGGAGCCACGTCGCTGTTGCCAGCCCTGCCCACACCCTTCTTGTGGGCCCAGGGCTGTTGGTCTTGGCCAGGGCCAGGAGTGCCCAGACCTTTGCGAGGTGCTGGGCTGGGCACGAGATGGAGATGGGACCCTGTGGTGTGCGTGGTGGTGTAAGGATCCACTCCTGCGCCTGTACGAGAGGGCACCTTATTTCTGCCAAGGGGACAATTGGCAGCCTGCTAATTTAATTATGGGGAGTGTGGAAAGAGGAGCTCATCTACCAGGTGCTGAGCCTTGTTAAGCTAATTGTCTCCCTCTCTCTGCTTTCTTCCCCCTCCCACATTGCCATAGATGCTGCGGTTGCCTAATTAAGTTATCAGAAAGATAATGGCTGGTTCTGAATCCGGTGCCTTTAAGAAAAGCATCCATCTAATAATTGCTTTTCTGCAAGCAGATGATTGCTGAGGTGGAATTTCGGCTGGCACGTGCTGGGGGTGGAGGGGGGGTTGGACAGGGCTTTCCCAGAGCAGGGCCTGCTCTGCTGGAGAGGTTGATGTTTCTCCATCTTGCTCTTAGCATGGTGGCTCTGCAGGGTGGGAGATGTCTTTTTGCTGTCCTCCACTCAGCAGCAACTTCCACTCTCCCCAGCTGTGTTCCAGGTGGAAAAAAAAAAATGCTTTTCTTAATTTCTGGGCAGCCAATCTGGGCTACATCGCCTCCTGGGACAGCATCTTCCCCAGGCCCCACTGTGGGCTGGAGGAAGGCTTTCCCTGGATGGGCTCTCCAGCGTGTTCTGCCTCTCCCTTCAACAGTCCCTCCGCTGATCCAGCCCTTTGAGTTCCCACCAGCCTCCATTGGGCAGCTCCTCTACATCCCCTGCGTGGTCTCCTCCGGGGACATGCCCATCCACATCACCTGGAGGAAGGACGGCCACGTCATCCTCTCGGGCTCTGGAGTCACCATCGAGAGCAAGGAGTTCATGAGCTCCCTGCAGATCTCCAGCGTCTCCCTCAAGCACAATGGCAACTACACCTGCATCGCCAGCAACGACGCTGCCACGGTCAGCCGGGAGCGGCAGCTGATCGTGCGGGGTGAGTGCGGCAGGAGCAGCCCAGAGGCACAACCAGCCCAGCCTGGTCCCCAGCACTGGGCTCAGGAGGGTGGGCAATGAATGAGGGGTAGCCTAGCAGGGAACAGAGATAAGTTATGAAGTTGGAGGGAGATAATGTGGACCTCTGGGTGCAGGAGCAGTGCAGAAGAAGAAGGAGAGGGTGGGGAGCAGGGCTGAGCCAGGGCAGCCACGAGCCTGCCGGCAGGGACGCATCGCAAGAAGCTGATGGGGCTTTTGCTATAGTGTCCGTCTTTTCTCTCAAATCACTCAGTGCCTCCTCGTTTTGTGGTCCAACCCAACAACCAAGATGGCATCTATGGAAAAGCCGGGGTGCTGAATTGCTCTGTCGATGGGTACCCCCCTCCGAAAGTCATGTGGAAGCATGCAAAAGGTAGGGGTGAGACACGACGGCACCTGGGGAGCTCCGTGGGCGCGAAGAGCCCCCTTTTGGCACAGCCACCCCAGGACCAAGCCTCACAAGTGCTCCTCTGCCTTGGCTGAGCTCTGTGTCCCCTCCTAGGAAGTGGCAACCCCCAGCAGTACCACCCCATACCCCTCACGGGCCGCATCCAGATCCTGCCCAACAGCTCCCTGCTCATTCGCCACGTGCTGGAGGAGGACATTGGCTACTACCTCTGCCAGGCCAGCAACGGGGTGGGCACAGACATCAGCAAGTCTATGTTTCTCACCGTGAAGAGTAAGTACCCGGGGTCATGGAGGCAAGGGGCTGGGGATGTGCTGCCAGCCCGGCTGTGGCAGTGCCCGGGGGAAGCGGCAGTGGACGCGCGCCCTGCGTGCTGGTGAAGGTGGCTGCGGGGTGGGTTGTTGTCAGCAGAGCCTCGTCCAGCACAACCCCCTTTCTCCATGCAGAGAGGTCCCTGCTGAACCAGCCCTCAGCGCTGCTCATCCCTGTGATCGATGCGCAGGGCACGAGGAGGGCATTGATTCCATTCCTCCAGGGACCTGCTTCCCTTTTGCTATTAAACACACTTTGTCCTTAATAAAACTGAGCAATCAATCTACATCATACGGGAGGAAAGGAAAGAGCTGGGCTAATTTGACAGGGATGGGCCGGGAAGCGTTGTTAGACACTGTGTTTGAACTGTGCTTGTTATTGGATTCCTCTCCCATTGCTATCAGCAGAATACATAATCTCCAGCTCCTCCTTCTTTATTTTGATTGCTGCTACTGTGAGTGTTCAAACCTCAGAAGGGTGGAGGGGGGACCAGTCTGGTCGGGCTCACCCCTGTGGGAGCTTTCGTGTGTTTCCAGAGCTGAGCAGGGCAGGATGAGGCTCTGAGCACCCTGATCCAGTGAGAGGTGTGGGGTTGGAGCTGGATGGGCTTTGGGGACCCTTCCAGCTTGAACTATTCTATGAAACTGCTCTGCCCACAGTGGGGCTTGAGGCAGCGAGCACGGGGAGGATGGAGGTTGCAGGCAGTGCAGCCACCACCCCCTGGCTGTCCCCTGGTGCTGCCGCAAAGAGGGGGATGCACAGCCCTGCACTTCATTTCCTGGCTTCGGCTTGATTTTCGGGCACTGGCAGGCATTTCTCTCAGGACTTCTCCCCTCCCCAGCCAGCCTCAGCTTTCCTGGCTCTCTGCTCCCCTCCCTGTCAGCTGTTTAATTTATCCCTCCGACTGATGAATCGAAACGAGCGACTTCAAACAAGGCACTTCAATAAGGCGCAGGTACAAAGTCGAGGCGATTAATCCCGAGCGGGTGCGCGGACGTCTCGGAGCCTGCACCGTTGCCTTGTCCCTGCTTTCTGCTGTAATTGCATCCCAGGACAGGTTGCTTGCTGACTTGAATAGCACATAACCTTATTATGCATGTGCTCCTACATCTCCTGGAGACCTCGCAGCCTTTGAAAAGGTTTGGATGAATAGGTAGACGAAGCGCCACAGCCAATTAAGCATTATGTGGGGCTCTTTGTTTTGTTTCATTTTGGGGTTTTTTTTGTTTGTTTAGTGAAATGTCAGGCCAATTAAAGGGAGATCAGTGCAGGCTTTGCTTGAAAGTCAGGCCACTGTGGACAGAGTTAAATGAAAGTTAATCAGAGCCCAAACAAAGCGCGCTGGCGGTCGGTCAGCAGGGGATAGGGGAGAAGCGTGGCAGCCAGCCCATCCCCTTCCGCGACACCGCGGTGATGGGCTCTGGGATGTGAGCTGAGATGGGCAGGTGATGAATGGATTGGAGAAATGTGTGCAGCCCTGCCAGTGCTAGAAGGAGCCTGGCTGCTGCTTTTGTCCCGTGGTGGGCAAGGAAAGCTGCCCAGCTTTGCTTGTACTGGTGTGGGAATGTAACCAGTGGTGAAACCCATGGGCTGGGGCCTTTTCACCCCTGGGTGCCCCCACTGTGCTGCTGCACTTGGTGCCTGGAGCAGACGTGTGTCTGGCTGCAGGGAGCATCCCTACACTGCTTTGGAGAGGAACTCATTAGCATCCAGTGAGGAATATTGCGGAGTGAAAGACAGGGAATGCTGTAGGCTGGGTTTGTGCCCAGGGGAATGGCTCACTGGGCTGAGCACAGGTGAGGAGACCACCAGTGCATGAGCAATGCCATTTAGCACATGGCTGCACCCCTCGCCGGGTGTCGAGAGCCGAGCGTGGGCGATGCAGAGTCACATCCTCCCCGTGGGCTGTGCCAGGGCAGCTGGGGAGGGGGCTCCTCTGCTCAGACTGTGGTGCCAGGGTGAGAGTGTCCGGCCAGGGGCCTGGGAGAGGGTCAGGTCCCTGTGCATTGTGGCACGGGGCTGGCCACGTTTGGAAGTTCACTGCCGTACAGCGAGAGCATAACTGATTGCTTCCATGCAATTTGAATTAATCTCATGCTTCAGGTGAAACTCAGCTAATCAGTGTAGAAAGGAAGCTGAAATGGGTGCAATCAAATTAACATCACAGAGCCGACTCCAAACAAGAAAGAGGGGGGGCGAGGGAGGCAGGCGCAGCCCTTGTCACCCTTGTCACCGTTCTTATTCAGTTGTCACCAGCGGGCTGCGAAGCGCTTTCGTGGCCCAGCCCGGCGCAGGACGGCAGAGCACGCCGGGTGCTGACATCTCCCTTTGTAGCCATCCTTATCTCTGCCCAGCCAGCGCCAGGAGCCTCTTGTTGGGGCCTTGTTAACAAGGCACGGGGGGAGCGCGGCACGGGCGCAGGGAGGATGGGCAGGCACAGAGAGCTCTCCTGAGGAAAGCCTGTCTGTACAGGAGGTACCCAGGCCTCTGGAACCAGCATTCCTGACGTCCCTGTACCTGGGAGGGGAGCATGGGTCAGCTGTGAGCATCCCTCGGAGGGTACCACAGCCAGTGCTGCGTGAAGCTGTCTCTCTGCAAGCAGCAAAGCCACTCCAGGGTGGGTGTTGGGCACCAATGTGCAAGAATTGCTGCTTCTGTGCCCCAGTCCGTGCTGCCTGCGTGGCTGGTTGGGTGTCCTTTTGGTTTGTTTTGCTGCTTCCCCCACTCCGGGCTTCGTGCCGCTCTCCTGGGACCCTGGCGATTGAGAGGAGTTGATATGTTTACATCCAAGGAGCTGCTTTTAATCAAACATCAATAAGTGCATTTCAGCAAAGCAGAACCTGAAACAGAGCTCATCTCCTGGGGCCACTTCTCACTGGGAAGGGGGAATGATGTCTCTGTGGCTACTGCAGCCCTGCAGGGCTGTCCTTCCCCTTTGACCCCTGCAGCCATGCACACCCTCTGTGCCGCGCAGTGGCACCCACCGTGCCAAAACAGTGCTGAGATCCTAAGTTGGCCATGGATGTCCTTATGCTGTGCATGCTCTGAGCCAGAGTGGTGGCTGGCCCGAGGTCCAGGGTAGGTGCAGAGCCCCCTGAGCCCCCTTTCTCATCCCTGAGTTCTGCCTCCTTCTTTGTCCCTGGGCTCTGCCTTCACCCCACGTAGCAGAGACACCTAGGCTGGGGGAAGATGAGCACATGGATGGGGATGGGATGGGGCAGAGCTAGGAGAAGTCTCGCTCCATTTCTTGTAGCTCTTGGTTCCCTGTGCCCTGGACCACAGGTCCAGCAGTGATTCAGGTCTGACCACTGCCCCAGGATCCCTGCTCTGTGCCAGCCCCGTGCTGGCTCGTGGGTGCCTGCACTCCCCCTCTGGACAGGATTGCCATGGGGCGTTGCCCACAGGGCACTGCTCCATCCCAGCCATGTGGGTGCCTGCCCTGCACCCCACAAACACCAGCAGCTCCGGAGGAGAGGTTTCCTTAGCTGTTAATTGAATTACATTGCCACAGAAAGCCGAGAAGTCGTAGCTCATTAGAGCCTCTTGTGTCCCATTATAACAGTGTGTGTTGCCTTTGCGGATCGTCATTATCATATATTACTGCGGGACTCAGCAGTGCTGTTTGTTTATGCATTACATTTTTTTCTGCTTACCCAGGCTGCCCTCGCCCTCCCAGCCGGTTCCTCCTGCGCAGCGCACGCCGCTCCGGGAAAATCGCCACTCGGCTGCCGCAAGCCCGGCTCCTCTCCCAGTGCGAGCGGTGCAGCCGGCTCTGCAGGGCTGTGCGAGGCTCTTGGAGCAGTGTTGGGGAAGGAGCTTGCATGGGCCTTGTTAAAACAAACCCTCACAGCAAGGAGAGGCACTTGGGAGAGGCTGCTGCAGCGCAGGGGATGGGCAGGAGAAGGCTGAGCCTGGCACTGGCTGGTCTTGGAATCATAGAGTGTCCGGAGTGGGAAGGGACCCACAAGGACCATCGAGTCCAACTGTGCAACCCCAACATTCATACCAGGAGGGTGTTGGCCAAATGCTTCTGGAATATTGTCAGGATTGACACTGTGACTGCTTCCCTCAGAGCTGTTCCAGTGCTCCACCACCCTTTGGGTGAAGAACCTTTTCCTAGTGTCCAACCTAAGCCTCCCCTGGCACGGCTTCCTGCCGTTCCCTCGGGTCCCAATACCATGGTGGTGCCACTGCCCAGGCCGATGGCTCAGACACCCACATGGGAGGTGGCAGCTTCATGTCAAGGCTGCGGGCAATGAGGAGGACTCTCCATGCTGTCCCAAGGGCCTTCCCTGCCCAGATGTGCCCATCCTGGGAGCTGCAGCCTGTCTGGGCACTGAGCACAGCATGAGGCCAACCCACCATCCTTCTTTGGATATTGGGGTGGCTGTGGAAAAAAAGGAATAAGTGCATCTCTCTTGTATCTGCAATACAAAGGCAGCCTTGCTGATGTGAAATCGCACTCTATATTCTACCCAGGTTTATACAAGTGAATTATGCAAATCTGTGATGGAAAACATTCTTCCTCTCATCCTCGGGAGTGTAAAACCTTAGTCAATAATTCATACCCGCACGTCTCAGACTGGAGGCTTTCTCTTCATTATAGTGTGCGCTTAGTTATTTGTCTTTCACGTTTTATTGTCTACCCCGGTGTAATGCTATGCATTATAAAATTTATCTGCTTCATTATTTTATGATCCTGAGCTGTATAATGCAGCGAGACAATTCCGCTTCGGGCTGCGTGGCCTCTCGGCGGGACCCGCATCCACCGCCCCCCCGGCGGGGTCTGTGGGCTGACAGCAGCCGCCGGTGGCACCCAGCCGTCCCTCAGGTGCACAGGTGACCCTCTGCCTCCCCACAGTCCCGGCCATGATCACCTCCCACCCCAACACCACCATCGCCATCAAGGGCCAGACCAAGGAGCTGAACTGCACCGCCCGGGGCGAGCGGCCCATCATCATCCGCTGGGAGAAGGGCGACACCGTCATCGACCCCGACCGCAACATGCGCTACGCCATCACCACCAAGGACAACGGCGACGAGGTCATCTCCACCCTCAAGGTGAGGGGCCAGGGGTTTGGAACCCCCCTGGATACTGAGTGTCTTGTTGGGGTGATGGAGGGGGGCAGGCAGCACAGAAGGGTGCCCTGGGAGGGCGTTGGTGGTCCCCAGTGGGTGTCACAGTGGCTGGTGCTGCAGCTGGGCTCCCAAGGTGGAAAATCGAGTCCAGCAAAGAGGGATGTTGGAAAATATCAGGGATTGCATCTCCAGCCAGCAGCACCACATACTGACTGCATCTGCCCCAGAACCTTGCAGTGCCACCAGGCAAAGGCACCTGGCCAGTGCCTGGACTTTTACAACCAGTATAAGGTTTAGTGCTGCCCTGGACTGACACAAGGAACCAAGCTTCCAATTTTAATTACACCAATTAAAAACCAGCCACCGTCTGTTTGCTGTGCCAAGCCCCTGGATTCTGCACTAAATCTTGGCTGCCTTGGCTCTGGTTGTGAAGGTGTTTTGCAGACGTCTCAAAGAACGAATTTCAGCACAGATCTGGTGCAGGAGACTGGGAGGTTTGGGGGGTGACCTCCCTCCGCAGGCACAGCTCCCGCTGGTGCTGGTGGTGAGCAGGCTGTGATACCAGGAGAAGGCAGGGGCATGGGGTAGCTCGATCTGAATTGGCTCCTCTTCTCTCCCTGAAACGTTCACAGCTGAAACCAGCCGACCGCGGGGACTCAGTCTTCTTCTCCTGTCACGCCATCAACTCTTACGGCGAGGACAGAGGCTTGATCCAGCTCACCGTCCAAGGTACTCATTCCCCTGGGCTGTGAGGCCTCCCCCTACTCCTGGGGGGCTTCTTTCCCTGTCATTCCTAACCTTCCTGTGTCTTCCCAAGAGCCCCCAGACCCGCCGGAGCTGGAGATCCGCGAGGTGAAGGCCCGGAGTATGAATTTGCGATGGACGCAGCGGTTTGATGGCAACAGCATCATCACTGGGTTCGATATCGAGTACAAGAACAAGTCAGGTAGGTGATATCTGACCTCCCCTCCCCGTGCTGCCGCGCGTCCCGCACCGCGGTTTGCGCTGTGGCCGCAGCGTCCCAGGGCTGGGCTGCGCAGACGGGTGCGGAGCTGCCCCAGCAGCACCTCCGAGGGAATATTCTGCATCCTTTGATGAAGAAAGGAGAGAGCAGCATTAATGAAATATGTTAATGTCTCTTGGATGGGAGCATTTGAAAGGGAATATTAAAAGAGCCAGGATTTGCAAAAAGCCAAACGCAGGCAACACAATGGCGAGGAGGGGGAAGCAGCATCACTGCAGGGGCTGGGATGAAAGCCAAAGGTGCTCTGGGGAACTTGGTGCTGCAGGGTTCGGGTGCTGACCCTCCTCCCATCTCTCTCTCCAGATTCCTGGGATTTTAAGCAGTCTACACGCAACATCTCCCCGACCATCAACCAGGCGAACATCGTGGACCTCCACCCAGCCTCTGTCTACAGCATCCGCATGTACTCCTTCAACAAGATCGGGCGCAGCGAGCCGAGCAAGGAGCTCACCATCAGCACGGAGGAAGCAGGTGTGGATCCCGGCTGTCGCGTGGGCAGGGGCGGCCGTGGGGGCTGCAGCTTGAGCCGAGCTGCCCAGCAGCAGAGCTTTCTTGAAACCAAGTGTTTTCTTGATGAGGAATTCCTTTCTCTGATGCTTCTCAACATGCTCTTTGGGGTCTGTTCATCCACAGCTCCTGATGGGCCTCCGATGGATGTCACCTTGCAGCCGATGACATCCCAGAGCATCCAGGTCACCTGGAAGGTGAGTGGGGCTGGGGTGGTGCATAGGCTTTCCCTGAGGATGAAGCTTGGGCAGTACCAAACACCATCCCAAGCCTCTGTGGCAGCTGCTTGTCCTGAGGCCAGGCATTACTCCAGGAATAATTTCCCAGGTGCTATGAAAACCTGAAGGTTGGGTGTGCAGTTCAGCTGCATCACACTGGGTCTTTATTAATCATGTTTTATAACAAGCTCATTATCTCCTAGGATGTCCATGGGGGGCCATGGGGAGAGAGAGGATAAATATGTAAAAACTGAGGCGCTGGGTTGCAAAGAGTTTGAGCAAAGATCAATAAAACTTAGAATCAGATTTATTCTTCCAAAGGTGCATAATGAAAAATAAAATTGCTTATAAAGTTAGGACTTTAGAATGAACTGGTGAGTCAATAAATTTAGGGTTCCAGCTTCTCCCCCCTCCCCTTGAGCACTGAAAAACAAATTAATGGAAAATAAGATTCACTGGAAAGATAAGTCACTTGGTTTTAAGAGTGTTTCAGCGAGATGGATCACCCTGGCTTTGTAACATAAATTTGCAATCAACCCTATTGATTTCTTAATGCTCCAGAGAAATATCATTAAGATTGATCTCAACCTGGCCTCGCACATTTCTAAGGCTGTCAAACTTGGGGGTTTTCCTTCTTCTTGTTGAGCTACTCTGGTCAGGAATGGCACTGGCTGGGCACATCGCACTGCCCAGCCAGTTCCATCCTCTCTGGTGGACTCTGAGGACCTGGTGATGTTATTTTGTCCTTATTCTGCCTCTCATTATGTCCACCCGAGTGCTGCCATGGAGAGAGAAGGTTTAAAAGCTTTAAGAAAAGATGCTGGGGAGAGGTGTTCATGGCAAGGGAACCCTGTGAGCATCCCATCCCTGGGATGTGCTTGCTGGGCAGTCACCTTGTGTCACTCTGCTCCATCTTGCATCCCCTGTTCCTCAGGCTCCGAAGAAGGAGCTGCAGAACGGGGTGATCCGCGGCTACCAGATCGGGTACCGGGAGAACAGCCCGGGCAGCAACGGGCAGTACAGCATCGTGGAGATGAAAGCCACGGGGGACAGCGAGGTCTACACGCTGGACAACCTGAAGAAGTTTGCCCAGTACGGGGTGGTGGTGCAGGCGTTCAACCGCGCGGGGACGGGGCCGTCATCCAGCGAGATCAACGCCACCACGCTGGAGGACGGTAAGGCTGTCCCCATCAACTTTCCCTGTGGTTTTCCTGCTCTGTGATGCCAAGTCCCACCAGCAGTGTTTGGCTGTTGGCTGCACACATGTGCCTGCACGCTTGAGCTGCCCTGGGGAGGAGCTGGGAGGATGGAACGCTGGGACACTGATGGCACCGCATTTCTGGTGCACCTGGAAGGGCTTCAAGGTGGGTTTACACACTGCTGAAGTGGCAGGGAGGTTTCCATCCAGGAGAGATCAGTGGTGGCCTCAGTCATTTAAAAACAACAGGAAAAAAGTTTTGCAGTGCATTCACTCAGCAGTTTTTCATACTTAATTAAGGCTCTCGTTAGCCTGTCAAACCACAATCATTTCCTGGCTACATTAGCACTCCTCCTGGGGTATTCAAGGGCCCCTCTTTTAGCAATAGTGTCTTTTCTATAATTATATTACCTTCATTTTGTTCAAACGGACTATCTGTATTAGTTTATTATACTCTGTCCCTAATTACATGGTGCTTATATTTTTGCACCTAAGTAATATGAAACAATAATCATTTTCAAAGAGGATCATTAAGGTGATGTATTATCATTTAAACGCTCATAAAAATTAGAGTTCCCTCTTATGGGGCAGTGGGATCTAATTACCTCGCATCCAGCCAGCTCCCCTCCCTTCCCTTTGTTGGGAAGTGCCACGTGTCCTGGTGAGCATGGGGGTTGCATGCTCCTTGATGGTCTGGGAAGAGTGAAACTGGGTGTCAAAGGGAGATCCTTGTGTTTGCCCAACCCTGGTGCCCCACGTGCTGGGCAGGATCAGCCCCAGGGCTTGAGCAGCCAGAGGAGAGGGGGCTGCAGTGCCCTGGGGTCCCAGGAGGGTGCCGTTGGGTTGACCCAACCCATGGGACATGGCTCCTTCAGCCAGGCATGTGTCACCTCTCCATCCTCCTGTTGATTGTCCGTCTGTCTGTCCCCTCCTCAGTTCCCAGCCAGCCCCCCGAGAACGTGCGGGCCATCTCCATCACGTCAGACGTGGCCGTGATCTCCTGGTCGGAGCCCCCGCGCAGCACCCTCAACGGGGTGCTCAAGGGGTACCGGGTCATCTTCTGGTCCCTCTACATGGACGGAGGTGAGCGCTCACGGAGAGCAGGGCACGCAGGGGACACCTGGCAGGGCGGTGGCACGGGGCTGACGGGCCCCATCTCCCCGCAGAGTGGGGCGAGATGCAGAACATCACGACCACGCGGGAGCGAGTGGAGCTGCGGGGCATGGAGAAGTTCACCAACTACAGCGTGCAGGTGCTGGCCTACACCCAGGCTGGCGACGGCGTCCGCAGCAGCGTGCTCTACATCCAGACCAAGGAGGACAGTAGGTGGCACCGCCCGGGGCACGGGCGCGCTCTCCTCCCACCCCAGCCGATAAACCACGGCAGGGTCTGTTAATTATGAGCAAGGTGGAGCCTTGAGTAGGAGTTCTGGAGCAGGCAGGGCTGAGCAGGGCTTCTCCTTCCTTTTAGTTTCATAGAATCATGGAATGGGTTGGGTTGGAAGTAGAACTCAAAGCCCATCCAGTTCCACCCCTCTGTCATAGGCAGAGACACCTCCCACTGGATCAGGGGGCTCAAAGCCCCATCCAGCCTGGCCTTGAACACCTCCAGGGATGGGTTTCCTCCTTGCTCAGTTTGCCAAACCCGTCGCAGATCCTGTGCCTCAGAGCTCCCCGTGCACCCAGAGCTGCACATGGCCGGGGGGGAAGAGGGCACCCAATGATGCCCGTCCACGTTTATGGTCCTCAGCTGCTACTGCCTGGCAGCAGAGCCCAGGCCGACCTCCCGTGCAGCCCCGCTCAGCCCCTGCTGCTGTCACTTAGGGCCGCCGTGTGCCGGAGCCAGCTGATGCCGGGTGACAGGAGCACTTGCTTGTGCCACAGCGCGTTGTGTCGCTGCGCTGGCGATGGAAGGGCTGGCGTGGCTGTGGGGGCGCAGAGGAAACCCCCCATGTTCAGCCACGGGCAGGGCATTTCCCTTGCACTTTTCTCCTTAAGTGCAGATATTTAAATATTTACACCCCTGCCTGCCCTACTTTAATGCCATTAACGCGGCAGCAGAGCGTTCCCTGGGCTGGTGTTGCTGCCTGCGCGTCCTGGGAAGCACCAGATGCTGGGGAGGCACAGCTGGGCAGGGTAAGGCTGAGCCACTCTGGCAGATTAAGGAGATGAAGAAGATGGCCATTAAAAGCCAGTCACGGTTTCTAAACCAGATCCTCCTGCCTCTGGCTTGACAGGGGGCACTACAGCCACTATGGAGAGGTTTCCCATGGGCAGTGGGGTGTCCGCTCCCCTGGAGACCCATCCCCACTTGTGGTTGCCCAATGCTGGCATAGAAATGCTCTAGCAGCTCCTCCCCACCATGTAGTTGGGATGCCACCTCGCCGAGCTGGGCAGAGACCTTGGAGCTCTGCCACGCTCTCCATCCTTCAGTTCCAGGTCCCCCAGCCGGCATCAAGGCTGTTCCATCTTCTGCCAGCAGCGTGGTGGTGTCCTGGCTGCCTCCGGCCAAGCCCAACGGCATCATCCGCAAATACACCATCTTCTGCTCCAGCCCCGGCTCGGGGCAGCCGGTACGGGAAGGGATGGGGGGAGGCTGGGGAATTGCTGGGCTGTGACGGAGAAACCCTGAGGTGGCCATGGGGGGAGGGCTGATGCCAGGTGGCTGCAGCTATGCAGGTCCCTTGGGCCAGGTGCATGCTCTGCAAGGGCACGTGTAGACACTCTGTGTCAGGGCACAGGCCCATCATCCATCTCTTCCCATCCTCTGCCATCCACCCTGCTCAGTGCTCGCTCCAGAAAGGGAAACACACCAGCAGCTGACCAAAAATAAAAGAGAAATCAAACCTGGCCCCATCCTTCCTTCACAAGGGAGAGGTTGATGGGAGGTCTGCAGAGTAGTGCTTATCAAAAGCTCCTTCTCAAACTCATTTCACTATCTGAGCCTCTGGTTTCCAGGGCAACATAATCTTTTCATCAAAGCAACTGGTAAAACCGCTGGGATCCGATATTGTTTTCTTGGCATCTTGTCAAAACTGTCATTTGGGTTAAAAAAAAAAAATTATGTATGCTATACAATATTCATATAGGTGCCTGCTTGTGGGGCACCTTCACATCCGTGGGCCCCTCAAGGGCGCGCCTGCCGACGGCAGATGCACGAGTAGCTGTGCGCAGCTGCCTGTCTGCACACATAAATGCCACATCCCTCCCGTGCAACCAGGACTGCAGGGCTCCCATCGCCTCTCTGGTGCTGGCAGGGCAGGAGAATGGGTGCTGTGCAGCTGCGTGCTTGGAACCAGGGTGGTTTTGGCTCCGATGGGATGGAGATGGGCACTTGGGCACAGCCTCGCTGCGAGCCAGACCTCTCCGGAGAACCCTCTGTGGGGTTGGAGACACTCGCTGTCAACTATGGATGATGAAGGACATGAGCCCACCTGGGGTTTCGGGGATCCCTGTGCCAGCAGAGGGGTTTTGGCACCCAGCTGGGGCTCATCTCCATGCCCACCACCGCTGCAGCTCAGCGGGTGGCCGGGGAAGCGTCCTTTCCCAGGAGCGCATCGTGCCGTCGCAGCCATCTGTTCCTCGGGCTCCGGCCGGGGCTCCCTGGAGAAATCACGACACCAGCCGGTTTGCACTGGCATTGAGGAACGCCAGGCAGAGCTGCATCGCTGCTCGGGAGCAAACCCACAGCAAACCCACTCCCTCGAGCTGGCTGCCAGGGTGGCCGTGGCCCTTGGAGAGTGAAGGGAGCTCCCCAGGGACTGGTCACGGTGGAGAGCCAAGTGGGGAGACCAGGACCCATGGACCTCCTTTGCTAGCTGGCTGGGGATGGGAGCCAGGGCATGAGGGCTGGTGGGATGGGTGGGATGCACTGGGTTGGGGTGCTGGGAGGTGGTGGGGATGCTGAGGTGCAGGGACCTGGCCCAGAGGTGGCTCTTGCCTGAGCCAGGGGCATTGCTCCTGCTGTCGGGGCGATGGGGGACGAGGGTCTCACGGAGGCTGTTGGGGTTGCCCTGGCTGAGGGTCTCACAGAGGCTGCACCTCCTCCCCATCCTCTCCACAGGCCCCCAGCGAGTACGAGACCAGCCCTGACCAGCTCTTCTACCGCATCGCGCACCTGAACCGCGGGCAGCAGTACATGCTCTGGGTGGCTGCCGTCACCTCCGCCGGCCGCGGCAACATCAGCGAGAAAGTCACCATCGAGCCCGCTGGGAAAGGTACAGGGGGGCCACCGGCCCGTGGGGGGACGTGCGCCCCGACGTTGCTGTCCCCCCCCCATCCCTAGGGCTGCCCCATTAGCAAGGAGCAGCTGGGGTGCCGCATGCCTGGGGCAGCGCGGGGGCTCTCATTACGCGCCGGGGGTCCACGCACAGGGCCTGCCCACCAGGCTGACCTCCTCCTTGCCCCCAAGCCCCTGCCAAGATCATCTCCTTCGGAGGCACCGTCACCACGCCGTGGATGAAGGACGTGAGGCTGCCCTGCAACTCTGTCGGGGAGCCGGTCCCTGCCATCAAGTGGACCAAGGACAGGTACCGAGAGGCCACCAGCACCGCGGGCTGGTCCGGATGGCATCGCCCTTGCTCTGTCACACGCGGCTGATGCACCCTCTTCTCTCCCACCAGCGAGGACTCTGCCATCCCGGTGACGGTGGACGGGCACCGCCTGATCCAGGCCAACGGGACGCTGGTGCTGCGCTCCGTGAAAGCAGAGGACTCCGGCTACTACACCTGCACAGCCACCAACACCTGGGGCTTCGACACCATCATCATCAACCTGCTGGTGCAAGGTGAGGGGTGCCGGTCGGGCTGGCCTGGGTGCTCTGCATCTGCTTGCTCTAGGGAAGAGCTCTTCTCGCTGCCGGAAAGCCGGGTGGTGCTGGTGGAGGTGGAGCAGCGTGTGGTCCCACATCTGTGTCTGGGAGCGAGTGCCCTGCATGGACACGCTCCTTCTCCTGCTGCTCTGGGTGGGGTGAAGCACCACGGGGTCTGTCCTGTGCGAGGGGAGAGGTCTCGTTGGCGTTTTCCCTTCTGCAGGGCATGGTTTGAGCACTTTCAGCCAATGTATGCAAGGTCCTCACAGGCTTTTTCCTCCTCCCCAGTGCCCCCGGACCAGCCCCGCCTGACCGTCTCCAAGACCTCGGCATCGTCCATCACGCTGGCCTGGATTCCTGGGGACAACGGGGGCAGCTCCATCCGAGGTATGGCTGCTGTGGGCACTCGGGTGGTACCACCACACCATCCCTGTCCCAGAGCCACCAACTCGTGGGTGCCTGGGGGTCCTGGCATTGGGGGATGAGGCTCGTGGCACACATGCATTTTTGTCTCTGCACCTCAGTATCCCCCTCTCTGAAATGTCTTAGAAACATTCTGAAGTAAGGTTGATGCATCTGAGCTTGCAGGAGGGCTCCCCTAACAAAGGGCCTTGTAAGATTTTGGACAAGACACAGCAATTGGAGCAACTAATAAAGGGGATGTCATTAATTGCTCAGGTGCTGGTGGCCAGGGCCAGCCTCAGTGGCTGCTCTGTGTCTCCAGCATCGGTCCAACTCTGAACACACCAGGGCAGGATTTGTCTCCCATCCCTCAGCATCCCCCATCCCTGGCAGGCTGGGGGCTCCAGGAGCATCCCTGCTTTCCAGAGCCTCCTTTCTGCTCTGATTCATCTCATGAATTACACGTTGAAACAGCTGCACACAGAGGGGGGAGTGGGGAAGGAGACCTCGCTTACAATTAATTAAAAGCATGAAAGTAATTACAAGCAAATCTCCCCAGCCAGCAGCCTTTCACTCCAGCGGACTCTGTTGATAAATTTGGTCATAATTGGATTAGAAATATTAAAAACATGCTGCATGCACTAAATAAATAAAAAAACAGGTGGCAGGCACCAGGGTGCCTGGTGCAGTGGGTGGTGCTGGGGCTGGTTGTGACATGGTTGGGAGAAGGTCCTGGTACCCCCATCCTCCAGCCACAGGGAAGCCTTGGCACTGAGCAGGCAGGAGCAGCCTCTCCTCTCTTGGCACCGCTCTGCCCAAGCTGGCTGTTTGTGGAGCTGATGTGTGATGCACACAGGCACCTTCACACGGGTCCTTTAGCATCACCATCTAAGTACCCAGGGCCATCCTGCAAGCTCATGACACATCCAGGAGCAGAAAACCTGCTCTTCTTTTTTTTTTTTAATATGAGAGTTGGCAAAACAACCTGCAAAAATAGTCGAATCTATCAATGCACCATGAAACCTTGGGATGTTGCATGGGCAAAAGGTCAGAGCAGTCGGGCAGCAGAGGTGCACAGCCCTGGGGGCACTGATGAACTTGGTGGTGCTTCCCTTGCCCCAAAGCTCCACACACACGTGGGAAAGCCCAGTGAGGTGTCTTGGCAGTGTAACAGTGTGTTTCCTAATGCTCTTAATAATGGGAGAGGAAGCAGCCATGGGATGTCCCTGAAGATGGCTCAGGGTATCCCATGGGACCCTTCTCTTGCCCTGCTCGGGTGCCAGTCACCTCCCCCTGTGCCTGGAGGTGCCCACCCGGTCCTTGCTCCCACAGGCTTTGTGCTTCAGTACTCAGTGGACAACAGTGAGGAGTGGAAGGATGTGTTCATCAGCTCCTCCGAGCGCTCCTTCAAGCTGGAGAGCCTCAAGTGTGGCACCTGGTACAAGGTGAAGCTGGCGGCCAAGAACAGCGTCGGGGCTGGACGCATCAGCGAGATCATCGAAGCCAAGACCCACGGCCGAGGTGAGCCCTGCCCCACGGTGTCCCTGCTGTGGTCCCCTCTCTGGAGCAGCCCTCCTGATGGCTCCTCTCCTACAGAGCCCTCCTTCAGCAAGGACCAGCACCTCTTCACCCACATCAACTCCACGCATGCCCGGCTGAACCTGCAGGGCTGGAGCAGCGGGGGCTGCCCCATCACGGCCATCGTCCTGGAGTACCGGCCGAAGGGCAACTGGGTGTGGCAGAGCCTCCGCACCAACAGCTCCAGCGAGGTCTTCCTGACGGAGCTGCGCGAGGCCACGTGGTACGAGCTCCGCATGAAGGCCTGCAACAGCGCCGGCTGCGGCAACGAGACCACACAGTTCGCCACGCTGGACTACGACGGCAGTGAGTGGGGGGACAGGGCGGGGACCCACGAGACAGGGGGCTCCCAGGAGCGCTGACCACCCACCCACGCTCTGCCCTAGGCACCATCCCCCCTATCAAGTCTGCCCAAGGGGAGGGCGACGACGTGAAGAAGCTCTTCACCATCGCCTGCCCCGTCATCCTGGCCACGTTGGGAGTGGCCTTGCTCTTCATCATCCGCAAGAAGAGGAAGGAGAAGCGGCTGAAGAGGCTTCGAGGTGAGATGGGGCTCTGAGGGCACAGAACGTGGGACAGGTCCATGGAGCTATGCTTTGCTGGACCGGCTCATTATGCCCTAAACAGATCCCTTTTTAAAAAAAACCCTTCCTTGTTGTTTGTGTCTCTTGCACAGATGCCAAGAGTTTGGCTGAGATGCTGATCAGGTGGGTGTCCGAGCTATAAGGGGGTGGGGAAGCCAGGGGATGCTGGGCAGTGGGGATGGTCCTGGATGCTTTTAAGCCCAGGTTCAGACCTTCTTGGGCTCAGAGCTGTGAGGGCTGTTTCAGCCTCTCTGTGGCACAGCATCTCCTGCCCATGAGGCAGATGGGTCCCAGCACTGGGGAGGGGAGAGGAGAGCCCCGGCCGCTGCTCGGCTTGAGCCGCCGGGGCTCTCTCCGGTAATGGCCGGGTCTGCGTCCCCTCTTACCTCACAGCAAGAATAACCGCAGCTTTGACACGCCGGTGAAAGGGCCCCCCCAGGGCCCCCGACTGCACATCGACATCCCCCGCGTGCAGCTCCTCATCGAGGACAAGGAGGGCATCAAGCAGCTGGGTAAGCACCACTCCCTGCAGCACAGGGTCATGGCCACGGCAGCACCGGCATGGGGAAGGGACATGGACCAGCATCCCCTCTGCTCCAAAAAACCCAGAGCATCCCAGGCTGTCTCCTTGGAATCATTATGGTTGGAAGAGATCTCTAAGATCATAAAGTCCAACCACCAGCCCAACCCCACTGTGCCTACTGAACCACGGCACGAAGCACTGTGTCTGCACATTTTTTGAGCACCTCCAGGGATGGAGACTCCTCTGCCAGGGCTTCACCACTCTGTCAGTGCAGGGAGTGCTCCCTTCCCACCACACAGCAGAGCAGGGCACAGGGTGGGTCCTGCTCTCCCTGCGTTGCTGCTGACAGCACTCAGAGCCATCTCCTTGGCCAGGCACTGCCCCGGTGTGTGTTACCCCCACAGCGCTGCCCTGGATGCAGAACAGCCAGGCAGATGTCCCATCCCCCTGTGCCCTAGAGTGGCTGTGGGGCTCCCCATGCCATCTACCCAGAAGGAGCATGTCCACTATGCAGGCTCTTGCCCCCATGGCTATGCTGAACCTCAGCTAGGGAACACCTACAGCCAACTCCTGGCTTACAGAAAGAGGTCTGAGCTCCAGCTTCTTCCCCCAGGGGACGACAAAGCCACGATCCCGGTGACCGACACGGAGTTCAGTCAGGCTGTGAACCCCCAGAGCTTCTGCACAGGCGTCTCGCTGCATCACCCTGCTCTGATCCAGAACACGGGGCCCCTCATCGACATGTCGGACATCCGCCCTGGCACCAGTGAGTGCCCACGGTCAGGGGGGGCTGGCAGAGGGGACAGCGTCCTGGTGGTCTCAGAGTGACCCGCTGTGCCTCTGCCACCTTTGTGCCTTAGACCCCGTGTCGAGGAAGAGCGTGAAGTCTGCACACAGCACCCGCAACCGGTACTCCAGCCAGTGGACCCTCACCAAGTGCCAGGCGTCCACCCCGGCGCGGACCCTCACCTCTGACTGGAGGACTGTGGGGTCCCAGCACGGCATCACGGTCACCGAGAGCGACAGCTACAGCGCCAGCCTCTCTCAGGACACAGGTCTGCTGGGTTGGGGTGTGTGGGTTCATTGGTGGTGACCCCAAACCACAAGTCTGGGCTGACTGCAGGAGCAGAATTATGGAACCATGGCTTCCACACTGCCAGAGCCTCTTGCTGTTGGCTGGAAGGAGCGGTGTTGAAATGCAGACTCTGATTTCTGGGCGAGATTATGGATGGTGTCATAAATTGGACAGGCTGAAGACCTTCAGCTCTTGTGCCAGGTCTTGCAATCTCTGTGAGGTCCTGAGGTGGTGGTGGCCTTGCCTTGTGCTCCTGGCTCTGCACGGAGTTAGATGATGCCCAGAGCAGTGGTGGAGTCTCCATCCCTGGAGAGGCTCAAAACAGGTGTGGCCTCGGCACTTCAGGACATGGTTTAGCAGGCACAGTGGGGTTGGGTTGATGGTTGGACTTGATGAGCTTAGAGGTCTTTTCCAATCTTAACAATTCTATGAGCAGGGAGATCATAGGCATGCCCACAACCACCACGATGTGGAAAACAACATCCCCAGGCCAGGGGAAATTCCCAGGCAGGTGATGTGTGCTCTGCTCCACAGACAAGGGGCGGAACAGCATGGTGTCGACAGAGAGTGCCTCGTCCACCTACGAGGAGCTGGCCCGCGCCTACGAGCACGCGAAGCTGGAGGAGCAGCTGCAGCACGCCAAGTTCGAGATCACGGAGTGCTTCATCTCCGACAGCTCCTCCGACCAGATGACCACCGGCACCACCGACAACGCTGACAGCATGACCTCCATGAGCACCCCCTCGGAGCCCGGCATCTGCCGCTTCACCGCCTCCCCCCCCAAACCGCAGGACAGCGAGCGGGGCAAGGGCGTGGCCGTGCCCATCCCGCACCGCGCCAGCAAGAGTACGTGGGCCCGGTGTCGGGGCTTGCGCGGGACTGGGGTCGCTTCGGGGCTTTGGAAAGGTTTTCCCAATAGAATTGCCAGTTGATGTCAGGAGGCTCCATTAGCAGATCCCCAACACAACCTTCTCCACATCTAACCAACCGTGGCAAATTTCTCCTTTCTTCCCGTTTCTCTCTATGCTTTTCTCATGCTCACATTTCTTGGCTCCTCTCTCCTCGTCACAGTTCTCTGCTCCTCCCCTCACCCTGCCCTCACTTTTCTCTTCTTTCAATTTCTTCTATTCAATTCCTGCATTTTGCCATTATTACCTGCCATTTCTTGCTATTTGCAGCCATTGTCTGCCATTCTTAAATATTTAACACCATTTCTCACCATTGCCACCATGGTCTGCCATGGCTTTACCCTCTGCCCACTATTTACCACCATTGCTTTAATGTTCTGCACCACCCCCTGCCATTTACATTATTCAAATCATATCATTGTGAACATGAGGGCAGCAATAGGAAGAGGGGAAATGGTTTTCAGCTGAAAGAGGGGAGATTGAGATGAGATATTACGAAAAAAACATTTTCCTGTGAGGGTGGGGAGGCCCTGGCCCAGGTTGCCTAGAGCAGTGGTGGGTGCCCCATCCCTGGAGGTGTTCAAGGCCAGGTTGGATGGGGCTTGGAGCCCCCTGATCCAGTGGGAGGTGTCCCTGCTCATGACAGAAGGGTGGGACTGGATGGGCTTTGAGGTCCTTCCCAACCCAAACCATTCCATGATTTCATGTTTCTATGTAACATCAAGGGCAGGGTCCCTTGGGGTGGCAGATCCTGCACTGGACCCTCACCCACCTCTCCTTCCCCTTGCAGGTGACTACTGCAACCTCCCTCTCTACGTCAAGTCGGAAGCCTTCTTCCGCAAGCCCGACGCCCACGAGCCGTGCCCGGTGGTGCCGCCGCGGGAAGCCTCCATCCGCAACCTCGCCCGCACCTACCACGCGCAAGCCCGGCACCTGACGCTGGAGCCTGGCACCAAGCCCCTGGGGCTGCCTCCCCCAGCCTCCGCCGCAACCACCTTACCTCAACGGACTCTCCCCATGCCCGGTGCTGCCAGCACCGCCGCCGCGCCCGCCGCCAGCGCCGCTCCGGTGCCCGCTGCCAGCGCCGAGCCCCCCGCCACCGCCGAGGCGCGGGTGCCCACGCACTCAAAAGTGGGGGGCTCCAGGGACTCACTCCTAGAAATGAGCACATCGGGGGTCGGTCGGTCTCAAAAACAGGGGGCTGGTGCCTACTCCAAGTCCTACACATTGGTGTAGGAGCCACCCCGCGACGGACACTGCTCAGCTCCCTCTCCATTTATATTTAATTAACAAACTTGTACATAACGAACTCTTTTGTATAAATGAAGCTATTTTCTTCTTCTCCGAACAGAAAAAGAAACCAGGGCACAAAGAATTTGATGTTACAGATTTAAAAATATAATATATATGTAAACATATATATATTTCACATCATTTTGAAAGGGGCACAATGAAAGACTCAGCGACTTTTTTTTTTTCCTCCTTACCCTGATCTTGTCGGTGGTTTTGAAAAGGAACGTCTCAAAAGACATTGCATGCTGTTTTACTGTTCTGAAAACAACAGGAGTTGCTTCAAATTTGCAAATGCTTATGTGTTAATACCTTTTTCTATGAAAAAAAACCCAGCGCTGTGTGCAATAAAGGTTATGTTTATACGTGGGCGTTTGTTAAGTGAGCAGGGCTGGGGCAGGAGAGCACAGGAGGAGGGAAAGGGACAGTCCAAACCCATCTGTGAGCCCAAATAATACATCTGTGAGCCCAAAGTGTACCTCTGCCAGCCTAAATGCATCCAGTTTTGGGCCACTCACTGCAAAATGGACATTGATACACTGGAGCTTGTCCAGAGAAGGGCAATGAAGCTGGGGTAGAGAACAAGTCTTATGAGAAGCAGCTGAGGGATCTGGGGTTGTTTAGTCTGGAGAAGAGGCTGAGGGGAGACCTTATTACTGTCTACAACTGCCTGAAAGGAGGGTGTGGTGAGGCAGGTGCTGAGCTCTTCTCCCAAGTGACAGGATGAGAAAAAAATGCCCTCAGGTTCCACCAGGATTAGATGGGATATCAGGGATAATTTCTTCACCAAAAGGATTCTCAGGCACTGCTGCCCAGGGAGGTGGTGGAGTCTCCGTCCCTGGAGAGGTTTAGAAGATGGGTAGGTGAGGTGCCCAGGGAGGGTTTAGTTGTGGACAGGGGTGGCTGGACTTGTTCTCAAAGTTCTTTTCCAACCAAGCAATTTATGAGCAGGATGCAGGGCAATGAAGCCCCAGCCCAGCTCGGCTGCTGCCCCGACCTGGGCTTTCAAAGCCCTGGCACCGCTCGGGCAGCTCCAGTGTCGTGAACCCCATGAACCCCCACAAGTCACTCCCAGCAGGGCTCTGGGTCCCTGACACACCCAAGCACTGCACAGCAGAACAGGAGCAGGAGGGGAAGCGCGGCACAGGCGTCCTCGGTCACGAGGAACTGCAGTGGGGCAGTGAGGCACCACGTGAAGCCCAGTAAATCAGGATGGTGCCTCCCATCGTGGTGAATCACAGCCCGGGGCAGTGAAACACCACCCAGCGTGGTGGCTCCATGAGCACCACCAGGTCACAGCACAGCCCCCTGCCTCAATCTGTTCTTGTTTTTTCCCCACCAGCTATAGCAATTAACCCCTAAGAAATGCAGATCACACCTTCTCCTTCCACACAGGCACATCTGACAGCAAAAACAAGAGCAGCTGAAGCCAAGGCTGGCAGCCCTGGGCCCAACCTTCCTCGCCTGTTCTGCTGCCCTAAAAAGCCAAAAACAAGGCAGTGGGGTTTTTAGCATAATCAAGATCTGTTCTGAATAATATTTTCTATGCATGAGTTCTCTTTCAATTTTAACAGGGTTTTTTTTTTTTGTTTTGTTTTTTTTTTAAGACAAAGCCATGGTGAGTTTCCAAATGGAGCATGCAAGGAGTGCATGGATTTAGTCCACAGACCACGAGCAGGGCAATTGGATGTTGAACTATGTAGCTCTGACCAGGTCTCCTCAAACCATAAGGAGCTCAGCTTATGAAGGGAAAATACTGAGGGGCCAGAGAGGCTGGGGGATGTGCAGCAAGTGGTCACCAGTGACTCAGCCTTTGGCAACTCCCACAGAGTCCTGGGAGCCCCCTGGCTGCACATCCCCTCGTGCCCTCCTGGCAGATGGGCTGAGGACCCTCTTGCTGCTCCAGGGACCCACAGGGTCACACAGCAGCTGCACATCACAGCCCACCCCAAGTCACCCTATCATCTAAAAAGAAAAGGAGAGTAGTTATAATAGGTGACTCCCTTTTAAAAGGAGCAGAGGGTCCTATACGTAGGCCGGACCCATCCCAACAGGGAGGTCTGCTGCCTTCTGCAAGGGCTATCACTAAGAGACTCCTGGACTTAATTAAACCCTCAGATTATTGTCCCCTGTTGGTTGTACAAGCTGGCAGTGCTGAACTTGAAAAGAGGGGATCCAGAGTGTTTAAACAGGAGTTTATGGAGCTAGGCTGATTAATCGATGGGGCAGGAGTGCAGGTGGTGTTCTGCTCAGTTCCTCCAGTGTCAGAGGTTTATACTGCAAGGAACAAGAGAGTCCACACTGTTAACAAATGGCTTATAAAGGCTGGTGCCAAAAGAAAAACTTTGGTTTCTATGATCATGGGGAAACTTTTACTGCATCTTGCCTGCTTAGATGGGTCCCACCTAAGCAAAAGGGGCAAAAGGATTCTGGCCCAGGAGTTGGCAGAACTCATTAAGAGGGCTTTAAACTAGGCCCAAAGGGGGAGGGGGATGTAACCAGGCTCACTAGTGATGGGACTGTAGGGAGTCATCATCAAGGGTGAAATCAGTAACCCAACTTAAGTGCATGTACACTAATGCACACAGTGTGGGCAATAAACATGAGGAGCTGGAAGTCCTGGTCTGGCAGGAGAGCTATGATATAGTTGCTATCACAGAAATGTGGTGGAATGACTCTCATAACTGGAGTGCTGCCATGGAAGGCTACAAACTCTTCAGGAGAGACAGGTGGGAGACAAGGGGTGGAGGGGTGGCCCTGTATGTAAAGGAAACCCTTGGCGCCATAGACGTTGAGATTAGTGATGACCAGATTGAGTGCCTGTGGGTAAGAGTCTGAGGGGCAATCAAGACTGACATCCTGGTTGGAGTATGTTACAGACCACCCGATCAGGAGGAAGAGGTGGGGATCTGTTGTTGTTTAAGCAGCTGGAAGTTGCCTCAAGATTGGCTGCCCTGGTTCTTTTAGGAGACTTCAGTCTCCCAGATATCTGCTGGGAACTTAACACAGCCAAGAGGAGGCAGTCCAGGAGGTTCTTGGAATGTATTGAGGATTGTTTTCTTTCACAGCTGGTGAGTGAGCCCACCAGGGGTGAGGCTCTCCTTGACCTGTTGATTACAAATAGAGAAGGGCTGGTGGGTGATGTTGTGGTCAGAGGCTGTCTGGGATACAGTGACTATGAGATAATTGAGTTCTCCATAAACAATGAAACAAGGAAGGGCATGAATAGGACATCCACACTGGACTTTCAGCAGGCAGATTTTGGATTATTTAAGGAACTAGTCAGGGGAGTGCCCTGGAAAATAGCCCTTGAAAACAAGGGGGTCCAGGAAGGCTGGAGATTGAAATCTTGAAGGCGCAGGAGCAGGCTGTCCCGAGCCGTAGGGGCAGACAGACAGACAGCCTGGATGAGTAAGGAGCTTCTGAAGGAGCTAAGTGAGAAAAAGAGGGCGTATCACCTTTGGAAAGAAGGGTTGGTAAATCAGGTCACTTTCAAAGTTAAGTGGTGTAGGAGGAAAATTAGGGAGGCAAAAGCCCAGCTGGAGCTCAAATTTGCCACTTCTGTTAAGGACAACAAGAAGTGTTTTTACAAATACATTAATGGCAGAGAAAAGGGCAGTAAACGACCTCCACTCCTTATTGGATGTCGAGGGAAATACACTAACTAAAGATGAGGATAAGTCTGAGGTTCTTAACGCCTTCTTTACCTCTGTTTTCAACACTAAGACAGATTGTTCACTGGACAACTGGCCTTCTGGTAGATGGAGTCAGGATGGAATACAGCTCCCCTGTAATCCAGGAGGAAGAAGTTAGAGACTTGCTGAGCCACTTGGATCCTCATAAATCTATGGGGCCGGATGGGATCCATCCTACGGTGATGATTGAGCTGGCAGATGAGTTTGCTAAGCTGCTTTCCATCATTTATCAACAGTCCTAGCTCACTGGAGAGATCTCGGATGACTGGAAGTTGGCCAATGTGATGCCCATCCACAAGAAGGGCCATAGGGATGATCCAGGTAATTACAGACCTGTCAGCCTGACCTCGGTCCCAAGTAAAATTATGGAGCAGATAATCCTGGGTGAAATCATTGAGAGAATGACTGAGAGATCAGGCCCAGCCAGCGTGGATTTAGGAGGGGCAGGTCCTGCTTGATCAACCTGATCTCCTTTTATGACCATGTGACTCAGCTGGTGGATGAGAGGAAGGCTGTGGATATGGTACACCTGGACTTCAGCAAGGCCTTTGTCTCCCATAGTGGATTCCTGGAGAAGCTGACAGCCCGTGGCTTGGACAGGAGTGCTCTGTGCTGGGTTAGGAATTGGTTGGATGCCCAAGCCCAGAGAGTGATAGTGAACAGTGTCTCATCCAGTTGGCACCCAGTCACTAGTGGTGTCCTACAGAGGGACCTTGACAGATGGGAGAGATGGGCTGATTCCAATGGGATGAAGTTTAACAAGTCCCGGTGCCAGGTTCTACACTTTGGACACAACAACCCCATGAAGAGGGGGACAGAGTAGCTGGAGAGTAGTCAAGTGGAAAGAGACTTGGGAGTGGTGGTGGACAGGAAACTCAGCATGAGCCAGCAGTGTGCTCAAGAGGGCCAGTGGTGTCCTGGCCTGCACCAGGAATGGTGTGGCCAGCAGGACCAGAGAAGTTACCATCCCCTTATACTCGGCACTGGCCAGGCTGCACCTCGAGTGCTGTGTCCAGTTCTGGGCCCCTCAGTTTAAGAGAGATGTTGAGATGTTGGAGAGTGTCCAGAGGAGGGCAACAAAGATGGGGAAGGGGCTGGAGCACAAGCCCTATGAAGAGCCTCCTCAGGGAAAGTTTAGGTTTGATATTTGGAAAAAAATTTTCACTGAAAGGGTAATTGGCTGTTGGAATGAGCTGCCCAGGGAGGGGGTGGAGTCATCATCCCTGGAGATGTTTAAAAACAGATTGGATGAGGTGCTTAGTGCCATGGTTTAAATGATGAGTGGGTGTTGGTGTTGGGTCATAGGTTGGACTGGATGATCTCAGAGGTCTTTCCCAACCTTGTGATACTGTGATCAGGTTTGTCTTACACTGGTCAGTGTTCATCTTCAGCCAGTGACACCAGTCCTGCTCCCTCTGCCTCTTCAAGATCAGCAGAAGGAGTCGACAAGCAAACTAGCATTTCCCAAGCATTTTCCCAAGGATTTCTAAAACACCTCAGTGACTTCAAAACCTTTACATGGTGCAAATTTTAAACCACTCCCACCTCAAGGCAGTGTCACAGCCAGGAAACCATATAGCACCCCTGAAATGCCAATACCAGACTCTAAATATAAGCAGCAAGAAAAGACAAGGATGTTCTTAGACATGAAAGTAAGTGGATCAGTAAGATAAGAAGAACAGATTAACACCGATTAAAAGATCTTTATTGTAATTGGCTAGAACAGATCTCAGCAAGAACTCTCCACGTTCCCTCCCCAGCAGCTGCCATCCCTGGTTTGCATAGTTTAAGACAGTCCAAGTTTCCAGCACTCAACCCTGAGACCCCAGCACTGCCCTACCCCACTCCCACTGCCCTTCTCCACACAGGCTCTCCCACCCTGCTGCACAGCAACCAACCAGGACCACCAATTCCAGCCACACCAGCAAACTCTGCCTTCAACAGGAAACAGGCAAAAAACCCCATCAAGATCATGAATCCAAAGAGCTGGGTGGGGGTTAGAGCTGCTTTACCCCCTGCCTCACACAGCCAAGCCCCCAGGCACTGTATTAACACAACCCCTGCATTTGCCACTCGAGTTGCCCAAGGCAGAGCCCAACAGCTCACAGGCCTGCAGAGACAGAGCCAGCCATCACCAGCCCTGCTCTCCCAAGGCCCTTCAGGGCTGTGAGCAGCTCTGGGTGCCCACCACAACCAACAGGCAGCACCAGAGCACCAGCAGAAGCCAGACACCTACTGGAGATAAGCAGGGACACCTGGGGATGGAGCCCTTGTGAGAAGGGCTTAGGACTTTCACACCTGGAGAATACAGAAAGGGCAGGCTGCGAGCAGTCAGGGCTCTGGGCACAGCTTAGCAGCTCTGCTCAGAGAATCCTGCACCAGATTCAGCAAAGCAGCACCTAAAAACACACTCAGGCAGCCAGAGCAGCCCTGGTCACAGCCAGCAGTTCCTCAGTGCTTTGCTCCTTCCCACCCCAGCACCTCCCCATATCCCTCTCACACCCACCCTGCTCACAGCAAATCGCCCCCCATTTCTCCACTGGCCCAGAGCTCAGTGCTTTCATTCCCTCTTTCTCAACAACTTTGCACCCTCTAAAAGCCAGCACTTGAAAAGGGCTGGTAAAACCCAAGACAATCTTGAGGTCCTGTCCCTGCCAGACTGGGAGCAGGGCCCTGTTTGGCTTTCCTGGAGTAAAAGCCCAGGACAGGGAGGCCGGGTGGTGGTGGGCACCAACCCGAATGCCAGAGCTCACCGAGGGCTGGCTCAGGGAGAACAGGTTCAACTTCAGCACATGCAGGCACAGCAGACAGAGCCCCACCCATCCCTGCTCTGAAACCAGGGCACCCCAAGCCACTCTCCCCAAGGAAATTAAGATCAGCTCACGGCTCAGCTCCTGCTCCCATCGCTGCTTGCAGAACCTTCACGCCCGTGCCAGCTCCCAGGCTCAGCAGCTCTGTGAGCCCCAAGCAGGGGACAAAAGCAGTTGTTCCCCTTCAGCTCCAAGAGGCAAAGTGAAAATGGAGGCTGAGGGCAGGGCTATTTGTGGGCAAAACAGCTGCACCTGGGCAGCCCCAGCCAGTCACAATCACTATCAGCTGTGAGGGCCCCTCTCCACCTACACAGCTGCTGGGTCTGGAACTTCAACCCAACGAGCAGACACTGTGCAGCTGGGGGTGCTGCTGCCAAGGAAAGGCTTCTCCATGCCCTGTCACTCCCTGGGTGCCAAGGTCCCACCAGGCAGCCCCTGGCTGTTGTACCCTGGCCCACAAGGCAATGGGAAGCACTGACCAGGAGAGAGATCTCGCTCTGAGCACCAACCAACACAAACGGCAGAGAATCTACACCCGCACACGCAACAGAACTACACATCAGGGAGCAGGTTCACAGTCACCAAGGCCACAAATCTGGGGTACAGAACAGAGAAAAAAACAGAGGGACAGTGCAGGGCACAGGTGGCCAACACATCTACTTCTTCTCTTGCTTCTGCTGCTGGTACCTCCTGAAGTGGGTCTGGATGGTGACGGCCGCCTTCTCGGAAGGATCGCTGAAGAACTTGCTCTCGCTGCTGGCGTCGGGAGTCGCGTTGCCTAGGATGAGAGCTGAGCATCACAGTGAGCACAGGTGACCCTGAACAGGGCCCCCTGAGCAGGGGAGGGCTCTGGCATCACCCCTTGGCCTCTGTGCACTCCAGGTTTCCTGCAGAGCACCCACAGACCCCAGGGCTTCACTCCACCAGGTGAAAAAGGCTGGCAAGTCCACAGCATGAAACCACCAGCATTTCCAGGGCAGAGGGAGATGGAGCAGGGAACAGGAAGCACAGGAAAGCCCAGCCTCACTAAGCCCTCTATTTACACAGCTTTACTCCCCAAAGACCTCAGCTTCCCCGTGTTTAATCACCGAGTGTGATGCTCGCTCGCTTTCACACACACAAATAAGATTAGAAAAAAAGCCCGGCACTGTACAGCAATAAAGCTCTCACGCTGACAAATGGGAGCCCTCCCCACCCCATGCTTAATGTGGCATTAGGGAAGTATTGTGGAATTCAACAGGAACTGAATCAAAGCCACTCAGCAGCGCTCCTGTAAGCGAGTGTGTCATTGCTAAGCACCCCCCAAGCAGCGATCACCAACCCTGGTGCCAGATGCTGCTGTATAAACTCACCACTGTCACCTGAACCCTTTGCTATTCACATCCTAAAAGAAATTGTAAAGTAAAAAGATGGATAAAAGTAGTCCACTTTGGGAATCGGCTCCCTCCTGTCCTGCTTAATGAGATCCAGCATCAGCTGTAAATCCTGCCCACTGCAAAGAAACCCAACGCCAGCAGCCGGGCACGTTCTGCCGTACAGACCCCGGCCCCGAGAGCTGCAACAGCTCTGTGAGAAATACGGCTGCTGAAGGAGCTCAGTCACAGCCAGCACCATCAATAACACCCCCAGCTGCACCAACACAAGTGCCACTAGCAGCCCAGGGGACCTTCCCCCACTCACAGAATCATGGGATGGGTTGGGATGGAAGGGACTTGAAAGCCCATCCAGTTCCACTCCCCATGGGCAGGGACACCTTGCACTGGATCAGGGGGCTCAAAGCCTCATCCAACCTGGCCTTGAGCACCTCCAGGTTCAGGGCAGCTGCAGCTTCTCTGGGTAACCTGGGCCAGGGCCTCTCTACCGTCACAGGAAAACATTTCTACCTAAGATCTCTTCTCAATCTCCCCTCTTTCAGCTCAAAACCCTTCCCCCTCCTCATATCCCTGCACTCCTTGATCAGCTTTCACTCAGCTTTCCTGGAGCCCCTTTCAGTCCTGGGAGGCTGCTCTAAGGTCTCCCCAGAGCCTTCTCTTCTCCAGGCTGAACAACCCCAGTTCCCTCAGCCTGTCCTCCTATGGGAGATGCTCCAGCCCTCAGATCACCTCTGTGCAGTCAGCAGCAGCCAGCCCAGCCAGAGCATCGCTTCTCCTGCCTTTATCCGATTGCCACCCGAGCTGCGCTGAGAATAGAAGAGCTCAAATCCTCTTTGCTGAGCACTTGACTTCAGCAGAGGGGGCAGAGTCTCAGAGACAAGAGGGAGGAGGAGGAGTGCAAGGACAGGATGAGGGGGGACTGTTTTAAGCCAAAAGAGGGGGGGATTGGAAATGGATGGGCTTTTAAGGTCCCCTCCAACCCAACCCACTCCACGTTTCTATGATCCTCCTTCCTGCTCTACACTCACCTTTCTCTCCAGAAATTGAGTAGATGCTGTTGTGACGAGAGCTCCGGCCTCTCTAGAAAGGTAGAGAACAGAAATAGAACAGATTTAGTTAAACATCAGCAGAGGTGGGGAGAGAACAGCCCCTTTCAGGCCAGCTGGGAAGCTCTGAAAGGGACAGAGTTTGCCTCACCAAGCTTCCCAGTATCCTTCCCTTTGGGCAATTTGAAAACACTCACTGTTATTCCCTAAAAGAGCACTACAGAGCAATGATTAATTAATTTGCATTTCTGAGTCCTCCAAGGAGAAACAGGAAAGAGCTTTGTACCAAAACTCAGATCTGAGAGATGTGCTGGTAGCATCTTGAGAAGTGCACTGGCACAGGCTCAGCCTCACCAGATCAGCACTCAAACCAGTGTGGCGCCAGGTTTGCTGGGTTTATTTCCTCAACTCCAGCTCCCGCTGTGACACTGCAGCACCTTGGATGTCAGCTCTGCTGAGGGGTAGTTTCATTCCTAGAAATTAGCTTGAGTTTGCCTACAAATGCCTTTCCTAGGTTTTTCAGCTCATCCTGCCTCCTGCTATTACCCTGTTTTCTGCCTTTCAAAGGAAAGGGAAAAACCACCCCTCACCTCGCTGTCCCGGCTGGTGCGACGGCTCTGTGTCACACACTGGATCTGCCAGGGCAGGGGCTGGTACACGAGGTATGGCAGGGGCTCTTCATGGAACAGGTTGGTCCCCAGCTGGATGTAGAAGGATTTGCAGTAGTTAAGAGGAGGGGAGAGAAGCAGAAAAGCAACAAAAAAGATCTGATTCTCCATACACATCACAGGTTGCCCAAAGCAGTGGTGGCTGCCCCATCCCCAGAGGTGTTCAAGGCCAGGCTGGATGGGGCTTTGAGCCCCCTGATCCACCTGAAGGTGTCCCTACCCATGGCAGGGGGGCTGGAACTGCATGGGCTTTGAGGCCCCTCCCATCCTAAACCATTTCACGATTCTATAAGCAGACCCACTCAGGGGTCTCATCACTCAGGGGTTCATGGCACAGCCATGGCTAAGCTGGAGCAGGAGCTGGGGCATCATTCCCCACTGTCTCTGATAACCCACACGCTTCTAGAAATAACAGAAAGCAAAAAACCCTCCCTGTTGCCAGGCCCAGACTCACCTGTCCAAATGCTCTCACCACAAAGAACAGCGCCGTCATCAGGGTCGCCAGCATGGCTGGGGGCTCCGAGGGGCTCCTGCTGTTCCTGGGATTCACAGCTCTGGGAGCGATGCACAGCACTCTCCCAGTGCCCAGGGACTGAGATGCCCCTTCTGCAGCAGGCAGGCTCCAACCAAGCCCCTTAATGAGCTTAGGGCTCATCTTGGCAGAGTCCTCGCGCGCTGTCCTTTTGCTCCTCTCATCGCCGAGTTTCTCCAGCACACGCAGCGCTGGCATTCCAGGAAAAGCAAATCCTCTTCTCTCCATCCACACGCAGGGCAGCACAGAGACACCAACACCCAGCACCTCAGACCCCTGAGCCCAGGCAGGGCTCTGCTGCTTGGGACTGCGGGATCGCAGCAAAGCCTCCCGTCCTGGAAGGCACCTCCAGTTCAGGGGGGGCTTTGGTGTCCCACAGCCCACCCTGTGCTCTCTGCACAGCAGCTGCCTCAGGAGTTGGGTAGGGAACCTGTCCCCCAGCAGTGCCAACCTGGGCAGCGTGTGTTGCCATCAGAGAGCTCCTCCAGCCGTGATCACAGCTCGCCAGCGGGCACAGACACACGAGGGCAGCTCATAGACAGCGAGAACCAGGCTCCTTCAAGGTTTGGTGGTGCTTTGTGGTTTGTTTTTAGGGATGTGCATCTAACCATCAGCCTCCATTCCTGCAGGGCCAGCTGATGCACCCAGTGTTCTTCCTGTGCCTCGCCGGTGCTCCGGCTCCAGCAGCTTTCCTCTGTGCCCAGCACGCTCAGCAGCAATCGTGCTGCCTTTCCAGCTCCACAGGCAGAGCACAGCTGTGCACAGCAGCACCCCAGCCCCTGCGCGTGTCCCTGTGCCTCACGCAGCCCCGTCTGGACTGAGGCAGCCTCCACCGCAGTGCTTGGAGACACAGGACGAGCCAAGGCTTTCATGAAAGAGCATCTTAAAGGGAGAAACTCTCAAAGGAGCAAACGTGCCCAGCTGGGAAAGGCTGCTAGAGGTGTCCCAGGGCTGCTGGAAGGAGGTGGGAGTGGGAAAGGAATGAGCCACAGGAAGAGAAAAGCCCATCACCAGCGCTGCCTCATTTCTGGCAAGAGCATCCTCCAGCAATGCCAGCAGGGCTGCGGCAGGCACCGCTGGGGGGGAAACCACAGCTGCTCTGAGGTACATGGAGACAACATAACAACAGGCAAACTGCAGCACTACCCAATTTTAACACATCCCAAGGTGCTGGAGAGCAGCTCCAGAGTGAAGCCCTGCTCCCAGCAGCCCCGTTTCCCAGGCAGAGCCCCGAGCACCCCTGCCCATCCTGCAGGCGGCTCCCCCCTGGGTGCCCAGCGGAGCCAGCCTTGGACACAGCTCATCCTCCAAGCCCAACGCCAAGCTCCAGAGCAAGAACCATTGGAACCAGAGGGGATGACAGCTTCATGAAAGGGGCAGGATACAGGCCTGTGAAAAGCTGCCCTGCTGGCTGAAAGCCTCCTCAAGAATTGCTTTTGTCCTCCAGTTTCTTAGCTTTCTCTCAGCCCCTGCATTTGCTACCCAGGCCAGGTACTTAATAGAATAATGGCAATAAAGGCACAGGGAGCTGAAGTGGTCTTGGAAATTGCCAGAAATGACCTTGACGAGACAAAACATGAAACAGCTCGGAGACAAGTGAGGGGAAGATGTGAGAGGGAAGTACAAGCTGGATATTGAGGGCTACAACAGAACATCTCAGCAAGAAAAAACACAGCTACAAAACATCACCATCGTACAAAACAGGCTCCTGTTGATTTAATTTGCGTACAAAAACAGATACAGCTGCTATCATGGGTTTTAACAGGAAGAAGGAACATGTTTCAAACCAAATTATTGCTAAGAAAAATGGTATTTCTCTGCCTGACTAAGACAAACTCTTCCAAAGACACAGAGTGGACTCGGCGATGCCACTCTGGGCACAGCATCCACCAGGCTGGCAGCCTCCCCGTGCTACACAAGACCAGGACCACGGGGTCCCTTCTGAAATACCAGACTGGAAGGAGCTGACAGGTCTCCCTCCAAAAGCCAGGGGAAAACAAAAAGAAAATCCTTACAGACACAGATTGGTGTAATCCAACAGACAGGAACTGGATCTATCCCTTCCCACAGAGGGAATCCTCTGGGCAGCTGCCACTCTCTGTGGGCAGATTCAGCCACAGGTAGTGAGAGCCAGCTAGGATCTCCTCAGCACGGACACCAGAGGGATGTTCTCTACCAGAGGTACCTGCAGAAGGACCACCCTGTGCTTCATTAGCAAGCAGAAAGGAGGAGAACATGGACCTGACCGGAGGATCAAGCTGTCCTACAGCAAAGGTTGGCCAAGTAATTAAAAAAACCCTAAGAAAATCTTAAAAAAATATATCTATTTAAACAGTCTTAAGAGTGTTAAAAATTATGCTCAGCAAAACTGTATTTCTATTTGCATGTAAACATCGCCCTGCCACGCTCAGCGTGAGCTCCTGTGGTGTTGTGCCGGAACACAACTGCCGGGGAGCAGAGCAGGAGGGAGCTCTGCTCGACTCTGCTGCACATCATTACCCACACAGAGGACACCAACAGCACCCAAGGGTGAGGAGCAGCAGCTTTTTTTTTCAAAGCCTCTCGAGAGAACGGCTTTGAAGATGGTTTCCCACGGATGGGATCCCTTGAAACGCAGCCTCCTTCGTCAGACAAACGGCAAGCGGATCGGCATTTCTTTAAAGCATGAAATATTTAAAGTCAGCTCAGAGAAAACACTGACAAAGACAACCAACTCCCACTCAGCAGTACAAATGCCTGCCCCGACTTCTCCCCCGTGGGTAGCACAGCACCACCTGCCCCTTCCCAGCTCCGTGGTGACTGTGCTCTGGATGGAGCCTCCCCAGAGGAACCAGCACCACTGCAGCCACCTGGGGAGCAGAGCAACGAGCCAAAGCTTCACAGCTGAGGTCTGCGAGCCACACATCCACCACCTCAGCCACGTTTCCAGGCCTGCAGAGCCTGTTTCTCCATCTCATGAGAGCTGCTCTCCCCAGAGCCTGGCAGAGCTGCGAGTGCAAGGCCAGGCTCCAGGCTGGGCACCAAGGGCTTGCCTATGCTTCCAAGCAAGGAGACCCCATCTGCTGAACTGAGCTCCTGATCCCTCTCCCCAGGGCACACAAGGACACAGGTGGGGCTTTGTCTCCACATTCACACGAGGCTGCCTTCCGTAACAGCCGACACCGCCCCGCTTCCATCCCTGCTCCACCTTGCCATGGGCACATCCCTAACGCGGGAGCAGAGCTCCCCTGGCACAGCTACGCATGGCAGGAGCAGGAGGAGGAAGCAGGGAGCACTATTCCACAAGATCTGCCATGAAAAGCTACCCCTGGTTTAGTTTCTACTGCTTCCATCCCAAAGGAAAAGAGCATTTCTTTGAGCCCCCTGATCCAGTGGGAGGGGTCTCTGCACATGGCAGGGGGGTGGGCCTGGATGGGATTTAAGTTCCCTTCCGACTCAAACCATTCCATGTTTCTATGATTTCCTGAGAGTCTGAATCCCCAATTCTGTCCTCAGACCACACAACTGTGCCCTGTCCTCCTCCACTGCTCACACACACCAAGGCAACGTGTCCCACCTATAACTAAGCATTTGCTGGGCAGCAGTGTGGGCTCATTTCCCAACACGTTTCCTCTAGCAAAGCCTCAGCTGGATTCACATCCTCCCTCTCGACCAGTTTCTCAAAGTCCTCCGTGATTCATGGCTCTGGCTCACGATGGCTGGAATACTGAGGAGAGAACTGTTGATTTATTGAAGCCCTGATATTTCACCACTGGATTAAACAGTCTATAAACTATATTTGGACACATTACAGGATTAGAAGAATCCAACTGGGAAGTTCGCTTCCTCCTTCTTCTGCTCTCTTGTAAACAGGCTTCTTTTCAAGGGCACAGCTCAAAGCTGTGGGGAAGGTGTCTGGGCACCGCTGAACGCCTTTGCAGCTGTAGGGAATCCGCCGGGGTCTCCACCACCACCTCTCCAGAGCTCAGTCCCACCTTTCAGTACCGGTACACTTTGATTTGCCTGTTTTCATCCAGCCCGAGCTGCACGAGGCTGGAGCTGCTGGCAGAAGGCTTCTGCACACCTGGGAAGAGAGGGCTGGCAGCTGGGTGAAGGAAAAGCCCAGCTTACAGGAGGGATCAGCGCGCACGAGCCCAGCCAGCAGACAGGGCAGGTAGCGCGGGGCGGGAGCAGCCGCGCGCACACCTGCTGTATTGATAGCTCTGCTGCATCCAAGGCAAATGGAATTAGAGAGGGATCAGGGAATTCAAAAGGAGCACCGTGCTCAGGACAGCGTGCGCTACCGCAGGACCGAGGCGTTGGTGCCAATATCAGTGTCCTGAGGAGGCACCGACAGCCAGGCAGAATGCTGGTACAACACACACCTGGAAACATCCCCACTCACGGGGCCAAGAGGGCTCAGTCACTTGGTCCAGCCGCACGCTACCACACACCTGGAATCCATCCCATCCGGATGGAGAACCCCACTGGGGAGTCCAAGCTTCCCTGCCCAGCCCCTTGGCCACCCTGTGTGCCAGCTCCACGCGTCTCCAGGCACCCTCACCTCGCAGAGCCACTGCTCCCTCATTCCAGGGGCTGCCCATAGAGTCCCCAATACGTGGGCTCTGCATCAATGGCACAAAATCCAAGCCTTCAAGATTAAACCCTCTACTTCCCCGTTGCCTCCTCTGTTCTGCACTTTTGGGTTCAGTTTATCACTTTTTGACACTACCAGTTGCAGCTGCTGCATATCATGGCAGAGCCACAACACTGAGGAGCACCCAGCACAAAGAGGGAAGGGAGAGGACTTTCTCAGCCAAGTACGGCTCCAAGAAGAAGAAACAGGTCACTCGTGCTCCAAACAGGTCACTCGTGCTCCAACTGCTAAACACCAGATCCCTCTGCAGAACCAGACACTAATATAGAGGCAAAGGCTTTGCAATTGCTGTTTGATGCTTTAGTGCTCCTGACGCCCTCACCTACCTGCTGTCTTCTACCTGCTGGCAGAAGCTGGAGTGCAATTAAAGAGCAGACCCAGGCAAAGGATACACTTTTGAGTGTGTTTTAAAGTCTTCCAGCCATTTCTTGTTGATGTCAATCATTCTTTGAATGCTCATCATGTCTGAGCCACAGCTCTGGAACTGGGAGCGCTGGAACAGCCGGATTTGCTCACTGTTGATTGCAAGAGAAAGCGACAGGACAGGTGAGAAAGAAGTCTGGACAGAAAGAATCCCAGAGACGAGAGACACCTCCCACTGGATCAGGGGGCTCAAAGCCTCATCCAGCCTGGCCCCGAACACCTCCAGGGATGGGGCAGCCACCACTGCTCTGGGCAACCTGGGCCAGGGCCTCCCCACCCTCACAGCAAAACACTTCTTCTCGATATCTCAATCTCCCGTCTTTCAGCTTCAAACCATTCCCCCTCACCCTGTCTCTGCACTCCCTCATCAAGAGCCCCTCTCCAGATTTCCTGCAGCCCCTTTCAGTATTGGAAGGAATAACTAATAGGATTAAGCTTGCCTACTTAACAATATCTAACTTATAGTTTTGTTACTTCTGACAGAAGCGTGATCTAGAAACCATTCCACACAAATAAAAGCACAATAAAAGAACAACTCAAGGAAAAAGACTCTTACTCTGAGCCTACGTATCCCAGCTTTTTGTCCAGAGGCCTGGATCTTCCACTGAGCGATGGCAACCCACCTGGAAAAGAAACATCAAATCAAGACTCCCCCAAATTCCTATCCTTGGGAACATTCAAGGTCAGACTGGATGCAGCCCTGAGTAACCTGATTGAGTTAAAGATGTCCCTGCTTCTGCAGGGACTTTGGACTGGATGGGCTTTAAAAATCCCTTCCAACCCAAAGCATTCTATGATTCTATGAAAATCAATAGTCTTTCCATCTGCTTTCTTGCACCACGGTGCTCTGGCCCTACAAGCAGGGGGACCTGCTGAGGACACAGTGGTGTTAAGGGATCCGAGGTGGGGAACCCCACCTGCAACTCGCAGAAGGTTCCAGTGAAGCAAGACTGCCTCGTCCTCTGCTCCCTTCTTTAATAACTGCTTTCTCAGCTGTGTATTAAAGGCTGAACTGCTCCAGAAGCAGGATGAGCACATCAGCCTTATGCTACACTTCCCAGAGCAAGGCTCTCATTCCCAGTCTCACCAGCACCCTTCCCCACAGCAGCACCAAGGGGAGCGCTCACAACTTGCAGGGCTGCAAAGCCCCAAGCTGTAGGTGAGCAAGCAGACAGGAGACTCACCCGGGAAATACTTGTGGCACTTCTCTGCCAGGAAGCTGTCCACCGACTGCTGAGCTGTGCAGGAGCAGCTGGAGCTCAGCCCGGTGCTCCAGGCCCGCGGGGCCAGAGACATCCCGGCAGGAGGCAGCAGGGAGCCGCCCGCCGGGAGCCCTGCCAGGGAGGAGTCTATGGGCAGAGGGAGCTCCGTGCAGGGCGTCGGGGTGAGAGGAGGAGACGGGAGAGTGTTGAGAGAGTCCAGGGCACCGAGGACCCCGTGCAGCTCCCCAGTGATTCGCCGCAGAGCCCGGCTCAAGCCCTGGATCTTGTCCAGCTGCGGGGCAGGCCGTAGATGGGTTCTCAGATCAACTGGTGGAAGAGAGAGGGGGAAAAGGGATCACTGGGAAGGCAAGGGAGACACTGCTGCCCTGGCAGGAGACTCGCTTTGCACTCTGCATTACGTTCACAGCCCAGTTTGAAAGGGGATACAAAGGCAAAAACCTGAGACACCTGGAGACATCCTGGAGGTGCTCAAGGCTTGGAGCCCCCTGATCCAGTGGGAGGTGTCCCTGCCCGTGGCAGGGAGGAGGGCAACTGGATGGGGTTTGGTGTCCCTTCCAAGCCAAACCATTCCAGGATTCTGTGAGCCCAGACAGGACAGATTGTCCGGCTGTTGTCACAGGGAAGTTTTCCAAATTTCCTTTAAGCTTCAGCCTTGCCAGCCTTTCCACAAGCAGCACAACACCTGCTGCCTGCTCACAGGAGCCCTTCTCCCCACCTGCACAACTCCAGGGACTAAAGGCAAACCACAAAGCACGGGCAGCAGAGGGAATCACAGCAGCCTCTCCTGGCAGGGATGGGACAAGAAGGAAGCCCAGACACTTTCAGAAGAGCAACAGAGCTCTGTGACAGCAGAGAGGGGAGAGCTGCAGCCAGATTGTATCATCTAGTCGAAAAACAACGGTAGAGATTGAAAAGGCAAGCTCAGGCACAGACTCCATCGCTTTCATCTGCCACTACAGGCAGGAAATAAGGGGTTTAAATCCAGTGTTATATACAGAGCAGTCCCAGTCACGGACAGCAGGCCTGCCCCAGATGCTAACGAACACACATGGGACAAGAGAAGGTCATCAGAGAAGCAAGAGGGAAGCCAGACCTAGGCCTAAAGCATCACAGTTGGCCACAGCACATCAAGGCCATGGTGCACTTACATTTAGGCTGATGCAGATTTCCACTGCTTGAGCTGTCTGTGTCCTCAGAGCTGCTGACATCAAAAGTCACCATTTTCTTGCACGCAGCGTTCTCCGGTGTATCTTCATCCGAAAGCTGGTCAAGAGAAGGACAAAAATGCAAATTAAACCTGCTCTTCTGTCCCTGACATGGAAAAGCCACTGGAATGCTTCCTACAACCAGTCTACACAGCCTGGACTGCACAGCCAGGCACAGGCCAAGCAAAGGCAGACTCATCTTCACCCCCAACAGCAAAATCTGGAAGCTATTGTGGAAGAAAGCGTCCGTCCAACCCCAGCCCACGTCTGTCTTGTTGGCTGCAGCCCCAGTGAATCCATTTTAGGACAAGCCTTCTCTCCCACTGTTCTCAGGCAGCCACACCTTTCTGCTCCAAAATCCAGCTCTGCTGGCCAACCCATCTTTGCCCACCAGCCCTCACAGGGACCAAAAGCCCTGCAGAGACTCCAGCCCAGGGCAGGAGGCCAAGAGTTCTGGGCAGGTAGGAGCACAAGCAGCAGTGATGTTGGTGGTCACCTCCTCCATCAGGGAAGACTCCAGCTCACTCAGCTTCTCCTCTTTCTTCTCCAGCAGCTCCTGCCCTTTGCACATCGTCGACTGCATCTCGTCCAACTGCTTTGCTTCCTGCAGATCAACAGCCAAGCCAAGGACGAAAGTTAAGCAAAAATGATGGCAATAATCCACTCTAGAAGTGAGTTAATGAAAGCCACCATGACCACTACTCAGCACACAAGACCAAGCTGCTGGAGTAAAGCTGCTCCCAAGACTTTGAGAGCGTGGCAAGCGGAGCAGACAGAGGGCACAGCACGTGCCTCAAAGCAAGTTCACCCCAAGGAAAAGGAGGTTTCATTTCCAAATCCTGCACCCAACAGGGTCAATAGTTTTGGTTCTGCAACTATGAATGCTCTCTGTTGTCAGTGAAGGAAATCACGACCTTCCCTGCCTTTGGCTGCCATGGCAGCAGAGCTGGGAAGTGCTCAAGAATGCTGTTCCAAGCAAGAGTGAAACCACTGCAGAGCCACAACCATAAATCGGTGCCCACTGATGGGAGAGACTCCTGCCACTTCCTTCACTATGAGGAGGAAGTGTAATGGGATTTGCATGACACAGGAATCTCTGTCCCCTACCAAATGTTTCTCCATTTTTAACTAATGATCCAGCTCCTGCCATCAAGGAAGCTCCTGAGTGCTGGCCACACAGCAGCACCTGCTCCACAGACCTTTCCTAGTCCCAAGCACACAGAGTACCCAGAACTGGAAGTCCCCTGCTGTGCTCCCTTAGCTGTGGGCTACGCACGCTCACACAGGCACTTCCAGGTGCACAGAAACATCCCTGTGATCCAAAGCCTAAGGGCTCACCTCCTCCAGGTTCTTGCGCACACCCTCCAGGAGCTGGGAGCTGTCAGGGTCCTGCACCACCTCCTGGGCTCTCTGCATGTCCTGGCGCCACTGCTGCTTTGCAGCCTTCAGTGCCCTGTGCCTCTTCCTCATGGAGCGCGTCTGGCGCACCAGGAACTCCTTGGCACTTTGGATGGAGATCCCTTCGGCACAGATGTAGCTCCTGACACTACATGGAAGAGACAGGCATGAACTGGCTGTCCCACCCTGCTGCCTCACGCAGAGCCCTCCCCAAAACCGCACAGGAACCCAACCAGAAACACTGGTTTGTAAAACCAAAGCAAAGGCCTTCTCCAGGTACTCACTGACTGAGCTGCAAGTCACTGTCCTCGAGGCTCGGGAAGGGCAGGGAAGCAGGATCTCTCCATGAGTGCTGAGGAGTTGAAATAGTTCAAAAACTAAGAAGCACATACGGGAAACAGAACCCCAGGACCCCGGAAGAATCCCATCCCAGCAAAACTACAGAATGACATCTCCACGGTATTCCGAGACCCCAGACCAGCGCCAGGGATGTTCTGTGTAACCTTTGAAAGAGTAAAAGGCATCTCTATCCCTGGCTTAAGCTCTGCTTTTGACTCAAGGGCACTCAAGGCATCTCACACTCCTTTCCCCCAGTAATAATAAACAGAAATCGAGGACTACAGAACACACCGATGTCCTCTGGCAAAGAAAAATGCATCACTGCATCTCAAATGAGTTCACACAGAAGGAGCCAATGCTGGGATTTCCAAGGGAGTTTCAGCCTCAGATCTCTCAAGGCAAATGCTTTTAGGTTCTGCTTTACTCACAGCTTGAATATTTTCTCTCAGGTCTTCAAGACGGAGCTCAGCTTTCCTTCCTGGAGATTCCACACTCTCTTTTCTCTCCAGTTCTTTCAAAGTCTCCTGTTTGCTCCTGATCGCTGCCTCCAGCTCACTGCCACAGGGGAAGGTGACAGTGGCAGAACCTGGTTAGCCAGCAGGGCCATTCCCCAGGAATCTATCCACAACGGTGTCACAGAACCAGCGAATCACAGAATGGATTGCTTGGACCAGACCTTCTCGATCAAGTCCAGCTGGACCTGTCCACTACTAAACCACCCCTGAGCACCTTGTCTGCAGGTCTTTTAAACACCTCCGGGATGGAGTCTCCACCACTGTCCTGGGCAGCCTCTGCCAGTGCCCGAGAACCTTTTCAGTCAAGAAATGTTTCCTAATACCCATTCCAAACCTTCCCTGCCACAACCTAAGGCCATTTCTTCTCATCCCATCACTTGTTATTTGGGAGATGAGACCAGCATCCACCTCACTACAACCTCCTTTAGGCAGTGCCCAAAGTGACCTCCAGTTTCCACACAGGAAAGGGTCACAGATGGGCAAAACACACCAGTACTGGAGTAGCAAACACAACCCCTGGCTGGGCAGGGAACCACCGCTCCACAGTCATGTTGAGCAAGCCCTTACCCTGAAGTTCAGCTCTCTTAGGGAGATCTGTTCTTTGCCTTTTACTGCTCCTTTCAAAATGGCTCATTAACCTCTCAATACAGAAGTGAAGGAGACAAAGAAATGAACCCAAGGAGCAGAGGCACAGTGAGTTACCAATAGATCTGGGAACAGAACCCAGCATTCCAAGCCCTCAACAGGCAGTAAAACCACTGTTAGGATTCTGAAGGAATGTGGTCCAACATACAAGAAGCTCAAAGGCAAGGGAGAGCTCCCGGTTGAGAGGTTTTGGCTCGGGCCATAGGGTGGATTCTTTGCATTAGAGAACATTTCTCATCACACACCTGATGCATTTCTGTAGCCTCTGGCTTTGTGTCTGCAACAAATGCACCTGGGCCTCCAGCTCAGCTTTCTGCTCCTGGAGCTCTTCAAGAGCCTTGCGCAGCTCCCGGATGGACTCCAGGAGGCTGGCATGCTCCTTCCTGCTCTCCTCTAGGCGGAGCTGAGAAGCCAAGGCAGCTTCCTAGAAGAAAAACAAAACAAAAAAGCCCTTAGAGTAATTTCCCCAACACCAAAATGAAAACACACAAGAGCCTTGCACACTCTGCACCCCAATCCTGGAGCGACAGGACTGTCTTTTCCTTTGGGGAAACAGCTCAGAGCTGATCACTGTCCCAGCAGGCTCGCGCTCCAGGCTGTGGCAGGGAGGGATTTGCAGACACAATTTGGAATTTACTCTTTAAAACCCATTGCTCTGGTGTGCTGCCCTCCCCCCCAGAGCAGCAGAGCCCCTCTCCACAGACACGTACATGTCTTTCCAGCTCAGCCCGTCTGTCTGCTTCCAGCAGCTGCTGCGTTTTCTTCCTCAGAGCCTCCTCCTGCAGAGAGGAGAAAGGGGAGGGGGACAGCGAGGGGCCTGCTGATGCCAAGCAGCGCTTGAAGCACAGAGGCCAGGCCTAAGTCTCAAAACCATTTCAAAATACCCAAAGACCACCGTCACTTTTACTTTATTCCCACCCCACACACACACACCAGTTCCCCTCCCCTTAGTTAGCTTCAAGGGAGAAGCTGGGAATATTTGCATTCCTGGGGAAAAACACCCCCTTCCTGCTCCTCTGGGAGAGGATTCAAGGCATGGCCACTCCTGCAGGATCTTTTGTGAATCCTCTGGTTGCCTCCAGTCTTTCTCTGCACTCTTCCTTCCTCACTGCTTGGAAGGGAAGGGCTGACAGAAGCAAGGTTACCTACAGCCCTTGGCACTGCCCAGGACCTGGAGATCTGGCAGGCAAGGCCATCAGCCAGTGATTGGTGCCAGCTCCCCAGCAGCATCTGGAGCGCTTCCCTCTCCTGCTGCCCAAGATGCAGAAGCACTCGCTGCCTTCTCACAGCAGCAGGGAGAAGAGGAAGGGACTGACTAAAATCCAAAGCGATGCTGAGCAGGACAAGCTGCCTTGAAAGGATTTTAGGATCCCTCTGTCACTCTTACAGCCACTTTTCATCTCCCAAAGCACCAATGCAATGAAAGGTCAAGGGCTGTGGGTTTGCAGAGGACACTTTTCGGGGCGCAGCTTTGCCTGCTTTTCCATGGTGTGAGAGGTGATTTTTCCCAACCTTGTTGCCCAAGAAAAGTGGCCCAGGGTGAAGCCCAGAGTCCTCCAGCCAACATAATTGCAGAGGACGTGCTCTGGAAAGCCAGCCCATCACACAGCAAGCACCAAATCCAGCAGATTAAAACCTCTTGCCTATAGGGAAAACATTGCTCTGCACTGCAGGGGCCCCTCGAGAGAGCAGCCCCTCGCACGAGCAGCACTGATGCTCAGGGTTCCTTGCACGTGGCATCAGGCTGTGGCCTGGGGCAGTACAAGGCAAACACCCCGGCGAGGTGAGATGCTGTCACCTCAGAGCAGGGGGTGTGGCTTCTGAGACCTCATCCGAGGAGGGAGGGTGGAGAACCTTCAGCCATCCCAGAGGAAGACTTGCCTTGTGTTCGTATTCTGTCACTCGATACCCTCTCTGCTGCTCCGCCCTCTGCAGGCTGTCACGCAGCTGAGCCTCCTCGCTCCTCTGTGCCTCAGCGAGCTGGGTTTGCAGGCTGGAAATGACCTGCCAGGAAAGCCACCCACAGAGACTTGGCACCCCTCCGACAAGATCCACGGAGTGCCCTCCCACAGCGAGCGAGCAGCGCGGCAAAGACCAGTGCAGTCTCAGCACCCCCTGCCTGGAGCACGTCCAGACACTGAGCCAGACCAGAACCACGGTTAGGAAGCAGAAACAAATTAAAGCCACCCTCCCTTGGCCACCTTGGGTGACAGTGTGGGGAAACACAGCTGACATGCTGAGGACACCATCTTTTACCTGGCGGTGCTTCTCTTCCGCTGCAGATTTCAGCTGCTGCAGTTCAGTTGCAAACTGCTCCTCTAGCTCTTCTGCTGCCTGTGGGAACACGAGCAAGACAGGCTGCTGGGAAACCTCTCTGTGTGTGGATGTGCTCGAGGAGATGCCTTTGCAATTAACCTCCAGCCATAAGCATCACAAGCACAACGGTAACCTCCTTCCAAACAGGGTTACATACAAGGTGCCTTTACTCTCTAGGTGCTTTCCCTCCCAGGAGGCCTCAATGCAGCTCATGCTGTGCTGGAAGGACTATGAAGTGTCTCTTCAAGAACTCCCCAAGCTCTCTGGAGGACCAAAGCAGCAGCCAACGAGGAATTCTGCTCCCCTTTAGCACGGCAGAGACACAGAGTGATTGTTCTCTCTGCTGCAGATGCAGTGTGGCCATTGAAAGAATTGTTATTTCATCACTATTGTAATAAAACCTGGGGAGAACTGAACTCCTCCCTACCTCAATCACACCTCTAACAGCATCCCTAGCACATTCCCTGTGCTTTAAGACAGTTATTGATAAAGCACATGCAGGTGTTACTTCATCTCAACCCTTTAGCACTGGAATGCAAGCCAGGTCAGCATGAATAGCATGAATCTGGCAATAAAGATCTCACCTTCTTCTTTTCCCTCTCCAGCCTCTCCCTGAGCTCACTCAGGAATTGTTCCTTCTCTTGTTCCAGCTCTTTCTGCTGAGCTTCCTCCATTTCTAGCTTCATTTTCTTCAAAGCAAGCTGATGCATCCTCTCCAGGCTCTCTTTCTCCACTGCCTGCTGGGATTTCCTCTCTTCTCTCAGCCTTTGCAGTGCGACCTCTTGCTCTGCCCTGGTGGGTTTGCAACAAGGACACAGACAGAAGCAAGTCACAATTCCGTGCTTTACCATGGGACACCAGTCAGGAACCAAAGCAGAGAGAAGATTCTGCTACAGGATAGGATGTGCAAGCCAGAAGAAACTGAGAACCACACTTTTGCCTGCAGCTCCCTGGCACCTACAGCATCGTTAGGGCCTCGTGCTTGCTACCAAGGCAGGGGAGCAGCCAGAGCAGGCTCAGCAGGGCCAGGGCCTCCACTTTGAGACTGCTGGTGGCATGCAAAATGCTCCCCTCCCAAACCAGAAGAGTTTATGTCCCCAGGGATGGCAGCAAAGCTTCTCACCTCATCCTCTCCTCCTCTGCCTCGGTCTCGGAGGCGATTGTGGCTCGCAGATGTGAGAGTCTCTCAATTCCTTCCCTTCTGACACACAACTCTTCCTCTTCAGAAGCCTTTGCCAAAACTTCTTTCAGAGCCCTGAGAGATGAGCGGCCAAGGGGAAAAGAAAAGATAATAAAGGTTCAGGAGGCTTGAACATCTTTAAATCAGCTCCCCAAGGCCTATGGATCAGCTGCTGCTTGCACTGCCTGTGTGTGCCTGCCCGAGGGATGCACTCCCAGGGCTTCCGGCCGTTAATTCTCCTCTGTACCCTCAGAATGGAGATGGTGCAGGAGATGCAGCCCCCAAGCATCAGGCGTCTGCCGCGCTTTGGAAACACATGCTCAGCACAGGTGGCACTTGGGGTTCTTCCCCAGGTAAATGAAATCAGCTCCTATTAAATGGAAGCAGGCTCCAAGCCAAGGCACCTGGCTATGTGAGGACACCTGTGAGCTTCCTATTTTCATCTGACACATTTTTTACCACTGCTTCAATTCTGCACAGACATCTTTCCTTTCAGGTGCGATTCCTTCCACCCAAGGCAGAATCAAGGAATCATTTAAGGTTGGAAAAGCCCTCTCAGCTCATCCAGTCCAATCATCAGCCCAACCCCACCGTGCCTGCTAAACCAGGTTCCAAAGTGTCACATCTACACAGTTTTTTAACCCCTCCAGGGATGGAGACTCCACCATTGCCCTGCACAGCCTCTGCCAGGGCTTCACTGCTCTGTCAGTAAAGAAATGTTTCCTGATATCCAATCTAAACCTCCCCTGGTGCAACTTGAGGCCCTTTCCTCTCATGCCCTGGCTAGGTTTCACACAGCCATCCACGTCCTGGTCCTTAAAGCCTGCTTTGGAAGCCCCTCTGTTAAACCTACAGCACCAGAGTTTGAAATGGTTCCACCGGGGTCACCTTATCTCCTCCAACGCTCCCATTTCCAGCCCTGTTACTACCATTTAGCCCTGCATTTGAGCATCTGCCAGGCAGCAAAGCTCCACACACTGAACTGGAAACTTCTCCCAGGTTAACCATAAGAGTTTGGAGCTCTGAAAGCTGCACGAATATAGGGCTCATCTTGTAGGACACGGGAAGATCCTCTCTCGCCCTTCTGTAGGCAGACTCTGCCCTCTACACATCACCGTCAAGCATTTACAGTGCTGCAGACCACTATTCACTTCCAGATGTGCAGAGCCTCACGCATGGGGTTGTCTGGACCAGGCCCAGCGCCCCATTCCCCTCCTCCCCTTGCTCTTGTCTCCTTCACCCACAACTCCACAACACTGCATCACTTCCAAGGTGGCCTAAAACAGCACAGCCTGCAGCCACCGGCAAGGAAATCACAACGAGGAAAGGCTCAGAAGGAGTAACAGAGTAAAAAGGGAAGTACCTGAGGGATTCTTCTTTTTGCTGACAAAGCTTCTGAGCTTCCTCCTCCTCCTGCTGCCTCATCTCCTCCTGGAGCTGCTGAATCTTCTCCTTGTTTGCTTGCAATAAATGCATTTTCTCTTGCTCGAACTTCACCTCCAGCTCCTCGGCTACTTCCTTCAGGGATTCTTCAATAGTTTGGTTCAAGGACAGCTCAGGTTTGATCCTCTCAGGTTGCCTACCAAAACCACAAAGCTTCTTTGGCAAAAGGGTGCCAGAAAACCGAGTAACAGGAAAGGAACAGCAACAACCCCCTCCCAAACTATCAACTCCAAACCAAAAATCCCAACAGCACCCACTCTGTACTGTCAACAAAGGGAAGAGATGGGTGGAATCCCCACTAAGACCACAGCTGCTTGCAGGCTGCTGTTTTGATCATGAGGGGTAAAAAACAACAGTGAAGAGGGCGCAGAGGCAGAAGACAAGCTTGCTGCAGAAAAATGAAAATTAGACTAGGAACAGCATTTTTATTTTTTGTGAGTGAAAGCTGGAGCAGCGAGGTCTCATTGTGGTCCGAGAGTGCCAGCGTAAGGCAGAGGGACTCCTGGTTTGCCAGAAATCAGGAAAATCACAGCCCAAATAAAGCAGCCTCAAGCAAAAGAGAAAATATGCCTTATGCAGCCACTAGTGAAAAAAAGGAAAGCTGGGGAGGGGCTCTTGATCAGGGAGTGCAGGGATAGGACAAGGGGGAATGATTTTCAGCTGAAAGAGGGGAGACCGAAATGAGATCCTGGGGAGAAATATTTCCCTGTGAGGGTGGGGAGGCCCTGGCCCAGGTTGCCCAGGGAAGCAGTGGCTGCCCCATCCCTGGAGGTGTTCAAGGCTAGGTTTGAAGGGGCTTGGAGCCCCTTGATCCAGTGGAAGGTGTCCCTGCCCGTGGAACTGGATGGGCTTTGAGGCCCCTTACAATTTAAACCATTCTATGACTCTAAGAACAACGAGGAGGGAAGAGTGGTTGGGTTCTGTGAAAATCCCACTTTGCTAAGTGCTCCAGGCCAGCTGCAGAGCTGCCTCCAGAAGGGGTCAATTATCAGGCTGCTCTGCAAAGCAATTCAGCCACTTCCACCTTTTTATCATGTTCTTCCTTTTGCCCCAGTTGTGGTTTACAAAGGGATCCAGCCACACACAGATGGACAACGCAGCTCCTAACAGAAAAAGGGAGATGCTGTGCTTGTATCCACATCTAAGATTGCTTCTCTGCCACCTCGTCCTGTGAGACAAGCTGCCTATCCTTCCCCAGCTACATCTGCTGATCTGTCATTTGACACACAAAGCCAAGTCAGCACAATCACTTCCACCAAGATCTTCCAGCGCCGCGGAACCGCGGCTCCGTATCCACACGGACCTCAGTTCAGGTGGCAACAGACTGCTGGCTTTCGTGGGGAGCCCGAGCTCTGCCTTCCTGTGCTCTGACCTTATTCTCTGAAAGCAGCCGAAAGGACTGCAAAAATGGGGCGATTTGTCGGGTTTCTGTTGTTCCCTCCCATTCTCAGCCCCAGGATCCGCAGTGCGAACACTCACGGCCTCGTCAGCGGCGCTGCTAAGGAGGAGGCTTTCCCAAGTACAAAGCAAACAGCTCTGGCCCCAAAGTCCTGCGCCACGGACCCCGAGGGCTGAGCTGCAGTTCTCACCCTGCCCTGCACAGACTGCTCACTTGGCACTCTCGCCAGCCAAACAGCTGCTCGGATTTGCATACGGAGCTGCTGGAGCTCCGCTGCGCCCACCAAACCGCATCTGCCAGCGCCGGCTTCACACGCTGACTTCAAACACCACAAAGGGCAACAAAAGGACAAAAGCTCTTGTGCTGACAACACTGGGCACTTAAAGGAAGCCCTTACGTGCTCTGCAGCGCCACGAGCTCCTCCGGGTCGAGCAGACTATCCGGCTCCTGTGCCCCAGCCTCCTCCGGACTGGGCATGTCTAAAGGACAACACTCCTCTTCTGATGTTTCATCCCTCTCACTTCACAGCACAAAAAAAAGGGAAGAGAAGACCAGGTTAGCACAGATGGGATCCTGCTGGCTGTGCAGGTGGACAAGACAGAGGGAAGATGGGATGTGCAGTGGTTGGAGATGGGCACCAAGCCATGCCTGCCAACAGGACCCGTTTGTCTGACATGGGGCTGCCAAAGGCACGGCAAACTCCAAACCATCCCCACCACCCTGAGCCCTGATGAGGATTTAATTGGTGGCAGTCTCCAGAGGCTGAATCCCATCCCTGGATTATCCCACTCTCTTTCCAAAGCCTTAGTGAGTTTGCCCAGGATACCTCAGCCCTATTCACAATACTCCCACTGTTGAACAAACTACAGATGGAAACATTGGCAGGAATGTTGATACCTACGGTCCTACTTCATCTTGGAAGCACAGAGAAGAGAGACAAGGCAAGCACAAGCAAGATTTATAGCCAGAGACAGAGGGGAAGCAGGTACTGACTGAGGAGACAATTCCTGCGGGCAGAACACATTTTGAGGGGCCTTCACACAAACAACTCCTCTAAGAACAAGGCTGCAAATCCCAAGTGAGTGCAGGCAGTCAGTAAGATGGACTGCAGCTTCTTCTCTTCGTGGATTTTCCTGGCTCAGGCAACAGCTCCTTGGTTCCCAATGCCCTGGAATATACGCAACTCCGTGCAGAGGCCAAGAGTTTTGACACAGTTCATCTGTAAATGCCATGTGCTGTCGCTCTCAAAGGTGGAGTAGAGGGGCTTAAGAGAGCAAACTGCTCACAGCTCAGCATGGTATCTCAACTGGTTTGAACAAGACACCACAAACAGGCTGAAAACAGCCCCCCTAGATAGTCCAGTCCTCCCAGTCACTAAGGGCCTGGAAACCAGGAGGGCTCTTGGGGTCACACTGGTGCACTTCAGAGTGAATCGACTATGCAGCAGGATATAAAATAGCTTAAATCTTACTCCTGGTCAGCCAGCAGCTTGCTCTAGGGCCACCCCTATGAAAGGAAGTGGAGAACTGTTCCCATTGCAGCTGGACTCTCCTGCCACCAGCAACAGGCACCAGGCTGACCCTGTAAGCCTTCAACCACCAGCTCTGCCCAGTGAAGGGCCACCAGCACAGCAAGACCAGCACTGACCGAGGCTGAGGGCTGCCTCGGAACCAGAAGGGTGACAGGGCAACAGCCCGTGGTGAAATCTTCCATGGTTAAATGTTCTAGGGCACAACACACAACGTTAACAGGCTCAGACCATCTTGGAAAGAGCATGAATTCAGCAGCCTTAAAGTCAGACCACTGTAAGGGGAACAAAGCCAACTCCACATCTGGGGCAGCCAGAGGGAAACGAAAGGCAGGTTGTTCTACTGCCTACTGAGCTGAAGCACAGCTGAAGTCTGCTGAGACAGTGCTAAGGAGGAGGCAGGAGAAGGGAGAGGTTTAGTGTGAAAGACCTTGTGAGAACCTGCAGCATCTCAGGGTGTTCTAGAGGGGACAACTGAACAGGTTACAGGGAGCAGATGAGACAGGAAAGTCATCTGGAGCGGGAGGTGTCCACTCCTCCTTTGTTGCTCTCTTTGTACCATACCTCTCCACAGCTTTTGTTCTTTTGCTTTGCTTTTCCTCTGTGCTGGCCTTGCTTTGGTCTTTTTCCTCTTCTCCCAGCTCCTGGTCCTGCAGGTAAAAGCAAACAGGGTGGAGTTTGCCACCTTCTTCACCACCAAAGCCTCTCAGGATCTCTCAGCGGTTCTGCTGACAGGCAGCATCACTCCTGTGCTGAACCCAAGGACAGAGAGCATCCAGAATGCCCAGCTGCATGTGCCAGCCTCCTCTCCCACTACTAACAAAGGGTCTCAAACACCACAGGAAGACCTTGGAAGAGCAGTTCCAGCAGCACAGAGAGGCCCAGGAGCCCAGCTCTCCAGGCTGTGAGAGGTTATGGTCTAGGGCTGCATTTTCAGTACAGAGGATGAACTCCCTGACAGCACTTGGGACACAGATCAGGTTTCATTTTTTCACCTGGGATATCCAAGTAACACTGAACTCCCTGAAAAGCTTAAGACAAAAAAACCCAACTCCTAAACCAAACAAGAATGTCACACACGAAGTGGAACAGCATGCTGTGGCCATAAAGCAAACAGATCCATTGGCTGTGAGCAGAATGACAATGGGAGCGAGTCCTGCCCCGCTCTCTGTCGAGCGGTGACGGGCAGCACGCACGCAGTCGCACCCACGCAGGCAATCCCGACTCCTCACTCCAGAACACATCAGTCTGGGGGCTGCTGAGGCAGCCAACTCCCTCAGAAACACAGCCTGAGCATCTTCAGTTGGCTTCTTCCTGACACAGGAAATGCTTTAAACGGGAACAGCAAATATTTGAATAGGGAACAGTCAGCTGGTCCTTCTCCCTCCTGCCAGACACCAGGCACCTCTGTCCCTGCAGCCGGCACACAAAAATATGGGGAGGGGAAGAACTCCCCTCTTCAAGCTGTCCCCTCACCCTCCCCCCTGAGGCTTTTGGTCCCCAGAAGAGGAGCCCATTCATAATGTTTTGGGACCACAGCACCAGCAGGTGAGCTCAGCCCTCGCCACGTGGAGGGGGCTCTGTGGAGCAGGGCCAAAACCACACAGAACTAAACCCACAGTAATTTATGCCAATGTTCAGGGGAGCAAACAGCAGAAGGGTTCCCTGCAAGGGCTGTCACCTTCCATCACATCAGCCTGGTCGGAGCTCTCGCAGGCAGCTCCCCCTCCCAGCCTCCCTCCTGCCCCCCTGTAAATAATGACTTCAATTCCTGAGAAGCGAGGAGCTCAGCAAATGTTCCCTGGCTCCAAACGGGCTCTGTCACTGCTGTCCATGAAAGGAAAGCAGCCAGACAAACAGACAATGAGATCGTCCTGGGAACAGGGATAACCTGAGCCCACGCGTGGGGCCACTGCTGCCCTCCTGCCCAATGTGCAGTCCCTTCCCAGAAATCAGGGGCTGCAGGGAACTCTGGGTACAGTTGAGAAGGTGAAGGCAGTGCCTGCCTGCAGGGAACAAGGGCTGATTAGACCTGGCCTGTGAAATTCCCGCAGAGCCTTGCCCCTCCTATTCCCTCAGGATGCCTCCAGCTCAGTCTTCTGCCCTGCTTAAATTCCAGGCTGTGTCCCACTGAGGAAATCTCATATCCTGATGACACAAAGCCAGTCTTGCAGCCACAGGAAAGCAGGATGACTGATACCAGGCTGTCTCCTCTGTCTGCACAGCACAGTTCCCAAGGGAACTCAGCAGCACGATCTCATAGAATCACAGAATGGTTTGGGTTGGAAGGAACTTAAAAGCCCATCCAGTTCCACTCCCCTGCCATGGGCAAGGACACCTCCCACTGGATCAGAGGGCTCAAAGCCCCATCCAACCTGGCCTTGACAAGGGATGGGGCAGCCACAACTTCCCTGGGCAACCTGGGCCAGGGCCTCCCCAACCTCACAGGAAAACATTTCTCCCCAAGATCTCTTCTCAATCTCCCCTCTTTCAGCTCAAAACCATTTCCTCTCATCCTATCCCTGCATTCCCTGACCAAGAGTCCCTCCCCAGCTTTCCTGGAGCCCCTTTCAGTACTGGGAGGCTGCTCTAGCGTCTCCCCAGGGCCTTCTCTTCTCCAGGTTCCATGGTCTCCAGCACACAGCAGCTTTGATCCCACGCCTGCTTCCAGCCCCCTCCTCGTCTCCCCCAGCGCAGCAGCGGTGCCAGCAGAGCAGGATGCCAGCACTTCACACGCCGCCTAAGCCAAGGGTGAAAGGAGCAGCCTCCCCACTGCCAGAGAAGCCAGATCTCGCAGGGAGCAGCCCACATGCTCTCTGCAAGCCACCACAGCTCCTGCCAGAGCCCCAAGACTGGGCTCACGGAGCTGACAGAGAGGATCTTTTCTTAAAACAGAGTATTTTGATAATATATTCAAAGCAAAGCGAGTGGAATTAAACACATTCCTAGATCCAGAGCCGCATTTCAGACACAAAAGCAGTTCTGCAGGAGGCACCATCTCCAAGCCAGCCCTCTCCTCAGGACAGGGCTGTAACAACCTCAAACGAGACATTTGGATGCACAGCGCCTGTGTGGCAGCGAGAGCGGGAGCGCACAGCGGGCACATGGTTTGTTTTGCTTTCACATCCGATTACGCTCATTATCAGGCACAAGAGGACAGGTGAATCCTCCAGACCCAGCCTCCCAAACCACATTGCTCCTCTCTGCTGGGCAGGTGGGGGGTTCGCCACTCGCTCCCCTGCGGTGCAGCTGATCAACTCGCTTACAATCAGAGCAAGGCTGAGTGAGCCCCAGCTGGAGCTCTCCCCGCCGCACGCTCCTCGAGCCAACGCGCCGAGGAGCCAAGACGGGGCAGGAGAGGGGCAGCTGAGAGGGCTCGATAGGAATGTGGGGCCGAGGAAGCCAACTCGGTAACACGCTGAGAAGATGAGGCTAAAACCTCCAGATGCACAGCAGTCATCTTCACTCAGAACTGCCTGATCTCGGCTACATCCCGGGCTAACGGGATACAGGCAGACATGTGCACGCACACACACACTGCCTGCTATGCCAGACACTAAAAGGAACCTATTTTTCCCCCACATGAAAGCAGGCAAGACAACCAAATGCTTAAAAATAAGCTTCCCTACACCAAAATCCGTCAGAGGGAGTTAACCTCCTTTTTTCCCCCATTTATGCCATCATGTTATGTGACACAAATCCTTTCTAACTGCTTAAGAGAAAGAAAAGGACAAATAGACTTACAAAAGAAAATAGAACAATAGACTCTGCTTCCCAGTAAAGCCACTTCTCTGCCCTGGTACGGGGCAGGGAAAGCAGACGTGGGAGCTGGCATGTCTACACCCCTAGGAACCACCTCTACTCGAAGGTTGTGTTCTGCATGTGGCAACCTGCATCCCACCTCTGCAGGCAAAACCATGCACGAGCAGTGCTGCTCTCACCCCTGGCACTTAAGAGATCACCTGCGCCGGCCTCTGCCAAGCCTCCACACCCACAGCCTCCCCCTGTGATCAGAGCACCCCAGGACAGTGTTTTACCCTGCCTACTCACAGCCCGCTCCTCGAGCACACCCACAGCACTCACCCTGTTTGTGGGGCTGTGCACAACAGGAGACACAAACTCCGCATCCTGCACCTGCTCCCAAAGCCGACTGCGGAAACCCAAGTCCTAGAGAAGAAAGCAGAGCAGGAGCAGTGTTTGATGGGTCAGCACAGGCTTTGCCAGAGATGCTCAGAGATTCAACCAAAATCCTAACATCCCACACTGCCAAACCCACGGACAGTAAGTCCTTTGAGGCACCGGACACTTGAACAATTACAAAGGTTGATAGGACATAAAAGAGGCCACACCAAGACTCTGCTCTGTGTCAAAGCCTATGCTGCAGACAGACAGACGGCTCTGGTAGCAGCAGCCAGTTGGGTTTTCTCTTTCCCAAGCTGCAGGGGCACAGGCAGGGCGGTTTATGCAGAGCTCCCTGCTGGGATGATGGCAGACAGGGATGCACAGTAAATCAGGATTTCCCATGGGCTTGGCCACTGCGAGGATGCAGCAGAGCCTCCCTTTGTCGATGGCAGCTGAGGAAACTCTCCCTGGGAGGCCAGGGAACTGCAACACCACCCAAGGAGGACATCATGGGGTGGCAGGGCAGCACACGCTTCCACACCACCGACCACAGCAGGCAGGGGTGACACATGGTCCAAAGCAAGCAGCAGCTCTTCCCTCAGCCTCTAATGCTCTCATTTCTCTAAGCACTGCAGATTTTCTGAGATTTTCCCTCAAAGCCAGCTCCTGTGAGCTGCTCTGGGCTTCTTCTCCCTCCTGGCAGCATCTCCGGGGGTCCTTGCACTCGGCTGCACGCAGGGAGCACTACAAGAGGCACTGTCTGAGGCGCAGCCCCTGCCAAGGCACAGCCTTGTCCTAACACTGATAAATAATGATATTCGCAGCCATTTGCTGGCCACGCTGCCTCTGCTCCCACTGGCAGATGGCAACGGCAGCTTCCTGTGGAGATGAAGAGATGAAGAGATGCTGATGGGCATCTCCCCCCCATCTCGGGGCCACCCTCCTGCCCGCTCCCCACTCAAGGACCACCAGGAGCCAAGTCTCCCGGCCAGGCAGGTTTCCCTTTGGAAGAGCTGCCGAGTGCCTTCAAGCAGGATTTTTACATTGCTTATTGTTTTCCTTTTTGCAATTACCCGAGTGCACTCTCAGCTCCAAATGACCTACTTTTCCATGGATATTACCTCACCCACATGCAGAACTTACTAAGTGCAGGATGATACTGCTGGCCCGTGCCATGGCTGTAAAGTCAAAGCTCAGCAGCCAAAGCTGCAAGAGGTGGGCACAGCATGAACTGGCTGCAGGTTTCCAGAGGAACACGAAGCCCACACCAAGGGACAGGCAGCTGTTAATGACTCACCAGAGGCCGAATCAGCTCATGGTCCAAGTGGCAGGAGACTTCCAAGTCCTCACTCATCTCAGATGCCTTTGAAAGAGAGGAGAGCTGCATTACAGCCTGCACAGGTCTTACCCCTGCAGCTTCACTGAGGCACTTCCAGCAAGAGGACAACTGATACTGGGAACACAAATCTGGCTTCTCTAACACAGGGAAGAAAAGGTGACTCAACATCATGGGGAAGACACTAAGGGTGTCACCCACAAGTCAAGCACAAAACACCACTTGACAGAGACACAGCACAGGGGAAGGAGGACAGGGGTAGGAGGTGGGACTGGGGAGGGCAGGGAGTGTTCCGCCCTCGCACCTCCCTGGCACATCCTGCCCCGCGGAGCCGCGAGCATCCCCGCCGGCAGCTCGCTTTACACTTGGGTCCCATCTCTGCTGAAGCTGAGAGAAACAACAGAAGGAGAGAAACAGCAGCACGGGCAGCTGGGCTCGGTGTGAACTTCATCACAGAACCTGCTCCCTTCGTACAGATGGCAGCACTGAAAGCTGAGACTTATTTCTCCTCCAAGACTGGAAACACACGTCACAGTTCAGAGTTTGTGCCTGCTGCTAGCTTTGGCCAGCACTGTGTGTGCATAAAACACTGATTTCTTTGCTCAGTACAGAATGTGCCCACCTCAGAATTCTGAGCACTCGTGCCCCCTCCCGCCCCCAAATTCTCTACTGATACCAAAAGCGCTTAAAAGAAAATGAGTAAGTGCTGCAAGAGCTTTCCTGAATCCGGGCCTCACAAAGCACTGGGAACAGCCCCGGCAGCTCCCACACCCAACCCAGCCCGTGCGAGCAGGTCTCTTACCTGGTCAGCATCCAGCCTGCTGTCTGTTCTCAGCTCATCTGCTGCTTCTTCCTGTCTGCCCTTCACTATCTTCCTATAGACAGACACGGGGTCAGCAGCGGCAGCCAGGCTCGCCAGCGGATCTGCCTCAGCAGCCGAAGCAGCTGCAGATGAAACTCCAGCTTGTCCAGGACCACTGGGCACGTCTCTCCCTGCTGTGCTCCTTTCCCTGACGGACCGTGGCCACTCATCGGCTGCAGAGAAGTCACCTTCCAGCTCAGCATCCCTCTCAGCCACCAGCTCATTCCCAGCGAACTTCCCATTGGACTCATCCATGTTCTGGCCAGACAGGCCACTGTCAGCATCTCCAGGAAGGATTTGATCCGGAGTCGGAGGGCACGCAGCACCAGAATCCAAGGAAGACTCTTGCCCTTCTTCAGCAGGTCTTGATTTTAAAAACTTCTTCTAGGCAGGAAGTCAAACACAATTATCACTAAAACACTTGTCACCTCTCCTCTGGGATTGGAAGCAGCACGGGTTCTCCTTCAGCGAGAAGCAAGATCGCAAAGCTTTGGGTGACTGCGAGACCAGTTTGATTTCTTTTCATATGGTCCCTTTCAAGGACGAGGCACTTCATTAAAATCAAACACTCATTTGCTGGGCTCAGGCTTATTTTTTTTTTAATCTGTTGTGTTTTCTATTGACAGGGGCTCAGCAGAAAAGCATTTGCAGTGGCTGCTGGAGGAACCATGCCTGGGAGCACCCATTTCTGCATCCGCATTGAGGCGGAAAGTAAGATTGATCATCAGTAAGATGGGCATTTGCAAAAGACTATTAATGGATGTTTAACTTCTGTCTGACATTTGAACCAGGTAAGAGCAGGCAGGATGCAACTATCCCACCTTCCAAGAGGACAAACTTGAGGGCAGAAGCTGATTCAGGCCCTGGCTCCAAGCTCAAAACCAGAGCATGAATCACTAACCCTCCAGCCTGAGAGACAGCAGAACCTGCTGTCCCTGGGATAACACAACCGCAAATTCAAGCTGAGTCACCCAAAGGTTCGATCATTTCAACCACAAAACTCAGGATACAACACGCGACAGCCGGGAGGAAGCAGGGAAAGGCTCCCTCATTGGAATGCAAACAGAGCCACCAGCACTCCCTGCCCCCTCGCTGTGTCAAACAGCAGCCGCGTCCCACGCACGGCACGAACCGCACACCCCCCCATATCCCAACGCCCTGTTCCCAGCTAAGTCCCCATCATGAGAGGTGTCCCTGCTCATGGCAGTGAGATTGGAACAGGATGGGCTTTGAGGTCCCTTTCAACTCACACCATTCCACGAACAGCTAGCCAGCCCCACAAAGCTCTGCAAAGGCCTTGGTAACATCTTCATCTCAGAATCTAATGTCAGGGGCGTTTCTTGAGTGGTACTCCAGCGGAGGAGCCCTCATTGTGCTCCCTTTTATCTGGGGATTCAGGAAAGCAGTGGTCATGTTCCCTCTGGACAGGCTCACACCTTGCAATTTTCCTGAGGACATCTCCAGGACATCTGGAGATAAGCCAAAGAAGTCCAACCAGGATTCTTACGCTTCAAAAGCTTACACAGATATTTCCTTGGGAGGTGCTCACATCCCACAACAGAATACAGTCATGGAATCAATAAGGTTGGAAAAGACCTCTAAGCTCATGCAGCCCAACCCTACCATGCCTACTAAACCATGTCCTGAAATGGTTTTTTGAACCCCTCCAGGGATGAGAATGAAAGAGGAAACACTCTCATAGTGCACATGGAATGCCTTTGAGGGTGATGGGCTCTCCCTTTCTCACTGATTCCAGGCTGCTCCCAGGCACAGAGAGGGGTTAGCTTTGCCAGACTACACCAGGGAAGCACTTGCTCTTGGTTTGCAGGTCTACACCTCTCTCCACGTATGTAACACTGCGCAGCAAGAGACACAAACCAAGCAACTATCACATCCACATCACAACACGAGGAGCTGCCTACTGCATGCAAAGCTTCCGTGACATCATGCAAGCAGGACCATGATGCCAGCACCACTCATCACCTCTCCCAGGCTGCCAGCTTCCTCCACAGATCTCCTTTGGTGCTGGAGATCAGCTTCAGCAGCGCCACAGTGTTCCTCCTCTGCTGTGCTCTTCTCCTAGTGGGTGGGTAACACATCCACTAGCAAGGGTTCCACATCACCTTTCCAAGGTGGCAGGGTCATCTCTCTCACCCCTTGCCAGTACCCCTGAAGCAGAGGGCTCTCCAGTTCAACAGCTCCCAGCCTCTGCCCAGGAGCCCACAGGCCCTGATTCCCAAACTCTTTGTGCTCCGTGGGCTTTACCGCTGCTGCTTTTCCCATTGGCCAGCGTGGTGATCCCCCTGCTCTACGAGACCCTTCCCAGCTCCAGACTCCCCAGGAGCCCATCTCAGCCACAAGAGAGGGCAAAGTGAGGAACACAGCAGCCGTTCGCCCCCCGTCACCACTCAATTCCTGTAGTTCATGGCCGTCTCTGTTCCCTGGGAGGCAGCAGCACCTCTTCCCGCACACAGCTCTCTGCACTCACACCCCAGCTCTATTGCACAATGGTTATTTACAGAGACAGCTCCTTTCACACATCTCCATCTGCTAATGAAGCCTGCCAGGGTCATTTCCCACCACGGAAAGGGCCCCCTGTGCCTCCCGCTGTTTCCCCAGATGCTGACCCGTGCAGAATGCAGCACACCAAACCTCCCAGGCTGCAGGCTCCGCATCAGGGCGTCCCTCCTGCTGCCAGGGGACCCTCTCCCCACCCACCCAGAAACGCTTCCAGACCTTTTCCTCCTCTTGGCCCTTCCAGCAGCATCCCCAAGCCCCTTCTGTATTTCAGAGCAGCTCACATGCCTGCAGCAGCTATTCCATACAGGAACTCAGAAGGCAAGAAGCAGGGTCAGACCAGAGCTAATCCCACAAGCAGCCAAGCAAACCAAGCTGCCTAGAAGAGGCCCTCTTGGTACCCCCAGTTAATTTCCTCCTTGTTCCACAAGAGCCCACTGACGAAGCCAACATTTCTTTCCCTCTCTCCTCCCTCTCTCCCAGATGCTCATGCCATCTTCAATGCCACTTTCACTCTCACCCCACATCCTTGCATCCCAGCAAGTTGCTAAAACCACATGCTTATTTGCATAGAATCATGGAATGGTGGTTTGGGTTGGAAGGGATCTTAAAGCCCATCCAGTTCCAACCCCCCTGCCATGGGCAGGGACACCTCCCACTGGATTAGGGGACTCGAGGCCGATCCACAGGCTACACAAAGCCATTTTTTTTTATCACTTCACCCCATTTCTGCTAAGATTTCCCCTCGTGCTATACAAATACTTCCCTCTTCTTTGTTTTTAAGGACGCTGGAGAGCAGCTTGGGCTGCAGGTTGAGGCCCTCATGGGAACGTGCTTATCAGAACGCTTTTCTACTGCCATCTCATGGAACTACACGGGAATTACATTTTCCAGGAGGGAACTGCCCTCAGGACCCAGACATCACCCATCTGCGGTAACAGAGCCTGGCTGCGGGGCAGCAATTGCCAGTTCATAAGAGATTCCCCAAGCCCTGCCGCACCGAAATGCCGAGACAGCTCTTTGTTCCCAGGCACAGTAACATTTCGGTGACGAATTGGGCTGCTTGTTGTTTGGAGAGGACTCAGCCAGGGCTTTGCTTTTTCCCATCCACTTTAGCAGAAGCCTTTGCAGTTTCTGCCCCGTGCTGTGAATGGGCTCTCCAGCAAAGCACTTCACAGCTTAATTTCCATGTCCTGTCGAAAGGATAATGGAAATAGTGTAAAACACTTTAAAAGAAATTAATTTGCCTTTCAGATACTGGAACAGAATTTTCAAAGCAGTGAGAAGGATTACTGTCAGTGCAAACAGTCGAGCCAAATCCCCAGAGCTGCTTGCAAGGCGCTGCCCTTTGTGCCCTTGTCACCGTAAGCCTGCTCCGCGCTCAGAAGGCGCAGGCAGAGAGCACGCGCTCGCAGGGAAAGGAAAGCGTCTGCACGAGCCACGCGGGGGCCGAAATCACTGCTGATGCTCTGCTCTGAGCCACAACTGGGCAGCAGGGCAAGGAGAAAGAAAACAGGGTTCACAGTGCCACAGCAAAGTGGCCACGTGCGCTCTACCTGGAAGCTCATTGAATCATAGAATCACGAAGATCGGAAAAGCCCTCTCAGCTCATCCAGTACAACCATCAGCCCAAACCCACGGTGCCTGCTAAACCCTGTCCCCAACTGCCACAGCCACACAGCTTCTAAATCCCTCCAGGGATGGAGACTCCACCACTGCCCTGGGCAGCCCCTGCCAGGGCTTCACCGCTCTGCCAGGAAAGACATTTTTCCCAATATCCAATCTAAACCTCCCCTGGCACAACTTGAGGCCATTTCCTCTTGTCCCATCACTCGTTCCTTGTAAGAAGGCAGAAGCATCCACCTCACCACAACCTCCTTCCAGGAGCTGCAAAGAACGATGAGGTCTCCCCTCAGCCTCTTCTCCAGACCAAACAGCCCCAGGTCCCTCAGCTACTCCCAGAACCCCTGGCCTCCACACCCTTCCCCAGCTCTGTTCCCTTCTGCGGACACACTCCAGCCCCTCAAGGTCCTTCTTGGAGTGAGGGGCCCAAAACTGAACCCAGCATTCAAGGTGCAGCCCCACAAGCACTGAGCACAGGGGCACAATCCCTTCCTGCTCTTGCTGGCTACCCCATGGTTGATCCAAGCCAGGATGCTGGTGGCATTCTTGGCCACTTCTGGCTCACGTTCACCTGCTGTTGACCAGCACCCTCAGATCCTTTTCCACACATCCTTACCTCAGAGTCAAAGCTGCCTCCCAGGGCACTGACATCCATGTGCAGGTTTTTGAACAGTCTTGATGTCCCATGGAGACTCTAAAAATATTAAAAAGGAGATAGAAAACACTGAGTTGTGACCTCTGAGGTCCCACAGGAGGAAAAGGGAGGCTCCTAATCAATAGAACAGGACAGCAGATCCATAGCCATAAGCCAAGGCAACACGCCTACAGCCAATTTGTTTTGGAAAAGCATCATGGCGGACAATTTATAGGGAGTACAAGCAGAAAACAGGATTCAACACTTATTGGTGACCAAACACACAGGAAATGCAGCACAAACAAAGACCCAGCTTCCAACACAACATCCTCGGGCAATCAGCTGTTACCAGGGGAGCATCACAGTTTTTCATCCCTGGAGGCTGTGTGCACTACGGTTACCAACACATTAAGAGTCAAGGCACACAAATTACCTCATTCTCGCTTTCTTCCTCTTCATTTCTCCCTTTATCGAGAGCCGCTGCGTTCACAGAACTCTCCTCTGTGCAGACCAAGTCCAGAAACTTCTTGGTTGGGCTGAGGGGTTTCCAGGTCTCTGCAGGCTGTGACGTCGAGAAGAAAGGAAAGTGAGACGAAGGGGAGGCACAAAGCCACCAAGGCACCGGCCAGCAGCAGGGAAGCTGCACAGTCCTGAGAAGGTGCTCAGGATCACGCTGCTACCCTTGTCCTGCTCACAGCCACAGCCAGCTGGGAGATGCCAGACAAGCGCTCCCTGAGGCCAGGCTTTCCCTTACACCAAAGGGGCTCCTGTCCTACAGAAGCACATCTGCAAAACCTGCCTGGGCCTCAAAACACCCACACAACCAAGACCAGAATAGAACAAAGTGTCTGAAATCACCACTGACAAGACAAGTCAGCAAGAAAACCCTCAGTCAAGGCACTGATTCATATGATGTTTTGCACATCTATTGTTTTGTTTGCCTTTAAAAGATCAATTTCTCACCACTTACACATTTGTCACATTGGCCCAGTGGTCAATTCTATAAAGAATGACACAATCATGGAATGGTTTGGCTTGGACGGAACCTCAAAGCCCAGCCAGTCCCACCCCCTGCCATGGGCACGGACACCTCCCAGTGGATCAGGGAGCTCAAAGCCCCATCCAACCTGGCCTGGAACGCCTCCAGGCATGGGGTGTAATCACTGGAAATGATTGCAAATCTTACCTTCATGCAGAAAATTGTTCCTCTACCTTTTCTATTATCAGCAAACGGTTGGTTAAAGTTACTGGTTTATGATTCCACTATCTGCACTGTATGTCCTGCTTCATTTGGACACAAATCAAGTTCTACCAAAATGAACTTAACAGACTTTTTCCCCCCCAAAGAAAGAATTCTTTCTTCACATTTGTTAAACACAGGAGAAAGCTGACTACAAATTTAGCACTGGACTGCCTAGAAATAGCAAAATAAAAAGAAATATAGTGAAAGAGTAGGAAAGTGGGTTTTTAACAGTCAAAAGTACTTCAAAACCAATGAGAGGTCACAAACACTGTCATTTAAGCTTCCAGGTATCATCGTGCCTGTGATCTGCTGCAGAGTGTGCTCTCCAGGGCACAGTCACAGGGAGCAGTGAGCCTTCCCTGCTCAGACTGAGCCTCCTCTGGCCACAGATGGACTTGTCCCTGCCCCCTCCTCTGGCCACAGGTGAAGCCTTACCTGCCCTCCTCCTCTGGCCACAAGGCTGGAGTCCGCCGAGCTGCCCACTTTCCAGGGGGGCAACCCAAGAGGGAGGTCAACCGGAGGCAGCCCAGGCCCAAGCCCACGCAGCGGCGCAAGGTGCGGGGGCACCCGGACAGGTGGTAGCTGGGTGTCTAAGGACTGAAGCAGAAGGGACTCATTGAGAGGAGAGCACAGGAGGGTGCACATCTTCATTCAGAGACGGAGAAAATGCAACACTGCCTGCTGATACTGAACCCACCACCACTGAAAAAGCTGCTTGTGAGAGCCTCCTACGCTGCACAAGCTGCAATTCCCACCTCTTTTAGACCAAAATCCCAGCTGCTTCCTCACCTTATGCCACTAGAAAAGCTACAGGCAGTGGAAAACAGCAGCACTGCAGCACAGCCACAAGAAGCTCCTGAATGCACCTCTCCCTTTCCACCCACATCAAGACCCCTGGGAGTCATCCAACATCCTCACCCCTGAGCACTGCACGCTTGAACGCTCTGGGAAGACCTCAGAGCTGCCTTCCACTTCTTATTTTCTGCAGATGGCCACTACTACCTGTATGGAGCAGAGGACGTTAGCTGTCCTTCAGCAAAGCTGAACTCGCTTCCTCTGGCTAATTCAAACTTTTGGCATCATCTGCAGTTGATCTGATATTTATAGACATAGTTCTCATCTGCCAACGGAGCACTGTGCGTGCTGCTGATTAGAAACCACAGCTTGCAGCTTTCTGAGTTGACGAGCTCTGTGCCTTGAACAACAGCACAAGGCACTGTCCTTCCCCACAGATTTATCCCATTGCTGGCTAATGGAAGGCAAGAATTATTTGCAGCCTCTTGGGATAGAATGGAATTTGGTTGCACCTGCAGATACTGACAGCAAAGCAGACCAACCTCACTCATCTACATCCCTGTTCTGTCTGGATATCAAAGCACATAGGCACACAGACATGGACTCTGCATAAGCACCATGTGGTGCCTCTCCAAGGAAGGAAATCTTTCCAGCACTCCAAATATCCACCATCAGCATCCCTGGCTGGTGCCACATCCTTCCCAGCAGCAGTGCTGCAGGGCTGCAGCACCCCAGTCCCAGGCGTGTCCTTCCCACCTTCCATGACCCCCCTTCTGCTGGATTTCCATCAAACTCACAGCCCTCCTGGACAGGATTCCTCCTCAGGGGATCCTTGTTCTGCTCCCAAAGCAGTAACAGTGCAGACCCTCCAATTCCCAGCCCCTCGTCCATTCCCCCCCAGCCCTCTCAGCAGAGTCTACTCACTGGGGTTCCATTCAGTGACTGTTTCTCCTTCTTATTCTTCTTCTCTTTCTTTTCTTTCTTTTCCTTCTTTTCCTTCTTCTGCTTCTTCTCCCTCTTTTTCAAGCTGCCATGTGCCTGCAGCTTCTGCCGCTCCAGTATGACGCGCTGCTTGAAGTGCTCATCACAGGGGTGGTCCCACGAGGAATCCCCAGTGGTGAAGTTGAAGAAGTAGACCTCTCCAGTGGTATCTTGGCTGCAGAGTGAAAACCGGATGGAAAGTGACAAACAGGCACCTCCTGGGGATGGGGAACAACCCCACGTGGCATTGCCCTCCTCTGCCACTGACATGGGCAGCAGGGAAGGGGCAGAAGAGGCCAGGAACTGCACGGGACAGCTGACAATTGAGCTCTTACCAGGGCTTCCACCCAGGTGGTAAAGGGGCCATGAGACCCTCCCTGGCCAGCCACAGCAGCTCCGGCTCCTTCTCGGGGTCAATCCCGAGCTCCAGAGCATAATTGTGGATTTCTAGGGAAAAAAAGGGGAATCTGTGGAGATGGTCCTACAGCAGGCACTGTGCAACAAAACCAACCTCCCTCAGCTAAAGCAATGGGCACACCAGGAAACCCTGAGCCTGAGAGGAAGCTGCCAGCGTGGCCCCACGCGTCCCTGAGGAGACAGACCACAAAACAGCATTTATCAGAGAACCATGGAACGGTTTGGTTTGGAAGCGACCAGAAAGCCCATCCAGTTCCAAACCCCTCCCAGTGGAGCAGAGGGCTCAAAGCCCCATCCAGCCTGGCCTTGAACACCTCCAGGGATGCGGCAGCCACCACTTCCCTGGGCAACCTGGGCCAGGGCCTCCCCACCCTCATTGTAAGAATTTCTTCCTAATGTCTAATCTAAATCTTCTCCCTTCCAGTTTAAAACCATTCCCCCTCATCCTATCACTACAAGCCCTTGTAAAAAGCCCTTCCCCAGCTTTCCTGGAGCCCCTTTCAGTACTGGGAGGCTGCTCTATGGTCTCCCCAGAGCCTTCTCTTCTCCAGGCTAAACAACCCCATCTCTCTCAGCCTGTCCTCATAGCAGATGCCCTCCAGCCCTTGGGTCATCTTTGTGGCTCCTCCGGACCAGCTCCAACAGATTCATATACTTATGGTGGGGATTCCAGAACTGGACACAATACTCCAGGTGCAACCAAAAAGTGAATATTTCAGCTCTGTCTTCTATGAAATCCCAATTTATTCTGCCCTCTCCACTCAGGCTCTCCCCAATTCCCGTATTCTTAATACACCTAGACAGGCCTCGCGTGCTCGAACCCCTTCTTGCCGTTCCCGGGAGCACCAGCGCCCGTTACCTTGCTCACTGGGAATGTACAAGTCGTTGCAATCTTCCTCCAGGATGAGCTGGCCACAAACACGGTTCATCTCTCCTGCCATGGCTCCCTGCACACGGCAGCACGAAAGGGAGCAGCACAAAAATCACAATGAGCTCTCCTCTCTGTTCACAGGCAGCAAAACCAAATCAAAGATGTTCCAGTCGCGCTGCACAGGGGCTGCAGGAGCCGGGAGCAGAACTGGAGTGGCACAGAAGTTATCAGCACAGCCTGGCAGGCTGGCAAGCTTCTGCAGACAAGACGAGCGCTTGCTTCAGGCCCTTTTTTAAAGAAGCAAAAAACCAAGCTGAAACGAGAAAGGGAAGAAAGAGAGAGCAAAGAGATTACCCAGGGCACAGCCCAGGTTTCAGAGAAGCTGGATGAGCACTCGCCAGGCATGAGGCAGTTTCTCCCCTCCACACAGAGCATTCCAGAAGCTGTAAAAGGACATTGACTAAGTGTGTCCTCCTCCCTCCTCTTCTTCCTTCTGCCTGGCCTCAGGGTTGGGGCTTCAGGCCTCCTCCTCCTGTCTTCCTCCTCCTTCCCCTCCTCCCTTACCCCTGGTATTAGGGTCAGGGGCTCCAGGCCTCTGCCTCCTCCTCCTCCTGTCCTCCTCCTCCTCCCTCACCTTTTTCCTTCACCCTGACATTAGGGCTGGGGACTCTAGGCCTCCTCCTCCCTCTCCTCTTTCCTCACCCCTTGCATCCCACATCAAATCCTCTGGGAACGCAGCTACTCCAGAACCCGCAGGGGCATCAGCGAGGGGTCTGTGGGGGCTGAAGGGGCCAGCCCGGAGTCAGAGGGGAACCAGGGCTTGCAGGGAGGACAAACACTTTCGGCTCGTTACAAGCAGACCTACAATGCAGCTTTTTCCACCCATTTTGTCACCGTTGGCCGTGCCAGGTGCACGGGGCGCTGCAGCTCTCTGTAGCAGAGCTTCCCCCCCCCGCCTGCCCCCAAGCCCCGCTCAGCACCGCCTCCCTCCCCCCGCCGCATCCATGGACGCGCTCCGGTTGCCAGGGGCCGCTCGACCCCCTCCTCCGCCTACCGGCCCCTCTGTCAACGCCGGTCCCGCTCCCTGCCAAAGGCCGTCGGTCGGTGCGAGGGATACGCGGCTTCTGATGGGGCCACAGAGAGGCCTTGAGGCGCGTGATCAGCCAGCGGCACCGAGAGACGCTTGGCGGGAAGCGGTGCGAGCGGGGAGTTACAGTCCGGGGCTGTCGGCGGCACCGGGTACTGCGCTGTGCGTGGGGAGATGCGGGGAAGCGGCGAACCTACCCGAGGGCGGGTGTGTCCGGGGCTCCGTGTCGCGCGGGACAACCGGTACCACGGTTACAGTTGTCCCCGTCCCTCGTCATCAACGGAAGTCCCGCCCTTCGCTAAACTCGCGGCGTCTGATTGGTTACTGCAAGGGCCTCGCGACATCTGATTGGTCGGCGAGACCTGGTTGCACTCGGCGTGCCGAGGTGCCTTCTGGGAGTTGTAGCCCGTGGCGGCCGGCGGGACCGGGGCACCGAGCGGTGGCACGGAGACCCGCCGCGGCTACGGGTGGCCGTGGCCGTAGTGACGACCGTGGCCGCCACTGCCCCTCCAGCCTCTATAACGGAAGTCCCTCCTCCTGATAAACGCCATTGGCCAGCTCCGGAGCTATCCAGCATCTGATTGGGCGGCAGGACAGCGAGCGGCTGTGCTCGCCGCGTGCCTTCTGGGAGGTGTAGTCCGGAGCGGGGCCGCACGGGGCCGCCATGCCCGGTCCCGGGTCCTAGCGCCGCCGGCGGCGGCGGAGGAGGAGGAGGAAGGGCAGGGCTGCGGCGATGGCTGCCGCCCGGCCCTGGCTGTTACTGCTGTGCCTGGCGGCCGCGTTACCGGCCCGCACGGCCCCGCCCAGCATCCGGCTGCCGCTACGCAGCGGCCCGGCGCCGCCGCTCGCTACCCGGGCTCGGCGGGCACCGGGGGGCACCGGGGAGGGGGGGGCCGGGGGGGGAGGAGGAGGAGGTGGGGGGATGATCGACAACCTGCGCGGCAAGTCCGGGCAAGGCTACTACGTGGAGATGACCGTGGGCAGCCCCCCCCAAAAGGTACGGGGAGGGGGACCGAGGGGAGAACCGGCGCGGGTGGGGGGACCGAGCGGCCAACCGGGGAGGGGGTCTGCGGGGCCGTCCTGGGGGCGTAAGGATGCGAGAGCGTTCCTGCGGTCTGTCCCGGGGCTCCGGTCCTCATCCATCCCACCCGCGGCTGCATCCCGGGGTGCAGGGTTGCAGGGGGCGCTCCCCGGGGCCGTCCTGGGGTGCAGGGGTGCTCCTGGGCTCTATCCCGGGGCTCTAATCTCGGTCCATCCCCTCCAAGGCTCTGTCCCAGGGGTGCAGGGGGGCTCCACGACCCCATCCCGGGGCTCTGGTCCCAATCCATCCCCTCCACGGCTCCATCCGAGTGTTTTGGCTGTACATCCTGGGTACCAATCCCGTTCCCATCGTTCCTGTGATACTCAGGGGCTGTGTTTGTTGGTTTTGGGGTGAAATCTGGCTGCCAAAGGCAACTCCCGCATCACCCTGGGGTGTGCATCTGCCTCCCTGCTCCCAGAACGCATCCCTGCCCGCATCCCTGTATCCCCGTATCCCAGCCTGCACCCCTGCATCCCCACATCCCTGCCTGCATCCCAGCCAGAGAATGCACTATGCAGGAGGGAATGTGCCCAGTTGCAACTGCGCTGTGTGGCCCTGGGGCAGCCTGGAGCAGGAGAACAGAGATTTAATTAGATCTTAGGATGAAATTCCTTACTGTGAGGGTGGGGAGGCCCTGGCCCAGGTTGCCCAGAGACGTGGTGGCTGCCCCATCCCTGGAGGTGTTCAAGGTCAGGTTGGATGGGGCTTGGAGCCCCCTGATGCAGTAGGAGGTGTCCCTGCCCACGGCAGGGGGGTGCAACTGGATGGGCTTTGAGGTCCCTTCCCACCCAACAATTCCATCATTCCACACACAAGCACGAGGGAAGCACATGCCAAGCTGTGCTTGGCGCGTTCCTCCCCGCACACGCCACACACATCTGCTGCCTCCCTGGCTCCGCAGGCCGCTCCACCTCCTCAGATTTTCCAGAGCTTGTTTTTCCCGGGGCTCCTGTGTGCATCATCGCTGCACAGGCGTCAAGGAGATGCAGCGCGTGGGAGCTGGGATGGCCTGGCTGGAAGAGTGGCCACTGGGGCCGTCAGAGCTGGAGCTGAGGCATCGCTGTCCTCTGCTGCTCCATCTTTTTCCAGTGTCTTTTTGCCTGGCTCGGGTGCCAAGGACCTTGTGCATCCACGCAACCTGGAGTGGAACATCTCCTCTCCTTTTCCATGGATGAGATTGTGGGGGTTCCTCCTGCAGAATCATAGACTTGTGGAATGTTTGAGTTGGAAGGGACCTCAATGCCCATCCAGTTCCACCCCCCAGCCATGGGCAGAGACACCTCCCACCGGATCAGGCAATCCTGCATCCATCCTGTCCTGTGCACGGACGGGAGTTTGACTTGATGATCCTTGTGGGTCCCTTCCAATTCAGTCCATAGAATGCTACGCTCGTACCAGCTGCAGATGCAGGGGTCGAGGAGGGTGCCTGAGGGTCCAGGCTCTTGTGCTGCCAGAGCTGCCTGCACCGACTCTGGAATAAAAGCTGGCTCTTCCCTGGCTCCGTGCTGGGTTCCTGGCACGGCGGGAGCGAGCGAGGCAGGCGAGACGCGAGCAGCGGGTGGGCGAGCGTTGCCGCGCCGCAGGATCCAGAGGGGCTTTGTGCCATCCCTGTGTGCCCGGGATTTATTCCTTGCTCTGGCAGGGGGAAAAAAAGGGAGGAGATTATTCCTACAATCTGGTTCTAAACACGATTTCATCATGCGGCCCCAGGACCTGCCACGTGTCGCGGGTGCTGGGTAATTCCCGTGCGAGCCACCTGTTTCCGTGCCCTCTGGCGTTCCTGAGCCCCTTTGGGCAGCGCCTCCCAGCCTTGGGCCCCGTCCAGCTGCGAACGTGGTGCGTGCGCGCGCGTGTGCCGGAGCACAACCCCTCCCGGAGCTGTAATGGAATTAAAAGCTTCCCAGGGAAGAGGAGCGCAGCCGTGCAGACGCGGGGAATGGGGAGGGGGTTGATCTGCAGGGTGAGGGTGTCCTGCTCGAAGCCCAGGCTCCCCGCTGCCCAGCTCCCTCCTCGCTTTTCCTATTAATTTCCCGCTGGCAAGGGAGTTTCTTTATTCCATCGTGCTTTTGTTTTGGCTCTGAGCTGAGCTCCTCGCTGCAGCTGCCATCAGTGCTAAATTGCTCTTGTATTCCATGTGATGTGTCCGGTTCATGTGTTGTGTCCTCACCTGAAATCAAAACCTGGGCTAAAGGATGAGACCAGCAGGGTGATGGAGGGGAATCACCCCCTCTGCTCCACTCTGGGGAGATCCCACCTGGAGCCCTGTGTCCAGTTCTGGAGTCATCAGCACAGGGAGGAGCTGGAGCTGTTGGAGCGAGTCCAGAGGAGGCCACGGAGGTGATCCGAGGGCTGGAGCACTTCCTGTACGAGGAGAGGCTGAGAGAGTTGGGGTTGTTCAGCCTGGAGAAGAGAAGGCTGTGGGGAGACCTTAGAGCAGCCTCCCAGCACTGAAAGGGGCTCCAGGAAAGCTGGGGAGGGGCTCTTGATCAGGGAGTGCAGGGAAAGGATGAGGGGGAAGGGCTTTAAGATGAAATCGAGGAGATTGAGATGAGATCTTAGGAAGAAATGTTTTCCTGTGAGGGTGGGGAGGCCCTGGCCCAGGTTGCCCAGAGCAGTGGTGTCTGCCCCATCCCTGGAGGTGTTTGGATGGGATTTTGAGCCCCCTGATCCAGTGGGAGGTGTCCCTGCCCACCGCAAGGGGGTTGGAAGTGGATGGGCTTTGAGGCCCCTTCCAACGATTCCACAATTCCATATTCTGTGGTTCTGTGATGTGGGTCCTCTCCACGTGGGTGCCCTGCCTGATCCTGGCAGCAGGACGGAGCCTGCAGAGCGTGGTTCCTCCACAGCCTTTGCTCACACCTGTAGCACCCAGGGGCTGGAATTGGGGCTGCCAGTCCTGGATAGTAGTGGCTTCCATCTCCACAGCACAGCGGGCGAGAGCAAAACCCCTCCGTGTGTCATCTCCCTGCAGCATTTCTCAGCAGGTCCTCTCTCCAGGGAAAGCCGGGGGTCCCGCGGGATCCGCGCTGATGAGCTGTGTGGAGCAGATGGCCCCTGGGGGCCCATCAAGCAGAGCCCGGGGATGGCGTGGGCGCAGCGGCATCGCTGCAGCTCTCGTTGCCAGGGAGGTCGGGCAGCGGGCGCTGAGCAGGCCCAGCAGCTCCCAGTGCTCGCCCAGGGGGTACTGGAGCAGGGAACGTGCTGCTTGGATCCTTATCTGTGGCTTGAAAGCTGAGCAAGAACGGAGTTGGGGAAGGGTCTGGAGAACAGGTCCTTCACGGAGTGGATGATGACCCTGGGGCTGTTTAGTCTGGAGGAGGCTGAGGGGAGACCTCATGGCTCTCTGCAGCTCCCAGAAAGGAGGTTGTGGTGAGGTGGATGCTGGGCTCTTCTCCCAAGTAACAAGTAGTAGGATGAGAGGAAATGGCTATAGGTTGCACCAGCAGAGTTAGGTTGGATATCAGGAAACATTTCTTTACTGAAAGAATGCTGAAGCCCTGACAGGGGCTGCCCAGGGCAGTGGTGGAGTCTCCATCCCTGGAGGGGTTCTAAAACTGTGTAGATGTGGTGCTTCAGGACTTGGTTTAGCAGGTACGGTGGGGTTGGGCTGATGATTGGACTGGATGAGCTGAGAGGGCTTTTCCATCCTGAACAATTCTATAATCCCAGAGTTCAGGTGTGGGGGCCGAGGCTGGGCTCTCGCTCTGTTTGCTCAGTGCCGGGCAACGCTTGCTCTTTGTGTCACCCCCTGGTGTCGCCGCCTCCTGCTGCCGCGTCCTCTCCCACCGTCACGGGAAAAGAGGTCCCCGGCTGGGCCGGAGCGAAGGACGAGACCTGGTGCTGGTTGGGAGGGCAGAGACAGGTTTGCTGGGCTCCTCTGGGAATACGGAGTGCAGCGGCCGGTCGTGGGGATGGGGACACCAGTCACGAGCATCCCTGTCCGTCTTCCTTCTCCAGCTGAATATCCTGGTGGACACAGGGAGCAGTAACTTCGCCGTGGGAGCTGCGCCGCACCCCTTCCTCCGGAGATACTACCAGAGGCAGCTGTGAGTATGCTGGAGGACAGAGAGCGGCTGCTCTTGGTGCCTGTGGTGCCTTCCCGGCCCCATCGAGCTGTTCCTTCTGGCTTGGGATCCAGTTGGATGCTGTTGGATCCCACCAGCCTCTGGGATGGCTGAGTCTCTGTGTGCTCCCTTGGTGTCTGGGAAAGGAGGGATCCTGGTCTGTGGGATGGGCTTTCCTGCACATCTGGGTGCTCAGTGATGCTCACATTTTGCTCCCACCACCACCCAGTTCCTGGGCACCCATTCCACCTCCTCATGCTGCCTCTTTGATGGTGTTGCAGGTCCAGCACTTACCGTGACCTGCGGAAGGGCGTGTACGTGCCCTACACGCAGGGCAAGTGGGAAGGGGAGCTGGGCACCGACCTTGTCACCATCCCCCACGGCCCCAACGTCACCGTCAGAGCCAACATCGCTGCCATCACCGAGTCAGACAAATTCTTCATCAACGGCTCCAACTGGGAAGGGATCCTGGGGCTGGCGTACGCCGAGATCGCCCGGGTGAGTTCTGGCCCTGCCAGGGGTGGAACCTCAACCCAGCAGGATTTCGTTGCCTCTTTCCTTGTCTCTGCTCGGTCCCTTGAGGCCCAACTTGCAGTCCTGCTGGTGACTTTGAGCCCTGCTCCAACAGCTCATGGAGCCAGGATCCCAGAAGGCACCTGCCCTGGGTACAGAGAGCATCTGGAGAAGGGATAGAATCATGGAATCATGGTTTGGGGTTGGAAGGAACCTCAAAGCCCATCCAGTCCCACCCCCCTGCTGTGGGCAGGGACACTTCCCACTGATCAGGGGCTCCAAGCCCCATCCAGCCTGGCCCTGAACTCCTCCAGGGATGGGGCAGCCACCACTGCTCTGGGCAGCCTGGGCCAGGGCCTCCCCACCCTCACAGGAAAACATTTCTTCCTGATATCTCAATCTCCCCGATTTCATCTTAAAACCCTTCCCCCTCACCCTATCCCTGCACTCCCTGATCAAGAGCCCCTCCCCAGCTTTCCTGGAGCCCCTTTCAGTGCTGGGAGGCTGCTCTAAGGTCCCCCCCAGAGCCTTCTCTTCTCCCGGCTGAACAACCCCAACTCTCTCAGCCTCTCCTCATACGGGTGGTGCTCCAGCCCTCGGATCATCTCTGTGGGCTCCTCTGGACTCACTTCAATAGATCCATGTCTTCCAGGACTCCAGGGCTGGATGCAGGGCTCCAGGTACTGACCCATCCCTGTCCTACCTCTGCTTTCTCCCCCCACCAGCCCGACGACAGCCTTGAGCCTTTCTTTGACTCCCTGGTGAAGCAGACGCGGGTGCCCAACATCTTCTCCCTCCAGCTTTGCGGCGCAGGATTCTCTCCCAACGAGACAGAGGCGGTGGCGTCGGTGGGGGGCAGCATGGTGAGCGCTGCGTGGGTGGGACGTGGGGCTGGGGGGGGGACCTGCCCGTGGGGACGGTGCCTGGGGACAGTGTCTGACTGACTGCCCTGCAGATCATCGGTGGCATCGACCGCTCGCTGTACGTGGGGGACATCTGGTACACGCCCATCCGGAAGGAGTGGTACTACGAGGTCATCATCGTCAAGCTGGAGGTCAACGGGCAGGACCTGAACATGGACTGCAAAGAGGTGAGCGAGCACCAGGAGAATCTGTGCAGCTGGGATCGGGAGGGGAGCAGGGCTGGATCTTGCACCTGGGTGACTCCTCCTCTCCTGCCCGCAGTACAACTACGACAAGAGCATCGTGGACAGCGGCACCACCAACCTCCGGCTGCCCAAGAAGGTGTTTGAGGCTGCGGTGAAATCCATCAAAACAGCTTCTTCGGTCAGTGAGACCCATCCCCTCCCACCAGCACCTCTGCTGCCCGCCCGCCGTGGCCACACTCACCTCCCCTTTCCCTTTGGCAGACGGAGAAGTTCCCAGACGGCTTCTGGCTGGGGGAGCAGCTGGTTTGCTGGCAGGTGGGCACCACCCCCTGGCACATCTTCCCAGTCCTGTCCCTCTACCTGATGGGGGAGGCCACCAACCAGTCCTTCCGGATCACCATCCTGCCCCAGGTGAGCGCTGGCAGAGTCGTGGAATCATTAAGGTTGGAAAAGACCCCCAAGCTCATCCAGCCCAACCCTCAGTCCAGCCCCACTGTGCCAACCAAGCCGTGTCCCCACGAGCCGCCTCTGTGCAGTGGGAGCTCTGCCCTGTCCCCATTCCTGACGGCCCCTCTCTCCCTGCAGCAATACCTGCGCCCGGTGGAGGACGTGGCCACCTCTCAGGACGACTGCTACAAGTTTGCCATCTCCCAGTCCTCCACTGGCACCGTCATGGGCGCCGTTATCATGGAGGGCTTCTACGTGGTCTTCGACCGTGCCCGCAAGCGCATCGGCTTTGCCGTCAGTGCCTGCCATGGTGAGGGCCGGGCCGAGGGTGGGAGAGGCCGAGGGGAGGTGGCGTAGGGAGGGCGGTGGTTGTGCCAGCCTGGGGTGTCCACAGAGGGATCGGTGCCTTCCCCGTGCGACTCCCTGCCCAAGCCAGACTCAGGAGTTCACAGCTCCGGAGCCTCCTGTCCCCTGTCCTGGGCTTTCCAGAGCCAGACCTGGGGCTGCCAGGACAGGAGCAGCGAGAGGCAGGCTCCATCCTCCTCCTCCTCCTGTGCCCACTGCTCGCTCTGACATCTCCCAGGGCATCTCCACTCCCCTCCCAACCCACCGGCAGCCCCAGCACTCCCTGCTTTCCACCCGCAGTGCACGACGAGTTCCGCACGGCCGCGGTGGAGGGGCCCTACCTGCATCCCAACATGGAGGACTGCGGCTACAACATCCCGCAGACGGACGAGTCCACGCTGATGACCATCGCTTACGTCATGGCGGCCATCTGCGCCCTCTTCATGCTGCCCCTCTGTCTCATGGTGTTCCAGTGGCGCTGCTTCCGCTGCCTCCGGCGCGACCACGACGACTTTGCCGACGACATCTCCTTGCTGAAGTGACGGCAGAGCGCGGGGCGGGCACGGGGAGGGACGCTCTCCGGGGGCTGGAGCGGGGACGTGGGGCAGCAGCGGGGGAAGCTCAGACCCTCAAATCCAGCCCTCCTGGACCTGGGATCTCCTGGTGGGGTCAACGGGCTGGGAGCAGCCGCAGGAGGTCCCAGCCTGGGATGTGTTCGGCTGGGACCTACGGAAAGAGTGTGGTGGAAGGGGAGGGGGTGAAAGCATGGGAACCCCGTCCTGGGGGCTGGGGTTGGCGTCTCGGGCTGGTCCGGGCTATCCCTGGCTCTATTGCCCAGGAGTCCCCAGTGCTGTGCTGTCCCCTCTCCCTGCGTCCCTGTGCTGCTGCCCTTCTCAGCAGGCGATGCCGGGAAGCTGCTGGCCCGGGCTCTCCATGGAGGGAGTGGTGCCTTCCACGTGCAGCTCCCTGCCTGGGACTCCCACCTGAGCCAGACCCCGGAGTTCACAGCTCTGGAACCTCCTGTTCTCCACTTTGGGCTTCCCAGAGCCAGACCTGGGGCTGCAGGACAGGAGGAGCCAGAGGAAGGCTCCACCCTCCTAGTCCTCCTCCACCCACCGCTCTCTCCAATATGCCCCACAGCATCTCTGCTGCCCTCCTGCGCAGCCCCAGGTCTCCCTGTGCCCACCCTGCCCTCGTGGGACGGGCAGAGTGGGCACCCATCCTGCCCTCCTGAAACCAGCCTCCCAGCTCGGGGCAGGAGGGCAGCGGGGTCCTCGCAAGCCCCTCGCAGCCGTGAAGCCACGTGCCAGGAGAGCGCAACGCATCCGGCTGCGGCTGCTCCCCAGCCCGACCGAAAGCCATAGGGGTGCCGCGCTTGGCCCCCGCGACCCACGCCCGCAGCCCCCAGGCCCCAGTTCCCGCTCGTCCTGGCAGCGCGGGGGCTGCGGTGTTCCATGTCTTTTTTTTTGGTTGTTGTATTTATTTCTTTCCCTTTTTTACTGCAGTCGTGCAGCCGCGCGGAGTCAGCGCCTTCATAGCAGGTCCCGCAGGGCGTGCGACAGCGGTCGCTTCCCCCGTGTATGATACAGACGTATATCTCTATTTTTAATTCTCGCTGAAAGCCACTGTCCCAAACCCAGCCGTAGGGGTTTGGTCCTGTTTTGTTTGGGGTTTTTTTTTTTTAAATATTTCCAGCCCTCGGCTCAGCTCGGAGCCTCGGCCACGGCGCAAAGCAAGGGCTGGCTCGGGAGTTGCTTCCAGAGGAGGTACCTGACATGGGGACAGAGGAGCAGCACATGGAGCAGAAAGGACACCGAGTGCAGGGCTGTCCTCATCCTGTTCGTCCTGCAAAGGGAGGATTTTCCGGTCTGTAAGGACAACCTTTCTCCCTGGGGAGCGGGGCTGCTGTAGGCTCACGTCTCCCTTCCCCAGGGCGGACGCCCTCGCGCTCGCAGGCAGCTGCTGTCACCGTGTTCTTGCTTCTCCAAGCTGGACAGGAAAGTCCTTTGTTTAAAACACTAATTAAAAGACAGAGTTCCTTCGTTAGCGAAAGCCGGGGCCGAGCCGCCAGCCCGGGTGGGGAGAGGGGCCGGAGCGCTGCCGCTTGGCAGCGATTGCCAAGTGTAAAGTCCTGCAGCTCGGGATTCCTTGGCTAAAGCAGCGCGGGAGGCAGGAGGAGGAAACCCGCGCCATGCAGGCAGCACCACAACAGCCCGACACACGCACCCCGCAACCGTCCCGCCTCACCGCGCGCTGGGATGAGCATCCCGTTCCCGCTCTCTGCTCCGGAGCTGCAGGCACCCAGCGGTTCCGCTCCGGGAAACCCCGCACCCTCGCAGACTCCCACACCCTCGTGCCTGCCCAGGAACCCCCAGGATCCCAGAGGCTCCGTTGTGGACCACTGCCTTAAAACACGCCACGAGCGCGCGCGTGGGAGGATTCGGACTGCGGCCACGTCCCGGCGCGCTGCACCCTGGCACCGAGCAGCCCCGAGGCGTCCCGGCAGCGTGGAATTTGTGCCGCAGGCTGCAAGTGAGGAGGGAATTCTACAGAGTAAGCGCAAGGTTTTCTGTGGTGCTGAGCACCTCGTGATCCCACCGCGATCCACAGAGGAAAGGTCGGTGCGTCAGCCTGTGCTTGAGAGCAGGAACTGCACCAGGTTGGCCATCCCGAGCTGCAGCGCAGCCGAATCCGAGCGCTCCCTCCCCAGAGTTACGGCAGGGAAGAGCGGGGAGCTGCGTCCTGCGGGAGGGGGACGGGTCGCTGTAGCCTCCTGTACTCTGTAACCTATCGTCTATGTAAGAACAATGAATGTTAACACAGTAAATTATTATTACATTAAAAAAAGACCACAAAAACTTCCTCTTCATCTCCAAGGTGTTCGTGGGGAACTGCTGGGGGAGGGAGGAGGCAGGGGAGGCACCTGGTTTGCACCAAGTGTGGAGCTGTCGGGAGCACCAGCACCAGAGAAGGAGCTGTGGGAGTGCAGCAGGAAAAGGAAAGAAGGCAGCGAGGCTGCGAACCAAGGAATTGGGAGCAGCACCAGATCACTGCATAATATACACACTTTATTTATGAATTTGTATGTATACAGACTTTCTATACACACCTTACCTATATAATAAAAATGTACATGTGTATACATGGTCGTATAAATATAGAACTGTAGAAATCTTAGAACTGATCCTGTCTATTCACAGCAGCTCCGCCTGGGGAACCGCTTCGGTCGAGCAGCCGTCATCATTTGAGACTTGGACAAAAGGGACAAGTGTCGTTGGTGTTGGTTTGTGCCCAGAATTTGATGCACTGGAAGAGAGAGAAAGTCAGGAGGCACCAGCACAACCAGAAGGTGCTGTGGATGCAGCACTGCTGTTCCGGAACAGGGCTGGGAAGAGCACTCGTTTCTTAGAGAAAGCCTCCATCAAAAGGTGGCCATGAGGGAGCCCTCTTCAACCCAGCAGGTGGAATACATGGTTTTCCATGTCCTCAGCAGTTCCTGGAGGCCCCCGAGCCATTGGGATGAGGGGTGAAGCACTGCCAGCTCTGCAGGACGAGGAAGTCTCCTCTTCCCAAGAGCTCCAGTGCACAGACCCACAGCGCCAGGCACTGGGGGGATGGTGGCAGCTCTCTCCCTCACCCTGTATTCCAGATCCTCACAGACTGTCCTGCTCCAAGAAGGCCAAAGTCCGGGATCTGACCCTCACAGCAACGAGCACAGGCTCAGGGGCAGGAATAAGGGCAGCCTGTTCCTAAAGTCACCTCCAAACGGCCACTCAGGGTGGCCCAGCTAAGAGCACAGGGGAAGACAAGATGCAACGAGGTTTTTTATCCATCATACCCTTCTCCTGGCAAGATCTCAGGATAACAGGAACTCATTGCACATGCCCAGGACCCCCAGAAGGGAATTCGGCACTAGGAACCACTCTGAGGCATCCAAGAGCATGGAATCATGGAATGGTTTGGGTCGGAAGGGACCTCAAAGCCCATCCAGTCCCACCCCCTGCCATGGGCAGGGACACCTCCCACTGGATCAGAGGACTCAAAGCCCCATCCAACCTGGCCTTGAACACCTCCAGGGATGGAGCAGCCACAGCTTCTCTGGGCAACGTGGGTCAGGGCCTCCCCACCCTCACAGGAAAACATTTCTTCCTAAGATCTCATCTGTCTCCTCTCATTCAGCTGAACAGTGACCACACTCACCTCCTTGTGCAGCACGTGTGAGCAGGCCATGGGGTGAAGGTCACCGGGCTGCACGAGCTTCTGGCACATCAGACACAGCTTACAGGCAGCCGGGGTCTGGAAGGAGCCATGAGGGAATGGAAAGGAGACAGGTACAAAGTCAGAGACCCCTGTGCAGCTCACATAGTCCACATTCCAGCCTCTCATCCTGGGAGCTGCAGCCAGGGGCTGCAGTCTGCCCATTCCTCCCTCTGCCCACAACCATCACACAATGCCGAAGCCTCTTGTGTCCACGCCCCTTTTCCCCAATGTGAAGCACACAGGATCCATGCCCCGAACCCTTCCTTTCTATCTCACCAGCCCAAGCAGCTGCATGAGAAGAGAGGTCCCAGCTTCCCCAACTCATCCTTTCAACCCCCTCTCCAAGATCTCCCTCCCTCCACATTCCCTAGGGAAGGCAAAGCGCTCCAGACAAGCCAAAGTCTCTTACGTGTGAGGCTGTTCCGGGGAAAGCCACCTGGGCCGGGGGCAGGAACATGGGTGTGCTGATTTGAGGCAGTGGAGCTGAGAACAAGGGCGCCCTGATTCGACTGAGAGGCTGCAGTGAGGGAAACGAGGGACGTTGGAAAAGCCCAGAAGGAAAGGACAGCACAGTTATCCCAAGCCACCCCCAGGGAAAAACTGCTCCCAGAAGTTACACTGCAGTCAGCAGAAATGGGAAACCATGGGAACCTGAGCTCTGCATGGGGCCGGTTCAGTCCACAGGGAATCAGAGCAGGCGCAGCTCCTCGCTGCCACCCAGGCTCCGCTTCCCAACAGCCCCCGCCCTCTCCCCCCTCACCTGTGCCCCGGCCACCGCACGCTCCTGCTGCTCCGCCAGCTTGGCTGCCACCAGCTGGTTCAGCTCCTCCATGGTCAGACCCTTCATGGTCCTCCGGGCGTTCTTGATCTGCTGCAGGATGTTGGTGAGCTGTGCCCTGCGGGAAGAGCAGCTGGGTAAGGGCTCCCAGCACACCGAGTGGCCCCCGTGCCGCAGCACAGGTTGCCCAGAGCAGTGGTGGCTGCCCCATCCCTGGAGGTGTTCAAGGCCAGGCTGGATGGGGCTTGGAGCCCCCTGATCCAGTGGGAGGTGTCCCTGCCCATGGCAGGGGAGTGGAACTGGATGGGCTTTGAGGTCCCTTCCAACCCAAACCATTCCATGGTTCCGTGAGACACTCACTTGTTGCACTGAGGAAACCGAGTCAACAACTTCTCCAGCAGCTTTTCCAGCTTGTCGGCCGGCTGCGGCCTGTGAAACTCTGGAGTAACGTTAACGCCTCCCAGGCCCGGCGGAGGAGGGATGGGGGCAGCAGGAGTCATGTGAGGGCTGTGCGTGCCAATTAGCGATGCCACTACCGGGCTGTTTCTCCCTTGGGAAGCAGGCAGCGGCGGGGAAGGCTGGTTGGGCCTGGAGATTGCAGGGTTCAGGAGAGGAAAGGAGAGTGCCCGGGGATCGGCGCTTGGCATGACCATGGGAACGGGGACTGGTCCAATGGGAAACGGGAGCCTGGGAGTAAGGGAGGGATTGGGCTGGAATGCCGTCAGCATGAAATCTGTCTGAGAAAGAAAAAGAGGGAGGGAAGAAAAGGCTGGTTAGAATAAGCCCACCTGAAAGCAGAGCCGAGTGCCCCGTCCCCATTCAGGCAGGGCATGGGCTGAACCACAGGCACTGGCAGCCCCTCAGTAAGGGGAAGACCCTTCCCTGCTTCAGCAGGGCAGCAGGAATGCCCAAAGAGGCCAGGGACAAGCACAGGGCTCCAGAAAAGGCAATCCCTTGCCAGCCCACGTCTGATGGGCTGGAGAGGCACTCACTTCGGAGGGCGGAGGCGGTAGCGTCGGGGTTGGGATCTGTGGGAGGCTGCTCAGCTTCGCTCCGTTTCTCACCATCTGGATGTGGTCGTTGAACTGATCCTAACAGAGAGGAAAGAAAAGGGATGTGCTTAAAATCTCTGCCTGAGGGCACCGGGAGCCTGCAGCAGGTAGATTCCCAGCCAGGGCAGAGCGTTCTCAGCCCTGGAGCAGCCACAGGCCCTAAAGCCAACACCGTTTGGCTCCAGAAGACTGGAGAGAACGAAAAAGGACTCGGAGGGAGAAACAGAGTAACTGCCTCAAAATTAACCCAACGCTGATTTCAGATCCCCCCGCGTAAAGCTGAAGAGTGGGAAGGAAATCTCAGCACGTGGCTTTTCCTGATTCTTGGTCCTCTCCCAAAGAGGGATGAAACCAAGCATGCAAAGCAGCACCAATGCAAGGGACTGCTCACTCTTAGGATGAGACCTGGCCAGCAGGAACTTACTCGGACACTTTCCTTGGTCATTCGTATCCTGTTCAGCCTCATCTCCCACTCCTGCTTCGGCCTCATCGTCTCCAGCGTGGGCGGTGCAGACCTGCAAGCACAACTAAACTTTCCCACTTGCAACTGTGCTCTCACCGTCAGAAAAGTGGAAGCAACTGAAGACCCACAATCCTGCTCTCCCCCTTCAGGGCTCCCCAGCTCTGGCTGGGTGGGAAGAGGGCTCCCACCAGGGGAGGAACCTGGGAAGAGGGGAGTGGGGAGGGGACACCACCCTCAACACCATGTCCACAGCGCTTTGTCCAGAGCCCAGCATGAGTTCAGCAGGTGGAATGGTGACAGGGAATGAGAGCAGCCCCACCTCCACATTTTGCACTATTACTGAACCCCAGTATTTCAATAACAAAGCCACAGGACACATTAAACTGCTTCAGTCCAACCCCCAGCATCAGGAGAGGAGGAGATGGGCACACAGGGAGTCACCCCGCCATCCGTGCAGACTCACTTGAGGTAGGTGAGGTGCAGCTCTGCTTCCTTTTCTGCCTCTTCTAGTTTCAACACCAGCAGCTCCTTCCGGCTCTCCAGGGACAGGATCTAGCGGAAAGGGGCCCCACGTGAAGAGCAGCTCCTGTGCTCCCTTGCTCCTCACTCCCAGGCTGCAATCCCTTCCCTAAGTACCACACTCAGCTACTGAGTCCTGACGAACTGATCTTTGCTTGTCCCTCCCCCTGTCCCACAAAGCGGGAGCACAACCTCATCAGCAGCTGCTCCTATCTCCATGTAATCATTCCTTACAACCTGGAATCTCTTCAGCAGCTGCTCTGCAGGTAAGAAGTCACTCACAAACCTCTGCTTTCCAGGCCCGCTCTGTCTCCTCGAGAATGTTCCTGTTGATTTCATTGTGCTGGTTCTTCAGCTTATCCAGCTCCATCTCCCACAGCTGCCTGCGGACAGAAATGGAACCGGCGTGGAACAGGAGAGCTCTTCCCACAAAACCCATTAGATCCTCGTAGCTCCGAATGAGCTGGAGCTGTGGAAGAGCAACAGCTTCCAGACCATGACTCCAGCCACAATTCCCAGAGCTGCACGAGTCATTGTGCTGGAGTGAGCTGTGCCAGAGCACACAAACATCCCTGGGGAAAATGAGGAGAGGGCATTTCCCCTTGGCAAAATTCAGTCCAGTTTCAGGGAAGAACACACAGGTCGTACCAGGAATCGACCGGAGGCAGCACACAGAACTAAGCTGCTCTGATCCTGGACAGGTTTAAAGCTGTCCCTTTCCATCTGTGCTACATGAGCATTGCTGCCTGGATCTGGAGCTCCTCTGCCCAGCTTCAGAACACCCGAATGAGCCAGAGTTCAGAGCCGTGAGGACAGACAGCGGAACAGGCTGGTCCTCATGCTGAGAAGGTGAATTTCAGCCCGATGTAGCAGCTACAAGTTGTCCACAGAGCACAAACCCCAATCTTGTGGGATCTTTGTGTCAAAAGTCTCCACGAGCCTGGCTGTGCCCAGGATCAAAGAGGTTTTAATCCAGAGAGCAGGGCACCAGCCTGCTGGAAGAGGAGATAAAACCTCAGACCGTGTAACTGCACTGTTTGCTGCTCTCCATCGTGTCTCAGCACTCATTCAGAGGCAAAATCACAGAATCATAGAACCATGGAAGGGGTTGGGTTGGAAGCGACCTCAAAGCCTGTCCAGTTCCATTCCCAGCCATAGGCAGGGACACTTCCCACTGGATCAGGAGGCTCAAAGCCCCATCCAACCTGGCCTTGAACACCTCCAGGGATGGGGCAGCCACCACTTCTCTAGGCAATCTGCACCAGGGCCTCCCCACTCTCACTGTGAAGAATTTCTTCCTAATGTCTAATCTAAATCTTCCCCTTGCAGTTTGAAATGCCTGGAAGGAAAAGCATATCCAGCAATAGGAATTTCGTAACAGAAAAGAGCCTTACTTTTCATCAGACTGCTCTGCAATCAGAGATGCAATCTTGTTTTCCTTCTCCTCCTGCTCTTTCAGCAACCTGCACAGGGGAAAGAGGAAACGGAGTCACCTCTGGGGAAGGTGTCACCGCCCAGCCGCTAACAGCACCGGCCCCGAGGCACGGCTGTGCCAACGGAACAGCCTTCTGATGGCTGCTCTATCCCATAAACACTGGAAAGCAATCACTCACATCCTCCAGGGCAAATGTTTTGCTGTATCATGGCACTGCACAAAGGCTGTGGCACAGAACCAGAACCCACTGCAGGGAGCCGTGGAGGCTCCACCAGCAACCGCTCACTCCAGGGGAACAGGGATGGGCACTCAGAACCATTGCTAAAGGAGGTGTATCCAAAATTATCATTGACTGAGAAACTCCAGCCCACTACAACAGGATGGAATGGCTCCATAGAAGTTCAAATTCACTATCAAAAGAGCTTCAGATCTTCACAACCAACTGCCATCTTGCTTGTGTCAGCTTCCCCACCCAGAATGCAGCAAGATCCCTTGCACAGCGCACACGTCCCGTTGTGTGGCAGAGCCTGGCAGCAGCAGAGTCACTCACTGCCAGCAGCACAGCCCACCACAACAGGAGGTCTTGAGAACAACTCAGGAAGTCCAAAAAGACCCTAGAGCTGCAGCTGAGCAGTCCCAGCCCCTGTGGAAAGGCTCTGGATGCTGGGAGAGGGCAGCTTGCAGAGCTGAGCGCTGCCCGTGCACACCCTCAACAGCTAAAGCCACAACCTGCTGCCCCAAAATTCATTCTGAGATCTCTGCACACACAAGCTGCTCTGTCTGTAGCAGATCTGTCCAAACCCACAGAGGTCTCTCCCAAACCACCCACCAAAACACTCTCAAAACGTTTTAAGTGATCCTCTTTTGCTTGATCAGGAACAGACCAGGGTTAAGCAACACCTTTTCACCCACAAAACACAAACTTTCTCTTCCACACCGGTACCTTCTGCCTTTCTCACAGAGTTTCTCAATCTCTGCTTTCAGATCCTGCTCTTTCTGCAGGAATTCCTTCTTCTCTTTCTCCATCTTCTTCTTTGTCTCCTCCCGCTTGATCGTAACGTCCTGAATGGCTTTCAGGATCTCCTAGGGAAAAAGAAGCATCACGTGATTAAACAGCCAAATTCCCAAGGAAAGGGTTTGGTTTTAAATCCATGATGACTTTAGATCAATTGAAAAGAGAGCACGAGACTGCACACCCCATCAAAATCTTCCTTTCTAGCAGATCCAGACAGGACACACAGCGGTTACGATGAGGAAACCCAGGGGACAGGCAGAGGGTCTAAGCTACAGCTTCTCCTGCCTCTTTGGGAGGTTTTTAAAGGGCTGCGAGTTCTGTTCTGGTATAAATCCAGCTGAGGGATCACTGATAGCTCCTTTTTTCCCAAGATGAGCTACCACAGGGCCAGCCACAGAGACCTAAATAATCACACAGAGCTAATTCTCCTCACTTGACCCCACTTTTGAACTGGAAAAAACACTGCGCTCATTGAAGAGACGTTACAAGATCATCATCAGGAGAGGACACACACAGAGGATCACAGAACCATAAAATATCCTGAGTTGGAAGGGACCCACAAGGACCATCGAGTCCAACTCAACAACCCCAACATTCACACCACGTGTTCAAGGGCATCGGCCAAATGCTTCTGGAATACTGTCAGGCTGTGACTGCTTCCCTGCGGAGCTGTTCCAGTGCTCCACCACTCTCTGGGTAACAAACCTTTTCCTAATGTCCAACCTAACCCTCCCCAGCACGCCTTCCTGACATTCCCTCATGTCCTGTCATTGATCACCAGCGAGAAAAGCTCAGTGCCTGCTCCTCTTCCTCCTCTGGTGAGGAAACAGTAGAAGATGTTAGGAATCATTCCAAACTGTTCTGGGCCCAGATCCAGGCAGGGGCTAGTCCTTAGTGCTGTAAGAGGAGGTGTTCCACGGCCTCTTCCCTCTGCAGAGAAGCCCATTCCACTTGTGCAAGCAGAAGCACTACTGTGCAGGTTAAAATACCTGGTGGTTCTTCATCTCCTCCTCCCTCCGCTGCTGGAGCTGCTTGAGCTGCACCTGCAGCTGGTTCTCCACTTGCCGCTGCTTGTCCAGCACCTCCTGGTAACGCTCCTTCAGCAACGCCCTCTCGGACATCATTTTGTCCTGCAGCAGAGAGCAGACACTTAGGAAGAAGTCCCCTCAGGCTAAGGAGGGTCTGGACAGGGGCCGGGAAGCTCGGCAGCGTCCAGGAGCCTGGTAGGTGCCAGGGTTTACACCGACAGGAACCACAATTACATGGCTTCTGCTTCCAAAGCCCTGGATTAAAGAAGGTAAAGGGAGGCACAGCCCAAAGCTGCACCCAGCACTGTGTCCCCTCCTCCAGAGAGGACAGTGTAAGGACTTCAAGGGCGGTAATTTAATCAAGCAAGAACACCCTGTGGAAGGGCAGTGCTCCAGCTCCTTTCCCAGGAAATGCCAGGATGGAAGCATGCATAACAGAGCCCGGACCCGACTGCAGGGCTCTGATACCCACCAAGTTCTTCTCAATATCCTGATCTGTGTTCACGTCTGTGTCACTCGTCTTGAAGTCAGTCTGCAAAGGGAGGCGATTGCTGTCAGGTTCCCCACAAGCAGACAGACCCACAGCATCGCGGCGGCAGCCTGGTCACCCCCAGACCCCACCTGCCCCATTCAAATCCACCCTCATTCCACCCCTTCACACCTGGATGGCCCAAAGCTCCCAGCCAGGGCCAGCAGCCACCTCCCCACCAGCCCCTCCCTGCTCCCACACCCACCTGCACCGCAATGTTCTGTGAGGGCCTGGCAGGGGCTGCCTCTGCCTCAGGCTCCTCTGCCACCTCCAGGCTCCCAGGCCCGGGTTCCCCCTCAGCACAGGGCACTGCTGGAGCCTGCCCGGAGCTGGCCAGAGGTTCAGCTTCACCACTAGGGCTGTCTGGTGCCACCTCATCAGGGCTCTCCGGGGTAGAGAGGGTGCTCCCGCTGCATGGAACAAACAGCTTGGTCACTCCTGCTCCATCCCCACTCTGGACCTGTTCCAGCCCCAGCACCATCATAGAAACATGGAATGGTTTGGGTTGGAAGGGACATCAGAGCCCATCCAGTTCGAACCCACTGTTATAGACAGCGACACCTCCCACTGGATCAGGGGGCTCAAAGCCCCATCCAACTTGGCCTTGAGCACCTCCAGGGATGGGGCAGCCACAGCTTCTCTGGGCAATCTGGGCCAGGGCCTCCCCACTCTCATCATAAAGGAATTTCTTCCTAATGTCTGATCTAAGTCTTCCCCTTTACAGATTAAAGCCATTCCCTCTCCCTACCCTCTTCCCCCCTCCTCACTCACTCCCTTCTCTCTCCCTCCCCCCCTCCCCTCTCCTTCCCCCCTTCCCTCTCCTCTCCCCTCCTTCCATTCTTCCCCCCTCCCCTCTCCCCCCTCTTCCTTCCCTCCCCGCCATTCTCTTTTCTTTCCCCATCCCGTCTCGCCGCCCCCCACGCACCCGTCGCTGTTGGCGGCGCCCCCCAGCTCGCAGAGGCGCGGCGGGGCCGCGCTGCCGGCGGGTCCATCTCCCTGTGGCCGCTCCAGCGCCATGGAGATACCGGTAGCGGCTCCGGAGCCGCCGGGCCCGCGCCGCCCCGCTCCACCCCCCCCTTCCGCCGGAAGTAGCGCAGCCCCCCCGCTTCCGGCCAGCGAGCGCCCCCTGGCCGCGGGAGGGCCCAGACCAGGAAGTGACGCAGCTGTCAGCGGCCGCGCTTCCGGTGCGGTGCCGGCCGGGCCCGGTAAGGGGGTGAAACAAGACCGGGGGCGGTAGGAGGGGGTGTCTAGAGGCGGGAACGGACGGGGCAGCCGCGCCCCCCGCGGCCCCGCTCGGGACGGGGTCACCGGACCGGTTGGTTTCGCCTCAGCGCACCGGGGACTCGGGGGGGGGGGGGGGTGCGGGGGGGCTGGATAGGCCCAGCGTGCGGGGAGTGGCCGGGAGCAGGGCGGGAGGCGGGAGGGCGGAGCCCTGGATCCGGTAGAAGTCGCCTGCTCTGTCGCGGGAACGGGGTAAGCTGGAGGGAGCCGGCAGCCCCCCCCCCCGGGATCCGGGGGGAGCCACTTGTCCTGCTCCGGGAACCGACTACCGTGTTTCGGGACCCGGGAGGAGCAGGCGGGCAGGGGTTGGGAGCCGGGGGAGCCGTCTGAGATTCGTGGAGAGCAGTCAGTCCTGTCCCGGGAGTCGGAGGGAGCGGGTGGGCAGCTGTCTTGTCTCCGGAGCCGGGGAAAGAGGGCAGCCCTACCCCGGGAACGGGGGGGAGCCGCCTGCCCTGCCCCGGTGACAGCTGCGTTGCCCGCACCCTCCCTGAACTTTGGCCCCGGACTCCAGGCCAAGGCCGTGGCCGATCCGCCCTCCCGGTCACTGCGGGGCTGAGCCGCTCTCCAGAAGTGCCACTCTTAGCCCTTCTCTGGGGGAGGGAGCTCCAGCTCCCGGCGTCCAGCCCAAACCGGTGCTGGTGAGTGGAGTCACAGGCTCTGAAAGTGATCGGGAGGGGAAAACTGCTGGGATAGTCACTAATGGGAAACTGACAGGGCGTGTGGAGCCCCAGGCGGTGCGAAGGCGTGGGAAACCGAGCGGGATCTCGGGAGGTGCTTCCTCCCAATGTGGTTTGGGCAGTGGGGATTCCCAGCCGTGCAGGGTGAAAGCAGTTCCTGAGGCTGCAGAGCAGGTACGGAACAAGCTCAGTGGGGCTTGCCCAGAGGAGGAAGTGGTGCTTGGCCACGGGTGCCTTGTGGCATTTCTCGTGATGTTTGTTTCCGTGCCGACCCACAGTGAGAGGAGGAAGCGGCTCCCGCTCTGCCAGCCAGCAGTGAGGTGTGCTGTGGCTGGGGGCACCATTCTGGCAGGCAGGGCAGCCCTTGAGATCAGTCCCTGCCCTGCCTGGGCACGGCCTTGTGGGGCTGGGAAGGAGCTGCCTTGCCTGTGGCTTCCCTGAAAGCAGAGTTCTGCTGTGCCAGGGGGGCTGGTGGCAAGGCCAGAGGCTGGGATAGCCCACCAGGATCCGTGGGGCTCCTATTCCGGGTCGAAAGAGGTTCTCACCAGTTTTCTTTCCTGCTGTTCACAGCCCGCCTGTCTGATGCCGCATTGGAAGCGGAGGGTGCCGCTATGGAGCGCCGGGATGGAGGCCTCACTGTGTATCCACACGTGCCTTTGGCTGAGTGCTGCCTGGATCCCCCTCACGTCGTCGGTTGGTCAGGGCTGTGATGGGAAATGTTCTGCTGGCACTGACGGCCACCACGGGAAGCTGACGTGGGCTGTGAGCCTGGAGGCGCCCGAGGAGGAGCTGGAACAGCGAGCAGAGGAGCTGGCACGGACCGCGGGGCTGGTGAACATGGGCCGTGTCGGGGAGCTGAAGGGCCATTACCTCTTTGCCTACCGACCCGAGGGCCCAGCAGCGAGCAGACCCGAAGCAATAAGGAGGGCAGTGGACACTGTGTTTACACAGCACGATAGCGTGCGGTGGCACTCGGAACAGAAGCTTCTGAAGCGCTCCAAGCGCAGCCTGCACTTTAACGATCCCAAATACCCCCAGCAGTGGCATCTGGTGAGTGATTTTCTGTCTCCGGTCATGCCAGCAGCCTTGGGCTGTTTGTGTGGCCACAAGCGAGCTGTCATGTGGCAGGAAAAGCAGCCACTTTCCAGCCTTGTGATGAGGGGGAAGCACAGTGAGAGCTCGCCCTGCGGTAACGGGAAGAGGCAGCTCCTCTGGCTGGCTCAGCTCTGGTGGTGCTTGGATGGGCTTTGACTGGAGTCCCTGCAGCGCTGGGCACTCCACTTCATGGCGTGAGCTCCCTGCCTGCGTCAAACAAATCTCCTGTGACTCCTTCCTGCCTGTCCCTGGCCCCACAGCAGTGCACCCGAAAGGTCTGGGAGCCCCTTTACTCACAGCTGACCCTGCTTTCCCTCTCCCCTTGCTGTCCTCTTCGGTGCTTAGAACAACCACAAGAGCCCCGGGAAGGACATCAATGTCACGGGCGTCTGGGAGCGGAACGTGACGGGACGCGGGGTGACGGTGGTGGTGGTGGATGACGGCGTGGAGCACACCATCAAAGACATACAGCCAAACTATGTGAGTGCCTGCTCTGTGGCGCGAAGGTGCAAGGGTGAGAAAGACAGCATGGCAGGAGCTCAGCTGGGGTGGGAAGTGCCATCAGCAAAGCTTTTCCTGGGGAATTCTGCACCCACGTTGTGGGGTCGGGCGTCTTTGTGTTGCTGAGCCTTGAGAGCTGCTCCCTGTGACCCATGGTGGCTGCTGCAGCTGTCTCCATGGGTCCCTTCACTGCAGGAGCAGCTGAAGCTGCCTCCATTGGTCCCTTTCCCACAGCAGCAGTTGAAGCTGCCTCCGTGGATCCCTTCCCTGCAGCAGCAGGCAGCAGTGTTGAGCTGCAGCCCTGTGTGGAAGCAGCCTCTGGGCTCCCACGGCTCCCAGGCTGTGTTTCAACCCACATAGCGTGTTCTTTAGTCCTGCTTTTCCCAAACTGAGGAGAGCAGAGCCCCAAGTCGTGAACCTGGATCTGTTTGCAGAGCCCGGAAGGCAGCTATGACTTGAATTCCAACGATCCAGACCCTATGCCTCACCCTGACGAGGAGAACGGCAACCACCATGGGACGCGCTGCGCCGGGGAGATCGCTGCCGTGCCGAACAACAGCTTCTGCACGGTGGGAGTTGCCTATGGGAGCCGCATCGCGGGTACGTGCAGGTGCGCTCACGCCTGCCTTGCCTCGTCTCCTGCTCCGTGGGGCCGGGGCACGGCTCCGTGGGCCAAAGGGCTCTGAGTCAGCTGGAGCTGGTTGGTCTGTCAGAGGGAGGGACTGGCATCTGCCCAAGCTCCTCTCCGGAGGAGCCGGTTCTGTCAGAGCGGGATCTGTGTGAGCTGGGACAGCTTTTCTGGAGTGTTCCCAACATGACGCTTGTCGCACCGCAGAGCTTTCGGCAGGTGCACGTCTGTCCCTCGCAGCCTGAGCCAGGCAAGAGCACAATGATGTACTTGCCCCACTGCAGCACTGGGGGCACTGGGGAAGTAAATGATTCCCAGTCCCCTTCATTTTCCTGGCTCTCAGGCAGAGTGGCTGGGCGGGACACAAAGGTCTGGCTGTGCCTCTCTCCTCTGCAAAGCTAGGGGATGTGCTGCTGTGCCCACAGCTGTCTTTGGGGCTCTTGAGCTCCTTCACAGAGGGAGCCAAGACCTCTGTGCTGGGCAGGATGTGTCTCTAGCAGAGCAGGGGATGGTGGGCGATTCTCTCCCTACTCAGCAGATGGTGCCACGTTCCCTGGCCGTGACAGCGGGCTGGGAAGCAGATGGGCCCCGGTCTGCCAGCAGGTTCGGGAGCTGTGCCTGGCGGGGTGAGCACAGCGGGGCAGCACTGAGCTCTGCCTGGCAGCCTGGAAGTGCTGGAGCCAGCACTGTGCCAGCCAGGGCAGGGAGAGCCAGCGCATCCTGGCTGGGCCACTCCACATCCCCACGGGAGCAGCTCAGACGCGGCAGTAAAAAGCCGCGAGTGCTGTGTCAGGGAAGAGCTGAGATGGGTGGGCGGTTGCACTGTTTATAAATAGCTTTAATTGAGACACGTGCTGGGTTTTCATTTGCAATGTCCTTTGCCAGCCCAAACTGTGACGCAAGCCCTTAATTATCAATGGTTTGGGTCACTGAAAACTGGTGGAGTCGACTTTTTTGGAGAAGTGACCTCACCCTCCTGGTCTGAGCTCAGTAGCTGGCGTGTCCTGCGTCTCGTGAGCCCTTCCCTCAGCAGGCAGGCGTGTCTCCATCCCAGAGTGATGCCAGGCTCTTGGGCAACTGGGAAGCAATTTCCCCAGGGATGGGTTAGCCCTACCAAGCAGCGGGATAATTGAGGGTGCGATGTGAGGAAGTCCCAGGACAGGGGGTTCAGGGGCTCATGGGGTGAGCCCAGTTGTCCCCGTCTCCGACTCGGTTCTGGCATTGGGGCTGAAGGACTTGCCTGGCAGAAAATCCACATCCGGAAGATGTGGAGCTGTGCGTGAGGGTGCACCCACAGCCCCTCCTGTGGGCACATCTGCAGGGCTACAGCTCCGGGAGATCTGGTTCCATCAGGCTGGGACAGCAAGCGTCCCCAGTGTGAACATGCTGAGGAATGTGTTTGTGCTGTTTTTACAGCTTCCTTTGATCCCATTGGGTCATGTTTCATGTGCTTTGTCCTGCAGGCATCCGAGTGCTGGATGGGCCCCTCACCGACAGCATGGAGGCCATCGCCTTCAACAAGCACTATCAGATCAATGACATCTACAGCTGCAGGTGAGCCCCAAGGGGACCCTGCACCTGAGAACAGGCTCACAGGCCGTGACTGAAGCTCCTCTCCTCCTGTGGCTTCAGAACCTCTTTTGTGGGTGCTGTGAGTGTGCTGGTGGAGAGGTGGTGGATCTATCCCGTGGAGGGAACGCCCTACCTGTCTCTCTCACGGGGTTTGCAGCCAGGCATGCAAGGTGATGCCCTCTGTGACTGCTGTTAGGAGGGACACCAGTATTTCTGTCACTGGAGAGCTGGTGCAGGCCGTGTGCAGCACCTGTGGCCACAAGGCCTTTGTGCCACTGCAGTGCCTCCTGCAGGCTGGCGGGGCTGGAGGGGCACTGTGTCCCCCACTGTGGTTGGGGAGCCCCGGTTGAGCCACGTGAGGGGGACTGGAATGTCTGAAAAGCTGGCTGTTAAATAAAAATCAAACGCTTCCCACTGGAATCTGACCCAGGGTCACAGGACAAACATGACGGTGATATCCTATCAGTGAGGGGCCAACCCGGTGGGTGGGAGAGCACAGCACCCTCTGATCCCAGTCGTGCTGCTGGGAGTAGCTGGTGGCTGCACCATAATGGGAGGAAGAGTTGTTGTGTGTGACTCCTGGTGTCACTTCGTGGTGTCTCTCGTTGCAGCTGGGGTCCAGATGACGATGGGAAAACTGTGGATGGCCCCCATCAACTGGGAAAGGTAACAAGCCGTCCCAGCAGCACAGATCACCCCCGGGCTGGCCCTCCGGTGCTTGTGGTTGCTTGCCTGCCTGGACAGGCGAGGAGGGGTTGTTGCTGTGGCACAGCACACGTTCCTTTGCTTCCATCGCTGCCAGCGGAGGTGTTGCATGTGCCGTGCGGCGGGGAGCGGTGACGCTGCGGCGGGAGGGCAGCGTTCAGGCAGCATTAGGTGAGCTTCCCCGAGGAGAGGCCGATTCCAGCTGGGAAATGCTCTTTCGCAACCTGTGGTGTTATTCTGACAACTTTTACAGCCCAAGGGGTGCTCTCTGCTTGGGACACAGAGCGTTCCTAGTGCTAAGGGTGTTCCCAAGGCAAGGGTCGTGCTCTCAGATGCCCGCAGCAGGGGAAGTGTCGGAGCTGAGGCTGCTGCTTCCTGGGACACTGAGGCGCTCCTGTGGTGCCCGTGCTGTGGAACTGCTGCAGAGTGCACTGGGCTCCTGGTGCCCCCGTGCCACAGCGAGGGGTCACCAAGAGGGCCCCAAAACTGGTGCTGCCTTGCTCTTGGGATGCGGTTCTGCTGAATTTCTGATGCTTGGCAGCCTTTTGCTGTGCTTTTCTAACCACAAGATAGTGGTCACTGTGCTGTTTGGAGCAACACTGACAACTGAGCTATCAGCTCATGAGGACAAATTTCTTAAGTTGAAAGAGGGGAGGTTTAGTCGTGATATCAGGAAGAAATGTTTTGCTGTGAGGGTGGGGAGGCTCTGGCCCAGGCTGCCCAGAGCAGTGGTGGCTGCCCCATCCCTGGAGGTGTTCAAGGCCAGGTTGGATGGGGCTCTGAGCCCCTGATTGAGTGGGAGGTGTCCCTGCCCATAACAGGGGGATGGGACTGGATGGGCTTTGAGGTCCCTTCCAACCCAAACTATTCCATGATTCTAGGACAAATGGTTTCTAGTTCTGCCAGATAATTTATTCCCTTCCTGTGTGCAGAGTTGGCTGTAAGAAGCTCTGGGACACAAAGCTTAAGGAGTGCTTGCTTTACCACAGCAAAGCATCCAGAGGGCTCTGGCCAACACAGAGCGTGCCTTCACCTGCTGAAGGCAGGGCTGGTTGCCAGCAGGATTGCTCTCTTGCTTGTCCATCAGACATTTATCCATTCTCTTGTAGGGAATGACATCTGTGCAAGGTGTCTGCCTTGGAAATGCACTTCTCAAGTGGAGCTGGTGCAGTTGTGCTTCACAGAGAAGGCAAAACCCAAGCATATGCAGAGTTTGGGGCCTTGCAGAAGGGCAGCAGCCATGTGTGGGAGTCTGTCAGTGGGAAGGCCTTGGTCCTGTGGGAAAGCCTTGGTCCTGCGGGAAGGCCAGCTCCAGAGTGAGCCCTGCTGACACTGGGAGGGCTGGGGCTGCTGTGCTTCCTCTGGAGTTCAGACACTGGCCAGTCTTTAGACCTGGAAGGTTGTTTTCCCTTTTTCTCTTAATTTTGATGCAGATTCCACTTTAAGTCATAGTGAGCTATGGACAGGCTGTTCCCAGATGTTGGCCACGCTCACTCTGGAATCTCAGTGTCTGGTGGGGGTTTTAGTAGCCACAACTCCTTGACTCCAGTTGCTGGGTACAATACAGCCTGGAGGGGTTGTGGCCGGCCCTGCCATCACCCCGAGTACTCGGCAGGGCTGGTTGTTGAGTCTCAGAGCATGGACTTTGGCTGCTGATGGAGATGCCTGGACAGAGCTTTCTGGCACGTGCCACCATGCCTGCGAGCAGCCTGCAGGGCGAACACCTCCCACCTTGGGAGCGGCACAGGTGTCCGTGCCTGGGTTAGCTGCAAGAAGGGCCGGGAGAGCGCCGTTCCCACCCGGCTCACAGCCAGGCGTGCCAGCGTGTCCGCAGGGAAGGGCCCTCCTGCCTGCACACCCTGAGCAGCGGCGTTCCTTCTCCGCAGGCCGCCCTGCAGCACGGCGTCGTAGCGGGGCGCCGCGGCTTCGGCAGCATTTTCGTCGTGGCCAGCGGCAATGGCGGGCAGCACAACGACAACTGCAACTACGATGGTTACGCCAACTCCATCTACACCGTCACGATAGGTGAGCGCCTGTGTCTTCTGCCTCGTTCCTTCCCAGCTTGGAAAAAGGAGATCATCCCAAAAGTGCAAAGCCTGCTCAGCTGGATAGTGGGAGTCCGTGGGAAAGTGGGAATCATCCTGGTGGGTGAAAAGCTTGACGTGAGCTGGCAATGTGCGCTTGCAGCCCAGAAAGCCAAACCGTGTCCTGGGCTGCATCCGAAGCAGTGGGACCAGCAGGGCCAGGGAGGAGATTCTGCCCCATGCTCTGCTCTGGTGAGACCCCACCTGGAGCCCTGTGTCCAGTTCTAGAGTCCTCAGCACAGAAAGGACCTGGAGCTGTTGGAGTGAGTCCAGGGGAGGTCACGGAGATGATCCGAGGGCTGGAGCACCTCCCATATTAATGCAACAGTTAGAATGAAAAGGGGCTTCACCCAGTCGATGGCTTTTCCTTTTCCCCAGGCGCAGTGGACGAGACGGGCTCCATGCCGTTCTACGCCGAGGAGTGCGCCTCCATGTTAGCAGTGACCTTCAGCGGAGGGGACAAGATGATGAGGAGCATCGTGAGTACCACGCAAGGCACATCTCGCCCTGCTCCACGCTGCTGGGAACTGCAGGCAGGCGTCTTCTGGGGTGGGATCCACTTGGGTGACCCCTAAGAGAGTTCTCTGCTCTCTATCCCTGGGCATGTTGTCCGGGCATCTCCCCCGGCTCAAGCGACAGCTGTGTATCCCAGTTCTGTGTGTGCCCACTCTGTGCTGTGAGGAGGGAGCCTGCAGCGAGATTCCCTGTGGGCTTTCCTGAAGAGGGAGGGGCAGGGGCAGCTGTGGCTCAGCTCTGCGGGGGCTGAGGCCCAGCCTGCCCCGCTCGCTTCCTCTCTGAAGGGATACGGAAACACAGGCAAGCATGGAGAGCTGGGAGCAGCATCAGGCTCTTTAAACTACTTGGCCCCAGCTCCTGCTCTGTTCTGGCACGCGTGCCTCTCCCAGCTGAATTTTTTCAGAATATTTTTATCAACTCTGTGGTTTTTTTTGCCAAAAAATGACTTCTTGTCAACAAAATGTCCTTTCTGCCCGAGCCAAGGAGCTGGGCCTGTTTTCACCAGCCCCTGGCTTGACCCAGCGCATTCCTCCCTCGGTGCTGGCGCTCTGGGGGATGTCAGGCTGACCAACCCCTGTGGCTGTGCCCATTCCTGTCTGGCTGTGCCAGCGGGAGTGCAGAGCCCAGGCCACCCTGGTGCAGCTTGGTGTGAACATCACTGGCTCCCGGATCAGACTCTTTGGGATTGGGTTGTCTTTGGCTTGGCAGACACCGGGAGCATCTCCCATCAGGATGTGCAGATCCCAAAGGCACTTTGGTGGTGAAGCAAATGAGGCTGTGAGGTGCTGGTGCCCGAGGAGCATCAGCGCTGTGTGCTCGGGGGTCCTGGGAGATGAGAGACAGTGCTGGGTACCCCTCAAGCAGGGACGTGTGGCTGTGGCTGTGCCTGCCAGAGAGGAGCTGAACACAGGCTTGTCAGACAGGCTTCCCCACGTGCCGGGAAGACCAGGAGAGCAGGGAGTTCCTGCGTTCCTCAGCCGCCTCCTCTCACAGTCTGCAACTAGGGCAGGAATCCTTCCTGGAGCAATGGCTCAGCTCATGCAGCAGGGAAAGTAAAACCCAGAATGGAGCTGATTTTTACTTTCAGAAGTAACCTCAGTTGTCCTGGGCTGGTTTGGAAACTGCCAGCACTATGAAAAAAAGGGGAACAGCAGCCAAGCAAGGGCACAGCTGCGGTTTCAGCAGGAGTTACAGGTTTGGGGGGTTATATCTGGCTTCCCTTAAGCCTCTCAAACACCCCTTCCTTTCAAATACTGGAGACACTGACACAGGAGCTGGTGTTCCAGTGGGGAACCAGGGCAAGATGCCACGCATAGCCAAGGCAGGGAGTTTGCAGAGCGCTGTCCTATTTCTTCACAGTGCTGTGATGGCTCCTTTAGGGAGCCCAAGCTGTGCTAAAACTTCCACACCCCTGTTTCTGGAGGATAATCTGCTCCTAAATGCACTGTAAAGGTGCCTCAATGCTGTCAGAGTTAACTTTTCGACAGCCTTCTTGGGTTTTTTCCTTTTAGCAGACTGTAAACTTTGTGTGGTTTCCTTAAAGGGAAGAATTTAATATGGCTTCTGGCACCGGCTGCGTTTCCTACTGAAAGTTTATGCTGCTGCGGGTGTTCTTTGCAGCATCCAAGCAGGAGCTGGAGTCGTTAACAGCTGGCAAAATGTTAGAGAGTTGAGCACAGAAAGCAACAAACCCGACAGCTCTGGGCAGTGCAGGCTGCCTGCCCCTGGCGAGCACGGGGCTGCAGCCAGGGGGAAGCTCCCAGTGCCTCCTCTGAGGCTCTGTGTGCTCTGCACGGTCCCGTGTGATCCCTCTGCAGAGCCCCAGCTGCACTGGAGTCACGCTGTGGTCAGCAGTGAAGATGGGGAAGGTCCCAAACTGTAACTGCCTTGAATTTCCCCTGAGGTTGCTCAGTTCAGGCCCAGTTCCTCTCTCCCTCTCCGAAGGAAACTGGCTGCACTCATGGCTTCTCAATGGGGATGCATTGTCCCTGAAGCCAGGGTGTCCCAGGACTCTGTGGGGAGCCTGAGGTCCCTGTGAGTAGAAGCTCTTAAGCAGATTAGCTCGTTTGAAGCACTATTTTGGTCCCCAGGCAGCAAGGGCTCTGTGCCTGCATCCACAATAGCCTGGAGACGGTTCGTGGTGCACGAGTCTGTGTGCCTCTCCCTGAACTGGTTTCCGTGCCTGGGCAGCAGAACTAAGAGCTGTCACCTCCAGAGGCCCCAAGGGACGCTGACTGGAATCAGAAGCTTCCTGCAAGAGCTGGTCCAGCCTCTGTGGCCAAGCTGGTTGCGAGCAGGGGCGAGGGGAGCAGTGGGAGCCTGCTGTGCCTTGGCTCCCACGGAGCAGCCGTTCGTGCTGCAGAGTGGTGTAAAGCTGTTCCCTGCCCTTGGCTAAACACTGCAAACAGAGGTGCTTTCCTACCCTTGTTCTGCTGCCTGACCTGCTCTGCTCATCCCCACACCGGGCTGTGCCCATCCCAATTCCCAGTGCAGGGCTGTATCTCTTGGCTGGGGAGCTGTGGTGTTGTCCTTCCCACTTTGTACTGGTTTTTGCTGGGTGCGCTGGCTGGGAACGGCCTGGGGAATGCTTCCAGGCTTTTCAGCAGCTAATCCTGAGCCTGCTGCTGCCCTGCTCTTGTTGTTGTTCTGGTCTTGGCTGAGGGAGGTTGATGGGATCTCTGGCTGCCCCTCCTGTCTCCCAGCCTGATCTCAGCAACCACAGAGAGAAAGAAAGCTCATGTGCTGCAAATTCCTCCCTACTGCCTGGAGGGAAAGTTGTGACGGATGGGAGACGGATGGATTAGATGTGGTTCATGCAGACAGGGGCAGGGGGGGTAGGACCACCTCCCTGTGTCTTTGCTCTGGGAGGGGAACCCTGGGGCACCCAGAGAACTTTCTAATCTTGTCTGGAGGCCTCGTTTGAGGTGGGTCAGACTCTGGATGTGGGCCCTGATGTTGCTGTGTTTGGACAGGGTGCTTCCCGCTGCCAGCTCACGTTTTCCTGCCTGTGTTTCCCTGTGGGTGCAGCGAGGCAGGAGATGGCCATGGGCGAGAGACCGTGGGTGCTCAGCCACAGTGGGAGGTGTCCCTGCCTATGGCAGGGGGGTGGAACTTGGTGGGCTTTGAGGTCCCTTCCAACCCAAACCATTCCATGATTCTGTGAGCTGCCTGGTTCCCTGCGGGGACCGTGGCTGTGGACCCTTTTTTTGGCATTGCTCATCTCTTTGCTGTGCCAGGATGGTGATGAAGAGCCCCAGAGCTCTGGTCTCGTGCCGTTTGCACAGTGTGGTGGGCGGTGCTCATCTCTGCAGCCAGGCCATGTCCTGTGTTCCCAGGGCATTTGGCAGCAGTTGTGCCACAGGCTGTGCTGCTGGTGGAGCTGATGTGGCAAGGGCATGGCTCAGGGCCAGGGCTGCGTGCTTGATTGCTCAAGGACCTATCCCAGCCACCCCAGCCTGGCAAACAGTGGCCTGACAGGAGGCTTCTCTCCTCTTTCTCGGCAGGTGACGACAGACTGGGATCTGCAGAAGGGCACGGGCTGCACCGAGGGCCACACGGGGACATCGGCCGCCGCTCCTCTTGCAGCCGGGATGATCGCGCTGATGCTGCAGGTGCGGCCGTGCCTCACCTGGCGAGACGTCCAGCACATCATCGTCTTCACTGCCACCAAGGTGAGTGGCTGCCCCTCCCTCCCTGCCACTGCCCTGCAGGACGGCCCACGTCCTGCTGTGTTCATCCTTGCTTAGGTCTGCCTGCCCTTCTATAAATCTCTCCATCTCTGCTTCCCAGCAGAGGGATTGTTTTCCCCTCGCCCCTTGTTCCTCCCAGGAATGTGGCTGAGGTATTTTCCTCTGTCTCGATAATAAATGGGGTATTTGCTCCAGGAATGCCTCCATCTGCCAGCGTCCAGGCTCTCCAGGGGCCTGGCCCATGGACACTGGGAGTGTGGCTGTGCATGCGGTGCGGCTGGCGCTGCCGAAGGGCCAGCACGAATCTCTGTGGTGCCACCCCATGCAGTGGGAAAGCAAGGAGCTCTGCCATTGCCTCGGGCTCTCCAGAGAGTTGGGCTCTTGGGAGGAGACACCACGGAGAGCTCGGCAGTAAACACAGCCCTTTTATTCACTTGGTCTTGACTCCTGCACGGCTTTGCTGCAGAGAGTCTGAGTGGAAACTGGCTGAAGCTGCCCCATCAGCCTAAGGACAGGGCTTAGCCCACAACCCTGGGGAGCAGGAATCCATGTCCAGCCAAGGCTGCACTCACTTTGGCACAGGGCGGGTGTTTTCCACAGCTGCAAGCCAACATTGCCAGAGTCCTACAGCCTGATAGGTGATGGGACCCAGATCTGTCCTGGCCCAGCTCTTGTTGATTTAAAGGACTTGGTTCCTTCTCTGCAAGGCTTCTGCCATCCCATGGGCTGTAGCTTGGGTGGCAGGGAGCAGCTGGGATGTTTCAGAGCAGAGGTATTTGTGCCCTTTTGTGCTGCTTGATTTCCTTTCTGAGGAGCCGGGAAGCCTGAGACTTGTTTCAAACAAAGGTCAACCTGTTTCTTTCTAATAAGGCCATGAAGGTTTGTGTCCCTGCTCCTGCGGGATATTGCTGAGTCTCCTTGCCTTCAGGCCCAGTTCCCTTTACTCCAGGGTTGCAGAAATGGACTCCCCCATGGTAACAAGAGTGCCCTGTGTTTCTTTTCAGTACGAGGATCGTCACGCAAAGTGGGACACCAACCAGGCTGGCTTCAGCCACAGCCACCAGCACGGCTTCGGCTTGCTCAACGCCTGGAGGCTGGTTAACGCTGCCAAGGTGATTCCCCGGCACGTGGAGCAGTCCCAGCCTGACAGCAGCATTCCTGTGCCATGGGGTGACACCGTCCCCATTCAGACCTGTCCCCCCCATCCCACCGACCCTCACTTTAAGGCTGCTTTTGGTATGAAGTAATGAGGTTTTCGGCACCGCCAGAAACCTGCCCGCGCGCTGCGGCGCTCTCAGCACTATATATAGCCATAGGCGAGAGCCTGCGCTGGTGGGAGATGACAGCTCTGATTCATGGCCTGGGGAGTTTCATCAGCAGCCCCAGCACCTTCCTCCCTACCCCGTGGGCTACGGGGAGGGTGTTGTGCCAGGGCAGTCTCGAGTGGCAGCTCCAGGCACCACACCCCGGGGCTGCCCAGGGAGTGGTGTGGTCAGAGCAGGCCGGGGCATCCCCATCTCATCTCTTCCTCCCTGTGTCTCCAGTCTCATGGAGACCAAGGTGCATCCCAATGGCACCGGGTCCTCACTCGTACACAGAGCACCACACAGCTCTGCCCATTGCCAGCAATGCCCCCTCTTTCACAGGGACTTCCAAGCTGTTCTCTCTGTGCTGGGCTTTTTATTCTACTGCATTTCTTCCCCCTGGGGTTGAAAGGGAATGGTTTCACCTAACTGCTCAAAGCCACTCAGGTGGCTTTGGTGGAGACAAACAGGAGCTGAAAAGTCCTGAGTAATGATCAGCCCCTCAGCCCTCAGGCAGTCGCTTTCCTTCCACTCCAAGAGTGCTCCTCTCCAGCCCTGAGCTGCAGCCTGTGCGTGCTGCCTGGGTTTCTGTGCCCCAGAGCAGCACCAGGAGAGGCCCGCGCCGGGCCCACACCCACACACGTCAGGTGTGCTCCGACACCTTGGAGCTAAGGAGCAGCTTGCAGGAGTGGTGGGAGTCTGAAAGGTGGCTGTGCAGGGAGGGTGCAACCTCGTACTGAATCCTCTCCCCTCTCCTCTGACAGGTCTGGGAGTCCGTCCCATACCTCGCCTCGTACGTGAGCCCCACGCTCAAGGAGGGCAGGACCATCCCGTTGCTCCCGCAGGAGCTGGAGGTCACCTGGAACGGTAAGAGCAGGTGTGCCACGTGCTCGTGTGCCTTGAGGCCAGGGATCCAGCCCGTTCCCAGCCTGGCAGGGCAAGCTGTGGGCTGTGTGAGGCCACAGAGGGGTTAAGTGTTGGGCTGGCTGAACTTTTTCCTCTCCCTTTTGGCTGCACTTCCCCAGGGGATCTGTGTCTGATGATGTGGTCCCCTCCCCATAGCTCCATCCCATGGATTGATGTCTTTGAGGAGCCAGGCAGGCATTAGGGAGCACGGCCAGACTGGGCAGGAGCCAGACCTGCTCCTCTGGCTTTGACCATTTTAGGTAATGCTCCAGCTCCCGACTTGGCCAGCCTGAGTCCACATAAACAGGGTGAGCAGCTACCAGTGGGACTGAAAGCCCGGCCCCAGGCCCTTCCTGGCTCCCCAGCAGGGCCTGGCTCTCTGGCCGGCTCTGGAGATGCTGTCCCAGGGTCCTGCGCCCCTTGCTGCCTGCACTGCAGCTCCTGGCAGGGGCACTGGGGGTTGGCAGCACCCAGAGGCTGTTCCCCAGGATAGACATTCCCCTGGAAAGAGCTTGGAGTCGGCAGCCTGGCACCTCTCTTGCACCCTTCCTTCCTTGCTGCAGGCTGAGAAGGTGCCAGGCAGGCGCTGGGCACTTGTTCTCCCTCTCTCCTGTGCCTCCCAGCACCCAGGCACCAGCAGCACAGGGCCCCAGTGGCCCAAGTGCTCTGGGTGGGCTCCTGAGCCCACAAGCCATGAGTCAGGGCTGAGGAGAGCTGGGCATCGGGGAGCCCGTGGGGCACTGGCACACGGTGTGTAGAGAGCAGAGGGGCCCCACTTGTGAGGTGAGGATTCAGCTGCAAGAGAGAGGCTGCTGGTAAACGGGAAGGCAGGGGTGGGCGCCTGGGCAAACTGTGTCTTCCCTTTCCCAGTCACCACCGCCAACCTGGAGCTCTCCGGCATGAGAACCCTGGAGCACGTGGCAGTCACTGTAACCATAACCCACCCGCGCCGCGGCAACCTGGAGATCAGGCTTCTGTGCCCCAGCGGCATGATGTCCTTGATAGGGACCACCAGGAGCATGGACTCGTAAGCACTGAGGGGAACAGGGGGTGGAGGCTCCTGCTGGAGGGCAGGAGAGCCAGGGCCCACGTCCAGCCTCGTGTCTCGGGCTGCGTGACCTCATGTGCTGTTTCTCCTCACCCTTTGGCAGGGACCCCAACGGCTTTGCCGACTGGACCTTCTCCACGGTCCGGTGCTGGGGCGAGGAAGCGCACGGCACGTACAGGCTGGTCATCAGGGACATCGGTGAGTCCTTCCAGGGACCCCTCACGGGGTGGTGCAGCAGCTCCGTGCCACAGCCCAGGGAGCTGCCAGCTCAACACCTGGGTGGCCGCCGGTTAGCTCCTGTGGTGCCAACCAGCTGGGTGGGACGGTTCCCCACTGGTCCAACCTGTTTCTTCCCCAGGAGATGAGAGCTTGAGGCCTGGGACATTGAAGCAGTGGCAGCTGACCCTGTATGGCTCCTCCTGGTCCCCAGCAGAGATGAAGGAACGGCGGAGGTAGGACACCAAGGTCCCATCACAGTGGGGAGAGTCAAGAGATGGGGGGCTGAGGGACATTATGAGGGACATTATGAGCTGGGGCTGCTTGGCTGCTGTGCGGTGCCTGGCAGGGTGAGGATGCAGCTGAGGCCGTGACGCTGCACAGGGTATCCATAGGCTGTACAGAACCCTGTCTGACCCAGCAGAGCAGCCCTCAGTGGTGGAAAAGGCCCCTCCAGACCCTCTGTGGACATCTGGGCCCCCACTGGAGCAGCGCTGCCTGCAGGACCCTCACAGGGTGTTCTGTCCCCAGGCTGCTGGAGGAAGCTATGAGTGGGCAGTACCTGCACAGCGACTTCTCCTTGCCCTGCCCTCCAGGGCTGGAGATCCCCGAGGAGCAGACCTACACCATCACGGCCAACACCATGAAGGTGAGGCTGCCTGGAGACCTCTGAAGAAGTGGGGACCTGCTGGGCAATGGCAGGGCTGGGGGGTGCTCGAGGGCTTTGTTTCTCAAGGGGTTTCCTCCTCCACAGACCCTCCTGCTGTTGGGATGCTTTGCCGTGTTCTGGACTTTCTACTACATGCTGGAAGTTTGCCTGACCAGGAATAACGTGAGGATTGACCTGCCCTGCAACGGCTCCACCACCTGCAGGTGGTACCAGCAGGGAGGGAAGCACAGAGCCCTGGAGAACGGCCTGGAGATGGAATCTGTGCCACTCTACCAGGAGAAGGACATCGAGGATGTCGAGATGCAGTGTGAGTGCCCAGAGACTGCCCAGGAGGAGGAGGAAGGGTCCTGGACCCCCACCCACCCCAAACATCCCAGCAGGGGCAGAGCTGGGAGCTTCCACGAGGCTCCCACCAGAGCTGAGTACCTTGGCCGGGAGGCGTCGGCCGAGCTCCTCTCGGAGGACAGGGAGCACCAGCCGTGCTAGCGGGGGCTCGGCCGCGCCCCTCCCACTCGGTGCGGCCTTCTGGGGGCAGCAGAGCCTTCCTGAGCCACCGGGACCATTGCCACCGTGTTCTTGTGGAACGTGGTGTTGGAAATGGCTCAGAAACAAGGAGAAAGAGTGCTGGCAGCGGAAGAAGAGCTTCGCTTTCCCTCGCTCTGGAAAAAAAGCAAGCCTTAAACTCATTCCTAGCGGAGCGAGCCCTGCAGTAGTGCTCAGGGCTTCTCTTTGTGCATGGGCAAGGCCCACGCTGATGCCTGCTGGGAGCACGGTGGAGCTACACCCAGCATCCCCTGCAGCCACGGCTCCTGCAGCCTTGCGGCACGGAGAAGAGGTGTCCCTTTGTCCCCAATTTCTGCAGAGTGAGCCTGACAGATGTGGCCAGGCCTCTGGCAGCTGTCTCCACAGGCAGGGACCCCACAGCGCTGTCATTTCTGCACCATTTCTGGGCTGGCAGCTGGCCAGGTCCCACCAGTTTGGCCCAGCTTAGAAATGGGGACCCATCCTGCCCATCACCAGGTGCTTGCTCGCTGTTCCCTGTGCTCTGACCCCGCCACCTCTCCCGCAGGTGCACGAGCAGCCGTGCGTGTCGGGGGGGAGACAGCGGGGATTTCTTCACCCATCCTTCTCCAAGGGGCAGAACGGGGCTGTCCCTGCTGCGGTGGCACAAAAAGGGGTGGCACAAGCTCACCACGAGTCCTCTCTGTGGCCGATTCCCCGGTGCTGCTCGCCGGGGCCTCAGTTCATGCCCAGAGCCCAGAAGGGACGAGGTCGTTTGGGCCAGGAATGGGGGGCTGAGTTGCTCTGGCAGCGGCTCAGGGTTGGCTTCTTCCCATGTCTTCGGGTCCCTTGGTTTATTTTTTTAAAGCTGGGGTTTGTTTTTTTTAAATCAGCAAAGCCCTTTTGTGTAGCTTTCCAAATAAAGTCTTAAAAATCCTCCTCGGCCCCATCCGTCACTCCCAGCGCTTCCTGGCTGTGGAAAAAAAAGGAGTCACCCAGCACCTCCCAGCCCCAGGGGATCCGTGCTGGGATCCTGGGAGTGCCCTGATCCCCTGGGATCTGGGATAACCAGTGCTGCTCCGGGCAGGGGGAGTCAAAGGCTGGGCCGGAGCGGTGGGAAGGTGCGAGGAGAAGTGGCACAGCTCCAGCTGGAAAGGGCAGAGCCATCGCAACTGGGCTGGGGAAGTCTTTTCCCAGGTTTGGAGCTGGAAGCAGGAGCAGATGGAGCCCCAGTGACCTGAGCAGCTTTCACAGAGAGTGGCTGCGGTGTCCCTAGGTGGGAGGAAACCTCGTCAGGCCACGTTAGATGAATTAACCTTTTAATTTTGACAAAAAAATGAAGTACAAAACCGAGGCCAATTTTCTCTCCTCCCCATTCGCAGGGATCGCTGCGGCGGTGGCGCGGGGCTGGTGCGGGGCCGCGGGCAGGCGGGCTGGCTCGTCCCGCCTGCTGCCCCAGGGAGGGCAGCGGGGGCACCCATGGGTGCCGGCGAGCGCGGCGGGGGGACAGCGGGGATGTGGGGGGCCGGAGGGGAGAGGCTGCCCAGGGCGAGCGTGGCGGCGCGTCCCCGGGGTTGTCGCCGCGCGAGGGGCTGCGGGCGGGCGCGTGCTGCGCTGCGGGGGCCTTGGGGCTGGCTGGAGGCTCCTTGTCCATAAATACGGATCGGTGAGGGGCGGTGGTGGCCGGCGGGGCTGGGGGCGCCGAGGGGGGACTGCTTAGCTGATGATCTGCCGGGGCCGCCCGTAGCTCATCCCCGCCTGTGACGCCCCCTTGTTGGTCCCCATCTGTAGGCCGATGACGTTCTTGCCCTCCTTCAGCTGGCTCTCGGTGAACTCCCGCTTGTGCTCCTGCGCTTTCCTGCGGGGCGGATGGACGGGATGTGTGGCACCCACACCCTCGTCCCCAGGACCACCCCAGCCACCCTCCCTTCCCAAAAGTTCCATGTCCTGTGCTCCAGGGATGCTGGGTAGGGGGAAGAGGTCGCTCCAGGCATGGAGGACTCCGCTCCTTACTTACTTCATGAACCAGTTGGTGTCCCCGTGGTAGTGGCCGTCGTTCTTGGTGACCGCCAGGCTGCCCAGGGCCATCAGTGTCCTCTGCACTGCTGCCATGTCCTTGGCTGCCGTAGGACAGGGATGTCAGGACGGACACGATGTGGTATCTCTGGCTCCCGCCAGCCCCCTGACCACCCGCCCGTACCTTCAAAGAGGTCCACGGTCTGGAACATGTCCGTCTTGACCACGCCATAGTCCTCAGCTGCCTTGAGGAACTGGGCGATCTGCTCCATCTGCTTGAAGACCATGGTGGGAGGCGTGTCAGGGATCTTGACGGGCTTGGAGCCGTCGGGATAGAGACTGTTGACCAGCCTGCTGAGCACCTGCGGCAGAGGAGAGGCTGGGGCACCGTGCCGCCTGCTGTGGCGTCCTGGAGCCCCACAACCAGTGGGCACGGTGGGCACCCGCCCACCCCCCCCCAAACTTACGATGCCATTCTTCAGCCAGACCTGGAAGCCCAGGCGGCCCCGCTCGGGACGCCCCACGGCGGCCCCGCACTGCGCCACGATCCACTCCACCAGCCGGTCCTCCAGCTCGTCGTCGTACTTCTTCTCGATCTTGGACTGGACGTCCCTGCTCATGCCGTACGCCGGGCCCTTGTTGGCCATGTCTACGGCGGGTGGGAGACCTGGCGGGGCACAGGGACCGTCAGCCTGCAGGGATGCTGCCACCAGAGACACCCCAGCACCCCAATCTCAGCTCGGTGCCTCAGGGACATCCGTGCTCCCAGCTCTTCCCTGCCCACACAACAGCCCTTCAGTTCCATTTGGAGGTGAGTGCACAGCCATGACCCCACGCTCTGCCCGGGCACGCGGTTTCCATCTCGGTTCAGGCTGCGCAGGAGAGCGGCCCCGTCCCTGTCCCCATCCCTGCCCGCTCAGCCACCACCAGCTCCTGGCTGGCACGGATGGCCCTGGAGTGGCCGTGCCCTTGGCCAGAGCAGAGGGGGCCGAGCTGAGGGGTCCGGGTAGAGGGATGGCCACGGCAGGGCTGGTGGCCGTGGCACAGCAAGGTGGCCACAACAGGGCTGGTGGCCATGGCATGCAAGGTGGCCATGGCACAGTGGGGTGGCCACTGCATGGCTGCGGCAGAGCGAGGTGGCCTTGGCAGGGCTGTTGGCCACAGCACAGCTGGGTGACTGTGGCACAGTGGGGTGGCCACGGCAGGGCTGGTGGCCGTGGCACAGCAAGGTGGCCGTGCCATGCAGGGTCAGGGTGGCCATGGTGCCGAGGAGGAGCAGTGCCAGTCCTGGTGCCAGGACGAGCACAGGCGAGGCAGGAGCGCGGTGGGAGCGGTGCCCGTGCCCTTGTAAGGACATGGTGTGGGCAGGGGTGGTGGGGAGTAGCTGCAGGCAGGGCCGGGGATGCCAGGGACAATGCCAGGAGGGAGAGGCAGTGGCACAGCTCCCTGCCTGGCATTAAAGCCACCGAGTTCCAGGGCTCTGCCCTCCAGTGCCCGCATCCACACCCCAGGCTGGGTCACCCCAGTCTAGCAGGATGGGCTGAGACCCAGCACAGCTCGCTGCAGCGAAGGATTCTGACCCTGCTTGCTGCTGGCAATGAGGGGGCACCCTATGAGCCCCCCCGCACCCTCCCCGCCAAGTTTATGCAGGGGCAGCCCCTGAGCCCCCCGGGCAGCTGATGCCAGCACATCCCAGAATGCCCCAGCCCAGCCTGGCATGGGGAGGGGGTCCTCTCACAGCCCCCAGCCTCGCCAGTCCCAGCTCCCTCGGCCACACGGCAGTACCTGCTGCCCACCGGCTGCCCCCTGCTTCTCCCATGGGGTTTCTCCCAAGGAGAGCAGAGGCTGCCCTGAGCTCCCAGCCTTGGGCTGAGCCCAGGGAACCCCCAGCAGCACCGATGGCAGCGGGTCCTGGGCTGCAGGAGTGGCACCGAACCCCAGCACTGTGATCCAGAGAGCAGAACCCCCGTCCAGGGAATGGAATCCCTATCCCAGGGAGCAGCATCTCGATAGCAGTGAAATTCTCATCCAGGGAATGGAATCCCCCTTCCAGGGAGCAGCATCCCAGTTGGAGGAGTAGAATCCCTATCCAGGGAATGGAATCCCTGTCCTGAGGAGCAGCATCCCCACTCTGGGGAACAGCATCCTGATCAGAAGAGTAGAATTCCCATCCAGAGAGCAGCATCTCCATCCCGGGGAGCAGCATCCCAGATGGAGGAGCAGAATCCCCATCCAGGGAATGGGATCCCCATCCTGTGGAGTGGTATTCCCCGTTTTGGGGAGCAGCATCCCATCTAGAGGAATAGATCCTCATCCAAGGAATGGAATCCCTATCCTGGGGAGCATCATCCCCATTCTGGGGAGCAGCATCCCAATTGGAGAACTAGAATCCCCATCTTGGGGTGCAGAATCCTCATCCTGGAGGAGCAGCATCCCAGCGAGAGGAGTAGAAACCCCATACAGGGAATCCCCTTCCCGGGGAGCAGCATCCCCATTCTAGGGAATAGTATTCCCATCCCAGAGAGAAGCATCCCAGTTGGAGGAGCAGAATCCCCATCCAGGGAAGGAAATCTCCACCCCAAGGAGCAGCATCCCAGTCAGAGGAGTAAAACCCTCATCCAGGGAGCAGCATCCAAATCCTGGGGGGTGGTATTCCCATCATGGGGAGCGGCACCCCCATCCATCCAGGGAGCACCACCGCCATCGCAGGCACAGGGTCCCCATCGTGGGGAGCAGCACCCCAGTACCAGGGCTTGGTGCCCCCACCCTGGGCACCCTCCCCACTGTGCCCCCACCCGCAGCAGGACTCACGGGCGGCTGCTGACGGATGCTCGGCGCGGGGCGACGCTCGGCGCTCTCTGCCCGCACAGGAGGCTGTCCGGGCGCTAAAAGGCCGGCGTTGGGACAGTGATGTCAGCTCTCCCCCCCCCGGGCCCTGCTGCGCACCTGGACTCCGGCCCAGGCACCATATTTGGGGAAAGACTCCGAAAATTGGTGACTAAGGCCCCGTGCCCGAGCATTCCCGGCGTTCCTGCGCCCCAGTGGCCTTGGGGGCTGGGAGGAAGCGGGGGCTCACAGGGGCTGAGGGACTTAAGTCCATTTATAGCCAGGAGAGGGCTTCTGCCCTGACTTCATGGCTGGTTTCCCCATGTGCTCATTGTGGGGAGAATAGGGAGGCCGAGTGGGTCACACGGAGGACTGGGGGGGCTCATGAGGGGCTGTGATGCTCATGGAGGGACTATGGGGCTCATGGGGGGCTGTGGGGCTCACAGGAGGCTGTGGGGCTCGGGGGGGTTGTGGGGCTGCTGTGGGGCTCATGACAGGGCTGTGGGACTGATGGAGGGCTGTGGGGCTTACAGCAACCCCTTTGCACCCCCAGGCTCTGGCATGGCCAGGGCATCATAGCGCCTGGGCATCCCATGGCCGTGCCCAGCATTGGCTCTGCCCTGGGCACCAGCGAAGAAGAAGCAGCCCTGGCACGACGCTGCAGAGCCCTGTGACATGGGACACCCCTGGGCATCCCTGGTATCACAGAACCATAGAATGGTTTGGGTGGCAAGGGACCCCAAAGGCCATCCAGTTCCACCCCACCTGCTCAGAGCCCCATCCAACTTGGCCTTGAACACCTCCAGGGATGGGGCAGCCAAGGCTTCTCTGGGCAACCTGTGCCAGGGCCTCCCCACCCTCATCGTGAAGAATTTCTTCCCCATGTCCAATCCCAATCTTCCCTCTCCCAATTTAAATCCCAGCCTCCCCCCAGCAGGAGGCTTTGGGCAAAGTGCAGACACTTTAATGAAGTCCCGTCCCAGCACAGGGCAGGGGGGGTGGGAGTGGCGAGGGGGGGCACATGGCGACCAACACCCTCCTGGGACACTGAAGGGGATGCAAAGGGGGGGAGCCTCTGTGCCACCCCCACCCTGGGCACCCCCCCTCCCACCCATAGGACTCAGGCACTGAAGAGAGCCCCCCACCCACGTGCTGGGGGGGGGCACGGGGCTGCTGGCACGGCGCTCACCCTGGCACATGGACACGGAGCAGCACCTTTCCTGGTGTCACCTACCGCCGAGGGACAGTGCCCCCAGCAGCCCCCCAGCCCCCTTTTTGGCTACAACGGACACCCAACGCTGGGGGGGAGGGGGTGCTCCCTTGAGGGGTGCACTGAGACCCCCCAGGCTGCGCGGGGAGGGGGACGGAGCGGCTGTGGGACCCTCAGCGCGGGCAATCCCTCCCCAGGGGACATGGCGGGAGCCCCTCCCGGGGGCTGCGGGCGGGCGTTTGGCACGGTGCCAGCGCAGCTCCTAGAAGACGTAGATCTTGTCCCGCTGGACGCAGTCCAGGTCATCGTCCAGCGTCAGCAGCACCTGCGGAGCGAGGGCAGAGGGGCTGCCGTGAGACGGGGCAGCTGGGGGTGACTGGGGGGGGTCCGTGGTGAGCTGGGGCGGCTCCACGGGGAGCCAGGGTGGTTGGGGGTAGCCAGGGGATCTGTGATGTGCTGGGTGACCATGGGAGGCCAGGAGCTCCATGATGATCTGAGGTGATATGGGGAGCCAGGGGCTTCGTGGTGGTACAGGGTGGGCAGAGGTGACCAGGGGCAACAGAACACTGTGCCAGTGGCTACCAGCACCTACCAGGAAGGAGCCGAACATGGCAATGGAGGAGAGGAAGTGCCAGATGTCGTGGTCATCAAAGAAGTCGAGCAGGATGCAGTCGCGGTTGTGCTCCCGGGACTCGGCTGGCGTTTTCTGCCAGGACAGGACCAGCGGTCACCACACCGGCCAGAGCCACCTCACTGTGCCCACCATGCACATCCTGGCCCACCCTGCCCTGCCTTGTCCCACCACACCCCACCATGCCCTCGGTGCCGCCCGCCCGCCCACCTGCCAGGTGCTGAGCCCCTGGAAGAAGAAGAAGAGCGCGAAGCCCCAGACCACCGAGGTGCTGATGATGCAGAGCAGGGGGATGAGCTTGATGCGCTCGCCGCTGCGGAGCTGGTGGAGAGGCCAGGGTCACCCTGTGGGCAGGAGAGGGCAGGGATGCCCATCCCATCCCTGCCCTGCCCGGAGGGCTCTGCTGGCACCTTCATGATGATGTAGAAGGCGAAGTAGAGGAGGAGGTTGCAGATGCCGATGGCCAGCAGGTAGGACGCGAAGTCATTGGGGCGCACGATGAGGCCGTAGGCAGCACTGGGGGGGGGGCAGGGATGGGCACTGGGTCCCCCACCCGTGTCCCCCAGGCATGTCGGGACCCCCAGACCAGGCAGCACGGGGGCACTGGCTGTGCCCGGCTCACGGCTGCCAAGAGCCGGTCGTCCTCAGCCTGGTGTGGGGTGGGATGGGGGAGCTGGGAGCACTCACAGCGACCAGTTGATGATGTTGCCCATCACCAGCAGCACCATCCGATCCTGCAAAGGGTCAGGGGGGCTGTGAGGGGCGGGCGGGGGTCTCCGCAGAGCCAGGCCCCCCCCCCCCTGCAGTGCCAGCACTCACCACGTACATGGGCCCGCTGCACTGCCGCACGCAGTCCGTGTACAGCACGTGCAGGATCCGGCGCAGGATGCCCGAGTCTGGGGGAAGAGGGGAGGGGCGTGCTTGGGGGGGGCCACCACACCGCCCCACCACCTACGGGACACCTCGCTGCCCCCAACCCACTCTGCTGACAGCCCCCTCTGCCCCCTCACCCAGCTTCCATCGCCCCATGTAGTAGAGCTGAGTGCTCAGCAGCAGCGTGGCCACGATGTGGATGACCGAGAAGACGATCCAGAAGGCCGTGTTCCCCTTGCCGAAGACCTGTGGGGCGAGTGGGGCAGTGGGCAGCAGGGGGGAACCAACCACCCCCTTTCATCAAAACGCCCCCCGCACTCACCACGCCGACCACGGAGAAGAAGATGACGAGGGCCAGGCAGGCGTAGGCGCTGTAGGCGCTGGCGTTGATGTCTGGGTGACGCTTCTGGTAGAGCTTCAGCATGCAGAGCCCCGCAATCATGTACATGAAGGAGGTGTCTAGGGGGAGCTGAGAGTGGTTAGCAGGGTGCAGGTGGCCCCAGGGTGAGCGTGGGGGCCTGGGGGGCACTCACCAAACTGGAAGTTGGTGTAGTTGGGGCAGACGTGGTAGCAGGCGCTCAGCAGCCCCTCCATCATGAGGGCCGTGCCCATGGCGTAGAAGAGCCCGAAGTGCTTGGGGATTCCACACTCCTGTAGGAATGAGGAGAAGTTTGGGGAGGTCCTGGGTGGGGAAGGCCCCTTCCCCAGAGCGTGCAACCCATCCCTCACCAGCGCGTGGGTGTCGTTGCGCATCAGCGCGCGGTTGTAGTTGATCTCGCGCTGCAGGATGATGAGCAGGAAGAGCAGCCCCAGCAGGACGTAGCCCAGGTTGCTGAGGATGTTGTTGAAGGCGCTGCAGGGTGGGGGGACAACCACAACTGTCACAGCCCTGTCCTGGCCAAGGTGACCCCCAGGTGCCCACTGTCCCCCCCCATCTGAGCCCACCTGAGGTTCCCCAGGGGGTGGGCACACAGAAAGTTGTAGTAGCAGATGTCCTGGTTGCCGGTGACGTTCACCACCTGCACACAGGGGATGGTGGGATGGGGGGATAGAAGGGGACACCTGGTGTGCAGGTGTGTCCCCATCCCAGAGCCACCAGGACCCTCGTTTGCTGCAGCAGTCCCGCTTACCGTCTGGTAGGTGATGACGAGCTGGATGACCGGGAGGGCGTAGAAGACGGCGATGGTGGCGATGTTCCTGGCAGAGGCAGAGGGTGTCAGGGGGTCCCCTCACTTCGTGGCCCCTCATCCCCAGGGCCCCCCGACTCACCAGAAGTAGATCTGGTACTTCTTCCTGAGCACCCGCTTGTCCTTGCGGGCCAGGTCGGCCACGCAGAGGAATTGCTGCAAGGAGAGGCAGGTGGGGGCTCACCCGGCCGGGAGCGGCGCAGGAGAGGGGGGACAGGGCTGTGGGACCCACCTTGGTGCGGATGACGTTCTTGTCGTAGTCGATGTCGGCCAGCGTGTCGTAGTCGTCCTCCTCGACGGAGCTGAGCGAGTCGAGGCGCGGCCGGCCGGCCACGTTCTCCAGCAACCGCTGCCCTGCGGCCGAGCCAGGGGCGTCAGCAGAGCCCCCACGGCCCAACCCACCCCAGGCCCACCCCGCGGGGCCCCAATCACCCCCAATTAACTGCCCGGCCACCTCCCACTGGGGACAGGATCCAGCTCCGAGCAGCGCCCGATGGCCCTGCCGGGCTGGGGACAGCACGGGGCCAGGAGGACCATGGCCTCCATGACCTCCCCTGCCCTCGCTCCGAGGAGGGTGCAGGGATGCTCAGCACAAGCTTGGGCAGGGACGATTGGGGGTTGATTGGCGCATCCGTGCCCACCACCCGCATCTACCCATGGCCATGGCCTGCGGCCTCATCGGGGCGGGCGCCGCGCGGCGCTTGAACTGCTCCTGCCCTTCAAAGGAAAGCGAGAGTTACCGGAGCAGGAGAGGGGGTGACGAGTCCCAGGGGATCCCCACGGACACCCCACTGGCACCAGGGGGCTGCCAGCGCAGGGTGCCCAGAAGTGGAGGGGGCAGAGCCAAGGCACCGCCGCAGTGTGGCACATGGGGACAGCCGGGCTCTGCCCGGGCACTGCTGCCCCCAGACTCACCCACAAAGCCGTAGGAGCTCTCGGTGGAGCCCACGCTGTCCGTGAGGCCCTCGGCGCTGCTGGAGGAGCCGTTCCCTGCAAGGATGGGCAGAGCCAGTGGGCACGGCCGCTACTGTGGGCAGCGCGGCGCGTGAAGGCGAAGGCACAGCACTCACCAAAGGAGCCGTAACCATAGGTGTCGTAGGGGCTGTGGCCCAGGAAGGAGTCAGGGGTGCTGCGGGCGTGCCCTGGGGGACAAGAGGGTCCTCGTCAGCTGGCGGCAGCCACCACGGCCAACTGGCACAGAGTGGTGCCCACGGCCCTGGCGCGGCAGCGTGGTCGCAGCCAGAGTGGGTGCTGGCACCTACCCAGGAGGGATGCTGGGAGCCACCAGAAGCCGTGGGGAGAGAGAGAGACACGGGGTGAGACACCAAGCCCTGTCGGCCCCACCGCCGAGCACCCCGCGACACCCCGACCCCACACCAGGGGCTGCCCCCGGGAGCTGGGGAGCAGCAGGGGCACAGGGGGAGCTCCCACCCAGCCGAGGTCACTGCCAGGGGCTCGAGGGGGCAAAGCGAGCGGGGACCACCCAGGCAGAGCCCCTCACCCGTGTCCAGGCTGGGCGAGTCCATGGCTGCCAGGAGCCCCTTCCTCTTCTGCTGCCTGCAAGGAGAATGGCGTCAGGGCCCCACTGTGCCCAACAGGGACCAAAGGGCACAGTACCAGGGCTCAGCACCCAGAGGATCCCCACCATGTGCCAGGGACAGGGAGAGGATGGCACAGCACCCAGCTTTCAGCACCCAGAGGGTCCCCACCATGCTGGGACCATGTGCCAGGGACAGGATTTCACAGCACCCAGGGCTCAGCACCTGGAGGGGCCAGGGATGCCCGAGGACTCACCGGCAGCTCTCCCAGCAGGCGATGAGCAGGGTAAGAATGTAGAAGGAGAGGAAGATGCCCAGGCAGAAGAGCACACTGCTCACGTAGGCCTCCGCTGTGCAGACCCAGGACAGATGCTCAGGGTGGGTGGCAGCCCCAGCGACCCCTCGCAGGGTCCCCTGAGGAGCCCAGCACCCCCAGCCGCAAGGGTCCCCTCCAGACTCACAGGTTATGGCAGGGGACACCATCACTTCCAGCATCTTCTGCCGGTTGTGCTGATCCACAGGTTCCTCTGGAAGAAGCACAGGCAGGGGGCTCAGCTCCTCACCCCATCCCCAGCACACGACTGCAGTGACAGGGGACCCCTCGCGTCCCCCAACAGCCTGGCCCTACCTGGGGAGGCATTTTTGGAGAGGGGGTAGTAGGGAAGAGCCCCCCCGCACGCCTCATCCTCTGTCTTCACCACCACCACCACGTAGAAGCTGTTGCTGGGGAAATCCTTCCTCTGTGCAGCCGGGAGGGCGAGAGATGGGGTTGGGATCAGTGGAGCCCAGTCTGGGGGGGCTCCTTGCTCACTGGGGCCACCACGGATTGACAAGCTCTGCTGACCAGTCCCCACCAATGCCAGGCAGGGGCTGGGAGCAGCTCAACTCCATGGGATAGTCCCATGAGATGGTCCCATGGGATGTTCCCACGTCACAGTCCCATGGCACGGCCCCTCGCCCACCTGCACAGTGATGGCCGCCTTCTTCGTCATGGTCTGGTACATCCCGATGAAGGCCACGTTGTTGTCCAAGTCGTAGACGGGGCACTGTGGGGTGGAGGGGCCGTCAGTCCTGCACAGGTCACCCGAATGGGACATCCCAGCTCCCAAACCTACCAGGATGTCCTGGATGGAGATGACGGAGCAGGGGAAGGCCATGGCTGAGGTCACCTTCACGATCACCGAGTCCACTCCCTCGGTGAACTCATACTTGAAGTACTGGGGGGGACAGGTCTGTCAGTGCTGCGGTGGCCCCAGCGCAGCCTCTCTCCCGCACCGCCCCCTCCTCACCTGGGGCTGCGAGGCTGTGGCGTTGAAGCTGAACCTTTCATTTGTCCTGCGGAAAGCACAGGGAAGGACGCGGTGAGGGAACGGAGGAAGGCGGGGATGGGGACCAGGGCACAGGAACCGGGGCGTGGAGACAGGGACCGCGGCCACCCTCACCGCAGCACGAAGTTCTCCACACGGGTGACGCGCAGCTTGTAGGAAGCGTTGAGGGACAGCGTGGAGACATCCACGTAGAAGTGCTGGGTCTCCACCTCTGCCTTGGTCTGGGGCTGGCACAGCGTGCGGCTCACCTCCTGGTACGCGTATTTGCGCTGATACCTGCGCAGGTAGAACTGTGCTGCACCCGATGCCCCACCAGGACCACCATGATCACCATTCCACCTCATCCCATTCCATTTCATTCCATCCCTTCCTATCTCATCCCAACCCATCCCGTTCCTCGGCCAGGCAGCACCTACCCCACCCATACTCACAGCCCCCGGAGGATGAGCGGCACCTGGAAGGAGACCACAGCCTCCTTCTGCCTCACCACGAAGAGCACAGGCAGGTCCTTGTGGTCAGAGAGGACGTTCACCGACACGCGCACGCCCTCCGTCTGCGGGGACAGCGGGAAGGCGTTGGCCAGCCGGCCGGGTTCACCGCCACCACCTGGACTTTGCTCAGCCACCGTGGTAGGCAATGTGTCGCCACTGGGGACACCGCAGGGCTGCCACTGTGTCCCCCCCGTGCGCCCCAAAGACCTCGGGGAAGGGGAGCCCGTGGGGACAGCGGGTGGTGGGGCCGGCTCACCCTGTTCCTCCGGACGCTGTGGTTGAAGGCGTAGGTGTTGAGCAGGTTGGCATCCACCCAGTCAGCGTAGGTGGTGTTGAAGAGAGCCTCCTTCTCCACCCACCGGCGCCCGGGGGGCTGTGGCAGGGTGGGCGGCAGGGCCAGCAGCGCCCAGGCCAGCAGCGCCCAGGCCAGCACGGCCGCCCCACTGCCTGGCATCCCGCCAGCATCCCCAGCCGCACCTGCACCGGACAAGGTCCGCCGGGGCGGGACGGGATGAGATAGGAACGGGTGGGATGGGATGGGATGGAACGGAACAGGGTGAAATGGGATGGGGTTGGGATGAGGTGTGGTGGGATGGGATGGGATGGGATGGGATGGGATGGGATGGGATGGGATGGGATGGGATGGGATGGGATGGGATGGGATGGGATGGGACGATCAGCCAGGGTGTGACCGGGCACCCTGGCCCATGGCGAGCCCCGTGGGTGCTGGTGCTGGGGGCCGGCACTGAGCCTGCTGTGGGTGCTGCCAGGAGAGCTCGGAGGTACCGGTACCAGTGTCCACAGGTGGCACCCGGGTCTGCTGCCGGTGTCTGGTGCTGGATCCTGGTGGCGCTGCTGCTGCTGCTGCCGGTTTAAGTGCCCGGTGTCGGTGCCTGCCCAGTACTCGGTGCCGACGCCTGGTGTTGGTGCTCGGGTTTGGAGCCGGTACCCGGTGCTGATGCCACTGCCCGGTTTCCCTTTCGGTGCGTGGTGTTGGTCCGCAGTGCTCGGTGCCTGGTCCTGGTTTCGGTGCCGGTTTTGCTGCCGGTGCCGGTGTCAAGTGGCGGTGCCGGTCGCGGTCCCCGCGGTCCCGGTGCTGATCCCCGGTCCCCCGGGTCCCGGTCCCGCTGACGTCCCGCAGCGTCACACGTTACAGGGGAAGTGACGCGGGGGGGCGGGGGGACCGGGGGGACCGGCCCCGTAAGGGAAGCCCCGTCCCGCAAAGGAGCCCTCGCTCTGTGCGGGACCCGACAGAGGAAGCTTCTGCCCCACACGGGACCCCACGGGGGAAGCCTCGTCCCGTAGAGGAGCCCCCGCCCCACGCAGGACCCCTTGGGGAGCCCCTGATCCAGAGAGGATCCACAGGGGAGCCAGAGGCAGCCCCTGCCCCACACGGGACCCCGTAGGGGGAGTCCTTGCCCCATACGGGACCTGCACCCCGCGATCAGGTCTCCCCTCAGCCTCTTCCTCTCCAGGCGGAAAAACCCTGCTCTCAGCCTTACGTGGCGAGGGAGGCTCTGATCGTAGAGTCACGGGATGGTTTGGGCTGGAAGGGACCTCAAAACCCATCCTGTCCAACCCTCTGCCACGGGCAGGGACACCTCCCACTGGGCCGGGGGCTCCAAGCCCCATCCAGCCTGGCCTTGAACACCTCCAGGGATGGGGCAGCCACCACTGCTCTGGACAACCTGGGCCAGGGCCTCCCCATCCTCACAGGAAAACATTTCTTTCTTAAGAATCTCATCTCAATCTCCCCTCCTTCAGCTTAAACCCATTCCCCCTTGTCCTGTCCCTGCACTCCCTGATCAAGAGCCCCTCCCCAGCTTTCCTGGAGCCCCTTTCAGTACTGGAAAGCCTCAGTATGAGATCCCCCAGGAGTTTTCTCTTTTCCAGGTCGAACAACCCCAACTCTCTCAGCCTGTCCTCAGAGCAGAGGGGCTCCATCCCTTGGATCATCTTCATAGCTTTGAACACCTTTCTCCTCAGTTCTGTTTGCAGGGGAAGCAGGAGTGAAGCCACACGGCAGTTCAGCACCCACCTTCCCTCCAACACCTCCACCGTTATATCCCCATTTTTATGTGTCTGTGATTGGTATTTTTGGTCTAAATTCCCTGCAGAAACAGCTCAGCCCCACCTTTCCCAGAGACATCCACTTTCTAGGCTCGAGCTGACATCCAAGAGTTCTGCTGCTGGTTTCCCTCTGTTCTTTGAGGGACAAATGCCAGGAGTCGAGAGGGCTGCTGCTATTGTGCACTTTATTTCTACAGGTCCCCTTGGCGAGGAGCCCCAAGCGCTTTTCAGCCGGTCTGCACGCTGTTTGCAGGTGGTGACGCTGACAGCAGATGGGACAACGTGCTGGGGAGACAGAGGGACGCCCATGCAGGAGCGAGAAGTGGAACTCCCACCTGGGTGTCACCTCTGCTGGGATGAGCGTGCACTGGACTGCGTGATGTGCACTCCCTGCTGCTCACTGCAGGGCTGGTACAGTAAATCTACTGTGAGCTGACGTCCTGTCGAGGGCCAAAACACCAGCTATCTGCACCTGGAGAGCCTTTGGGCACAGGACCTGGGCCCCACATGGAGAAAGCAGAGGGAAAACGAACACACAAAGCCTCCAGTGGAGCTGGGAAAAGAGCAGCTACTAAATGAGTGAGGATGGAGCCGAGCACGACTCCCAAGGCATCAGGGAGCGGACGCTGCGAGGCAGCATTTGGCAGATCTGGGTGAGGAGCAGCTCCCCGGCCCCGCAGAGAGGGAACAAAATGAGTCACCGACACGGAAGGGCAGGAAGGGCGCCTCGGCACACACACACACACACACACAGGCTGCAAGACAGTGGGGTGAAACACTGACATTTATATCGCGATACGCACTAACAGAGCGAGTTCTACCAGCCAATGCATTTTTGCCAAAGCAGAATCACAATTCGTGTGTCCCGGGGAGGGTTTGGGGCCGTGAGCGGGAATGGGGGTACTGGCTTTCCTCCACACAGATCCCCTCCTGCCATCACCCTCCAATCCCCTCGTAAGTTACAAGAGGCTCTTTCCATTGTTCCACACCTTTTTCTTGCTGCTGCAATAAATAAAAAGCCAGTGATGCCCATGCAGAGGAGATGGCAGGCTCTGGTGCTCTCAAACACAGCCGGGTTGTGTAGGGAGTGAAGCCCCACCAGCCAGTCCTTTCCCAGCCAACCCTCACAATGACACCATTCCTGTTGTCCCAGTCCCTGTCCCAAGGGACATCACTCACAAAGCTTTTCTACATCATGAGGCACTGGGTTTTTAGTATGAGGAAGGAGAGCCCCTCCTTGCCCTCCCACAGAACTGCGTGATTATGGCCAGGACAGTTTCTTGCCAGGGAGCAACAAGCAGAGATGAACTCTGAGCGGAGGCGAAGCCATCCTCACCCTCCTTGCGCAGCACCGGGGGGGTTATGGGAGCAGAGGAGAGGCAGGAGCACTCGACCAAGCACTGAACACGGCACCGTGGTGAGCCCAGCCGGCCTGGGAGAGGCTCAGGGCCCACTAGGAACCCTGCCAGGAGGGGCTGGCTCACTGCACACAGCCCTGGGCAGCATCACTTGAGCCAAACGCAGCGAGAGCACAGAGGGAAGCAGGGATTAAATTCGCACACTGCCTTTCTCACACAGGCCTAGAAACCTGAAAGGCTCACAAGGAGCACAATGTGGTTTATCCCGTCTCTCTAAGGGATGTGTGATGGGTGGGACAACTCCTGGGAATCCTCCACTGCAGCCAATAATAAACATTTCATTTTCCACTCTCTTTTGCCTCAGCATCTCCAGCACCTCATTGGAAGTGCGAGCAGCATTCCCTGCAAGCACATCCTGCAAGGCAGTGGAGCTCCAGAGTGCAGAGGCAAGTGAGCCCCAGGGAGAAGCACATCCTTCGCCTGTCTCATAGGGGTCAAGACTGTAATCCCTCCTCTACTCTGAAACTTCCTATTTATCCTCCTGGCAAGCAGAACACTTCATCTTTCCTTCATCTGGGTGTAGATTACATACACTGCAAACAAAACAGACACGACGCATACAACCCAGGCAGAAATCCTGCTATGATAAACCTACAGGGAAAGGGGAATGCAGTGGGGACCTGGAGGAATCCTTCAGTGCCAGGGGACAGAAAACATTCCACACCAGTGCCTTTCGCTATGAGAGGGGGGAACAGACCACACGGTACCTACGTCACCACCACAGGACACCGCGCACGACCCAGACACCAGAGCATGGGGCCAAGTGCCCGCTGAAAGCTCTGTTCCTCACCGATTTACCTGCCGAGAGGAGCTGGTGGGAGCGCAGAGCCCGCTCACCTGGGGAGAGGCACAAAGATCTGCTCTGGCAGGTACAGCCAGGGAGGAACAGACTCTCTTTAAAACGGTTTTCTTTGCAAATCAAGTCATCCATCCACTGGGGCTCTGCCTTTCAGGTCCAAACCAGCTGCTTTCTGAATAAAAGAACCTCTCACTGTTAAATGAAAGGCTGTTTTCATGTGATCATTTGTAGACTACAACCAGCCCTTGTCACAAAAACAAACCAAACAAACCAGAATCCCACTGGGTTGCAGCCCCTGCAGGAGGGCACCTCCCCTCAGGCTCTTCAGATCAGAGGCGAGGAGCAGCGTCCAGGGCAGGGAAAGCTATGCCTTGATTTTGCTTTTTACTGTAAGAGGCTGTTGTTGCTCAAATAAAATGTTTATACAAGTAAAACAGAAGCGGTAAAGAAATATACACCTTGGGATCTGTAAAGCTTCAGAGTGATCCAGGCCTTGCAGACAGGGAAGACTGCTCAGAGGGGTTTCCTTTAGAAAAAAAAGAGATGTAACAGTCACACTTAAAAACCAAAAAGAACAAGAAAAAGCACTGCAGGGAGCCCTGGGGCACAGGCATCGCGGAGGAACGAAGCTTCTCTTCTAGAGGAGCGAGGGAGTGACCGCCCTGTGCGGTGTTTACTGGATAATTAAAATCCTAAACTGAGCAACTGTTAAAAGGCAGTGACACCACACGCAGAGAGGAGCAGAGAACAGGACGGCCAGCAGCACCGGAATGAGACTGCGCCGGGGAAAGCGGTGTGGGAGGGAGGGGAGAGGCACCCCGGGCAGTGGGCACGGGGAAGGTGGCACAGGGACACCTGTGAGCGCTGCACCGCTGGAGTCAACCACTGGCTTCTTTATATCTCTAAACTCATTTCACGCTGCTTCAGAAAGGAGCGAGAGCGCAACACGAGTCACTTAACCCTCTCAGAGAATAAACCCAAGCAACCAAACCAAAAACCAAGCAAACAAACTCTAAAAGGCGGGACCTTAGTTTGGAAAGATGCATCTGTTCCGGCTTTTGCGAGTGGAATGTGATTCTTGTTGATGGGCTAAGACAGCGCACGAGCCCTACAGCCGGGAGCCGCGCGCGGGCAGGCAGACAGGCTACAGGGGTTCTAGGACAACCACAGAGCAACGAGACACGAGAGGGGCACAGAGCGACAGTCCTGTTCTCCTGTTAAATGAGGAATGGTTTAAAAGTAAAACTCGTCTTCAGCTAATTTCCTCCTGCAATAAAACCAACCGAGCCGGCCCTCAATATGTACAAGACCAGTTAAACATCAGCCTTCCCCCTCAAAACACTAGGAACGAACATTCGGTAACATTCTACAATGGAAAGTGCTTTAAGAAAGAAGGATTCTGTAGTGCCAGTGACAGAACTGATCTGATGGGCTGGGTGATGCTGATAGTGCCGGCGACTCAGGCCAGGGCAGCTCGTTTCTCCTCGGGGGTCTCCTCCAGCAGCTGCATGATCAGTTCGTGGAGGGGTTTGCAGATCTTTGCGTAGCCCCCTCCCGTCAGGTGCAGGAAATCAAACATGTCGTGGTAGGAGATGGTGCCATCGGAGTGCACGAAGCCCACGTCCACATCCAGGAGCTGGACGTTGGGCAGTTTGGGGAGCGAGGCTTTCAGCAGATGGTTCACCTTGGCGTTCTTCTGCCGCAGAGGGTTTGGCTTCTCTCCACGAGGTAGCAGGCCCTGGCACAGCAGGGAAGCAAAAAAGAGCTTCAGAGGACTCTGACAGCACAACAACGCCCGCTCTCCCTTGCGATTTGGGCAGCTTGTCCAGATTTGAGAGTCTGTGACAAGGAATTCAGCCCTTGCAGACTTTGTCTGTTCAGATCTAATTAGGAACACAACCACAGGAACCAGACACGCAATAACCGGCCAGGGATCTGCTTGCTTTTCTTATTTCCCCCTTAATATATTGGCTGTAGAAGCTTCTCAGCACTGCACTGAATGCCACCGCCCAGTTCCTCCACTGGAGAGGCACTGCCTGACTACCCAAGACAACGAAGCCGACCAGGACTTCCAATTCCTGCTCTGGACACTGTTTTTTGCCCCCACAGGACTTGTCTAACCACATTTCTAAGTGAGACAGTGCTGTTGCTAATGGGAATGATCAGGATATTAAGAATATGGAACTGTTGTAGTGGGTCCAGAGGAGACTATGAAGACGATAAAAGGCTGGAGCACATTTGATTGAGGACAGGCTGAGAGAGTTGGGGCTGTTCAGCCTGGAGAAGAGAAGGTTCCAGGGAGACACCTGATGGGGCTACAGGAAATCTGGGGAGGGACTTTTTACAAGGACAAGTACTGATAGGAAGAGGGGGAATGGCTTTAAACTGGAAGGGGGAAGATTTAGATTAGACATAGGAAGAAATTCTTTACGTTGCGGGTGGGGAGGCCCTGGCCCAGGTTGCCCAGAGCAGTGGTGGCTGCCCCATCCCTGGAGGTGTTCAAGGCCAGGTTGGATGGGGTTTTGAGCCCCCTGATCCAGTGGGAGGTGTCCCTGCCCATGGCAGGGGACTGGAACTGGATGGGCTTTGAGGTCCCTTCCAACCCAATCCATTCCACGATTCTATGATCGTTCCCATCAGGAAGGGGCCGAAGGGGCAACTCCAGCAAAGCCAAGCAAGGAGAGGAGGTGCACACGAAGCAGAAGGTAAATAAAGTGCCTGCCCTCCCCCACAACAAGCAGTGACTCCCAGTATGGCAGTGGCAGGGACTCAGTTGGCTGTCCCAGCACTCCGACAGACGTACCAGCACGATCACTTTGGCCTGGGGCTGCTGAGCGTTGATCAGGCGCACGATGGCCTCGATTCCCCCTGCCACTTCTTCCGCTGTGTTTTCGTGGTTGTTGGTCCCAACCCAAACAACAATGACCTACAAGGACAAAAAAAAATGTTTGCAGCTCTTTCAAAACGATTCGGAATCGCCTTGGTGACCCTGAATACCCTGCGTAAACATCACCCACGACTCACTGGCTGCCAGTGGCTGCTAAACAAAGTGTTAAGAGTAACACCTCTCTCAGTTCTGCACCACCCAAGTCTCTTCTAAGCCAGCACGGGGCTGCCTGCTTTGGTTTTCTGCTCATACCTTCGGTTTAATGTTCTCCAGCTCCCCATTCTTCAGCCTCCATAGAACGTGTCCTGTGGTGTCTCCACCGATCCCAAAATTCAACGCGTGAAGCGGTGAGAAGAGTTCTCGCCAGATCTGCAATCAGAAACCCATTTGTTGTTTCAAAGCCACATCCTGATCACGAGAGAAGCAATGTTTCCAAGGATGTGGAAAGCAGCCTCAAGGCAGCCTCCAAAAACTCAGTCCACAAGGCATTTAAGACACAGGACGAGAGAGGTGCTGAGGTTCGAGCACATAGCCCTGGCACAAAGGAAAGGAAGTGCTGTCCAGTAGTGATCCACCCAGCTCGTCAGCGACACGAGAGGGCTGGATCTGCCACGGAGCACCATGTCCTGTGCCTCCCTACCAACAAGGCCTCTGGAGGTGGAATCTATAACCTGAACAAATCCTTTTCCTCACCAGGAGACAAACTGGATCACCCTGGGAAGCCACTGGTGTGGAAGACGGCTGCACAGCCACCATCATGTCAGAGCAGAGCTTCTCCTTGCTCCAGGAGAGCTCTAGAAAAGCCAGTGTGCCAAAACCACAGCATCCCAAGTGTGAGAGGGTTAAACGTGCCCTAGCCAGTAAGGTGCACCCACAGAGAACTCAATGACTGCCCTTGGGAATGAGGAATCTGACACCTGGGAACTTGCAAGGGGCTGTGTACGTGTGTTAAACTGGGGGCAGTTGGTGATGGCTTTGGAGAATCTGTGAATGGCTTAAGGACAGGCTGTGGAGCCTTTGTGTGAGCACTGGGAGGTTAAGGTAGGAGGACAGGATAAAACCAAGGGACAGTGGTGAAATCGGAATGGAACAGATGGCACTGTCAATATTAGGTGTGATCATCAGTCACTAGACTAGAGAATCCTCTGGAACCCCACTGCCTCCTGTAGCCATACCTCATACTGCTGCAGCAGCTGCACCATGGAGTCGCCCACGAAGAGCACGTCGGGCTCCTTGTCCTTGCAGTCCAGGACGAATCTGTTGTGCTGTGAAAATCAAGAAGCAGGGTGAATCCTGGCTGAGTGCTTGGCTCAAAGTGCCTCCTCGCTGTCCCTGCTGCAGCACAAAGCCACAGCCGCCCAACCAGCTTCCTTTCCGTGCCATTCCCAAAACTCAGAGAACCCTGAAATGGTTTGGGTTGGAATGGATCTCAAAGCCAATCCAGTTTCAGCCTACAGGAAGGGGCACATCCCACTGGATCAGGGTACTCAAAGCCCTTCTCTGTCAGCTTTGGGGCAACAGAGCTTCCATGGCTCGAGATGCGATCTGCAGGCAGATGTGGTGCAGGCAGCGCTCACCAAACAGCCCCAGCTTCCCAGGAAAGAGGTCCAACCTCGCCTGAGTCCCAGCCTCACCTGTGACATCCACCGGTCATCACCCTGGATATCTTCGGCAGCATGTGGGACCGCGGCAGGATTGGACTCTCCCTGGCTCATCCTGTTCCTGCAGAGAGAACATGTCAGAGGAACTCTCGAACTTGAAAAAGGCTGCCTGGTGACAAACCCCCGACTCCCAGACATTCCCAGCTGACAATTCCCACGTGTTGGGATTCTGTCAGACAACAAAATCCACTTTATGCCAGATAGAAGAGAAAGGAATGGCTTGGGTTGGAAAAGACCTTAAAGCCCATGCAATTCCAATGCACTGCCATGGGCAGAGACACGTCCCACTGGATCAGGGTACTCAAAGCCCCATCCAGCCTGGCCTTAAACACTTCTGGCTCTGCAGATTCTTCCTGGAGGCATCACCAACTGTTACAAACCCCACAAAAAGCTCCTTGTAGTGGCTCCTGAGCTTTGACAGCAACCATAAACCCCTGCGGATCAGCCCCTATTAGAGTCAGGATATTCTGCTCACGGTGGCTGAGCTCTGGTGCTCTGCGAGGATTATCCGCCTGCAGGGGATGGGGAACTATGGCAGTGTCGATCCCGGAGGATCAGCACTGGAATGAGGCCTCCAACAGCGCCCAGCCCAAGCCCTTCCTCGCTCGCATCTTCCTCATCCTCCTCTTCTTCACCTTCCTCATCCCCCTCCTCATCTTCCCCACCTTCCTTATTCTCCTCCTCCTCTTCCTCCTCCCCTTCCCCATCTTCCTCCCCCTCCTCCCACCCGGGCCCTCGGTCCCCTCATGGGGCCACTCCCCCCAACATCCCCCCTGGGGCGCTCTGGGCTCGGCTGGGCTGTGCAGAGCTCGGCCGTGCTGGCGGCCCCAGGCCCCGCACTCACGGCTCCCCCCGGTCCTCCATGCGCTCTCGGCCGGGCGCCACCTCCCCTCGGCCCGGCTCCCACTGCGCCTGCGCCGCCGCGGCTTCCGCTTCCGCCTGATTCGCTCCGCTTCCGCCAGAAGTCCCGCCCACTCTGGCGGGGCAATGACGTCACCCCTGTCGTGACGTCACGCGGCCACACCACTGCTGTTCTCACTGCGGGCCTCGGCAGCGCGGGCCCGCGGGGCCGCCCTGACCTGAGAAGCGGGCCGAGGTGGAGGGATGGCTCCGCGTTTGCCGTTCCCCGTTGTTTTGGCTTCAAAACAAGGACAGGGCGGGGCTCGCCGTGGGGGCGTTGCGGGCCAATGGGGACCAGGGGCGGGCGACTCCCGGCCAATGGGGAGCAGCGGCAGGCGGGGCGTCGTGGAGTTGAACGGGGTCTGCGAAACCCAATGAGGTGCGCCCGGGGGCGGTACCTAGCCAATTGCACGGCCTGGGGCGGGACCAGCTGAGACCAATGGTCAGTTTGCGCGGCGGCGGGGCGGGACAAAAGTTATCCAGTAGAACGCGGCGGGGGACGCGCTCCGCCAATAGAAAGCGTCAGGAGGTGGCACCCATAGATGATGCCGGTCCAGGGGCAGGATTAGAGAACAACCAATAGAACGCTACAGGAGCGGTGCTCGACCAATGATAACCAGTGTGGGGCGGGACCAGCAATAACCAATGGGATGCTGCGGAGGACGGTACTAATGATAACCAATAGGACGCTGCGGAGACGTTGCTCAGCCAATGAAACGCATCAGAAGGCGGGACCAGCGCTAACCAGTAGAGTGAGGCAGAGGCACCTCCCAGCCAATGGTGGGCGCCGCCGGGCGGTGACTGGCGTTGGCGTCACGGCGCGTTGCTATGGCAGCGCCCCCCCCCCTCGATGAGCTCACGCGGTGCCGCAGCCCCGCGGGGGGGGCAGCGCTCCTCGCTCCAAGATGGCGGCGGCGGCTGCGAGCGCGGGGGGGGCGGCCCCGGCCCCAGCGCCCCGGCTGCCTCCGGCCCCGCCGCCCCCCCCTCGCATCGGCTACTACGAGATCGAGAGGACCATCGGCAAGGGCAACTTCGCCGTCGTCAAGCTGGCCACGCACCTGGTGACCCGCGCCAAGGTGAGCCCGGGGCGTGGGGGCACGGGACCGGGGGGGGCACCGGGACCGGAGGGGCGGGGAAGGGGAAGCGGGGTGAGGGGACCGGGATCCCTCGGCCTCGGGAATCCCCGCTCTGGGAACGCCAAGGCCGTTGGGATTGAGGTTCCAGGGCTCCCAGGGCTCTTTCCTTTGGGATCTTCCAGGACTCCCTGGAATTCGGCTTTTTTGGGTTTTCCACGGTTTTCATGAATTCATTTTTTTGGGAGCTTCCAGGGCTCTCGGGAATTTCAGTTCTGGGTACTCCAGGGCTTTCAGTAATTCCTCTTTTTGGGGTATCTTTTAGGGCCTTGAGGAATTCTAATTCTGGGTGTTCCAAGGCCTTCAGGAATCTCTCTTTTTGGGGTCTTCCAGGGCCTTGAGGAATTACAATTCTGGGTATTCCAGATCTTTCAGGAGTTAAAGGTTTTGGGGTGTTAAAGGGTTTGAGGATTTCCTGGTTTTGGACCTTCAGGCCTCTCCAAAATTCCTGCTTTTGGATCTTCTAGAGCTCTCAGGATTTCCTCTTTTTTGAGGTCTTCCAGAGCCTTGATTTTTTTCAGGTCTTTCAGGAATTTCTCTTTTTGGGTCTTCCAGGGCTCTCAGGAATTCTGCTTTTTAGTGTCTTTCAGGGCTTTCAAGAATTCCTCTTTTAGAGTCTTGCAGGGCCTTGAGAATTTGGGATATTTCAGGTCTTTCAGGAATTCCTGGGTTTGGGTCTTCCAGGGCTTTCAGGAATTCCTCTTATGGGTATTCCAAGGCTTTCAGAAATTAATCTTTTTAGGAGTCTTCCTGGCCTTGAGGAATTCCTCTTTGCAGGGTCTTACAGGGCCTGGAGGAATTCTATTTCTGAATATTCCAGGAGTTCCTCTTTTTGGGGTCTTCCAGGGTTTTTTTTTCAGGGAAGGGCCCCAGATCCTTCAATTTGTCGAACTTCTGTTTTTTTTCCTGAATAAGTATGGAAAAGTAATTCCAGGGGCTGTTTGTTAACAATCAGTCATCTAACACCTCATTTTGGAGGTTCCCTTTGGAATTGGGTTGTGTTTCCCTGTTGTGGATAATCAGGTGTCTCCTAGGGTGCTGGATGCTGCGCTCTGCCCTGCGCTTCCGAGCGTTGCCGGTGGAAGCGGGTGATCCATTGGGATCTTTCCAGCGTGGGAAGCCAGTCTTTGCGAGCGGAGATTGTTCCCATTTCCAGGCTCCCTCCTTCAGCCAGGGTTGCTTTCAAGCTGTGCTTTGTGCAGTTCTGAGGTGGAGAGCGTGTGATGCATGGGAATGGTTGGGTTTTCCAAGGAATGGCCTAGCGCACACAGATTTTGCCTGGAATCCTGTTGATATGGACAGGACTTTTTCTGAAATGCATTGGCAGGCCTGGATTTTACTCTGCATTTAGGAATGATATGAGAGGATGCTGAGCTTGCAAAGCCTGTGCGTGGATCCCCAGTGGTTTTCCCTCATTCCCATGGCAGGATAATACATTGTTGGCTTTTGGAAGCAGCGCAGCTTTTTCCTGGTGGATTTAGTTGTCCCGCAGAGCTGAGCAGAACTGGAAGCACAGAATCATGGACGGGTTTGGAGTGCTTGCATGTTCCCCTGTGTGGAGGAGATGCAATCCCTCTGAACTCCGAGGGCTCTCCGGGACCTGTCCTGGAGCAGCTGCTGTCTCTGTTCCGCTGTGGGAGGCTGAGCTGGAATAGCTCGGAGCTGAAACTTGACCTGGAAGCTTTCTCAACTCCGAGGTCAGGTTTCCTTTCAAATCTCGGCCCGGGAAGAGCGGTGGGAGCAGATGGGTTGTTCTTTGCCTGCGCACCCTGTGTGTTGTTCTGGTGCTTTTCCCTCACTGGTGGAGCTGTTACCGGTGACTCTGGGCTGGGATTGGGGAAGGAGAGAGGGCCTGTGGGACTTGTGAGGCTGGAGGGGAGGTGGAGGTGTGAAATGTGTCAGGGAAGGACCAATCCGGATGGGAAGGTGGTTTGGGACAGCAGTGGGAATACAAACCAACACTGCCTGGAGCTCAATTTAATTGTGGTGACCCTTGGAATGGTTTGACTGAATGGGAATGCTGCAGAGGAATGGGAAAATGTCCCATTCTGAGGTCTGGAGGAATCCTTTGATCACAAAATGCGGCTGGATTGCTGGCAACCCTTTCCCGAGAGGATCTCTTCCCACAGCAGTTGCACGGGAGAGTCAGGGCCACATTCCAATGGAGCGAAACCCTGTGCAAACTTTACTGTGTGTCCCATTCCCTTGGAGAAAAGCTGCTTTGCTCCTCACGGCCCCTCCGTGGGGGCTTGCCTGGTGTCTGCACAGGAATTCTGATGTCAGTGTCTGCGTAAGCTTCAAACCATACCATGCCGTTGTCGTTTTTGAGCTTTTCCAGGAGGTGGGTTTTGGGACTGTGAGGGCTCGTGTCTGTCGCTCCTGTTGGTGAAGTGTTGTCCACTTCCATTTCCTGTGGATGATTCCCAGGTGAAGCGGACTCTGCCATGGCATCCACAGATAACAGGATGGGCACTCCTGGCTTGTGTCCCCTTTTCCCTAGAAAAGAAAAGCAGGGAATGGTTTAGTGCTGGGATTTCTCCAACTGCTTTGAAACGAGGAGTACATTTGTTTATGGAGAGGAGTAGAGCGCGTGCTGGAAGGGACCTAAAAGCCCATCCAGTTCCAACCGGAGGGACACCTTCCACTGGATTAGGGGGCTCCAAGCCCCATCCAGCCTGGCTTTGAACACCTCCAGGGATGGTGTAGCCACCACTTCTCTGGCCATGGAAGTTGTTCAGTCCCTGTTCTGCTTGTTTTGTCAGGAGGGCCTCGCATGGTCACCACTTTTTAATCGTTTCCCTTTGTTTTTCAGTGCTGGTGGTGCTGCCCCTGTCCTGCTAACGATCTGCCCTGGCTGTAAGAAAGGCCAGTAGTCGTGGATCGCTGATTCCTTGGCATCTCTCCTCCTGCTGCTCGCGTACCCTTTGTTCTCATCGCTTGTCTGCTGCAGGAGAGCAGTGTTGTAGTTCTCACTTGGCCTGGAGGTTGGGTCAAAGCCTAAAAGCTGGGAATGGGCTTTGGCTGATGGCGGTACTGCAGCGGGGATGGCGGGGAATGTTCCGTAGCCCCCCCGGTGGCACTGGCTGTGTCTGCTGCAGGCTGAAGCAGTTCTGTGCTGCGTTACAATGTTCTTCGTGGTGTAGCAAATAAGGTTTGATTATCAGGAGACGAATGCAGGAGCACGATTCGATTCGAGACCTGGCTGCTGCTGGCTCAGTCTGGCACTGGGAAGAGGTGGGAATGGGGCCGGGAGAGCCAGCGGGTGGCAGTGATTTTTATTCAGGGATAGGGTGAACCGATGAATCTGGGCATGTGTCCTGCATAGGGAATAGCCCAAAGGAGCCATGGTAATTAATACCTACTTAGCTTAAATGAGGGGTGCTTCTTCCATACCTCTTCCCCCTGGCTGCCTCCCACCTCTCTTCTAGAATCCATTCCTCCTAATTATGTGCTGGAGGTTCGGGGCTGCCATGGAGCAGACAAGGAGAAGCTGTGGGAGAAAACCAAGCACCACGCAACAGGTTCTGGTGTCTCTGGACTGGTACAGGAATTGCCCCTGAGAGGAAAGGGAGTGGGAAGAGGATGGCTGTGGTGTGGAAAGTGATTGGTGCCTCTTTTCCTGGAAGAGAGATTTGCGAACACTGCAGAGGCCTCATTAGTGTTTCTGGAGCTGTGTTCTCCTCTGTGCTTGACGGAGGAATCGCGTTCGAGGGAAATAAGGGAACAGCAGAGTGTTGCTGGGAGACTGCGCTCCTCCCAAATTGGATGTTTTCGTGGAGAAGCAGCAACTGCGTGTCTTTCCCCACATCCTGTACCGGCCACGTGCGATCGCGATAGAAACCTGCTGGCCCGAGCAGCTCAGCCTCTCGTGCTCGTCAGGATGATTGTGTAACGGCTCCGTGTTCCCTCCCTGGAAATGAAGCTTTGGGAAGCTGCTCCAGCCTTGCCAGCAGGGTGGAAGCGATCTTGTAGTGGAAGTTCTCCCTGGCTGGACAGATTCTTGTGTGAATTGTGACCTCCCCTTGTGAGTGTGGTGGGTCCCGCTGTCCGTCTGCCTGGTGCAAGGCACTGCCATCAGCCAAGCATCTACGAGCAAGGGTTAAACTGACTCAGGTGTCTCCCTGTGGAGCCTGTGCAGGTCTAAGTAGGGCGATTGGGGAACTCTCTAGTTAAGCCACTGTGCTCGTTTATGACAGATCTGGCCCTTCTCCCGATCCCGACCCAGGGGTTTCATGTGCTGCTTTAATGCTTAAATGAAGAAACCACTGAAAACTGATTCATCCTTAGTCACCGTGTGTCTTTTTCTAGCAACTCCGACCCCGAGTCTGTGTGGCTGAGGCTGAACCTCACCCTCCCTGTTAAATGGCCATCAAAGGGGTTCCACAAAAAGGGAATTGTGTGGCTTCAGCCAAGTTTCAAAGTAGTCGAATCATTCTATCCCACACAAACAAACTCCCACACCCAGTGGAGCTGACACGTTGCGCTCAAAAATAGCGCAGCGATTGCCTGTGTGTGCGGGGGGAGCTGAGCTCCTCTCCACTCAGTGGCAGCGTTCAGAGGATGGGCAGGAGATCCTGGGATGGCACCAGCTCCAGGTGGATTGTTGGCTTTCCCGGGATGTTCATCAGCCAGGTGTTATCCTGAAGTATTTAATTCCAACGCACACAGGTCCTGATGGTGCTGAAATGTTGCAAGTGCTTTTGGTTGTCTCAGTGGCTTCTGTGGACAATGCCCAGCCTGGGTGGCTCAATCCAGGTGTGGGGCTCTCCTGACATTGAGGAACTGTGAGAAAGACTTGGTCCTTGCTTCTCCAGTCCCTCCACCTGCTGGGCAGGACCTTATGGGGAAGCAGGCTGAGCACTGCACTCCTTGGCCGTCAAGCTTGGATTATTGTTGTAAACTGGTTGTCCCTTGCAGGTGGTGAGAGCACAAACACTCTTCCCAGAAGTGTGTTCTTTATTAAAGGTTGGGAATGCAATGGGAGTTGTGAGCGCCAGCGTTGGTCTTGTGCAGCTTAAGGTACCGACCCTCTGTGCCGTGGATGGGCAGCGCTTGTGAGGGGTGCTGGAGGACGCTTCACTGGGAAAACCTCCACATAGGAGCTGGAGTTCCTGAGAATCCCTTGGAGGAGGGGCAGGCACCCAGGAGAACACAGCAGGGACATGGATACCTGTGCAGAGCGCTCTGCTGGCGCAGTGGAAGGCACAGGTGAAGTGGGGTGCATTTCACCTGGCTTTGGATATGGTCGGCTCATGGGAGAAGCAGCCTTGGCCGGAGGGTGGTTGGGCACAGCCTGGAACAGGCAGGCAGAGTGAACTGCCCTTCCCAGTGACTGGAGTGGGAGCTTGGTGTCACCAACTTCCCAAAGCCAGGCAGCCAAGCCCTGTCGTGGCTGTCTGTGCATGTGGAGTTGTTGTCCTGGCTTGTGGATGGATTCAGTGCCTGCCCTGAGCTCCCATGCTGTGGAACGCCGAGGACACTGTGGAACGCCGAGGATGCCATGGTGCTGATGTTTTCATTGCGGTCCAGTATCCACTCAGCATTGGCAGCTCTGCCTTCAGCTTCTTAAAGCATCTGATGCCGTTATAGTCCATTAATTATCGCGTTTCGAAGATCGTTTAGAAGAAAAGGAGTCTCTGTAGGGCATCAGCGTGCAACTGCGGGCCTGGAGCTGGAGGCTGGAGTGGTTTGACAGGGAGCCAGGCGCAGGGCGACTGTCGGAGCTCCATTAGAGCGCACGCCTCGGCGCTGCTGGGAATAGAAGAGAATGTGGGGCCGCGGCAGCGGATTAAAGTGTTTCAATTAAAGGCTGGGTTTGGAGGCTGCCGATGTCTGCTGCCTTTCAGCAAGCAGATAGATGCTTCGTGCCTCCTTCCAGTAACTTTTAAAATATGGTCAGCCCTGTTGAAAGTAGCTAGGAATGAGGCGAATCCAGGGAAGTGCTTTCAAGGAGGAGAAAGCCCACGTGTATTCCTGCAGGACAAACTCATAAGGTATTTCCTTTCCTCAACAAATCACTCTCTAGCTGACTTGGAATCATGGAATGGTTTGGGTTGGAAGGGACCTTAAAGCGCATCCAGTTCCACCCCCCTGCCGTGGGTGTTTCACAGCGTCGCAGCCTTTTAATGGCAGGACTGAGGTGATGAGCTCTCCGTGATTGTGTGTGAAGGTTGCTCAGATAATGCACTGGATTGCAGCAGGGGTCCCAGTCTGCAGCCTGCTCCCATCTGTGGGATGGAAAGATGCCATCTGTCCAGGTACGAGGCTGTTCCTGGAGGCTGTGGGAGCCTGGAGTGGTGCTGCTGCCCAGGTTGCCCTTGCCAGGGCAGCGCGTGCCAGTGTCCAAGGGGAGGGAAGTGTAGCAGTTTAGATCTGGGATATGTACTGTGTTGGACTGGCAGTGGAGAAACGGGGTGGAAGAACACCGCTCCTCACCCGTGTGCCTGAACTCTCACAGAGGGAATTGGCCGTGCGCTCCTTTAGCTGGCAATGCCACTTCCCACCATGCCTTTGTTCCCTTCTCCTCTGTGCTGTATCTGTATAGGAAAGGTTTTAAACTTATCCTTGCCGCGAGGCCTGGGATCACTGCTGCCCTGTCCACTGTCTGTATCAGGAATGTCCACTGCATGGGCTTGTGCACTGCCATGATGGAAAGGGACCCTGGTCTTTGACTTTGTTTGTGGTTCCCTTTATGCTGGAATAGTTGGTGCTACAGGAGCGTGTTTGCCTTTTGGCTGGTCACCATAAAGCTTCCCAAATTTTAGTTTAAGCTCAGCAGCACCAGCAGCAACTGAAGCTGAAGGGTGTTTGATTGTGCACTTGGTCTTTCCTCTCCAGCCGTGCTTGTAGGAAATCCTTGGGCTGTGATCCCCCGAGTGGCTCTGTCAGGGTTATCGGCTGGGCTGGGGCACTGCTGACAGATTGGGCTCCTGGCAGCTCCCGGCCAGGGCTGCTCCTGCCCTACGCCAACGCAAGCGCTGCCTGCTTACACGGGAGCCCCGTGGGCTTGACAGGGAATTGCTCTGGCCTGCCTGGAAAGATGGGAAGGATAACGTGGTGCTGGGGTGTCGGTACGGTTTTTCCTTACTGGGTGGGATAGTGTGCCGCTGGAATTTTTCCACTTACAGATCATCCCAGTGGCTTCCTTAGATCTTGGAGCAGCCTCCAAGTACTGAAAGGGGCTGCAGGAGAGCTGGGGAGGGGCTCTTGATCAGAGAGTAAAACACATTGTGGGAATGGCAGGTATCGAGTCCATCTTGAGGATGTCAGCGTGCTGTGCTCTGAGCAGAGCTGCACATTCCGTGCTGCAGAACCTGGGTTTGCACAAGTCCTGTGGGAGCTCTTGCATCTCACCAGTTGGCACCGAGTGGGAGCTGATGCGAGAGTGTGTCTGGCAGCAGGGACTTGGCGCTCCGAGGCTGGCTGGCGCGTTGTCCCAGGACTGGGATGCTCAGTTGTCGCAGTCACAATCAGGACAGGCCTTTGTGTATTCCTTCTAGACCAGCATTTTTGGATGAGGATGAAATTTTTTGACCTTCTGTAGGGCTTAATGTACAGACAGAAGGATTTAGGATGCAAGTAAACTCTTCAAAAGCATATCAAGTCTTCCACATCCTGAGCAATCCCGAATGGAGCACCTAAGGCATCCTGATGTAGACGAGGCAAGGAGAGATTTGATTTAATAGCAGAAGTTGCCCTTGGAAGATGCTGCTGGCGAGGTGACCAGGGATGGGCAGCATGTGGCCAAATCCATTCTTCATTTGGGCACTGTGGGTGGTGGTGGCGGGGTTCCTTGTTGCCGCACGGATAAGCGGTGCAGTGCAAAGCATCTGTGGCTTGTAGTGCAGCAGGAAATCAGTAGGAAAACTCAGTGTGTTGGAGCTTTCACCATGGCAACAAATGCCGGCTTCCAGCGCCGCCAGACAGGAGCGGGTCAGGTCTGGCAGAGTGAGGTGGGAGCCTTCTCCCGGCCGTGTCTCCCGATCCTGCCCCGTCATCCCTGGGCAGGAAAAAGCTGCCTGCGCTGTCAGGGGCTGCAAAGGTGATGCTGAATATGAGTCTGGCATCAGGGACTCGAAGTGAGCTCTGCCAATCTCCTCACTTCAGCAAAGCCTCAGAGTTGCTTTTTAAAGGCTGCAGTGATGGGAATGTTTGATGGACTGCAAGCAGTTGTTCAGTTGTTTCCCTTTCCTGGATAATTGTCAGTAAATACCAGCCAGGGGTTGTATGGCTGCTCTGTACGACTGTGCCTGACTCAGTTCCTTCATTCTTAGGCTCTTCCTCTTGAATTTGTAAACAGTCATGAAAACATGGAATGGTTTGGGTTGGAAGGGACCTCAAAGCCCATCCAGTTCCACCCCCTGCCATGGGCAGGGACATCTCCCACTGGATCAGGGAGCTCAAAGCCCCATCCAGCCTGGCCTTGAACACCTCCAGGGACAGGGCAACCACCATTTCTCTGGGCAATCTGGGTCAGGGCCTCCCCATCCTCACAGGAAGGAACTTCTTCCTAAGGTCTAATCTAGGAGTCCACAGGCTGCACTGGCACCGAGTCCCATCCTGATGACAGACCATCACCTTGTTCATCCACCTTTTCATTCTGTGCATCCGAGCATTTTCAGCTCTTTAGTGAGTTTTTGGCCAGAAGAGTTGAGTGACATCAGCATCGATGCAGGGAAGAGCCATCTCTGCCCCTGTCCCCCCAAGAGCATCTCTCAGCACTTCTCCCTGTGTGGCCTGGTCCCAAGTCGTGGTGGGCTAAATTGCAGCTGGCTTGGATTGATGTTGCCATGGTGCTGCTGCTCAGAAGTTTTTCTCCTCCTAATTGAGTGGGATATTAAAAGGTCTTGGGTGCCAGAGCAGTGGCGAAATGGCAATTCCTGCAGGGCTTGACAGGGACTGTGACTATCGCATGGTGCGTGAGAAGTGGTTGTGGCTGGAGGATAGGCACCAGCTCTGAGCTGGGCACTGCTCGGACTCTGGAGGAGCTTGGGATGAGGTGCCGGGCAGGGAGTGCCAGCTCAGAGCTGCTCACAGCATGTGCTGCCTGCCCTGCTCTGTCTGCTGCCATGGCACGTCCCGTCGTGATGTCCAGCTGTGACCAGGGCTGGACAGCTCGGCCCTTGGCAGGGAAACACTGCTTTCTGGCAGATTTGCATCCCGAGCCCCAAGTCAGCAGTTTGGGGTTGGGTGCCCTGGCTTGTTGGGGTGAGTCATTGTTCAAAGAGCCACCGGCAGGAGCTCGCCTGAACACGAGGAGCTCTGCGGGGGCACCCAGCTGGCTGTTTTCGAGGAGTTCTGTGTCTGCGAGGGAGACAGCAAACCGTGGGGTTTTTCCCCACATGTAGGGCTCCAAGCTCAAAAACCTTATGCTGGTTTCTGTGGGACCTGTGAATTCCTTGTTAAATCTTAAAACTGGATACATATGACAGTGTTTCTCAGTGTACTTCGGTTTCCTCTTGTTTGTTTATTTAAAAGCTGGCTTTTAAGAGTCTCCTCTCCTTTCCTAAGTCTCCTGAAGCAAAATGCTGTTGTATGGCTTTGATGTGCTACCATGAGAAGAACCATGTTCCTTCTACTCTGAAAGAGCCTTGACCCTTTTCGTCATCGACCTCTGCTCATGGGAAGAGCAAATCCACATGTGGGGAAGGCAAGTGTGCCTGCAGAGTCTTCCAGCTCTCAGCTCACTTGTGGTTCTCTGGCTGCACCCAAGTATCCGTCGTGGGTGCCCATAGGTGGGAGGGAGGTGGGAAATGGCATCTACAGGCTAAGGGAGGAGGAGTTGTGCTGCCTCTCGTGTTGGAGCTGGGGTTCTGTGTAGGAAGGAACGCAAGATTTGTATCATCAAAGCCTGAAAGCAAGAGGGAACATGATTTTGTAGCCTAGCGATGAGGGAACTCCCCTGGGAGGGGACAGTCATCAGCTTCCAGCTGTGCTCCAGGGACTGTTGATGCGTTGTGTGTTGAACTGCTGGATAAAGCACGTCCAAGCTGCCGCCTCCCAGAGAAGCCTACGAGTTTGTGGGGCTCAGCTGGAGGGTGTGCTGGGTGCCTGGCTTGGTTTCACTGCTGTCACCTTTGCAGATGGTTAGGTTTAGGACAGGGACTTTGGTTGTTTACATCAGGCTGCAAACTGCTGAGTTACTGTAGCTTGCTGAATTAAATCCATTGCTGCTTACCCAAGTCCTGCATCCAGCTCTGGAGTCCTCAGCACAGGAAGGTTGTGGATCTGTTGGAGAGAGTCCAGAGGAGGCCATGGAAATAATCTGAGGGCTGGAGCACCTCCTGGACAACGACAGGCTGAGAGAGCTGGGGTTGTTCAACCTGGAGAATAGAAGACTGTGGGGAGCCCTTAGAGCAGCCTCCCAGAACTGAAAGGGGCTCCAGGAAAGCTGGGGAGGGGCTCTTGGTCAGGGAATGCAGGGACAGGACAAGGGGGAACGGTTTTGAGCTGAAAGAGGGGAGATTCAGATGAGATCTTATGAAGAAATGTTTCCCTGTGAGGGTGGGGAGGCCCTGGCCCAGGTTGCCCAGAGCAGTCATGGCTGCCCAGTCCCTGGAGGTGTTCAAGGCCAAGTTGGATGGGGCTTGGAGCCCCCTGATCCAGTGGGAGGTGTCTCTGCCTGTGGCAGGGGACTGGAACTGGACGGGCTTTGAGGTCCCTTCCAGCATTTACCGCTCCATGGTTCTATGACCTGCCGGGATTAACCACCGCCAGGAGCACCTCCGGTCTCTGCCAGGGCAGTACAATGTGCGTGACCTCTGCCTGACTGAAAATGTAAAGATCATGGTGTGTTAGGCAACTTGTAGAAGAAGAGGAGGTGGTTACCAGGAGCTGCAAGCTGGTGGAGGATGACTTTTGTTTAAGTCAGAAGTGAAAGCAAGGTTCTTAATCATGAGACCTAAACTTAAGTATCTGAATTGCTTCATGAGAGTGAGAGTGATGTGAAAAGACAGAGGAGTAGGGAGCAGTTTCCAGTAAAGCTTGAACCACTAGGAGTTCATCAGAACCTCAGGAAACCTTGCTGGGTGTTTATTGGTACAGAAACCCAAACAGGGGCTGCAGCTCAGGAGAAGTGTCCTTTTATTTGATATTATTTTAATTTGACGTTGATTTGTAGAAGGTGGAGGGAAGAAGCCATCTGATCACTCAGCGAGGTGTGCATAGCTAGCTGCTCACTATCAGGAGTGGAAGCTATGAGGGCGTTGTTGCATAAAGCAAGCCTGGTCCTGTAACCCTTTGTTTAGATAAAAGATAGCGAGAGCGTTGGCAGTGACCTGCAGTCACAGCGCGTGGTGACTTAATGAGCCCTCGCTGCTTGGCTGCCCGGCTCGGCTGGAGAGGTGCGCGAGGGCAGGAGCGCCGCGGAACCCTGCGGGCAGGAGGATCTGTCACCATACGGGGATGTGCGCGTGGGTTTATGGCACATGAGCTTTGTTTCCGAGGTGTTGTTCTCACTCGCTTCGAGCCGTAGGCTCTGTGGAGGCTTCCTCATCCCTGGGCTGGTCCTTGCTCCTCCTAGACAGCCGCTCCGGGTGGAGAATCCTGTCCTTAGCAAGCACCCTGCAACCGGGCGGGCGGTGGCAGTGCTGGCTCTGGCTGGGCATCCAGCTGGCTGTCGGGCATGGAAGCTGCTTGGATGAGATGGATCATCTTGGGCTGTGAAGGGATGAATGTTTTCCTGGCACACACCAACTCCTCCATAGAAGGCTGTCGGCTTGCGCGGAAGAGGAAGGGTCTGAGCTTTGCATAACAGCTCTGTCCGCTTAAAGGGTGCAGAAACAAGTGTTGTGACTGAGGGCTGGAGGACAGGCTATGAGGACAGGCTGAGAGAGCTGCGATTGTTCAGCCTGGAGAAGAGAAGGCTTCGGGGAACCTTAGAGCAGCCTCCCAGGACTGAAAGGGGCTCCAGGAAAGCTGGGGAGGGGCTCTTGATCAGGGAGTGCAGGGGCAGGGAGAGGGGGAACAGTTTTAAGCTGAAAGAGGGGAAATTGAGATCTTAGGGAGAAATTCTTCACGATGAGGGTGGGGAGGCCCTGGCCCAGGTTGCCCAGAGAAGCTGTGGCTGCCCTATCCTGGAAGGATGAAGCTTTGAGCCCCCTGATCAGGGGGGTGGGACTGGATGGTCCCTTCCAACCCAAACCATTCCATGATTCTATGACTGAGCTAGAGGCTGATTCCAGGGATATCTCTGCTGGTGATAAATCGGAACAGCTTCGGATCTATCCATGTGCTCTCTTCATCGCATTACTTCTCAACAGACCTGAATGCAGTTGAGGAGGGGTTTGAGGAGGGTGTGTGGCATGGGAGAGAGTCCAGCTTCCCTCCTGTTGGGGTGAATTTGTCACCCATCTACCTGACTCCTTGCAGAAGGGCGATGCAGAGAGCTGGCTCAGCTTGTGTGCTGTTACGTTTCAGGTCATAAAATATGATGGGATCATAAAATCAAGCGGCACGAGGAACTCACAAGTTCATTCTGTAACCCCTCGTAAAGAACGAGCCGTGTGTAGGATTGCCGTGGTGCTCAGTCTTTGTAAATAAACGTCCTCAAACTGCCCCTGCACCAACTCCGGTCTCCAACAGGGCAGCCGCACTCCTGGCTGCAGCTTTGGAGCCTGGGAAAGCGTGCGTGCAATGCAGAGTTTGTGCTATTTTCAGCCAGGACTGCGTTGTTTCCCTCTTTACTCTGTAGGTGAGGAGCTGCAGTGCTCCAGCAGAGCCTCCATCAGCTACAAGACAGGGAATTACCTGTAGTGCCCGCAGGAGCATGCGAGTGCTGCCGTGTCTTCAGGTGCAGCAAGAATGGGGCAGAGCTGAAAACCTGCCTCAAATCCCATCCCCTTTGAGGCTCAGTGGCTGGGAGATGGCCCTGTTGCACCGAGTTCTTACATCTGAACTGGTTTAGGCCTTGCTTTATGCTTATTATGGCTCTTACCTGGTTGCTTTGTACTGCAGCTGATAAGTTATTGATGCTGCTCCTCCTCCTTTCCCCACACCTCTGCAGCAAGGTGCAGTGGAGCGGGATGAGTAATGCTTTTTCAAGAAGCGTTACTCTAACCTTTTATGCTGGATGCATCGAGTGAACGTTTTAATCTCTAGATTTTCCATTGCACTGGGATGACTGTACATTCCTGTCAAATGATTCACTCGATTAACATAACTTCTTTGTGAACCAAAATATCTCCTCAGCCCCTTGGAGCAAAGGGTTGTGAAGCACAAACCTAGCGGCGTTGTTGAACCCTCTGCGCTCTCCACAGCTGAGAGCTGCGCATAAACAGGTCGGAGTGTGAGGCTGTCCTTTCTCTCCCCCTACCAAGTGCCCTTGGTTCCCTCACATTCCATTCCAGTGACGTTGGAAAGATTTTTTTCTTCCATTCTCCCCAGAGGGATGGAGCAGAACTGTTTACCCTCGGCTGGCCAGCTTCCCTGGGCAGGAGAAAGCCAGGTCCTCATGTACAGCGGGAGGAGCGGAGAGCATGGCCAGGGAGACCCTGTCAGAGCTGGGATGTTCAATCCTCATCCTGTGCGGTGCTGTGCTGCTGTTTATGTTGCTCCAGGAAAGCTGGGGAGGGGCTCTTGATCAGGGAGTGCAGGGATAGGATGAGGGGAAATGGTTTTGAGCTGAAAGAGGGGAGATTGAGATCTTAGGAAGAAAAGTTTTGCTGTGAGGGTGGGGAGGCCCTGGCCCAGCTGGCCCAGAACAGTGGTGGCTGCCCCATCCCTGGACGTGTTCAAGGCCAGGTTGGAAGTGTCCCTGCCCATGGCAGGAGGTTGGAACTGGACAGGCTTTGAGGTCCCTTCCAACCCAAACCATTCCATGATTGCTGCTCAGACCAGGTAGCGCTGCTGTCTGTGCAGATTTGGATTTGGGTCTCTTGGCACATCCTGTGTTTGGTGACCGGAGCAGTGGAGCGGTGCTGAGCCTTCTGTAAGCAGAATCCTGCGCCTACTTTGCTGCGGATGCTCTTGTTGGGCAATTGTGTCCTAACGTTATCCGGGCAGCAACTGGTGAGCTCGTGGCTGTTCTGCGGGCGCTGCTGTTCCTGACATTTATGCTGTAGTCTTGTGATAGTCCAGGTTTAGAAGGCGAGCAGCTTGTTTTCCCGGACGCGTCACTCGATATCCGTACAGTGTGAGCTCCCTGCTGAAATCCACTCGGACTGTGCAGTGCAAAGGGATGAGCACTTGGAAGCGATAGAGCTCCAGGGCCTTTCCCTGCTGCTGTTCCCAGTTAGGAGCTCTTTAAGAAACCAGTCCTGTAAGAGAAATTGGATCCTGACTTGGCAGCCCACGCGTCTCATCCTGGGCAGATGCAGATGTTGCATCTTGGAACAATTTACTCCCGGTTGTGTTCAGGGCTACCAGAGTGGCTGTTGGTTCCCACATGTGGAGCAGGGTTTCAGAGGGTAATTTGAACAAATGGAGTGCCACTTCCAATTCCTCAGGCTTCTAGGTTAGGAGCCAAAACTGTTCTCCAGGCTCCAGTTTGCCCATCCCGGCTGCATCAGTTCCCGCATGGTCTGCCAAGTTTGCAGCAAACTCTCTGGGGTCCCCTTCCGAGGATACACAAGTGGTTTGGGCACTGGTGAGACCACAGCTCGAATCCTGGGACTGGATGAGCTTGGAGTTCTATTCCAGCCTTAATGATTCTATGGCTTGAGCTTTGTTCAGCGGAGCAGCGAGGGCAGGGACACGGAGGCACTGCAGCTCTGGGAAGTTGGACATATCTAGCCTTGGAGCTGACAGGAAAGCCCTGTCCTGGTGGATGTACGGAGCTCACCTGCCTTGTTGGAAGTTGCAGGGACTGTGCAAGCTTCCAGCTGCGCCTTCACTTTCGTCATGGCTTGTTGGGTTTGTGTTGTAAGAACGGTTTATCTCTGTGAGCGTGTTCACCAACACCACGATGCTCTAGGATGCACTCAGCGCTTCTGGAGAGTGCTGGGCACTGCCGTTAGAAATGCCTGTTATCCATGGGGTACAGCCAGCGAGAATTCACAGGGAGCACACTGCCCCCAGGTTTTGTGGCTGTTTGAACGGGAGAGTTACCAGAATATACAGCTCTTCTGCCTTTTCATACATCCTGCTGAGCTGTAAGACCTGGGATAAAAACAATAATCCAAAAGCTGCCGCAGTTTGGTCTTGGAAGGTTATGTGTTCTGTCGACTGAATGAGGAATCGAGCTGTGTCATCAGCTTCCCAGTGCGATCGCTGCTGTGAGAGGTGGGAAATACAGCAAAATGGGAAAACCACTGTGTGTTTAAACTGGTAACATGTGGGAGGTAGTAGGGTTTGCTGTGCAGACCCTCCCCAGGGACGCACATTGCAATGATCATCGCCGACCTCTTCTCTGCGTTCCTGTCCTGCCCGTGGTTCCTGGAGCTGGAAGCTCTCGGCTGCGAGGCCCTTGGGCTTCATGCGCAAGGAAAAGCTCAACTGCTGCAAAGCTGTGCACTGCAGCCCTGATTTGAAGCTCCAACTGGATCTGCAGATTGGCTTTATTTGTTTGGGTTTTGTTTTCCTGCAGTCTCTGCCAGTATCAAAGAGGCTTTGTTCTCTGCCAGCCCCAAGTTTCACGCGGACAAGGAGCGGCATTGAGCAAATTCCAGGCTGCGGCTCGGCTTCCCCGCACCCCGGCTGCATTTACCTGCATTTAGCGCCTGTCCCTGACTCAAGTGTTTACTCTGCAGGATTTAAACATTCCCTAGAAATTAAATCTTTTCAGGACGTTATTCCTCGCATCAAGTGCTCAGAGATGCCCAGTTGTGCAGTTCCTGTGCTCGCGTATCAGCTGCTGCTTGGCTCCCTCAGAACGGGATCCACGATGGCAAAGCAAAACCGCAGCCACAAGCAAAAATGCGGTGCGACAGAACCAAAACTGCTTTCAAACAGCAGCATCTCCTGCTCCAACAGTATTACCTGTCCCTTGCTTAAATGCAAAGAGCTGGGAAGCGGCAATGAGTGGGATGCAGTGATGGACATGAGGATTGCCAAAGGCAGAAACCCCTCCAGAGCTCTCCACACCTGAGCCCTTGGTGACTGCCAGTCTCCCCCTTTTCCAACCAAAGCTGCTGGCTCACTGGGATGGAGCAATGTGGTTGATGTGCAGTGATGGAGCTGCAGTGATGAGGCCGTGACACCATTGCTGCCCATGATGTGGTCTGCAGCCTGGGGTTAACGGCTCAGCATTGGGAGCGCGGAGGAGCCTGAGCTTCTGCCTCTCTGGATGTTCCACGTGGATGATGCGTTCCATGCTGACGAGGCTGTTGGGAACGAGGCTGCTGCGTAGTTGTTCCCATAGAAACGGCCACCTGATCCTAGCAAATGCAGAAAGGCTGCTGTGGGGATCACAATGGTGAAAAATTTTGTAATACATCATCTGGAGCCGGCATTTCACTTTATCCTTCACCTCCTGTCAAAAACTTGGTCCCTTTCTGCTTCATGTACTCCAGATCCCACAGCGTTTGGCACCTTTATAAACAATCACAGGAATAAATGTGATGTTATCCCCTTCCAACCATGCTCCCAAAGGCTGGGGGTGAGAAAGGGGGGTTTACTTGGATGAAGGAGCTCGTTCCAGAGCACTTCCCGCCCTCCCTGTTCCCGGCTGGAGCACAGACAGATGCTTTCAGTGTCTGCACACTCCACTCCCATTGCAGCCGCGTTCCTGGTACAACTGCAAACTCTGGTGCACATGGGAGCATTTTGTGCTTCTGGAATCTTTAACTTCTATGGAACTTAAGTTCTCTGTGCGGGTTGCTCACGGGTGCTTTGGGATGTGGCCTGGGAATGTCACAGCCTGACACCCTTTTCTGCACTGCCTGTGGCTGTTGGTTTGCTTTGACTATCCAAGCAGATTCACTTCAGTTGAGAAAAGACTGAACACTTACAGGCTTAGGACAATGTCTGTGCAAGTTTGCTTTTCAGAGCCCGGAATGCTGTATTCCCAAATGGACTTGATGGCATAGGAAGTGGAGTAGTGATTTGTTCCGTCTTATCTTTGATCTTCTCTGATACTGCTGTGATCCCAATGCGATATCTGATAGCCTCACAGCCTGTTTGAACGCAGAGCTGTTGTGCTCCTGGCTGTAGCTGCACGTGGTGTGGCTCCGCATTGAAAATCCGGTGCGTGCTGCCGATCCTGGCCTGATCCTGGCCTCCTCCCCGGAATGTGGCACAAAGTGGTGCAGGGGCTCAGCACGGAGCCGCTGCCACTGGAGCAGGCGCTGAGGCTGAGTGAAAGGGAATGTTATTGGGGATGAGGGATCCCTCTGGAGGCTGGTGCTGTTTTAGGGAGGGAAGCCAAGACATTGGTGCTTAATCTCTTCCAGAAGTTCCAGCTTTAACCCTTCAGGAGCCTGAGGAAGTGAGATGGAAGCTGGCACACAGGCTCCCTGTGGCTCTGTTGCATATCCTGGTGCAATGCTGGCTGTTTTTCCTCATTGCAGCTTCAGACATGCTGGCAGTGGGAATTCCTGTACCATGTGGAAGACTGAGGAGCCAAAACAGAGCCACTTTTGCTGCATGTGTGTGGCTCTGGTTAAAAACCGCCTGTGTGCACCCTTGCTGGCTGCTCTGGGCGTGTTTCCAACACGAACAGGGTGATGGTACTTGCTCCTTGCACTGCGGATTCCTGGATCTGAGTACAGGTCTGTGTCTTGTGAGTATTTCTTGAAGATATCCAAGCCCAGAAGCACATCGTGTTTCTCCAGACTTTACTTCCTGCACGCCATCTACAGACTTCCCTCACTGCTGAGGTTTTGTGTTTTAACAATCCAATCCACTTGCATTCCAGCCTGAGCCTGGTTTTAGGCTGTGTGCCTGGAATGTCCTACTTTCCCTTGTCACTCACGTTTGTAGGAGATGCCTGAATGGGAGCGGAATGGCAATCCACTTCCAGTTAACACGCTGGAGTTGCTAGAACTTTACACTGAATACAATAATGATGTGAAATGCTCCAGCAGGGGCAGAGACACCATTTTCGGAAGAAACCTGGAACAACCATGGCAGAGCAGGATGGTGACAGTGTCCGTCCTGCTTGAAGTCCCCTCGTGTGCCAGAACATGGGATTGAGCTCCGCTGTGAAAGGCATTTCCACTTCCCTCTTGGCAGCAGCTTTTCCCCCTCTCCTTGTCGACTACTCCGTCTCCAGGCAACCCGGCCTCCCACAGGATCCGTGCCCGTGATGCCCTGGCGCTCTCCCCGTTAGAAGCTCGGCTCTTCCCGTCACTGCCGCGGTGCGGGCGCGTCCGAGCTGCTTTGTGCTTCCCCTCCTGCTCGACGGGTGTGGGAAGCATGGCAGATGAAGGCAAGAACATCCCGTGGTGTCATCCCACTTCCCCAGACCTTTTTCCTTCATTCCTCTTGATGTAAAACAAGGTCAGTGCCATGTCCTGATGGCCAGAGGATGAGGGGAATGGTTTTAAGCTGGAAGAGAGGAGATTTAGGTGAGATCTTAGGAAGAAATGTTTTCCTGTGAGGGTGGGGAGGCAGTGTTGGCAGCTGGGATAACCTGCACTGGCATCTTGGGCAATGGAGCAAAACCCAGGGGCACTTTCCTGGTCAGGATGGAGGCTTTGGTGTTGCAGCCTTTCCCAGAGGAGGAATAGCAGGGAAGAATCCATTGTGGCTGTTTAACTGCGACCAAGTTTCAGGTGAAGTCAGTCCAGATGTGACCAGGGGACCTGTTTTTTGTTGGAATCCTGAATCATCCTTCAAGAGAAGGGACAATGTCAATCAGCTGGGAGACGCAGGAGTGGAGAAACCAACTTGATTTGTTCTGGAAAGCCTTTAAACTCCCTTGGAAAAAGGCAATCCTGAAGAAAACTGGTTGGAACTCAAGCCCCCTGCTCCTGAAATTCCCTGCGGCACACGTGGAGGGGATTTCCTACTTCCACCCTCGCACGCTCGTGAGGAAGCTCTGAACTTCCTGAAAGCAGAACCCAAGGTACTTTCCCCAGGCTTTGTCAGGACACTTCTACCTTTCTTGTTCCAGAAATATTGGAATGGAATGAAACCATTTTGAAGAAACCCTTGGGAGATGCCAGGTCTCTCCCGGCCCGTGGGTTTGGGTTTGCTCACCCATTTGGCCGAACTCGCTGTAAGATCCTGCCCAACGAGAGCTCTCCTGGCCGGTGTTTGTGTCCCTTTGCCGCTGATCCAGGCGCCGTGTGTGGTGTGGGTGTGGAGTCCTGTAAAGCACCTGGTGTCGCAAGGTGACAAGCAAAGGGCAGCCTGGTCCTCCGTGCTCCTAGAGGAAAGCAGCAGGCCAGGTCTTCTGTTTGGTCTGGCCCTCAAGCCAAGTTGTGTTCAATCAGAAGCTCTACAAGCCTTGAACTTGGCCAAGAGTGTCGGCTGGAGCCCTGTCATTAATCTGGGCGATGGGATCTCCTTGGAGCGAGTTGGGAAGTGAGTAAGGAGCTTGGACTACTCCAGATCTGGGTTTTCATTGGTGTATTTATGCCTGAAAATTACTCATGACTCCTGGTAGTCATCTTGGCTCCTCCGTGAGGAGGCTTCTCTTTAGCTTTTTCTATACAGATTGCTTTAAGCTTTACAAAAGCTCTTTCCTGTGGGGAAAATCTGTGGTGAAAAGCATGGAGGGAGTGCTTTCCAATCCCCTCTGCTCTCCTCACTTTTCCATGCGCTCCTGAGTGTTGTCCTTGAAACCACACAGTGCAGAGCTGCTGAAGCCGTAGCTGATGAGCGATGGGCTTTGTGCCTGTCTGCTGCTCAGCAGCAGATGAGCCGCAGCCCACGAGGCTGTTGGGCTGCAAGGGGACAGCAGCGCTCGTCCCCCCGTTAATCCGTGCCGGAGTGGGCTCCGGTGCTGCCGTTTCACCCCTTGTCCCGGCTCCGGCCCTGCTGCTGCCAACAGTGCCGAGCGCCAGCCCTGGCTGCTGTTCAGCTCCTGTTCCGGGTGCAGGAAGCGTGCGCAGCGACTGAGGAGGCTGGAATCATTCCTGTGCTCGGAATTGAAGTGTTCAAATGAAAGAAACAGCTCGTTGTACTCGGTGCCTTTGCGGGATTCTGCTGCCACGCAGGGAGGTTATTCCCCTGGCAAGGGTTTTATCTTAAGATATGGAGCTTGGTCTTCACATGCTCCAGATTGATCCCTTGGAGATCCTAAAGATCCTTTTGTTTACTCCGAACAGCATTGTACCCGTTAGAGCACCATTCAGGGGGTTGGCACTGGAGGAGAGGGACACGTGCTGCGGATTGGGTGCCACCATGGTTTTGTGCCTGCAGAGCACTCATCCTCATCGCCTGCGAGTGCTGTGGTCTGGTACAAGCTGAGCATTTATGGAATCAGGCTTTGGGCTCCTGGCTGTGCATCCTCAGCGTTTCTCACCGCAGCGCTGCTTTGCATGCCCTTCCCTGTGGCTTTGCATGATTCCGTGCTCCTCCTTGGCAGCCGTTCCGTAAATTCTGCTACAGCAAAGCAAGGGTTGTAGAAGCAGTTCTTTTCCCAGGGGAAGCACCGTCTCCAAGCAAGAGAACTGGCTGGGGGATGGTGTCGCAGCCCACAAACATAGGGTTCGGCTGGCGTGTGTGATCACTGCCTGTTCACGCTGGGTTTCGTAGCAGGGTTGCAGGTACCTCATTAACTCAGCGCTGAAATCTGGTTTCGAGGCAGCAGTGTGAATGCTCCTCTCCCGGCTGTTTGCTCTGGCAAGGTGTCGGAATTGCCTTTTCTCCCCTGCTAACCTACACCTTCTGGAAGAGATTCCTGTCCTTATCACCTGTGTGTGCATGAAAGAGATTGTGGACTTGACAGGAGGTACTTTTTCACAGTGGGATGGAGTGGAATGCTTTATTCTCCATGCCCAAAAGCTCTGGGAGCTGCCAACACTGGGGAAGGAGGAGGGAAGAGGAGCAAGGGAGTCTCCGAGCTGGAGAGCAGCAGGCTGGAAGCATCCAGGCTTGTTTAAACACCGTTAGTGCAGTGTTCGAAAGCGCTTCTGGTTTGAAATAGATAAATAAATACCTCAATTGTGAGAAGCTTGACCTCCCATTTCCACCCCTGCTGGTGTTTATCAGCCCTGTCACGGTGGGGTGTGTGGGTTATGCAGCAGAGTCCATTCGCTCGTGCCCGGATTTCAGTCCCTGATAGCAATGCCCTCTCCACCCTCTGTCCGTGCGTTTCTCCCTCAGCCCTGGGGCTCGGGCTCAGGCCCGCGGTCGGTGAATGTGCCTGTGGCCAGGCTGAAGAGCAAAGCTGGGAGGAGAGATCTGGGAAAGCTGTTCCTTTGGGCAGTCTGAATGAACGTTGGGATTTGTTTGGAGTATATCTTGGAGTTCAGCAGCCACTTGTTTTTCCACACAGCATTGGATGCTGCTGTGGATGTGGGCACAGCCTGGAAATCCTGCCTCTGGAATGTTGCTCTCTTAACTGCTACCCTCTGCGGAGAAAACTCCCTGAGACGTCAGGAATAAAGCTTCTTCCTGCCCAAGATGGCTGCATTCTGGGAGGCTGCTTAGAGATCCCAGGCTGTCCGAGGCTGGGACAGTGGATTCTGTTTCTGTGCAGTGCTCAGCAGGGGCTGGTGCAGTACTTTTGTTTAAAAATGCTTTTCCCTCAACCTCTCCTTATTTCCCCTCTGCCAGGTTGCTATCAAGATAATCGATAAGACACAACTGGATGAGGAGAACCTGAAGAAGATCTTCAGGGAAGTTCAGATCATGAAGATGCTCTGCCACCCACATATCATCAGGTTGTACCAGGTAGGGGTGCCCTGCGGTGGCATTTCCGTCCCTCTGCGCTGCGTGGCAGTGCTTCCTCCAGGGTTATCCCTCTGTTTCTCCTAGGTCGAACACTGCAAAGGTCCTTTATGTTTTCAAGGTCTCAGAGTACTTTGATTAGAAGGGCAGGAGGGGGAAAATATGGCTGATTCTTCGCTTTTCTGGGAGATGAGGTTTCTGCTGTGGGCTGGCCTCTTGCCATTTGTTTATGGCTATTGTGTGCTTTGCAGTTTCCCGGTTGGAACCGGATGCGGATTCCCCTTCTCGGTTTAAGGGAGAGAGTAAGATTTATCTGCCAGCAGGCCTGGAGGCGTGCGGCTCCCCTGCTCTCCTCCACCTGCCCGTTACCCTGTGGCTCCGAGAACCTGCCAATCTGCTCCGTGCTTTCCTGGAAGGGGATCAGTAGCAGCAGCAGACCTGCTTTTGAATAGTGTTTGCAGTTCGTTTGGCATTTTCAGCCTGCAGATAAAAGCCTCAGGGAGAGAATTCACGTGTGTTTCCTTTTAAACACCTATGTGGTGATGCCCTCCAACTGTGGGATCAAACAGAACAGCAAGGAAGGGGCAACAACCCAGGCACAAGCAGAGAGTGGAGTGATGGGAGCAGAGGAATAAAGGAGGCCTCCACCTCAGTGAAATCATAGAATCATAGAATGGTTTGGGTTGGAAGAGACCTTAAAGCCCATTGGAATGTTAAAAAACTGAACTCTTGGAGGAAATACACTGGGATTGTTTCCCTTTGTAGTGTTCGTATGTGCGTTTTAAGGTAGGAACCATTCGTAGAAGCTGCTGTGCCCTAGAACCAGCCCTTGTCCTTTAATCCCAGTCTTTTTCCTCCCATTCCTGAAAGATAGGACTCATTGTTTGGACTCCAAAGGGTTAAACCTGAGCAGAAGGGACGGAGGTTAATGTTTAGCCAAGGCTGAGATGCTTGCAGTAGGCACTGTGGAATTGTGGCATTTTTAAGGTTCTCAGGGAATGCTTCCCTACAAGCCAACTCTGTAAAGCTTTTTTTTGAGCCAGGAATCTTTTTTTTTCAACCTGTTTTATTCCCTCTGAAGCTTTTGCTGTGACACCGAGCAGGTGACACTTGTGGTTCAGCTTTGCTAAGGTGAGAAAATAGAACCAACTGTGGAGCAAGTTTCATCTGGGTGCTTTCAGTGGCATTTATTTTTAGATAAAAACTACTAAAACCTTGTGTTGGGAATTCAGAGCCTCTCACAAGTTTTCATTAGGAATCCGAGCTTAAAAATGCTCTGCTTGTAAGACTTTAAAAAGTGTAAGTGAAAAAGGAAAAGTTGTTTATAATGATCCTAGTGTGTCATATCAGAGATTCGGTCTGGAATCCAAGAATCACCTAGAGGGACGGGATTCTGCCCATCTACTCCGCTCTGGAGAGACTCCCCCTGGAGCCCTGCATCCAGTTCTGGAGTCCTCAGCACAGGAGGGTCGTGGATCTGTTGGAGTGAGTGCAGAGGAGGCCACGGAGATGATCCGAGGGCTGGAGCACCTCCTGTAAGAGGAGAGGCTGAGAGAGTTGTGGTTGTTCAGCCTGGAAAGGAGAAGGCTGTGGGGAGACCTTAGAGCAGCCTCCCAGCACTGAAAGGGGCTCCAGGAAAGCTGGGGAGGGGCTCTTGATCAGGGAATGCAGGGACAGGATGAGGGGGAAGGGTTTCCAGCTGAGAGAAGGGAGATGAGATCTTGGGAAGAAATGTTTTCCTGTGAGGATGGAGGGGCCCTGGCACAGGGCAGGGGGGTGGAACTGGATGGGCTTTGAGGTCCATTCCAACCCAAATCATTCCATGGAAAAGTCATGGATGCCCCATCCAGGGCTTCAAGGCTACTGGAATGAAATGGAGGAGGGAGGTGCAGGTGTAGCTTTGTCTTTAGTTACAGATGCAGCGCTCAATTCTTGCTGTTTGGTTCTTCCCCAGCCCTGTTGGTTCCTTTGCAGCACTCTGTGCTGAGACAGGGATGTTTTTGATGTGATGAAAGCAGTTCGGGTGTTGTAGAGGCAATAAAACTGTTCAATGAGTTGCATTTCTTTTTGCAGCCAGCAGTCTCCTTATCTGTCCCTTTTCTGTCCTTGCCGCCCAGGTTATGGAGACGGAGAGGATGATTTATCTGGTGACAGAATACGCCAGTGGAGGGGAAATATTTGGTAAGTGCGTTTATTGCATTCTTTAATCAGATAATGCACTTGGTGAGTGCCAGTGAACTGAAAATAGCTGCCACCCCCTCCTGTTTTAATGAGAGGTGCCCTTCAGCCAGAACACTTTCCATTGACAGGAGGGGTAAAGAAAAGAAAGAAAGGGTACCAACCTGATGGAAAAATAGCTCCCATAACCTCCGCTTCTTCTTTGGGTTTCATTGGCAGGTGGTGCCATTCCTCTTTTACGCTGACTTTGGGATTAAAGAGGTTGGGAAGAGTCATCCAATTGGATTTTAACATGGTGCTGAACACTTTGTCTTCCCAGCAATTAACTATAGCGGAGGTGTTGGTGTTTGTTAGCAGCTTTCCAAGAGACTCTCCTGCCGTTCTGTAGGATTTTGTTCTCAAAACTTTTTAATAATCTGATGTTATCATGTATGAGTTACATTCATGTTAAACCCAGTTCCTGCTGACAATGGTTTGGCCAGGCTCTTGGGACCACGGCAGCTCTTCTTTAACGGGAAAGAGGGATCTGTGCCACACGCTAACAAGAACTGCTGACTGATTAATTAATTTGTTTGTTTTATTGCCGCAACCGGTAAGAAACCTGTAGAAATGGGGATTTGTACCAGGTGAGAGTCAGAATTTTGCCAATAAAGATTGATCTTTCCTGGCATAGCCAACATAAGCCTCAGGAAAGGGGGAAAATCTGAATCTGCTTCCAGGCAATGTCCTTGCGCAGGACTGTCAGCTCAGTGGCAAGGCACTCCTTCCATCCTCTGGAGTCAACACAGAAGATTTGCTGTTGATGTCAGGAGCCTCTCACTCTGCTGGAACTGAGACCGAGTTATGATAAAACTTTGTCTGGAGAAGATGTCCCATCCCTGGAGGTGTTCAAGGCCAGCTTGATGGAGTTCTGAGCCCCCGATCCAGTGGGAGGTATCCATGCCTATGGTAGGGGATTGGAACTGGATGGGCTTTGAGGTCCCTTCCAACCCTAACAATTCCGTGATTCTGTGAAATTCTTGGTGAAGCAAGAAGAGCCCCAAATTAAGGGAAATAAGGCAACTTGAGCTGAAGAATGCTGGTTTGCAGTGAATACAATCTAACACCAGTTCCTTAGCACCTGGGTAGATGATTACCATATTGTCTTCTTGGTGTTTGGTGTTGTCCATGACCTTTGGATTCCTTCTCCAAGAAGAAGGAAGGAGTGAGCAGTAGCTGATGTTTGGGAAGTGTGGATCGCCTAGTGGAAAACCTGACTTGCTCCAGCTGACTCTGTTATTTCCTCAAACAGTGCTGGATGCTCAGCCATTCGGAAGGCTCATGAAATTCCTCTTGCCTCGCGCAGTGAGTCGTAATTGCAGCAAACCCACTTGAGTGTGTAGTAGAGCTTGCTCGTGTGGATCAGAACAGAGAAGCATCAATCACTCTTTACTTTTTCTCCCTCTTCCGTTGGATTTGGCTGTGCTGGGCTCATCTTTTTCTAAATCCAGAACTGCGTGCAAGCTCGTATTGAGACTTGGAATGAGTTCTCTTGGATACAAAAATAGCTGTCGACGGGAGCCGGAGTGAAAGCGTAATTGCTTTCTGCAATCTTTTATGCTGTAGTAGCTTCAGCTCATTAGCGTGGCTGATTCCCCTTGTGCTGCCCAGCGCTGTGTCCTGGCTGGGAGCTGAGAGCATCCGTGATGGTTTTCCAGACTGGAGCTGGGGGGTTGTGCCTCCGCCGCCTGTTCTGAGCATTGTCAGGTGCAGCATGAGGCGCTGGAGCAGAGAGGGGGAAACTGAAGTCTCAGCTTTTTGTAATCAGAGTTTCCTGAGGAGCTGTGAAGACTTTGTTCTGGCAGCGGAAGCAATTTATGGGGAGGAAGCAGCGTCCTGGTTTGGAAGTGCTTCCTTGTGGTTGTTTCCAAGCGTGTTCCTTGTTCTCCAGTACCGAAGAATCTCACGTCCCCACGCTGCTTAGAGAGAATATCTCGGAGCAGCCTGGCTTTGCACCCGCTCCGGCTCTTCCGTAGGGCCGGGCAGCGGGTGGAAGCTGGGCCTTACCTGTTCCTAAGGACAAAACATTGCCTGCAGGTTGCTTTAGCCCAGTTCATGGTAGGGTTGTTGGGATTTCCTGCAGGAACGGCTGCATGAGGTGCATATGGACAGAGCAGTCACTCTCACAGCATCTGTTCCTGGGCACTGGGAGATCCTCTGTGTTCAGTGAGCTCCTTGATCTCTTTCTTGATTGCCTCAACATCTGCATGACCTCGGTTTTAATGCAAAAGTGTAGTGAAGAGGTGTGGGAGTGACAGCCATGGCTTCCTGGATGCTGAACACACGGTGTAAGGCTGAGCACGTGGTAGAACCTGGGATACAGCGTCACGCTTCCGGGAACAGCAGGTCTGGGCCCAAATCTTGTTTCCCTTGATGCTTTAAGCAGATTTTCAAAGTCTGTAACTATTCCCTAGGCAGCAATATAGGATGGAGTTTTCAGCTGAGAGAACAGGAGTTTCTCTGCACGGCCATGGTTCCAGGCTGTTGGTCAGGGCTGAACTCCTGCCTTTCTTGTCCCTTGGTCCAAGCAACTCGAGCTCCCCAGGGTTAGCGCCGAGCAGGGCTTCCCAACCAGATTATCTGAATTTCCAGTAAAAGGGCTGGGAGCTCCAAGCTGTGCTGTACATGTCTCAGATTCAGCTGTTACTGGAAATGTTTGGATAGTTCCTGGTGTCTCTGTGCACAGAGACTGGGCTGGAGGCTCACTGTGGGCTTCATCAGCAAAATGTAAATTGTTATTTTTGTCCCTGTGCATCTTCTGCGTGTGGTTGGGTCACTGGTTTGACATTACGAACAAATGAATGTCTCCTCTTAAACACAGGGTGCTCTTTGTTCCAGGTCCCTCCAGTGTCCTGTTTTTGAGGTCAAACAGTCTAAAAGTCTGTTTTGATTGCAGCTGTTTACCACGAATACCATAAATTGTCTGTCCTTGCAGACAAGAAAAGGGGTGCTTGGTATTAACGAAAGTTCTCCAAATTAACAAAATCATTGCCTAGTTAATGCAGTTGACAACTCTGCAGTCCTGCCCCATCTCCCCCTCCCCTGCTGCTTGTGATGAGCTCTTTGAGCTGGACAGATGTGCTGAACAACGTGGTACCAGGCTCTGGAAGGTCAGGATGCTTCTGAGATCACCAAGTCACTTAAAGGGGCTCCAGGAAGGCTGAGGAGGGACTATTTACAAGGGATTGTAGTGATAGAATGAGGGGGAACGGTTTTCATCTGTAAGAGGGGAGGTCGAAATGAGATCTTAGGGAGAAATGTTTTCCTATGAGAGTGGAGAGGCCCTGACACAGGTTTCCCAGAGCAGTTGTGGCTGCTCCATCCCTGGAGGTGTTCAAAGCCAGGCTGGATGGGGCTTTGAGCCCCCTGATCCAGTGGGAGGTGTCCCTGCCCATATCACGGATTGAAATTGGACAGGCTTTAAAGTCCCTTTCAACCCAAACTGTTCCATGATTCTGTGAAATACACTGGAAATTGGACATAGTCCCCCATTGAGATATTGGAAGCTGAAGCAACGTTTGCTTTCCAGACAGAAAGCAACAGAAAAGCAGAGGTGAAAAGTAGAAACCTGTATCGGCCCTGTTTCTTGACCAGAAGATGCTTTTTCTTCAGTGCAGGATTGCAGAGAGCTGCATCAGGTGCTTCGTGTGCGTGTGGAGAACAGAGGCCCATGGTTTTGAGGACTAGCAATTGGAATCATGCATTCCTCTCTCTCTGGAAGGAGCAACGCCGTGCGCCTCCTCGGCTCTGACGCGTGTGCGGCGAGGCCGTGCTCCTGGGCTCGGTGCGCGCGGGCTCCCAGCTGGGACGTTCGGGTCGTCGCCGTAACCTCTGTCGCAGGGTTGGTCTGTGCAGACGAAGCTCGCAATGGTTAATTTTGGCACACAGTTGCCCTCGGTGGTATGCAAAGTATTCTGTAGCTTCATTGTTCCTGTCCTTCCTCTGGAGCTTGTGCAGAAATGTCAGCGGCCTCTGAGTGCTGTGCCTACGTGCGGAGCCTGGGCACCAGCCTCTGCTCCTGGTTCTCCATGAAAAGTGGAATTTCATGCCTAAGCTAAGGAGATTTTTTCACAGCCTGAGCAGGACCAGCTGATAAAAGGAGCAGTGGAGCTTCCTGGGCAAGCAGGCATTTGTACAACCATAAATGTTTCACTCTGAAGAGCTTGGACACCAGCAAATGGAGTTCAGTCAGAGCCTCTCCAATTCGAGGAGCATCACCCCCTGTCAGCAGATGGCAGCTCAGCTCCTGAACAGCTCAAGGGCATCCACATCTTCCACTCCGCTTGAATCTGGGGGCACAGCCGGCCGATAGAGCAAGTGCTCTGAAAACAAAATGCAAGGCTCCAGTCCCTCAAGTTGGGGAGGGGCTCTTGAACAGGGAGTGCAGGGATAGGATGAGGTGGAAGGGTTTTCATCTAAAAGAGGGAAGATTGAGATGAGATCTTCAGAAGAAATATTTTCCTGTGAGGTTGGGGAGGCCCTGGCCCAGAGCAGTGGTGGCCGCCCCACCCTGGAGGTGTTCAAGGCCAGGTTGGATGGGGCTTGGAGCCCCCTGATCCAGTGGGAGGGGTCCCTACTCTCCTGGGACTGGATTGGCTTTGAGGTCCCTTCAACCCAAACTGTTCCACGATTCTGTTATTCAAGGCGGTAAATGTTACTTTTTCTCTCAAGTGGCTCAAGGGTCCTGTTGGAATTGGTGATGGATTTCCTTCTGCAGCCCTGGTTCGGATTTACTCCTTGAGTTGGTGTATCCAATGAGTAAAACCTAACTGACAAGTTCTCTGGAAAACATCCTCTCTCTTGCCCCCCGCGGGCAGTCGGCCGTGGTGAAGCAGGTTGCTGCGCAGTCAGGAGCCAGCAGAACCGCTTTGATGGATCTTGGTAATTAGTATTTACTGCGAGTCAATTACGTCGCAGGTATTTTAATTAATGGGTGACTGGGAAAAATACAGCCACCTGCTGAGATCCCTTCAGAAGTGATTTATTCTGATTATTCCCAATAACAGGTATCTCTGCCGAGCCCTTGGGTTTAATGGAGCGTAGGGACTGGAATGAACTGCTCTGGCCTGGCTTTGGCCAGAAGTCCTTGAGGCCAACTGGGTGGCCCCTCTGAGAAGCAGCAGAATGAGGCAAGGGGATAATAAGGATTTGGCTTGTTAGTGCCTCTGCTGTCCCGTCCATGGGCTGTGCTGGAGGGGAGAGCCCTCTCCGAAGCCTTTGGCCACTCTCTGGGGAAGGTTGAGAACCCTCCCGGTGGTTACTGGGGCTCTCTGGTTCTTTCTGGGGTTTTGTGTAGCACTGTCCTCAGCTCCATAGCGGCACCAACTGCTGTTCCTGCCTGGATCTCTCACCGTGCTCCATCTGTCTCAGCCAGGTTTGCTTACAGAGTTGAGCAATTAGGAAGGGGTAACAACTCTATTCTGTTATTGAGTTGCTGCACACTTTGTCTTTTACACTTCTCCTGACAGAGTTTTGTTGCTGGGAGGGGGATGCTGCTACTCTTTTCCCTGTCATTCCCACTGCCTGGCTCTGGCCTGTCCGTTCCTGAGTGGCTACCCTAAGCCTGGTGCTTCCAGGCTTCAAGTGGTTGGATTCAGGCTGGGTCACTGCTAACTGCCTGCCTTTGGGACCTCTCAGAGGGACTTTTCCAATCTGTGTGCGCAGTGCTGGCTTCCAAGGAAACCTTGCCGGCAGCACACGCTGCCTTTGAGTGAGAGGATGGATTTCCAACAGCCTTTCAGGGTGCTCAGGTTTCCACAGCAGAGGCCAGCTCTGTTTTTATAACAAAACACATTGTTCAATGTTATGAGCGTGCATTTACCCCAGACACGTAATGAGCACCCAGGGACCAGTTCTGAGCATCCGGAGCCCCTCCCCGTGTGTTGAAGGATGTGCTGTGACTCTTCCATTGCGTTGCTGAAGTTAAACCATTCCTAAAGCCGCACTTTCATACCGAGTGGCAGAATTCCGAAGGGGATCTGATGTGCTTGGGGCTGGCTCCCAGCCTGGCCGAGCCTTGAGGAGTGCCCCGTGTCCAGCAAAGCGAGGCGAGCATGGGTGGGAGATACGCAGCGCGCTGGAGCACAGCTGCTGGCACTGCGGGGCGTGGAGGGCGTCGCTCCGGTGCGCTCAGAGTGGCTCCTCTCGGAGGAGAGGTGGTGGTCAGTGCTTCCTGTGCCTGGCAGAGATTTTTCTGGAGCGCTGGCGGTGAGGAGCTGGCTGTAACCAGGACTCCACCACTCTCGGTGCGTTCTCTTTGGTGCGCCTGTTGGGGCACAGATGGTGCTTCCTGTGGAAAACCAGAGGGAAGAAGGATACTGCAAGGCCAAGAATGTGCCCCTCACTGGTGAGGTGGTGGGGTGTGAGGTGTTTGACTCAAGGAGAAGGTTGAAAGTGTTTTATTTGTTTGACATAGAAAAAGATTAAAAACCTTTACCCTTTTCACAACCTGTTCTGATTTTCCAGCAATCCTCATCATCATCCTCTAAATCGAGGAGAATTGATCGTGTTAAAGTCTCTCATTCAGAGCAGCCCAGGTGAGGCAGCAGCGTGACCGCAGTCCCTGTCCACTTGCCTTCAGACTTGATCCTGCCTGTTGCTGGACCCTGGAAAACACGGAGTTACCGCGTTGTGTTCCAGCTCCGTTCTCTGCATTGGCACAAACGTGTGGGAATCCCGTCGGGCTGGCGCTGTAACCGCCTTGTCCCTCTCTCCATCCCTCACAGATCACCTGGTGGCCCACGGGCGCATGGCGGAGAAGGAAGCGCGCAGAAAGTTCAAGCAAATAGTGGCTGCTGTCAACTTCTGTCACTGTCGGAACATCGTCCACAGGGATCTGAAGGCAGAGAACCTCCTTCTGGATGCCAACCTCAACATCAAAATAGCAGGTGAGCTCAGGCCTGCGGCGTGGGAGGAAGGCAGCTGCGTTCAGGAGTTAATAAATGTAGGCATTGGCTGCTTCCAGGTATTCAGAGTGAAGGAAGCGCAGTGCAGCTAAAGGAAGCTTTGGATTTCAGTGTGGCTCGCTGCCCAGAGCTGGAACTGCCAGGCTGTAGCCAGGAGATTTATATCTCTCTTCAAGTAGCACAAAATAAAAGGAGAATTAAAAAAGAGCAGGTTTGTCTCCGCAGGCCGATGTGTGGCTGCAGATACCACGGCGTTCTGATGCACTGGACAATGGGCGAGGGTGGTGTGGAAAACTGACCTTGTTTTGAGTCCTGCTGCTGGCTGAGGACTTCTTCAAAGCAAATCAGGCTGGGTGAGAGAGTGGGAAAGCGAGGCTGAGGGCATTTATGGCAGAGCAGTGGAGGGGAAGCAGCACGTGGAATCGTTTCCCTGTGCTCTGACAGAGCAAGGAAATAGCCCCAGCACTCTGGGTGTTTTATTCACTGCAGGGAGAGCAGCTGAAGTTACTGAATTAAAGGCCCTTGGAGTCTGTTCCCAGTGCTTTGCCAGGCAGCAGGGTCTTTTCCTGCTAACCCCTTTTCCAAGTTGCACCCTGGGCAGTTCCTGCCCTGCCCTGACACCGACCTGCGTGTCTGTGATCCTCTCGCAGACGGGATTGTGCCTTGGCTGTGGAGCGCTCCTGTGCGCTGACTAGGCTTGACTTGATTTGACTTTGTGGGATTATGTAGCAAGTGATTGGAACAAGAGGATTTAACGCTGCCCTGGTCATCTCGTTTCATGGGCTTTGGAATTGGAAGAGCTCATCCGTAACGTTTAATTCTGCTGGAGCCTTGTGCAGAGCATTTCTGGAAAGCACTTTGCCCCCTGCTCTTAATCGACTTCCTTGGAGTGCTTGTCAGCTTTCACAAGGGTTTGAGACTTCATTTAAAGAAAAGGTGCTTAAGGCTGTGGAAGTTTTCAGTGTGGGAGCAATTTTAATGCCGAGAGTTGGGAAGGCTCTTCTAGCTTGGTGGCATCTTGGAGAGAGGAAACAGTCTGGTACTATTACTGATCTCTTACAGACCATCTGCATGTGGTAAATCAGAGCTTGATTTGGGGTTGAATCGGCAGTAATTCCTTAGGTTTCTCTCATCCTCACTTTGTGTGGAGGGAGTGGGGAAGGAATATAGAAAAGGGGCTCTAGGAAAGCTGGGGAGGAGGTCTTGATCAGGGAGTGCAGGAATAGGATGAGGGGAATGGTTTTCAGCTGCAAAAGGGGAGATTGAGATGATATCTTGGGGAGAAATATTTCCCTGTGAGGGTGGGGAGGCCCTGGCCCGGGTTGCCCAGAGAAGTGGTGGCTGTCCCACCTCTGGAGGTGTTCAAGGCCAGGCTGGATGGGGCTTGGAGCCCCCTGATCCAGTGGGAGGTGTCCCTGCCCCTGGCAGGGGGTTGGAACTCGGTGGGCTTTGAGGTCCCTTTCCCATCCAACCATTCCATGATTTTGTGAATAGAAAGGAGCGTTCTGGCCGGCTGCGAGCCTGGCGGCACCTGTTTCCCAGGACCATACTGAATGCAACCACCAGGAGAAACCTCCTTCTGAGGGGGAAGAGGGCTGGGCTTTGCTGGTTGAGTTTGCTTCCTATGGCTGGGTGAGGGGCTCCATGCGCAGGGAGAGAGCGGGTGCAGGTGATGGAGCTCCTGCAGGAGCCTTTGGTCTGGAGGTCCTTGTTAGCAGCACTCTCTGGTGTTTGCTTTGTGCAGGGTGATGATTTGAGGCCACCTTGTGTTTATGGGGTAAAATCCGACCTGTTTGTGCGTATGGGGGTGCCCAGCAAATAAAAAGAAAGCAAGCCCTGTAGGGACTGGAATGCAGCTGTGTTTCCTGCAGGAATGCCCGCACAAGCATGCTGATGAGCCATGTGGATGGCTGAAAATCATGGAATTTTTATCTCTTGGAAACTCTTCCTTCCAGAGCTCGGCTCCCAGAACAGCTCAGGAGGTGGTTCCCGCCCTGGGGGTGGTGTTTGGCTTGGCAGGGAGGTGGAGCAGAGATTTGAAAAGCGGCCTGGAAAAGCTGATTACTGGTGTAGGATTCTCCAAGTGTTTTGTCCCTGTAACTCATCAATTACAGCTCAACACCGGCTCTTCCATTGTTTCAAGAGCAAAAGGAGCTACAAAAGCAGCCTATGTCTTTCACTCCCAGAACAAATACTGCAGTGATGCAGAGTCAGCAGAACCTTCGCTGCTGAACCCATTAGCAGCATCAGTCTCAAACCTTTTTAATTCTGCATTTAGTACATCTCAGGCCTCCATCAGCTTGAACTGCCAGGGTGTGTCTGGTAAGCCTGGTCACTTTTTGTTTTGAGATCCTTCCCATTCTATGATTCAGTGACACTCAGTGAGGCAGAGCAGCAGTCTTGAAGCAGCTCAGTGCTGCTCATCTCACTTGATGGTGGCTATAAATGTGCTTTTGGGGGTTTTGATTGATCACAACTATACTATTTTTCCATAAACAGATGCAAACCCTGTTTTCATTGCTTTCGTTTTTCCCATGGATGCTTTTTCTCCAGCACCTTCTCAAAGGCTGAGTCAGGAGCTTCTGGCCCTGTGTTCACTTGTGCTGCCAGTCAGAGAGTTAAACCAGGAGCTGAGATAATGTTCAACATCCAGCCTCCGGTTTCGGAGAGGAATCCCATCGGTGGTTGCTCTGCATGTGTTTGCAGGAGCTTCCTTCTCTTACAGCTCTGGGGATAATGGTCCCCATTGCACAGGGACTAAAGCCAGCTCCTTGGAGCTCTGCTCTTGGGAAGTGTGAGGGACCAGCTTTGCTGTTTTTGGAGCACAGAGATGTTTCTTTTAGGTGTTTCCCTTTATCACACCATCGTGACTTTCACCTTGCTCTGTAAAAACACCCTTTTCCCTCTGCATCTGTGGAATGAAACGTGCTTGCTCCCTGCAGTTTGGATTTATGTCTTCTTAGACAGGGTTGACTTGTCATAGTTGTTAAGAAAGTTTATTTAAATCAATTTTGGAGGTGTTTTCTTTGTTTTTAGATTTTGTGTTGTTCATTGCTTTGGGGTTTTCAAATCCTCTCTCTTAGCTTTTCTGAGAGCTTTTAAAAATCCATGGTTTTCTCCTGCTGTGGCCTCAGTCTGTGCTGCACAGGTGGGTTCTGGAAGCCTTCCCAGCCTTTGAGCAGTGCTTTGTGTGGGACAGAGCCACCTGGCTCCAGCTCCCTGCCGAGACGGAGCCTGGAAGGTGCTGAGTAGAGCAGCAGCTCTACATGGAGAGAGGCTTTTCATCCTGAAATCTGGGACAGCCGCGGGGTGACTGCGGGAGCTGCTGCTTGAACACCAACACACTCGTGGCATCTCTGCCCACTCCACTGTCACGAGGAGCTGTGAACCCGTGGGCTAATTCCAACCTGATGTGAAAGAGGGGTCCGATTTCAGAGCCAGCCAATCTGCAGCAGCCCTTGGGAGGCAGAGAAGGTTGCGGGAGGCAGCTGCTGCGTGTCCGTTCGGTGGCAGCGACGGCCGCCAGCTGGCACGGGGCGGCTCTGCCCTGGCTGCGGAACGCGCTGCCGCTCGCTGGCTGTGCCCCCATCCAGCTCTTATCATTGTGATGGGGTTTGTGGGCCAGGGTGGCAGCGCGGGGAGCGGCTCGTGCTGCCAAACTCTTTGTTACTAGGAGATGGCAGTGTCTTCAGCGCTGTAGATTGTGTCATGTGCTCTGGTACCCGTAACTCAGGCACTCGTTCCGCATCCCGCCCTAAACGGGAGCCAGAACAGCTCCAGAGCTGGCAGAGGTGGCAGAGACAGTTGTGCAGCTGGGTACTGTTTCCCTGGAATCATCCTCTGAAAGCAGACTGCTCCTGGTTCTGGAAATTCAGATAACTTCATTTCCAACAGTACAAACCCAACAGGTGTTTGACTGTTGTGTTTTGATCGTGGGATACTTGAAAGAACATCCTCCATCGCTCTGCTTTGGTTTGGGGTCGGGTTTGAGCAGCATTGTTCATACTGCAGCTATTTCTGCAGGACCAGGCCATGCTGTCTCAGGATGGAGAGAAGAACTCACCTGCTACCCAGGTGGTTTCAGCCTTGCTCTTTGCACCCTCCTCGTGTTCCTGCTTCTCTGAGTGTCAGTTATCGAGATGTTGTGGGATTGTACCAGACTTCACTGAACGGAGCGCAACTCTGTGTTCAGGGCTGTTGGAGCAGGACATGTTCCCCTGACCAGTTCTCTTTGTTCTTTCAGATTTTGGGTTCAGTAACATCTTCACGCCGGGTCAGCTGCTTAAAACCTGGTGTGGGAGCCCTCCCTATGCCGCTCCAGAGCTCTTTGAAGGAAAGGAGTACGATGGGCCAAAGGTTGACATCTGGGTATGCAATGAACCCCTTTCTCTCTTACTTTCATCTCATTTTTGCTCTGTTTGGCTTTGCTTCCCAAATGCTCAGTACATGTCCCAGATGATGATCCAAGGGCTGGAGAACCTCCCATACGAGGACAGGCTGAGAGAGCTGGGGTTGTTCACCTTGGAGAGGAGAAGGCTGTGGGGAGACTTTAGAGCAGCCTCCCAGTACTGAAAGGGGCTCCAGGAAAGCTGGGGAGGGGCTCTTGATCACGGAGTGCAGGGATGGGATGAGGGGGAAGGGTTTAAGCTGAAAGAGGGGAGATTGAGATGAGATTCTTAAGAAGAAATGTTCTCCTGTGAGGGTGGGGAGGCCCTGGCCCAGGTTGCCCAGAGCAGTGGTGGCTGCCCCATCCCTGGAGGTGTTCAAGGCCAGGTTGGATGGGACTTGGATCCCCATGACCCAGTGGGAGGTGTCCCTGCCCCTGGCAGGGTGTTGGAACTGGATGGGATTTGAGGTTCCTTCCAACCCAAACCATTCTTTTATTCTATGAGTATTATTTTACTGTCTCTGTCCAACACTCACCACAATTGACCGCGCTCTCCGCTCTCCCCTCTCCCGCTGTGTGGGATGCAGAGCCTGGGCGTGGTGCTGTACGTGCTGGTGTGCGGGGCCCTGCCCTTCGACGGCAGCACCCTGCAGAACCTGCGGGCCAGGGTGCTCAGTGGCAAATTCCGCATCCCCTTCTTCATGTCCACAGGTAAGGGCTGCGCCGGCCACGGCTCTGCTTGCAGATACTGTGGAGCACTGAAATTATAGCATTCCAGATGATGTAGATGCCAGGGAAGTGGTGTGCCAGGAGGCTTATCTGCTGGATTGTAGTATAAGATGAAATGGACTCTGAATCTAGAATTTAGAAGTCAAAATACTCTTATTTATCCCAGCTTTCATGTCTAGATCTATGCAAACCGTAGGAAAATGTTACATACTCTCTAAATGTTGGGAAATCCAGAAGCTAAAAAGGGAACAGTGATTTAGGAACACAGAGGCTTACACTGTACCTGTTTTAGACAAGAAGCTTTTTGCAGCGTTACAGCACCTGAATCTTCAGCCGCAGCCCCATCAGAGATGAAAGTCTGTGTCCAGAAATGCTTTAGAATGCTGGAGTAATAATTCTTCTTTCTAAAAATCAGGATTAAATTCTCAGATCAAACCAACTTCACTCAAGAATGAGTCCTATCTACGGTCTTGCTTTCCTGCTCTCACATTAAGGAATCATTTTGCATGGCTGTGTGGAGTTTTCCGGGTGAAATCTTCCTCACTTGCTGCCTTACTCAAGGAAGAGGTTCTCTTCCTACAGAAAAGGCTTATTACAACGTGTGGCACTTTTAAAGTGGATGTGGATCCCACCCTCATCAGGGAAACCCTCATCAGTTCCCCATGGAGACAGCACACACGTAATATGATGGAGAAGTCACTTTGTTGCTGAGTGGGGAATGTCCAGAGGAAGCTTTTCCCTTCAGCTACCCGAAGCTGGTTGTGTCCCAGGCCGGACACGAGGCGGGGAGGGACAGGGGGACAGGGTGACAGCTTTCGCCCTTGCGGCGCGAGACTGCCTCCCGCAGAAGCCGTGTCCTCCCCGCGCGTTACCCAGCCTCTCTCTGCCCTCGCAGAGTGCGAACACCTGATCCGCCACATGCTGGTCCTGGACCCCAGCAAGCGGCTCTCCATGGAGCAGATCTGCAAGCACAAGTGGATGAAGCTCGGGGAGGCGGACGCCGAGTTCGACAGGGTGAGAGGCGGAGGCGAGCTGGGCCCTGCCGGGCTGCAGACGGGCTCTGTAGTGCTGCAGTGTTCATGTCAGCTGTTTGAGACCTCTCATTCTGAAGGCTGGCGGGCTGCCTTTCTGCTTTCTGTGTCTCCTGGGCTTGCTTTCTCCATTGCCCCTCACCTGCATTCGTTTTTGTCTCCTTCCCTTGGCACTGAGAGCCGTAGGGCACCGCGTTTTGAACCGCTGTGCCCTCAGCCTTCAGAGCTCACAGTCTGAGTCCGGTGCGTGGGTTCCTCGGGGCACTGTGGCCCCTCATGTGCTCATGTCTGTCTCTGCTCCTCCAGCTGATAGCAGAGTGCCAGCACCTGAAGACCGAGAGGCAGATGGAGCCGCTGAACGAGGACGTGCTGCTGGCCATGGCGGACATGGGGCTGGACAAGGAGCGCACGATCCAGGTGAGACGCCGCAGCGCGTGTCGTGTCCTGCCCGTTCCCACAGGAGAACAAAATGCTGTGTTTGTTGCCTATCACCTCTGGTAGCTGAGCAGGCTAAGCACAGCATGGGACATGCTTTATTGCTTGACCAGAAAAGCTGACCACTCTTTCCTTTTCCTCTTTCAGTCGCTGAGAGCCGATGCCTATGATCACTACAGCGCGATCTACAGCCTGCTCTGCGACCGCCTGAAGAGACACAAGAATCTGCGCATCGCGTCGTCTCCAAGCATACCACGCACCATGACCTTCCCCACCTCTGCTAACATCCAGGTGGGTCCTGCTTGCAGTGTTCTTCTAGCCATGGAAGGGCAGCCAAAACCAGACTTGCTTGTGTGTGTCTGCATCCTGACAGGGAGCATCAAAACATTCCTTGTCTGAGATGAGAAGGCTTCAGGGAAGACCTTAGAGCAGCTTTCCAGTACTGAAAGGGTCTACAGGAAAGCTGAGGAGGGGCTTTTGATCAGGGAGTGCAGGAGTAGGACGAGGGGGAACGGTTTTGAGCTGAAAGAGGGAAGATTCAGATGAGGTCTTAGGAAGAAATGTTTTGCTGTGAAGGTGGGGAGGCCCTGGCCCAGGTTGTTCAGAGAAGTGGTGGCTGCCCCATCCCTGGAGGTGTTCAAGGCCAGGTTGGATGGGGCTTGGATCCCTGTAACCCAGTGGGAGGTGTCCCTGCCCCTGGCAGGGTATTGGAACTGGATGGGCTTTAAGGATCCTTCCAACCCAAACCATTCTATGGTTTAGGGTGCCATTATCCCGAGGTTGTTCACAGGTTGTGGGTTTAGCAAATTCGCTTTGGGCCAAGTCTTGTGTTTGCTTGGTGGCAGAGGAGGAGGCAACATGCCTGGGATCTAGGGTTTGCAGACCAGGACTGCTCTGTGATGCTTCTTCCTTGCTTTATGCTGCTCTCCAAGAAATTAATGTTTGCTTTAAGAGAGGCCAGATCATAAGGGAAGCAGAACAGATGCTGACCCTGCCTGAGCAGAAGCAAGATGGGGAAATGAGGCAGCCTCTTGGGAATAAAGAATAAACAGGTCATGGCTGGCTTCAGGGTAGCATTCCTCTTCCCAGGTGGTTGGGTCTGTGCACTGGTGTTAAGCTGGCAGTGTTTGTAAAGAGGTTGTAGGAGATGTTGGCTTCGTGTCCTCTGATCTCTATCTGTGCTCAGCAGACAGAACAGACGGGCAACACCATGAGCATCAACGTGCCACAAGTCCAGCTCATCAATCCTGAAAACCAAATCGTAGAGGTGAGATACTCCCCTCAATGACCCTGTAAGCTCTGTACCTGGGCTTGCGTTGAAGCCTTTTGATCCTCCCACTGTATTTCAAAATCTCCAATGTTCTTCCTGCCCAGACTGACGGAACAATGAACTTGGACAGCGATGAAGGGGAAGAGCCGTCACCTGAAGCTCTGGTCCGTTACCTCTCGATGCGAAGGCACACAGTTGGGGTGGCCGACCCACGGTTAGTGTTGGACTCCAGCTCCCTGAGGGAGGGCTAAGGGAACTGCAGATTCACACTTAGCACACGAGTTTGGTCCTTCTGAGATATTACAGGTTTGTTCATGTAACTTATGGGCAAATGCCTGGACTCTGTGGTGCTTAAGAGTTGTTACCTTTTGGGCTGGCAATGGTCTCCTGTCTGTGGGCTGGGAAATCCACTTCACAGCCTGTCCCACAGTCCCAGTCTCGGCTGCACTCCAGCGGCAGTGATGAGTGCATTGTGCCTGTGTCACAGCTGGTATCAAACCTTTATTTTCCTGCTCCTGCCCTGAGTGGCCTGGAGTTATTTCTGCCAACTTGATTTTTCCTAGATAGAGAAAGAAATTCAAGGAAACTTCATTCTTTTAAATGTCCTGATCCCATTGCACAATTCTGTTAATATTTCAGATGAGAATAAGAATGGGATTCTTTCCTTTTCTTCTTCCCGATAAGCTCTGTGTGAGCCATAGAGCTGTTGGCTAGTGCACAAGCCAGTTTCTCACCTGAGCAGCTCTGGTGTCATGTTCCATCCCAGGTCTGTTGTGGTACAGGTGATTGAAGTTGATGCAAAGAGCGAGTTTGGGCAAATCTCAGCTTCGAAGGGAGAAAAGAGCAAAGGGAAACTGTGACATGGCTGGGCTGTGACCGTTTTCCAGAGCTGAAAGCGAAGGGAAGCTGAGTGCACTGGGTGGTTCTCTTCACATCACTGCCAACTCACCTCTCTCTAAATGTGATTGCACAGCACGGAAGTCATGGACGATCTGCAGAAGCTCCTGCCTGGCTTCCCCCGCGTCGCTCCTCAGACGCCGTTCCTGCAGGTGACCCCGAATGTGAACTTCATGCAGAATGTGCTGCCTCGGCAGAACCTGCAGCCCACGGGGCAGCTGGAGTACAAGGTACTGACTGACACAGTGCTCCCTGCTGCAGTCTGTGCCCTTCCAGCCTGCAGGGTGTGCTCGTGCTGACATTTGCTCTCTATTTTCTACTCTGTGAGCTTCAAGGTTTACCCTCTTTAGGTATGATTCTAGTTGGTTACATAAAAAGGTGAATAATGAAAGAACACTGCGATATGAAATTAAAACCTGGGCTGGGGAGAAGCAGGACTGTGCTGCCTGGCTTTGGAGGTGCTGGCTGCAGCTTGCAGAGAGCAGGGAAGAGGGGAGTTTAAATGCTTCTTTTCCTCTGACGTTGCCTCTCTCCGCTTTGCTTCGACTCAGAGATGTTGGTGATGCCCCTTCATCTCTCCCAAAGCGCAGAAGCCTTGCTCTCTCGTGGGTTTGTTCTCTGGGTGCTCAGGTGCTGGAAGGATCTGCTAGGGGTTGATAATGGCGCTGTCTGTGCTTGGCAGGAGCAGTCGCTGCTGCAGCCACCCACCCTGCAGCTGCTGAACGGGATGGGCCCTCTGGGGCGCCGCGCCTCCGACGGCGGAGCCAACATCCAGCTGCACGCGCAGCAGCTGCTCAAGCGCCCGCGGGGCCCGTCCCCGCTCGTCACTATGACGCCAGTAAGTGGCCAAGGGGAAGAAGGGAATTGGTGGTGTGGCTAGAAATATCTTCTCCCATAGGCAGAGGGGCTGCTCCAGGCTGTAGCAGACAGAGCGGGAGGCTCGGTTTGTGGCGCTCTGGAAGCACTGCGGGGAGCGCGCCCGCTTGCTTCCAGAGGTTCCCTGCTCTAGAGCGGTGGAATTGCTCTGTCCCCGTGTGGAACTGCTGCTGTGCTCTCCTGTAGCCAGCAGCAGAGATGATTTTGCTCTCTGGAATCACCAAAGAGTTTGAGAACTGTTTTTAAGGGTCACTTTCTCCTTTGCTGTGCTGATAGAGAAAACAAAACTGTCCATCTCAGGCTTTAATCGTGTTCTTTCCTCCTTGATGCACCTGTATCAGTGAGTTTTCGTGACAGCACCAAAGGAAGCAGCAGCCCTGTACAATTCTGTGTGTGGGAGGAATGTGGGAGGGGGCCCTTGGTGCCGCAGAGGATCTGGCAAATGTCCTCGTGGAAGCCGTTTTGGGAAGGTCAGGTCTCCACTGCGCGGATGGGGCCGCGCTGGCTGCCTTCTGGAACCCATGGCTTCTCTTCTCTCTGCAGGCTGTCCCTGCCGTCACCCCTGTGGATGAGGAGAGCTCTGATGGGGAGCCGGACCAGGAAGCTGTGCAGAGGTAACCCCCAGTCTGTTAACATTTGCCCTTATCTCCCTCCAAGAGTGTTCCACAGCTGAATTAAGACATGAGCAACCTCGTCGCAGGCAGCAGTGTTGGTTACAGCAAAGGCTCAACGCTTCATTTGTTTTTGTGGGTGCTGATTACAGTTGGCAATGACTCCTCTGACACTGCTAGGTGCTTGCAGAACTGGGTTGCCCTTGGTTAGCTCTTTGAGCAGTAGGTCCTCCAGGAACTCTGAGACTGCTAAATTCCTTCGCTTGGTGTGCACCAGCATGCGATCCACACTAACCTGCGCTGCGGGATCCTCCCCTCCCTGCCGGGTGACGGAGGCAGGAGGATCTCGTCTGTGGCCTTGGGTGTCGATGCAGCTTTTGTATCAAGACATGCAGTAAACATCCAACTCTGATGCCTTAAACAGAGTGAGCTTGCAGGAAATCCAGGTACCTCAAGCTTCTAAATGTTAGCAGTAGGCCTGGAAGTAGTCTGCTCCAATAAGGGATCATTAGCGATGAGGCAGGAAACCTCTGTTCCCTTTGTCTGCTCCAAACACACAGTGGGGAGTGGGTAGAATACGCTTGTCCTTTCTCAGTCCATGAGTCACTAACCGAGCCCTTGCTAACATCTTCGTAGTAGCTTTTGCGTAGTTTCTGCTCTGCTAACCAGCTGGTGCTCTCCGTGTGCTGGGTGCGGTTACAGAGGGCTCTCCCTTCTTACTTCCAACCTGGAGAGCTTTTGAGATTCCCCCCCAGTCTGTAGAGGCCACCTCCTTAAGCCAGGTAGCGATTCCACAGGGGCTGCGCTTGGGAGGAGGATTCCAGCTGGGGGTTGGACTCAAGCAGAGAAACCCTGGGGCGAGTGGAGATCAGACCACAGGGCTTTGCCTGCTCTTCTGTCAGCACTCCAGAGCGGAGGGGGGATTTGACCAGTGGGTGACAGATTGTACAGAGTGTGCGCTGAGACTCCTTTTGCCTTCCTGAGCTTAGAGGAAAGACAAAGCTGGTACACGTGAAAACTCACTTCCAGCCCTGCCTTATTGTCAGCACAGCAGAGCACACCTCGTGTTTTCTGTGTAGTCTCACCCTCCAGTTCTTCAACACCCTCATCTTTGTGCTCACTAGCCCAGTATTTCCCATCTTCCCAAGCTGTTGTGCATCCTCCGAGCTGCAGTACCTGGATTGTACCTGCTCATCACCAGGCAGCGTGATGAAAGAAACGAGGCTAAGCCTTAGCATTGAGCAGACGAGGAGCCTGTGCCTTGGGGCACTGCGTGCTGCACTCGCCCCCTTTTCACCTACTGTGCCCTACTTGTGTGCTGTCCTGCCCAGCAGGGCTCAGGAACAGACTCCCTGCACAGAAGAGCTGCCTAGAGAGCTCTCAGAATTATGATGAAGGACCTGTGATGTCCACTGACAGCACCTCATGCAGTAGGGCAGGGAGGTTGACTGCAAACCAGAGGGAATGCCTGGACATCTTACCTGGGTACATTTGTGCCTCTCCTGTTCTAAAACTAAGGTTTCAGTTGAGTGTAAGTTAAAGCATTTGCTCAGCTGGAATAATTTTAGTCCCCAATGCAGTGGTTTTTAGTTTGCAGAGTACCAAAATGTTCAGATCGCACTGAAAGGCGAATCTCCTTGCACCCGTAGGTCACTTTGCTCTGCACAGCGCTGCCCTTAGTCCTCTCGTACCCGATGTTCTTCTTCCACCAGGTGGCCCAGAAAAAGCCCAGGCCAGGCTGTGTGTTAACTCTCTCTCCACCCCCTTATGTCGCAACATGCCAGCAGCCAGCAGGAGAAGGGTAAATAGTGTTAACATCAGGGACAGATGCAAATATTTAGCTTCTCAGAACACCGCTCTGGACACTCTGTATGCAGCCACCAGGGAGCAATTTTTGCCCTCCTTAATCTGACCTTGAAACAAGAGCAGAGTCTTTGCTCTGCTCCAGGGAACGGTCACATCGCTGAGCTTTGGGAAACTTTCTTCCACCCAAACTGCTGTTACAGCTCAGGGTCGGATTGTTCCCTAGAGGTCTGAAATAAAACGATCTCAGCAAACCACAGCTGTAAAGCTCTTTGGGAAACTTTCCCAGCCTGCATCAAATGATTCTTAAACAGCTAATGGCACAGCCTTTGGCAAGTCACCACCGCGCTAAGCACTCTCCATTCTGTTAACTTGCTGTCTTCTGCTTAAGTGGCTTCGGGAGCTGGCAAAGAGAGACTGGGCTTGGAGAAGGCGACGACTTTATTGCTTGCTGCTCTCCTCTGCTTCCCCAGCTGCAGTCGCAGGGAGCCTTAGCAGGGAAAAGAGCGAGGGTGAGAACTCCCCGTTAGTATCCCCGGTGTCACTGGCCAAGTGCTCTTTGTCACCTTTACCACAGCTGCCCTGTTACCGCTGGTTCACAAGAGTTGAGTTCATGAGCGGGCGTTCATCCCACCCAGCCTTCAGCGGGCAGTGTGCTGCCCCCTGCCCCGGCTTGCCCCAAGCCCAGGTGTCCTGGGTAGGCACCTGCTTTGCTCTTTTTTCTGGCCCCGTGTCCTGGCAGCTCCAAGTGTCGCTGCAGTGTTCGGGGCAGCAGGTGCCAGAGCCGCGCAGCCCTTTGGTGCATCCCCACCAACCCTGCGCTCTCCCCTTCTCTTGGAGGGTTTGAAAAAAGGGCTGAGGTCTCTTAATTCCAGTCCAGAGGGGGCTTTAGTGGACGCTACTGCCCCAGGCTCTGCTGCAAGAAGCAGTCCAGCCTTGGTGCTGGTGGCTCTGGGGACCCCGCTTGGTTTCCTGTGCAGGTTTTTCCCTGCGGATCGGTTTCCCGCTCCCCGGAGAGCTGAGCAGGGCCTAGATGGCGCACTCAGACCGGGCTGGCCACCAGCCCTCCCTCAGCCCAGCACCTTCGGCAAGCTCTGCGGAGGCTCTCCTGCTGGCTCGGCCCAGGGCCGGTCTGAGGGGCAAAGGCCGCCCTGCGAGGGGGAGCAGCGGCTCTGCTCCGCGCCCGCGCTCTGGCCGGCTCTTGCTAGGAGTGCCTGTGCCTCGTCTCTTGGCTCCATGCAGGCAGCAGAGTTCCCTCTGGCTCAGCCGGGGGAGAGGGAGCCAGACCTTCTGTAGTGGAGTCGATCCCCATTGAGGGCAGGTATTCCCCTGGGTATTCCCAGTGGGATACACCAGCATTCCCCAGGAGGTGAAACGCCTTTCCTGCTGGGAAGAGCAGACTGCTGCTCTTCCCTGCTGAGGCTGCCAGCAGTGCACAAGCAGCTGATCCCACGTTGTCCCCTAACAGTGATGTGAGGGGCATGGACAGCGTGTCCATGCTGTGTTTCCCCCCATTCTGAGCACGGCAGCAGGCCTTCTTCCTTCCCATTTACTTCGGACTATCTAACGCTCCCTGTTTTTGGAGTACTCCCATCAGTCTCTTATAAAATGTGCTCCTGCTTGTTGCAGATACTTGGCAAATAGGTCAAAAAGGCACACTCTGGCAATGACCAACCCTACAGCTGAAATCCCTCCAGACTTGCAGAGGCAGCTAGGACAGCAGTCCTTCCGACCCCGGGCTTGGGCTCCACACCTGGTACCCGATCAGCACCGGTGAGTAATGGCACCGGCCGTTCGGGCAGCTTTGCGCCAGGAATCCTGCTCAGACGTCGTCTGGAATGGAGCACTGAGGACATCCTGCTTGGCAGGGAGGGGTGAGGAGGAGGAACCAGGGACAAAGAGCAGGTCCACAGAGCAGAGGGTGTCTGTCTGCGCTGGAGCTCTGCAGGCGAAAGCAGTGCAGGGGCAGGAATTGGCCGGCTCGTCCCCTGCAGCCCTGTTTGTGAGGCTGGAGGGGATCTACCAGTGTGGCTACTGCCACTGAAGGGCTGGGGATAAGCTTTTCATTCTAGAGGAAAGCTTTCCTTGGTGGCAATGGTAGGTGTCCAGCTAGGAACACATAGCAGGCTTTCTACGGAACACTTTTGGAGGCAGATGCCAGCAAAAGACTGCACCGAGTCATCCATCCCAGAGCTGAAAACCCTCACTGTTCTGCACCAGAGTTGTGTGTTCTGACTGCAAAGTCTCTTTGCAAAGCTCCTCAAGAGTCATTTTCTTTCTGATGTGAACCCCTGATGGGAATGACGTGGGGAAGGAAAGCTGGGCTGGGAGGAAAAAAAAATCAGTGTCTGGGAAAGAGGGAGCCTCTGCAGATTTGGGTCTAAACACACTCAGAATGGGGGTGGGCGTTCCTGGTGGAGAGAGGTGTTAATGTGACACGGGGTCCTTGGCACAGCAGCAAACCGGAGATGCTGATGCCACAGAGGGAGCTTAAAAACCAGTGCTCTGAGAGTGCCAGCCAGCTGCAAACAACAGTTTGCTGCCTATTGGTCTCAACTGCGTGGAAAGCAGTCGCCAGCCAGGCTGGGTTCGTGTTCAATCTTTCAAGCCAGCTCACGCTGGGAAGCTTGACAAAGCGCTTTTTATCGCAGCCAGATCCCTGCTGTGCTGAGCACTGATGTAATCAGCAGGGACAGGTGAACTCTGAGCAGACCGAGACAGTGCTAGTGCCACGCTGGAACTCCGGAAAGCCGAGATAAGCACCTCTGTACCCTGGAGTTACTCCCTGGAGGCGCTCGGATGGTGGGAGGAGCAGGAAGGGAAAGATTTCTGGGGTCACAGAAAAGCTTGATAGGTGGAGGAGGAGGAGTGCAGCTTGCAAAACACCCAGAATGTGCTGTGTCCTGCTTTAAGGATTGCTCCAAACCCTACAGGTAAGCTGGGTCACTCACACGCTGCTGGAATTGATTCTTTACAAGGCTGTTAAAGCACACTTACCCTGTAAACACACTGGTGTCATCTCTGCCTCTTGGCTCCTGGGTCCTGAAGCTGTTTTGTTGCATCACGGACAGGGTGGAATCTGCTCACTCCACCCTCAGTGTCCTAACGCGCCGTGAGCTGTGAACCTGCCTCATGTTTTGCCTGTGGAATCATGGAAACTTCACCTGGCCATGGCCTAAACAGATTGTTCCAACCTGTGTCCAAGACAAATAGGGCAAAGAAACCATTAGTAGCCTTGTGTCATCACATGAATGGACCTCAGTTATTGAATGGCAGCTGGGTTTTATTTAGCATGTAACGTATTTTAAACCATCTTGAGAATCCTAGGATCATGGAATCATAGGGGTTGGAAAAGACATCTAAGCTCATCCAGTCCAACTGCCAGCCCAGCCCCACCATGCCTGCTAAACCCTGTCCCCAAGTGCAATGTCTACGTGGTTTTTGAACCCCTCCAGAGATCGAGTCTCAACCACTGCTCTGGGCAGCCTCTGCCAGGGCTTCACCGCTCTGTCAGTGAAGAGATTTTTCATGATATCCAGGCTAAACCTTCACTGGTGCAACTTGAGGCTGTTCCCTCTCATTCTATTGCTCATTACTTGGGTGCAGAGCACAGCACCCACCTCACCACAACCTCCTTTCCAGGAGCTGCAGAGAGCAATGCGGTCTCCCCTCAGTCTCCTCCAGACTAAACAGCCCCAGGTCCCTCAGCTACTTCCAGAACCCCTGGGCTCCAGACCCTTCCCGAGCTCTGTTCGCTTCTCCGGACAGGTTCCAGCCCCTCAGTCTTCTTATGTAGCACTGGAGTTGGGTCACAGTAACTTGGTATCTGAAAGGAGAATCGAAGTACAGTGATGGTCCAAGGCACTATTGTCAGTCTGCCTTGGCCACACGGGTTTGGGAACCTCAGTGTAGATGTGGCACTTACCAACATGGTTTACTGGTGGAGTTGGCAGTGTTGGGTTTACAGTTGGCCTCAGTCTCAACCTAAATGAGCCCTATTCTGAGTATATATTCCAGCAGTACCTGGCCCACAGTAACGCAGTGCAGAACTGCGCCAGAGTGCAGCCAAGAGGGATCCTGTTGGGTGCAAAGCCAGGATGTCAGAGGGGCTCTAAAGACTGTATTTCCTTGACCTTCCCACAGACAAAGGAGCCTACACTGTTGAGAGCTGGGTTTTGTAGCTTACGTTCACACAGCAACCATTCGGGCAGGCAGATAAACCCAGTTCTGTTTGTTAAGGCACGCACTGACACGTGTGTGCCCAGGTAGCTTTGCCAACGATACTCCAGGTCGCACGGAATGGCAGGGCAGGAGCTCAGTGCTTGGTGTCGATAATAGGGAGCCTCAGCTCTGGGAGAAAACAGCTCCTGGAAAAAATCGGGCTCCCTCTGATGGTGAAGAAGCAGCCTCATAGTGAGGAGAGTTCTGTAGTGCCTTGGGCACTGTTGCCTCGATACTGGCTGTGTCTGCTTTTCAAATGTACCCGGCCTGATCGCCCAGTGCCAAGCATCCGGGCAACTGGGAGACTCTGGATGCGCAGTTAGGATGCGCTTGGTTAGGACGTTAGAAAGATTTTGCTTAGGAAATCCGTGCCCTCTGTTCTTAATTCAATGCATCCCTAAGCAAAAATGCCAGTCCCCCCTCCTCCTCCAAGGATGCAGAACACGTCAGGCTCCTTTCTCCGTGTGCCCCTCCTGTTTTCCACAGACATCACGTGTAGTCAAGAGGTCTGGGGAGCTGGAAGGTTCAGGAAGTGGCTACTGAAGAGGTGAATTTACATTTTTAGGGTGCTGAATGTTTTCTGTAAGCCTTTTCCCTCTAAGGGATAGGATGGACAACGAGTCGCTGCCCATCTGGGATCTGGTTTGTGGCTGAGTCATCTCCATCCTTAAAACACGTTTGTCTGCCCAGGCACTGGGGGTGCTTGGAGATCCTGTTTCCTGCTCACGGTGATGGTGGCACTGTTTTTCTTGCTATAAACCATGATTTATTCTGGGTGAGCAGGCACGTAGGACTTGGTGTGGCTGGTGTAAATGAAATGGTCTCTACTGGAGCTTGTTTTGTTTTGCTGGCATCACTAACCCACTTCCCCTGTGTTCAGTTCTATTTACAAGGACTCAAATACTCTGCACCTCCCCACCGAGCGCTTCTCCCCGGTTCGGCGCTTCTCCGATGGTGCTGCCAGCATTCAGGCTTTCAAAGCCCACCTGGAGAAGATGGGCAACAACAGCAGCATCAAACAGCTCCAGCAGGTAACAGGGATGGGGGCCTCCAAAGAGCCCCGTGATGGGTTTTTACCTCTCAACCTTGCTGTTTCGGGAAGCGAAAGGCAAAATCCTTCGTGCTAATGGCTGGAGACATGTCGTCTCTTCTCCAAGGAGCTGTTCCCCTCTGTATGGCTGTTGAGTGTCCTCCAGATGTGCTGCTCGGATACAGGCTGGGAACCCTGGGGCTTCCCCCTGCCTTTTTCTGGGGAGCAAACCACGTTCCAAGCCGATGTGTGAGCTGTTCTTCCTGCCCTCATAGCTCTGTCAGAGCTGGTGCTCTCCCTCAACCCCTGTGGCAGCGGAATTCTGGGGCTGTTCCAGTTTGTGCTGGGAAGAGGGCTGTTCCTACTGGCAGAGTTTGGAGCCTGTTGTAGGCTATTCCCTGCGCAGCCAGCACACGGCTTGGGTGGTATTTGGCCCCAGGACATGACTTTCACCTTGCAACACGGTAGAAACATGAGATGCTCTTTTCACCTTGAAGTTACCATCCCCAGAGCTTTGTGCTTGTGTTTTTAAGGGACTGCAGTGGTGCCAGCTTGGTGTCACAAACATCCGTTCCTTTTCCATTGTCTAAGTCTTGAGGTTATCGTGTTATCACACCTGATTCTGTCCAATTAAATGGATTAGGCTTTCCTTACTGGATTTTTCAGTCTGCTAGGCTGCAGAGAGTGCCTTTTTGCACAGTAAAAATGCACAAACGGGTGACTTAGAGGGTGCATTGGATTTGTCACAGGAGTGCGAGCAGCTGCAGAAGATGTACGGAGGGCACATGGACGAGCGGACGCTGGAGAAGACGCAGCAGCAGCACATGTTGTACCAGCAGGAGCAGCACCACCAGATTCTTCATCAGCAGATCCAGGTACTGGGGCCTGAGCCAGACCTCCTGAAGTCTCAGCTGTGTTTTCCTGCATTGCTGCGGATACAACTGCTGAGCGGGTCCCGGTGGGGCTGGGGAGGGAGGATTGCTCAGCTCGCTGGAATGAGATCCGAGCCTGAAGGGCTCGAGCAGTGATGTTTGCACAGCTGCTGCGAAAGCCCGAGCTGCAGCCAGAGGCTGAGTGCTTGGTGAATCTGGACGTGTCCTGCTTAGCACATCAACATTGCTAAATCTACTAGTTATTGTTGACTATTGATGGCAAACCCTTCTTGTTTTCTGGTGCCTCGTTCAGGACTGTATCCGGCCACCCCAGCCTTCTCCACCCTTGCAAGCTCCATGTGAAAACCAGCCAGCTCTGCTCACTCACCAGCTTCAGAGGTAAAGAAATCACTTAATTAAAGCTTTGTGGAATGGGTTTTATTCTCACTCAAGCCCAGAGATGAGGACAGTTAAAGGCCAGGTTGGAAGCATATAAAGTTGGAGTGGCAGAGCCTGTTGCCAGGTGAACGTGCCTGGTCCTGTTAGTTGGATTCTGTCTGAAGGACTTGTAGAAGCAGAGAAACATGAAGAAAATGCACAAACCCACTTTGAACAGATGACTGGTGGTTCTGTCTTGTGACTGGCTTGAAAATGCGCTGTCTTTCATAGCTGGTTTCTCTCATGTTTTCCACTCAGAGCTGCTGCTGGATGTCCCACACATTTCCAGGCTTCTGGTTAGAAAAGCATCCCTGCCTTCAGCCCCCTGACTTGGGTGGGCCCTGGCCCAGGCTACCTGGAAAAGTTGTGGCTGCCCCATCCCTGGAGGTGGATGGGGCTTTGAGCACCTTGATCCAGTGGGAGGTATCTCTGCTCATGGCAGGCAGGTGGAACCATTCCATGGTTCTGTGACTCCTCTATGGGGAGGGCTGAACTCTGGCAAAAGAGAAAGGAAAGTCTTTCACAGGCCCCATCAAGTCAGGAGATGTTCTTGTCCCCAGGTTTCTGTTGTATCCATTAGGCTATGCTCACTTTGACAAGTTTGGTGGCTCCAAAGAGAAGTCAAGCTGTAAAATGCTTGGGATCTCAAACAAGGGCTTTCTGGTGTTTATTTAAAATAACAGAAACGCAGCCTTTGGTGTTGTTTGAAAAGGCATCGTAGTGAGGAGCAGGCATGGTGAAAGGTGCTTGTTTCCCTGCGCAGGTTACGGATCCAACCATCCAGCCCACCCCCGAACCACCCCAATAACCACCTCTTCAGGCAGCCCAACAGCAGCCCACCCCCCGTGAGCAGCAGCGTGCTCCAGCCCCACGGTAAGCGCGAGCCGGGCTGAGCCCCACGGCCCCATCCAGCCTCCGGGAACACAGCGCGGGGGGTGCTGGGGGCTGCGGTTCCCCCCGCGGCCTCGTCCTTGCACGCTTTGCTGATGGTGTAAAAGATTCTCCATCTGGCAGCAAGGGCTGGTGTTATCGAGAGTGTGCGAGGAGCTGCCAGCTGGAATGTGCTGTCGGGTTTTTTGTCATGAGATCCTTACTTATCGCTCCCGGGGGTGGGGAGGAAGGGCTGAGATTCTTGGGTTTATGCAAATCACTGTCAACTCCACTTTGTTTCTCTTTCTGTGCAAGGGGCTCGAGCTGTGACCTTTGCACGTTGGGTGCAGCAGGATGGAGCGGGCAGGCGTCTCTCCGTTGCTCCTCTTGCCACCCGTGGATGCATACTGGGACTGCCAGTATGGCCCAGTATTGCAGGGGGCAGAGATTGCTCCTGAGCCTTTCCACAGGCCAGCACGGCTACTGAGGGTCTTTGTTCCTTGTAGGTGCTGCTTCCCAGTCCCAGTTCCAAGGGATGCCATCCCACAACTCAATCTTCCCGCAGTCTGGTAACTGTTCCCCACCCCCAGCCATGGGGCTGACGTGCCTGGGCCTGCAGCAGCAGTCGCAGCCTCAGCAGGTCACTATCCAAGTGCAGGAGCCCGGCGACATGGTCAGCAACAACCTCCTGCAAAGTTCCGGGCAGGGAATGTCCTCCCACGCGCGGGGGATGCCCATCAGCCCCAGCGCCAACCAGATCCAGATGCAGCACCGCGCGAACCTGATGGCCTCCCTCAGCTACGGCCACAGGCAGCTGTCCAAGCAGCTCAGCGCCGACAGCGCCGAGTCGCACAGGTACGGCCACCGGCCGCCTCCGCACCGCCTCCCGAGCGGGCAGCAGGGAGGAAGAGCTGGATATCTCAGGTGCAGACGTGGTTTCCTTGCTGTTCTGCCCTGGTTTTGGGAAGCGAGCTGTCTCCTTGCCCCTGGGTGGTGGTTCCTGAGCCAGGTCATTGCTCTGGGAGTTGGCTGTATCGCGTGCCATAGGGAGCACCTCCTTCCAGGAGCAGCTCTGTCTACTTCCTGACTGGAGAATGAGCCGGAGCTGCTGCAGCACAGTCACTTCTTCTTTTCTTTTCTTTGCAGCCTGAATGTGAACAGGTTTCCCCCCACCAACTACGACCAGGTGCACTTACACCCCCACCTCTTCCCAGAGCAGTCACGTGTCTCCCCCAGCAACTACAGCCCGTCAGGAGGAGTTGGCTTTCCTCCGGCTCAGCAAGCTCTGAAAGTCCCCCAGCTTGACCAGTATCCCAGTTTCCCTCAAAATGCACATCAGCAACAGCAGCACTACACCGCATCGGCACTACAGCAAGCACTGTTGTCCCCAACGCCTCCCGACTACAGCCGACACCAGCAGGTACCGCACATCCTCCAAGGACTGCTTTCCCCCCGGCACTCGCTCACGGGGCACACGGACATGCGGCTGCCCCAGGCAGAATTTGCACAGCTCATCAAACGGCGGCAGCAGCAGCAGCAGCAAGAATTCCAAGAGTTGTTCAGGCATATGAGTCAAGGGGATGCTGGGAATATGGGCGCCAGCGTGGGACAGAACCTCTCGGAGCGCCAGTCGTTGTCGTTGCCTTATCAGAGCGCTGACACCTACCACCCCCAGAACAGCCCCCAGCATCTCTTAAAGATCAGGGCGCAGGAATGTATCCAGCAGGTACCTGCGCCGCACGGATACGTACACCAGCCCGCCCTGTTCCATTCAGAGAGCATGGAGGAGGACTGCGCGTGCGAGGGGGCCAGGGACAGCTTTCCAGACAGTAAGAGTTCAAACACATTGACCAAAGGTTGCCACGAGACCCCTCTGCTTGTAAACGCAGGAGGGCACGGGGACCCGGAATCTTTGCTAGGAACTGCTAATCAGGAGCTGGGGACGCACCAGTACAGACACCAGCCCGCTGCTGCCTTCAGTAGGAGTAAGGTGCCCAGCAGAGGTAAGGCCTCCTGCCGCTCGCCTAGGCAGAGCGCTCTTCCGTGCGCGCCGCGTGCCTCCCTCCCAGGGGACGCTGGCGTTTCGTGACATGCTTTGCATAGCACAGAATTACCCAGATTCTTGTTGGCTTTTGCAGCCTTAAGTAAATTGCAGGCAGCCTCTCTCTAATAAACAGTGTTAAATAAGAAGGGATCCTGAACGGCTGCCTCTCCTTGGAATGTGGCCTACTTCTGCAGGCAGGTACAGGCCAGGCCCCAGGGTGCTGCTGTCTTTTCAGAGATGCCGTGTGTTGGTGATGCATTTATTCCTGTTGGTGATGCTCTCCATCCCATGTAAACCACGGCTGGAAAGAGTGAGGCCACCAGCGTACCGCTGGCTGCAGCCCTGTATTCCTTCTCTTCCAAAGACCCTCAAGTCCAGGCAGTGCACAAGCTTCCATAAACATGGAAGAGTGGTGGCAAATGTGGCTAAGGCCACCTCACAGCTGCTTCTCTGCCGCTTTGGGAAGCAGCAGCAGGATCAGCCCTGCCTGAAGTCAAAGGGGTTGGTTCTGAAAAAAGCAAGTTTAGACTTGCTGTTAGTGCTGGGAGACCTTTCCTGCTGGTTGGAAGCGGCTGCGCCTTTGCTCCTCGGTGGCTGCATTGGCAGCAGAGCACTGGAGGAGAAATTCCTGCCTGAGCTGTAATTACAGCTTCTCTGTATGGAAAACACCACCCAGCCCCTTGCTAAGAGGGCTTTGAAGAGAGGCTTCCCAGGCTGAGCTGGGCGATCAGTATTCACCGCGGGACTGAGCTGTGCTGGTCTGAAGCCACCAGCTTGCCCTTGGCATGGAGAACCCTGTTGTGGAGGAGCAGTGTCCTGGGCACAGGAGGCCTGGCTTTGTTTGAGGACACAGCACGGGTTTGTTGGGAAAGTACTGGGTTGGAACAGTGTGGCTGGGAGGGCAGAACGGGCACGCCAAGCCCTGGCCCCCCAGAGTGTGGGACAGGACAGGGACACGGCACGGCTGCTCTGGAGTTGTCCTTAATTTTGGGATACTGGTGTGTTTGCTCCTGGACTTCAGTTTCCCTGGATGGAATTGGATGGGCTTTAAGGTCTGTTCCAACCCAAACCATTCTGTGATTCCTTGTGGTGCTGGAAGCAGGAGAGAGGAGAATCACCCTGGGTTAAGTGGAGATGGGAAGCTCTGGAGGGGCGTTTTGTACGGAATCAGGATTTTGCACTTAACACCGTAGAGCATATGGGGAACAACGAGGTTTAATGAAGCCAGGAGCTGAATTTCTGCCCCCATCCCAATGGCACTGGAACCAGTTACACAAGGGAAGGGAACTTTAGACTGCAAGGCTTTGTAAATGAGTACAAGCGAGTAAATGTTTACAAATAGCGTTGTGTAAGCCCTGCTTGGAGGGCTCACGGAGTAAACGATGTCCTGAGATGTGGCCGCTTGCACTGCTTTCCTCCCAGTTCCAATAACCCACTTGGAATCAGGCCTGTGCTGCTCTGGTTCCAGGCAGAGCGGGCATCCGAGCAGCCCAGGTACCCTTACCTACAGCTGAATCCCTCGGCGTAGAAGCCACTGCCGCGCTGGCGTTGCGCTCCCACCTAACACAGCCCAGCATTCCCAAGCACATGATGCCTGTGGAGACTTATCCTGGCCAGGCGTGGCTCCTCTCCCCAGCGCTGGGCTCTCCCAGACATGGCCTTTCCCACTGTTTCCCTGTGCTGTTGTGAAGCTTCAGCCTCTCCCGAGACAGGAGTCGCCTCTCTTCTGCCCCACCCCACCAAATGTGTTTTTCCCCAGAGCCGAGTGTAACTTCCCAGTGGCTCGGGAGCGTTTGTGCCTTCCAAGGGAGCGCGTTGACCCTGATGGAAAGCCCCTGGCCACTCTGAGGAGCATCTGCCCGAGGTGGCAGCTGGTCAATGGGAGAGAGACGTGTTTGGGATGTGTCTGAAGCTCCTTTGAGTGGCTCTGCTCCAGTTTTGCTCCAGCCTGGCCGTCACAGGGTTGGGAATGCTGCCCATGGGAAACCTGCCTTGCCTGGGCACTGCAGGAGCCCTGCCCGCTGTGCCAGCATCACGTGCCGCGCCGGCACAAAGGCCGCCTGGCGCAGGAGCCCCTACGGACACAGGGATGAAAGGCTTTCCTGCTGCTGGAGGAGGACTGGGGTGAGGAAAGGAGCCTGAATTCAGGCTGTGTTGCCCCTGCGGTCGGAGCTGCACCCCCGGAGGTGCTGGGCCAGTGCATATTCCTGATCCTGATTCCTCTGCTCTCAGGACAGGCTGAGAGAGTTGGACTTGTTCAGGCTGGAGAAGAGAAGGTTTCAGGGAGACCTTAGAGCCGCCTCCCAGTACTGAAAGGGGCTCCAGGAAAACTGGGGAGGGACTTTTTACAAGGGCCTGGAGTGACAGGATGAGGGGAATGGCTTTAACTTGGAAGGTGGAAGATTTAGGTTAGACTTTATGAAGAAATTCTTCACAATGAGGGATGTGGAGGCCCCGGCCCAGGTTGCCCAGAGCAGTGGTGGCTGCCCCATCCCTGGAGATGTTCAAGGCCAGGTTGGATGGGGCTTTGAAGCCCCCTGATCCAGTGGGAGGTGTCCCTGCCCATGGGAGAGGGTTGGAACTGGATGGGCTTTGCGGTCCTTCCAAACCAAACCATTCCATGATTCTCTGACTATTCCAGGTTGGTGGGGCCCATCCCGCCGTGCCCCTCTCCTACGGCGCAGGAGCCGTTTGTGGAGCTGGAGGAGCAGGCGGCTGCCGGCCCAAGCGACTGTTCCCACAGTTGGAGCGGCGTCCAGAGCCGTGTGTGGGTGGCACAGCTCCGCCAACATCTGTTACCTCATGTTTTCCTTCTCTTTTTTCCGGGAAAGCTGACAGTTAACCGCGCGTAACCCTGCGGTTGTGCAAAGGCTGGGGGGGGGCGGCTGCATCGCCGACTGCCCCGGCACGGGGTTACTGCAGGGCTGCCGCCTCTCCGCAGGAGAACGGGATTGGGAGCGGGGGGTTAGCTGCGTTCATGTGCCTGGGAGCGGCACGGAGAGCTCAGCCGAGCAGCTGTGCCTGGGATGGGGTCTTGTTTGGATCCGGGTAACTTTAGGGAGCATCTTTGTGGTGGCCACGTCCGCATGTTTGCGCTCCGCGGGGCGACTCGCTGCGAGCGAGCTGTTCGCGGCGGTCGGAGCGGGCGATGGGCTGCTCCCCACCTCAGCACTTTATTCAAAACATCGTGTTCTTGATGACGCCAGGTTTTGCTCGCTAGGAATGTAGCCTTTACCCTCGGTCAGGAGAGCTTGCAGTGCAGATGGACTTTGCCAGGCCGAGCACTCGTGTACTCCTACAGCCAGATTGCAGGAGGGCAGGGAGAAGTCATCTGATAAAGATGAACACCCCAGCAAGATTATGTTGCTTACAGTTGCCAAGGGGCCCTGCCAGAACATCCCGTGTTGGAGTCTGGGGAGAAGCTTCTCCCTTTGCTCTTTTGCAACAGTGTGGGCAGCGCGGGGTGAGGGGTGGCAGGGCTGGCGGGCGGGCAGAGAGCATCTGGTTCCTGGGCTATGGAGCTCCTGTCCCTCCAATTTTAGACCTGAGCTGGCATCGAGTTTCCTTGGGATCTTGATCTGGTCCTGGCTCTGTGTCACATCAGGAGGAGCAGCCAGGGGTCCCTTTCTACCTCGCCAGTCAAATCCAGCACATCCCAGAGCCCCCGTTTTGCCGTGCGGCGCCGAGCTGCGGGTTCCCTGTGCTGACCTGTCGCTCTTCTGTCTTGTCTGCTTTCCCAGAGTCCATTGTAGGGAACTGCATGGACAGGAGTTCTCCCGGCCAAGCGATGCAGGTGCCTGACCACAACGGGCTGGGCTACCCCGTGCGCCCCACATCCAGCGAGCACCCGCGGCCCCGGACCCTGCAGAGACACCACACCATCCAGAACAGCGATGATGCCTACGTAGGTTGGGAGGAGCGGGGCTGGAGGCAGCACAGAGCCCCCCTGGGGTGTGGGGGTTACGGATGAGGAGAGGCAGCGCCCTGGGAGCAGAATGGGGCTTCCATTAGCACATCCCTTTGCTTAACACTGAAACCATTTTAGCAGTATGGAAGGGCTCCTCCTTTGCTCCCAGTCTGCCCCAGCCGTGACATCTCTTTCCTCCAAGGTCCTGACTCAGGCCAGGTGGAGGGCTCTGCAGTGCTGTAGTGCTGGGCTCTTCTCCCAAGGAACAAGTGATAGGACAAGAGGAAATGGGCTCATGTTGTGCCAGGGGAGGGATAGATTGGATATTGGGAAAAATCTCTGTACTGACAGAGTGGTCAAGCCCTGGCAGAGGCTGCCCAGCGCAGCAGTGGAGTCTCCATCCCTGGAAGGCTTCAGAACACGTAGATGTGGCACCTGGGGACATGGTTTATTAGCCACGGTGGGGTTGGACTGGTTGGTCTTAGAGGTCTTTTCCAACCTTCATGATTCCATGAAACCAGCTGGCTACAGCTCCTTCACCAGGAGCAGAGAGTGGCTGTTCTGCTTCCACACTGTTTCGTGAACTGTCCTGCCTAGACCTGGATGTGTTCTTTGCTGCAGCTGCTATGAACAAGCAGGGCTCTTCCCTCCTTAAGTCAGGTCTGGAAGGGCCCTTGTCCAGCCCATCTCTGAGGAGACATCAGCTGCACCTGAGCTGTGCCTGGTGCCCAGTTTTTGCTTGTACTTGGAAACCCTCACTGCAGGTTTGCAGGAGCTGCCCACGCTGCCCAGCAGAGAGCGGGGCGAGCAGCAAGGCCTCGTCTCGCAGCCCCCCTGACTCGTGTCCCACTGTCTCCGCAGGTGCAGTTGGATAACTTGCCAGGAATGAGTTTAATGGCAGGAAAAGCACTCAGCTCCGCTCGGATGTCGGACGCCGTCCTCAGCCAGTCGTCGCTGATGGCCAGCCAGCAGCTGCGCGACAGGGAGAGCCAGGGTGAGGGCTGCGGAGACACGGGGCACGCCTGGGGCAGGAACAGCGAGGGCAGCCTCTGCTCTGGGCTGCAAAGCCACCTCTCCTCCCATGAGCAGTGCCAAGGGTTGGAGCCTGGATTGGTGGGAGCAGCGATCTGGGGAAACCCAGGGCAGCTCCGGCTGTGATGGCCGTGGCAGCCTGCTGGCCTGATCCCCACTCCAGAGCTGTAACTCCTTGGTGCTCCTTGTGTAAACTGTGCCCTTGTTCTTTGACCTTACAGAATGTGGGGAGAGTTTGGAAGGTCAAGAGCATCCCAACCTTGGTGATGGGAACCAGCATCTAAACACCTCCTGCTACCCATCGACGTGTATTACGGATGTCCTGCTGAGCTACAAGCACCCGGAGGTGCCCTTTGGCATGGAGCAGGCAGGGGTGTAACCAGGAGGGAGTGAGTATTCGTGTCCTCCTCTTTCCAACTGTGTGTCCCAAAGGCTTCCATGTGCATCTCTTCCCTTTTCCTCTTGCTCCAAAGGGAGAGATTGGCTTCCCTGTGTGTCAACTTGTCCCTTGGCTCCAAAGGGAGATAATTGGCTTCCATATGTGTCCCTTCCTTGTCCCCCGCTCTGAGGGGAGAAACTCAGCTCTGAGCTTCCAGCCTGGTGGCTGCCTGCTGTCCCTTTATTCCTTCAGGGATGGGATCCCTCCTTCTCGGCCTTTGCTGCCCTTCCAGAGCCCCGTTGCATGGGCAGGGTCTCACTCCCGGGTCTGGGCAGGGAATGCTGTGGAAGCAGCTCTGCTCTTCTCTGATATCCCCCAACATCTCCGCTTCTCTCTCTCCTGCAGGTTTGCTGTACAGCTCTGAAACGAAAAGGTCCATTTTAAACCAACAGTATCTAGCAGCATCGCGCCAAATTGCCGTAGTATTTCTGACTAACTGGAATACCATGGCCCCTTTCCTCATAATCAGTTCATCCAGTGTGTTGTTCCTTTGGTTTCTTTAATTTTTGCCATATTTGCGTGTAACTCCAGCAATCACAGAAATAACCTGAGTCCTACACGTCGGCAGAGGATTCCCGGAGCCGGAGCACTGAGTCTGGTTTGGAGGGCTTGGCACGGCGAGCGGAAGGGACTGACGCCTCCCCGGATCCTGGAGCAGGCGGCTGCAGAGCAGGGGGGGTCCCAGCGGATCCCACGCCCCCCTCCCCGGGCAGCCGGAGGAGGCCGTGCTGTCCTTCCACCCCGAACCCTTTGCACTGGGGAGGGGGCCCAGCGTGAGCTGGGGCGAGGACAGGGCCAGCCCGGCCGCACGGCGGCAGATCCCGCGTCCCACCCCGGGGCTCCGCCCGCCCGGCGGGGATCACCCACCCCTGGTGCAATACGCTTCTTGTCTCCTCTTGTCTGCTTCTGTTCTCTCTCCGTTTGTCAGCGTGCTGGAAGGACCCCCTGCCCCTCCTCACCTTTTCTTTGCGAATCCGCATTCGACTTGGGGTTTCCTTTCCCTTTTTCCTGGCTTTAACGTAGGGAAGGCGGATTTTCCTTTGTTTCCTCAGCTTCTCCTCCTGATCCTGTAGGAATTGTTTTTTTGGTAAATGTTGTTTTATTATTATTGTTATTAATAAAAGGCAAAAGGAATTTCTGTTTGAGAGAAATTTTTAACTAGATTCTGTTCTATAAGAATTGTGACTTGCACCTTCTGTTCAGAGTATTTTATTCCCTCCGATGGCGTTGTACTTGTGACCGGTTTTCTCTCTCGTGCCAGTGGCGACAGTGCTGTTCTTTCTACCCTTTGGACGTGCGTAGATCTCTTCCTTGTCCTCCTCTCCATCCTTTCCGTGACAGAGCGCGAAGCCCCCTCCAGCCGGGGCTCAGGAGCACTCGGTGTCACCATTGCCTTTGGGACTTCACCAGCGCCCGCTCCCGTTCTTCTTAGCGACATTTTTCTGGGATATTTTTTAATAAACAAGGAAAAAACCCCACCCCCCGCCCTCCTGAATTTGCACAGAAGGAAGTGTGGAACCAGCACAGCAGAGGTGACTTTGCTATCCCAACCCCGGCCTCCTCCCTGCCCCGGGGAGGTGATGCCAACCGGCTCTGCCATCCCCAGACCCAGAGAGGAGAGAGAAGCTCTGGAGCCACCGATCGTCCCAGGGGGACACTGGGAGCCGGGCAGGGCCGGAGCGGGTATCGCTGCAGCCTTCTGCTTCCGTCCCTTTGGTTTGGTTTCCTTTTGTTTACATGACACTGTATTCCTGGGAGAGGCAGCAGCGTCCGGAGCAGCAGGGACTCGCTCACCCGTGCCATCTCGCAGCATCACACTTTTTTTATCATCGCTTTGTATTGTAGTAATCAATACGCGCAGTATCTGTTGAATGTATATTAATATACTTTGCTATTATTTCTGTTTTTTGGAAATGTCAGAAATATTTTTTTTCTTCCTCATTTATGTTGGACTTAAAAAAAAAAAAAACAAAAACAAAATAGTTTCGGTAAATCTGCAGTCCATTTTTTTGTGGGTCACTTGCAACTCGTCAATTAGTTGGACAGTGGGATCATGACAAATAAAACCATGATTATGATCTTCCCAGGTCTCCTGTTTTTCCCTCATTGCTCAACGCTTGCTGTGGAGGTGGAACAGCCTGGCGGCTGTGCTCACTCCCAGCCTGATCCGGAGCTGCCGTGTCCTCCATCCATCCCTGGAGCTCTTGGCTCCTCTGTAGTGCTGCAGCAGACAGGTTTGGGGGGTTTCTAAAGCTCCTGGTTTGGTGGAGGTTCCCAAAGGCCCTGGTTTCATGGGGTTCCAAAATCCTCCAGCAGAGCCACAGGACCTCCAGTGCTGGAGCTCTGCTGTTTCCAGCTGCTCATGCAGGGGATGTGGGTGCAGCCGCAGTGGGTTTCACTTGTGCCAGCCCCTGCCGGGGCCTCTGCTCGCAGCTCTGCCAAGGGGAGAGGGTTCTTGGGAGCCCCAGGGAGCCAGGACTCTTCTCCAGCTCTGCCCACCCACCTTGGGCACCCCTGGGCATTGTGAACCCCAGCCTTGCACAGCTCATTGCTTTTTGCAATGGTGGGATTGCTCCTGCTCTCTTTCCTGCCTGGATTCTCACTTCTAAGAGTTTTGAGGGCTCTGGGAACCTGCACGGGGAGGCTGGAAGAGCTGCCTGGCTCCCTTTTCCTTCAGGGGCTGTAGTGTTGAACCCGCTGTGTTGTCTGCATCCTTCCATGTCCCACTGTGGGCAGGAGATGCAATGTTGCAGATCAAACCCTTGTTCTCAAGGGGGTCCCTTCCACAGCCAGGCTTTCCCATGAGTGGGGCAGCTCTGGGGGGCCACGCAGGGCTGGGCTGGCCTTGGGGTGCAGGGAGCTGGAGCTGCTCTGAGGCAGGGAATATCCAGCCCCTCCTGCTCCCTGCATGCTCCTGTAGCCCAAACAGGGGGCAAATCCCTATATCCCCCTGCCAGGTGGCTTCACCCATGCTCTGCCGGTGGCAGTGGGATGGGGCAGCGCCTGCAGAGCAGCTTTGGGCTGGGGTGGCCCTGGCTGGGCTGGTATCCGCCGGCCTTTGGGACACGCTGGGAAAGGGGGTGATGTGTGGGTCCCACCAGCCTGGACGGGGCAGAGCCCCACGGCGTTGGTGACGGGGAGGAGAAGGAGTCCGGGTACGCGAGGCCAAATCTCTGCCGGTGTAAACCTTGTCCCCGGGCTTTGGGCCAATCCCCGGGGGCTGCGGAGAGGCCGGAGCAGCCAGCAGGAATCTGGGTCACCGGGAGCGTAAACAGGCTCCTTGGCCGGGGATCCGCGTCCCGCGGGGAGCCCCTGTTTGCTCGCCGCCCCTTGCCAAGCCGGCGCTCCTCGGGCTGGCCCTCGCGCGCGATCCTTGAACTCTGCGCACCCGCATCGCCCACGCCGAGCAGCGAGCGCTGGGGCTGCGGCGCTGGCTTATCTCCTGCGGGAACGGCCCCTCCGGCATAAATAGCGGCCGCGGGGCAGCGGCGGCTCAGACGGACGAGCGGCAGCACGGCAGCGGCAGGAGAGACCCGGTAAGAGCCTGAGCTGCTCCGATCGCCGGTGCTTGGGATTCCCAATCCCAAGTCCTGCTGCTTCAGGGGTTCCCAAGTTCTGCTGCTCCTGGGGAGCGGCGACACGGACAAGGAAGCGGCTTCGGCATCCATCCCGCAGGCTTGGCCCGCGGCGCCAGCAGGGACCCCTTGTTTTGGCGTGGGGGGCTCGGTTCCCGTTGGCTTTATTTGGTCTCCCAACTCTCGTACTCTTCCCTCCAGGTTCAGCGCAAAGATGAGAGCCGTGGTGGTGGCCCTCGCCCTCCTCTGCCTGACAGGTAGGTCTAAACGGGATGGGGCTGCAAATCCCTGCGGGATGAGGCAGCAAATCCCTGCGGGACAGGGCAGCCGAACCCGATGCAAGCACTGCTGGAAGCTCCTGGCTTTGCAAGCCCGGCTGCAGCCCCGCAGCTCCCTGGTCACGTCCCACGCCAGGCGGGTCCCCACGGGACGAGCAGGAGCCGTCCCTGCCGTGGTCGCAGTGCACACCCGGCTCTCCTCACAGGCACCCAAGCTCGCTACTTCTGGCAGCACGATGAGCCCCAGGCGCCCCTGGACCGCCTCAGGGACATGTTGGATGTGTACCTGGAGACCGTGAAGACCAGTGGCAAGGAAGCCATCAGCCAGTTCGATGCCTCCGCCGTGGGCAAACAGCTGGAGTAAGTGGGGGGTGCATAGTGGGGGACGGCGGGAGGTCCCCGGGTGCCATGTGTGACATCCCTCCGCTGCCCACAGCCTGAAGCTCGCCGACAACCTGGACACGCTGGGCGCAGCCGCTGCCAAGCTGCGGGAGGACCTGACCCCTTACTACAAGGAGGTGCGGGAAATGTGGCTGAAGGACACGGAAGCCCTGCGTGAGGAGCTGAGCAAGGACCTGGAGGAGGTGAAAGAGAAGATCCGGCCCTTCCTGGACCAGTTCTCGGCCAAGTGGACGGAGGACCTGGAGCAGTACCGGCAGCGCCTGGCACCTGTGGCCCAGGACATGAAGGAGCTCACCAAGCAGAAGCTGGAGCTGCTGCAGGAGAAGCTGACCCCAGTGGCGGAGGAGGCGCGGGACCGCCTGCGTGGGCATGTGGAGGAGCTGCGCAAGAACGTGGCGCCCTACAGCGATGAGCTGCGCCAGAAGCTGAGCCAGAAGCTGGAGGAGATCCGGGACAAGGGCATCCCCCAGGCCGCTGAGTACCAGGCTAAGGTGGTGGAGCACCTCAGCAACCTGCGCGAGAAGATGACACCCCTGCTGCACGACTTCAAGGAACGCCTCAGCCCCTATACTGAGACCCTCAAGAACCGCTTCCTCGCCCTCATCGATGAAGCCCAGAAGAGTCTGGCCTAAGCTGCCGGTCGGCGTGGCCAGGGACTGACCCCGGCCCCTCTCCCTGCCCTGCGCTGGGGTTCTTCCCCCCAGGCTGGGCTGCAGGAGCCCCAGGGTGTTCTTCCCTCTCGCCCTCCTGCCACCTTCCCTCCCCAAACTGGCGTCGCTCTCCGCTTTGCCTTCCTTTTGTCAAATAAACACGACTTAAGTTATTGGAGCTCACTCATTTTTTGCAGTGGATGCTGGTGGGGGGGCAGCCGGTGTGGTGCTGGCAGTGCTTTGGGCAACTTGCGGGGCCTGGGGGCACCTGGGGGACCTGGTGGGAGTAGGGAAGATTGGATCCACTACCACTGAGCCCAGTGAGGGGTCCTGGCCCCATGCACAGCTCTCCCTATACCAAGGGCTCTACTGGGCAGTGGAGATGAAGCTTGACCCCTCCAGCTTGTAGGAGCATCACCCTGGGTGTGATTGTGGTCTGTTGGTGTCACCCCATGGCAAGGGGTCCCAGCACCCCAGTACAGCCACATGTGCATCCATCCCAGCCCTTCCTCGCCCCACAGTGCTCTCCTCCTCGCCCCACAATGACGCAGCCACAGCCCTGTCTGCTTCAGCGCTGCTTTATTGCAAGACCCATGAGAGAGGGGTGGGAGCCGAGGGTCCCTGTCCCCACCAGCCCCCCGTGAGGCTACGCCGCTTGTGCCTTCTTCCAGAGCTCCTGCAGCTGCTCCTTCAGCCAGTCCAGCCGCTGCTTCGCCAGCTCCGCATTGTCCGTCAGCCACCGCCTGCGAGGGGAAGGGGGTCAGAGCGGGCTCAGCGCGGGCAGCGGGGTTGGTGGGTCAGGGTTGGTGGGGTTGTTGTGGGCACACCTGGCGTGCTGGGCCACCTCCGACTCCCGCACCATTCCGAGTGCTGACTTGGCCATGGCTGAGGCTTTCTGCGCATATTCCTGCACCTTCCGCACCAGCGGCTCTGGCTCCCCCGGAGAGTCGGCCCCTGGAGCAGAAGCCTGGTGGGAGCTGGAGCAGACAGGGCCAGGGGACTGTGACCCCCCCGCCCCGTGCAGCACCCCATCCCCCCAAAACACCCTCCCGATTCTCCTGCCCCATCCCTTGCCCATCCCTTACTTGTTCCTGCTGCCAGGACGGCCGTGCAGGCAAGGAGGAACAGGAGCGACGCCTTCATGGCTGGGGAGAGAGCAGAGCACATGTGGGGGGTAACAGATCCCCACTCCCTCCCCTGTCATAACCCCTAATTTTCCTGATTAAGATCATAAACACCCTCTTCCCATCGCAACCCTCGCCGGGGGCTTCCCCACTGACCTGCACCAAGCTCTGCTCCACCAGGACAGCGCTGGCTCCCAATTTATACCCTCCCCACAGCCACCCCGGGGGGGTTTGTGCAAAGGTCAGGGGCGCCTGGGGAGGGGGGCACATTCCCAGGGGCCATTCCTGCTTCTGGAGGGGCCTGAGCCCTGCCAGGGGTTGGGAAATCTTGTCGGGAGCAAGGCCGGGTTGGGGTGGGCTGGGGCTCTGCATGTGTGTTCATGAAAGTGCATGTGTGTTCATGTGTGTGCATGTGTGTTCACGCAGGTGCAGGTATGTGCATGCAAGTGTAGACATGCACATGCATTTGCATAAGTACATGCATTTGCTCATGTGTGCGTTTGCACGTATGTTCATTTGCACACGTGTGTGTACTGGTGCAGTGAGGGCAGCCCCGGGGCCGGTGCGGGCACACACAGCACCAGAGTGACACCCAGCATGATGCCACCGGGCTGGCTCAGCCTCAGCTGGGGTGATGGGGCACCGTGAGGGCCCTTTGGACCCCGGCATAGCAGGCGCCTGGCCGAGCCCTGCCCCTGCCCACTGTGCCCTTTGCCCCGGCCGTGACACATCACCAGCAAGGCACACGGGCTGAGCATCCCCAGCCTGTGCCGAGAGCCCGATGGCTCCAGCCAAGCGCCCACCAGCACCACAGGGGTGCAACACCCAGAGCTGTGGGGTTCTGGCTGTTCCCTGCGGCAGGGATTCCCCCAGGAGCCCGTGCTCAGAGGGAGTGATGTTACCCTGCACTACAGAATCTTGTGGGCCCCCACGCATCCATCAGAGCACCCCCCTGGCCTGTGTCCTGCCCCATTGCACATCCTGGGCAACAGCACAGCTGGAAGTAGGGCTGAGGGACCCCTGCAGTGTCCCCCGGACCCTGTGCCCTATCACACTGCATATCTCAGGCACTGCGCATCCCAGGTACCACACAGCCCAGGTACTGCACATCCCAGGCATCCCACATCCTGGGTACCACAGCCAGCACCAGCATGCCCATCACTGCATCCCACAGAGAAGCGGAGCTGGGGTTGCCTCCCACATCGTGCTGTCCCCTCTACCCCAGAGTCCCTGCTCCCAGGAGGGGCTCAGCCATGGTGTATCCTTGCATCCCCCCCATCCCGTGTCTGCCCTGACCCCTGGCACCCTGTTTGGAGCTTGTGGGTGATGTCAGGGCTGGGGTGATGTCATCAGGGCTGTGCACATGTCAGGTTCCTCCACGTTGCACCCTTGCTAAAGTCCAAGCCCGGGGATCGTCACAGCCTGCGTGGAAGCTGCCGAGGGTGCTCAGGCTGCATAAATAGGGGCCGGGAGCTCCCGGCATTGCACGCACCAACCCGGAGCAGTGCAGGCAAGTGGCTCCCAGGGCTCCTCTCCTCCCTGCTGTGCGCTCCCAGAGGTGTTTCCCAGCACTCAGGATGTCTCCAAAGGTGGCCGCCCTTGTCCTGGTGCTCCTTGCGGTCTCAGGTGAGGTGGAATGTGGCTTGGGTGGTCCTGCCTGGTGCAGGGATGGGGACCTGATGTCCCCGGGGGAGCTGCTGAGCCAGATGGAGCTGGCACTGATCCCAGCATCCGCTCGCAGGGGCCCGGGCTGATGTCAACCCAGATGAGGTGGCCAGCGTGATCTGGAAGTACTTCACGGAACTGGGCAGCAATGCCAAGGAGAAGGTGGACCAGCTGCAGCAGGGGGAGATCACCAAGCAGCTCAAGTGAGCAGAGCCATGGGGCTGGAGGTGGCCAGGGGGCAACCGGTCAGGGGATGGGACTGTGGGGTGGGCACGCCGGGGCGCTGACACCCCCCTCTCCCCAGCACCCTGCTGGAAAGCAACCTGCGGAGCGTCAACTCGTACGCCGAGGACCTGCAGCGGCGGCTGGTGCCCTTCGCCACGGAGCTGCAGGCGCGGCTGGCACAGGACTCGCAGCGGCTGAAGGAGCAGATCCAGCGGGAGCTGGCGGAGCTTCAGGCCAAGCTGGCACCCTACGCCGACGAGGTCCACCAGCAGATCGGCACCAACATCCGCCAGCTGCAGGCCAAGATGAGCCCCTACGCCGAGGAGCTGCGCTCGCAGGTGGATCGCGGGGCTGGGGAGCTGCGGCAGGCACTGCAGCCCTAGGCGGCCGAGCTGCGGGAGCGCCTGCAGGACAACGTCGAGAGCGTCCAGGCCTCCCTGTCACCCTACGCCGACCGGCTGCAGCAGCAGATCGATGGCGGGGTGGAGAAGCTGAAGGAGCAGTTGGCTCCCCTGGCCGATGAGATGAAGGCGCAGGTGGGGCAGAGCGTGGCTGAGCTGCGGCGTGGGCTCAGCCCCTACGCCCAGGAGGTGCAGGATGGGCTCAACCGGCAACTGGAGAGCCTGACGGCGCAGATGGAGCGGGCGGCAGAGGAGCTGCGCACCCGCCTGGCTGCCAGCTCAGAGGAGCTGCGTGCCCAGCTCAGCCCGCTGGCCCAGGAGCTGCGGCGAGCGGCGGCAGGCGACACTGAGGACCTGCAGCAGCGCCTGGCACCCCTGGCCCAGCAGCTGGACGAGCGCGTGGGGCAGACACTGGAGGCTTTCCGGCAGCAGGCGGCCCCCTTCGGCGAGGCCTTCGGGCAGCAGCTGGTGAAGAGGCTGGAGGAGATGAAGGAGAAGCTGGAATCAGGCACTGCTGGTGTGGAGGACCACCTGGAGTTGCTGGAGAAGGAGGTGCGGGAGAAGGTGGCCACCTTCCTCAGCACCGCTCCGCCAGCCGTGAACTGAGAATCCGCCAAGGGTCGCGGTGGTCGTAACCCACACCGTGAGCAGAAATAAACTGGTCCTTCAGATGCACACTCTGGTCTGTGTCTGTCCTTTCCCATAGCACCCCAGCATCCAGCTGGGATGGGCAACCTGGGCACCAGGTCCTGACACTCCAAGGAGAGAGCATCAGCCCTGAATTTGGGTCCTGGGGCACTTGGGAGCAGGGTTAGGGACAGGTGAGTGGGGGTCTCGGTCTCCAGCACAGGGATGCTGCAGTCAGGGGACCCCACCAGCTGGGCAGCCCCAGAGCACCAGTGTATGGTCAAGCATCCCCCACCCCATGGTTCTGTGCAGACTGGACTGGTCCTTCACAGAGGAGCTGCTGGACCAGGTGTCCCTGACAGCCCGGGAGCTGCGGCGGCACCTCACGCCCAGCCGGGAGGTGACAGCTCAGCTCCTGGAGGGCGCAGACGAGGTGCAGAGGTTCGTGGCTCACTATGCCGACGAGCTGGCGCTCCACACGGAGCAGGTGAAGGCCATTTTCCACCCCTACACCGAGAAGCTGGTGACCGAGATCCACCGCAACGTGGAGGAGCTGCGCAGGAACGTGGTCCCTGACAGCCGCGCCAGCCCGGAGCTGCTCCAGCAGTACATCCAGGAGCTCTCCACAAAGCTGACCCAGAACGCCCGGGATCTCCACCAGAAGATCCAGAGGAACCTGGAGCGGCTGAAGGAGCAGCTGAGGGAGCAGCTGAGGGAGCAGCTCAGCCCCCAGCCCGGGCGACCCCAGCCGCCTCCGGCCACCACAGAGGAGCTGGCGCGGAAGGTGCAGCGGCGGGTGGAGCGGTTCCGCAGGGACACGCACCTCCAGGTCCAGGGCTTCAGGCGGGCGCTGGAGCTGGAGGCGGAGGGATGCGGCTGAAGCTCTCCTGCTGCCCGGGGGAGCCGCAGCGCGGCGCACCAGCCCTCCAGGACCTGCCCGCCCGCCTCGACGCCCTCTGGAGGGAGCTGGCGCGCAGCCTGAGCGAGGGGCCATGAGGGGGGGCGAGGGAAGCGGGGCGCGGCGGGGCTCCACCGCAATAAAGGCGCCGCCGCGGCGTGCCAGCCCTTCGCCCCACGTGACCGACGCACGCGTCACGTGACCGGCTCCGCACCGCTTGACCGGCCATGTCTAGTCGGCCCGTCCCGCCGCCTGAATCACGTGATCACCCCCCCCCGCTACACATGACGGAGCCTGTGTCACGCTCCCCGTCTCAACCCACGTGAGCAGTTCAGCCTGCCTCACGTGACTTATTCCGCACCGCGTGACCGGTCACGGCCCACGTGAGCGCAAGCAGTTCCGGGTGTGGGGCCGCAGGAGGTGCCATGGCGGCCCTGCGAGCGGTGGAGGTGGAGGGAGGGGGGGAAGCGGCCCTGTTTCGGCCCCTCAGCGCCGAGGATGGGGAGCAGCGGCCGGCGGAGATCGAGTCCCTGTGCATGAACTGCTTCCGCAACGTGAGGGGGGGGAACGGGGAAGGGGCTGAGGGGCTGGGCCCAGGCCACAGTGGCCTGTGGGGCGAGTGGGGGGCAGGAGTGGGCAAGGACCTGTTGGACCAAGGAGGGCGAGGGGACTGATTTTAGGCCACAGTGGCCTGTGGGGCCTGCTGGGATGTGAGAGGCCAGGGTAAGCTGGTGGAGAACCTGCCGGGGCAGGGGTGCATAAGTCCAGGTCACAGAGGCCTATTGGGCCTCCCAGGAATGGGGAGCCAGGAGGGTGAGTGAGAGGTGGGAGTGAGCAAAGACCTGCTGGGGCCACTTCTGCAGTGCAGGGGCTGCAACGTGCAGGCAGGAGGCAGGACGTGCTGGGAAAAAAGGGATGGGGATCTGTCTCTGGGGTGCTGGCAGGAATAGCAGGGCTGAGGGAAACGTCTCCCTGAGGAGTTGGGTTCCCACAAGGCCACTCGCTGCCACAGGGGGTGACACGGCTCCTGCTCACCAGGATCCCCTTCTTCAAAGAGATCATCGTCAGCTCCTTTGCCTGTGACAGCTGCTCCTGGTCCAACACAGAGATCCAGTCTGCGGGCAGGATCCAGGAGCAGGGTGTGTGCTACACCCTGGCTGTTACCTCCCGCCAGGTGAGCATGGGCTCCCCTCCTGCCTTGGCAGCATGGCCGGTGCTGCCGTGTCCCTCACCAGCTGGAAATGCATGGGCAATAAAGCATTTATTTTTCATACTGCTTGTTGGGTAGTGATCATTTAAATCCTACAATTTAAAGTCCACCCATCTCTCTGTGCAACGGAGAGGCTGCTGGAGTGAAAACCACTGCTGTATTGTTTGCCACACATGCTGGTGCAACAGCCGGGTATGTGAGGGCATCTCCTAACGCTGCTCCCTGCCTGCCCTGTACAGGACATGAACAGGGAGGTGGTGAAGACTGACTGCGCCACGGCTCGAATCCCAGAGCTGGATTTTGAGATCCCTGCTTTCACGCAGAAGGGAGGTGGGTACGTGGGCTGTGCCCCTTGCTGTGCTGTGGGTGCCAGTTAAGGACCTGGCTGCCTCGCTGTGGGGTCAAATACACTGGGCTGGGATCAGTTCGAGGTGGCAGGGCAGGTGGCTCTGCTGTGGGGTAATTAACAATGCCATTGCTTCTGTTCTCTTCCCTTTCCCCAGTCCTTACCACAATTGAAGGGATAATAGACAGAGCCGTTGCGGGCCTGGAGCAGGACCAGCCTATCCGCAGGGTAAGGAAAGGGGGAGGCTCCTTGGGGATCCAGCTTGGCAGATGCTGATCTTGATCCTCCTCTGCCTGTTGGTGTTGTGCACGGGGCTATGGGTGTAATAAAATTATCAACAGTTTGTAGCTAACACTAGGTTGAATAGCAAAAATACAAAGCTGCAAGCTGGTTTATAGTCTGTTCTTATCCTGATTACATAAGGTACAGAGCCTTTCAAAAGTTCCATGGGGTCTTTGTGTTCTCAAAATTATTAAGTCTTCCCAATTCTTCTTTCTTAACAAACTTCTTTTTTCTTGTTCCATTTCAATATGTCTCACTTTGACTGATTTCATTCTAAGAAAGCCCCTTAGGGTGCTATTCGTTACTGAAGGCTGGCTCTAATTTATGTGCACCTGCTCCAATGAATTGTTCATCATTTGTCTAAAATGTTCTTCTGTTTGATGAGCACAACAGGTTTTAAACCAGTCCTGGTTGGGTTTGTACGGAGGACAGAGCTAAGAACTTTATCTTCACTCTTGGCAGCTCTTAGCTCTTATAAAGCTTCCAACATTAATTTCCCATAACAACAGGCTCGTGTTTTTGCTGTTGGCAGCATTGTCTCCAGCTCTGGGCTGTCCTGACATCGCTCCCATCACTGTCCTCTCTTGCAGGCGACAGACGAAGAGGTGGCAAATAAAATCGAGGAGTTCATTGGCAAACTGAGGCAGCTGAAAGAAGTGCAATCCTCCTTCACCTTCGTGAGTGCTACAGGAGTGCATCCCCTTTCTGCGCGGCGAAGGCTTCCTGGCTTCCTGAGGTTTCCTTCTCCCGCAGATCCTCGACGACCCCTCAGGGAACAGCTTTGTGGAGAACCCCCGTGCACCACAGAGGGACGATGCGCTGGTGGTGACTCGGTACCGGCGGACTCCAGAGCAGGCGGCCCTGCTGGGGCTGGAGGTAATGGAGCAGCTGCTCTCTCATCAGCCTCCCAGCAGCGTGGGAAGCGGGGCTGCTCCGTCCCCTCGTGCTTTGGGAGGTCCAGAATTCAGGAACAGATGTTAACGCTGCTCCTGGTGTCCTCTCATGCAGGGAGAGGAGCTGGATCAGAAGCCGGCTGATTCCACGGAGGATCTGAGGAACGAGGTGGGTGGCTTTGCAGTGCAGCAGTGGCCATGCCTGGGTGGCTGCATCCAGGACAGGCTTCCCAATTGTCCTTCCCGTTCCTGTGACGCAGGTCCTGCAGTTCAACACCAACTGCCCCGAGTGCAACGCCCCAGCGAGCACCAATATGAAGTTAGTGCGTATTCTTGGTGCGTGGGCATGGAAGCTGGGGTCTGCACAATGCCAGTGAGGGGAGAGCTAATCCAAGTGCTGGCCCAGGCCTCTTGCTGTTGGATCCATAAGGTGGGAATAAATTATGTCCAGTAGAGGACGTCAAGGGTGCAAATTTGCCTTGGTGACACAGTGTCTCAGCGAGCTCCTGCCATACCTTGGGAAGGATGTGGGCTGTGAAGAGGGCACAGGCTGCTCCTCTGAGACTTCCCTTCTGTCAAGTTTTCCTTAACTGCTGACTCCAGAAATCCCACACTTCAAGGAAGTAATTATCATGGCCACGAACTGCGACTCCTGCGGGCACAGGACAAACGAGGTGAGCTGGGAATCCACAGACCCTTTTTTGCAGAGAGGGAGCGATGTTCTGTGTGTGGGAGGCAGTCTGGATTTACAGGCAGGGTTGTGAGCAGAGCTGCCTCGCTTGCTTCTGGGTGGGAGCCAGACCCTATGCAGAGGCTGGTGTGTGCAGAGAGGCCAGGCTGGGTCCAAATTCCCTTCCAAAAGAAGGGAAGGGGAAGAATTTGGTTGGAAGAGCTCCATTTGGTGCACGTTGCCTGTCTCCACGTCTGCCCCAGGTTGGGACACTGTCCCCAGGCTTGGAGGGGCTTTTGGGCTGCCAGGGGAAACCCTCTTAAAGTGCAAAAGTCCAGGAAGCTGAGTGCTTGCTGTTCCCAGGTGAAATCCGGAGGGGCAATCGAACCACAGGGCACCAGGATTACCCTTCGGATTACAGACCCTTCTGACATGACGAGGGATATTCTAAAGGTACGGGGCCTTTGGAGAGCTGCCCTCTCCTCCTGTGGCGAGTGTCCGTCTGTCCGTCTGTGGGACTGACGGGGTGCTTGCCCTTGCAGTCAGAGACCTGCAGCGTGGAGATCCCTGAGCTGGAGTTCGAGCTGGGCATGGGAGCACTGGGCGGGAAGTTCACCACACTAGAAGGGCTGCTGAAGGACATCAAGGAGCTGGTGAGTGATCCTGCTGGAGCTCCCACTCTTATGTATCCGTGTCTTCTAGTGGGCTGAGGGAATGGGTCTGCTCTTTCAGGTGGAGAGGAACCCCTTCACTCTGGGAGACAGCTCCACACCCAGCAAGACGGAGAAGCTGCAGGAGTTCATTGGGAAGCTGCAGGAGGTGAGCGTGCTCCTTATTTTCCGTGCCTGGCAGTGTGGATTCACTCCTGTTGCTGCAGCGTGTCCAACAGCTCCTCAGCAGCACTGGTGAGGAGTTGTTTCCAGGGTTTTTTTTGAGCTTTTCCAGCTCTTCAGCCCTTGCTTTGCTTGTTTTATGAAACAATGACTGTTATTAGTGGAGGAGAATGTTGGAACTGCCTAATGTGTGCTGCAAATGTTGGTGCTGGGAGAGCTGAAGGATCAGGAAGAGCCTTAACAACTGGATTTATCTCTCTGCAGATCATAGAGGGAAAGACAAGCGCTCACTTCATCATGGATGACCCTGCAGGCAACAGCTATCTCCAGGTACGGAGTTGTGCGCTCCAGGGCTGAACTTCCTGAAGGCTCCTGAGCATCTGGAGAGGGTTTTCCTTTATTCCCTTTGGATGCTGGTGGGCAGGGTTCCCTTTGGATGAGTCCAGTGAAAGGAGGTGGCTGGACTGTAGTAGTGAGTCCAGGGAGAGGAAATTGCTGTTGGCTTTGTGGGGAGGAAAGGGAGGACAGTGCCTGCTCCCTGGGATTAGGGTGTGAGAAGGAAGAGTGGAGTGGCGTCTGCTCCCTGGGATTTAGGGGCCAGGAACGAAGAGGGAAGCAGCGGCCGCTTCCCGGCATTTAGGGCTGGTGATCTGGTTGCTCTCTCCATGGGTGACAGACAATTCCTGCCTGGGGGGGTGATTTCTGTTGGAATCCCTGTGCCCTTGCGGGCTGCGGGGTGCAAGGAAGCCTCCCTCTTGCCCGCAGAACGTCTACGCCCCCGAGGAGGACCCCGAGCTGCGCGTGGAGCGCTACGAGCGCACGTTTGAGCAGAACGAAGACCTGGGGCTGAACGACATGAGGACGGAGGGCTACGAGCCGGCGGGAGAGCCGGGCCGGTAGCCGGACCTGCCGGCCTCTTCCCCACTGGCTTTGGGACCCGGGCTCGTTCGGGGCCGCGCGTCCCCAATAAACGAAGTGAATTGAGGCACCGCGGCTGTGCTGATTCCCGGCCCCGCCCCCTGGCCCCGCCCCCTAGCAACGCCCCCCTAGCAACGCCCCTCGGCCCCGCCCCCTAGCACCGCCCCTCGGCCCCGCCCCCTAGCAACGCCCCTCGGCCCTGGCCCCGCCCCTGATTCTGACGTCACTATCGCGCCCCCACCCGTCTGACGTCACTACCCGCCGACGGAGAGGAGCGGAGCGATGTCGAAGGCTGAGTACCTGCAGCGCTACCTGAGCGGCCCGGCCGCCCCCGAGGCCGAGCAGCGCCGCCGCCGCCGCCGCAAGAAGCACCCGCCGGGCGGCGCCGGCAGAGGCGGGTGAGCGGCGGGGGGGGCAGCGGCCTGCGCCGGGCGCGGGTTTCGCCTTCGGCTCCAGGCCCCGCACTGGGCCTGCGTTGGCACCCCCCCCCCCCGAGCCCCTCATCGCCGTTCCGCGGGGCCGGGACCCTCCCCTCTCCCCGTTGCGTGGGAGCAGGAGCCTCCCCAGGGCCCCCTCATCCCCATCCCGTGGGGTCAGGAGCCTCCCCAGGGCCCCCTCATCCCCATCCCGTGGGGTCAGGAGCCTCCCCAGGGCCCCCTCATCCCCATCCCGTGGGAGCAGGAGCCTCCCCAGGGCCCCCTCATCCCCATCCCGTGGGAGCAGGAGCCTCCCCAGGGCCCCCTCATCCCCATCCCGTGGGGTCAGGAGCCTCCCCAGGGCCCCCTCATCCCCATCTCGTGGGAGCAGGAGCCTCCCCAGGGCCCCCTCATCCCCATCTCGTGGGAGCAGGAGCCTGCCCAGGGCCCCCTCATCCCCATCCCGTGGGGCCAGGAGCCTGCCCAGGCCCCTCACGGGCAGCAGCTGTGGCCATGCCCGCCCCTGGCGGGGGGCTGACGGCGGCACCCCTCTCCCCGCTCCCAGGATGCGGATCGTGGATGATGACATCGGCTGGAATAGCATTGCTCCTGTCCACGAGAAGGAGGAAGAGCAAGATGATGGGGACATGCCCGTGGTGAGTGGGGAATCGCAGGGATGGGTGTGTTTTCCTGGTGGGAGCACGGGGAGGTCCAGTTAACTCCCTGTGGATAAAAGCAGCTTTTGCTTCATCCAAATGTGGTTTAAAAGTGCTTACAGAGGCCACCAGCATGGGGTTGGGAACACACAGTGCTTCTCCCAGCTTCCAAACAGCTGCTCAGGATAAGGCAAGAGGAGACCATGCACTTGCTGGCTGTGCTGTGAGCTGAGAATCTGGTGACTGGGAGAGGAATGCTGAAGGGGAACGCTTTGGGAAGCTGCTTTGAGATCTTGAGCTGAACAAGGGTCACAATTGTTTCTGTTAGAAGGGAGAAATCATAGAATCACGGAATGCTTTGGGTTGGAAGGGACTTCAAAGCCCATCCAGTCCCACCCTGCTATCACTGGATCAGGGGGCTCAAAGCGACCTGGCCTTGAACACTTCAAGGGATGGGGCAGCCACTACTTCTCTGGGCAACCTGGGCCTGGGCCTTTCCACCCAAATATTTTTCCCTAAGATCTGCTGTGGGCTCTGGTATTTTATCTCCAGGTGGCAGAATTTATTGATGAGCGTCCCGATGAAGTGAAGCTCATGGAGGAGTTTCGGACAAGTGCTAAGTGGAAACTTTTAGGAGGTGAGCCCGGACATTTTCCCTTTCTCTCTCTGATGTTTGACTGCTCCAAGCAATGATGTTACAAGTTAAAATTAAAATTCACTAAAAGAGAAAATTCTTTAAATACTGAAGAGAGCCCTAACAATGGTGAATTTCTGATTTTCTCTTCAGACCAGACCAGAGACTCGCAGAGTTTGGATATTTCAGCAGCAGCCAAATCTACTGTGAGGTACGGGGCTTAACCAGAAATTGTTCTGTCAGTTAACCCTGGTTTGCTCGTCCGCCTTGGTCTGTGGTTTCCAGGTGTTTTGCTGTGAAACGTGGGAAGTGGCATGGGCAGGGATTCCTCCTCTGCTGAGGGAAACTGGCAGGTCTGGGGATCTGCATGGTTCCTGTTGGTATCAGAGGAGGTTGTGACTCCCTGTGGATCCAGAATGTATGAGGATGGTAGTGGTGCAACAGCTTCTTCTGGAAGTGTCTGGAACAGTTTCCAGCCTGTCTGGGAGAGCGTGGTGGGGTGTTACCATCTGAGGAGATAATTCTATAAAGGTACAACAAACGTTTGGCAGTCTTGAGTGTCACAGCAGTCCCTGGAGACCTTAAATTTTTAGGTTTCCTGTGATCTTTGTCGTCTCAGAGGATTCCTGGGATCTGCTTTGGGAGCTCTGTGGCCCAGTGATGCAGGTCACTACACAGAGGTGCAGAATCAAGTGTGAATTCAAAAAGTTGTTTCCATCCTGGACCACTACTTCTGGCTTTGCAGGTTCCACCTGGGATTTGTTTGTAGTCTGGAGGCAACAAAACAAACAAATCTAACTCTTGCTTTTGCCCTCGCCTCCCAGGCGACAGCGCCACGACACCCCGGATCCCTCGCCTCCCCGGCGACAGCGTCACGACACCCCGGATCCCTCGCCTCCCCGGCGACAGCGCCGCGACACCCCGGATCCCTCGCCTCCCCGGCGACAGCGCCGCGACACCCCGGATCCCTCGCCTCCCCGGCGACAGCGCCACGACACCCCGGATCCCTCGCCTCCCAGGCGACAGCGCCACGACACCCCGGATCCCTCGCCTCCCCGGCGACAGCGCCGCGACACCCCGGATCCCTCGCCTCCCCGGCGACAGCGCCACGACACCCCGGATCCCTCGCCTCCCCGGCGACAGCGCCACGACACCCCGGATCCCTCGCCTCCCCGGCGACAGCGCCACGACACCCCGGATCCCTCGCCTCCCCGGCGACAGCGCCACGACACCCCGGATCCCTCGCCTCCCCGGCGACAGCGCCACGACACCCCGGATCCCTCGCCTCCCCGGCGACAGCGCCGCGACACCCCGGATCCCTCGCCTCCCAGGCGACAGCGCCACGACACCCCGGATCCCTCGCCTCCCCGGCGACAGCGCCGCGACACCCCGGATCCCTCGCCTCCCAGGCGACAGCGCCACGACACCCTGGATCCCTCGCCTCCCCGGCGACAGCGCCGCGATTCCCCAGACACTAGTTCATCAGTGGGGAAAAAGGGCTACAAGCCCACAAAGAAATCACATCTTGGGGAAGTCCAGGGAGGGCAAGCTCTGCTCAAGCACGGCAGCTCTGACAAGTCCTCATCGTGTCAGAAGCGTCGGGCCACTCCAGATCTGTCCCCTCCACGCAAGAAGAAGTACAGTTCTGACTCAGATTTGTCACCACCTCGGAGAAGGAGGGCTGGGTCTCCAAGTCTAAAGAAGCAGAGCAGAGCAAAAGGTGAGCTCGTGGAGTTTGTTTTGTCTGTCTGGTTCTTTGCACACCTTGTAGTCATGATTGCACGCTCCGGAGAGGTGAATGACATGGAATTGAGTAGTCTGCCCTCATGGAATGGTAGTGGCTAGGTTGTCAGTTTGGTTGGTAAAGCTGGATCTTGTAATCCTGATTTGTCATCAGCTGGATTAGAATTAACATAAAAATTAGCCAGCTAAGGCTTAAATGTGTCCAAAAGGAAACTTTTAAGTTCTGTCTCCAGGCATCATGCGTTTAGGAGGAAGAGAAGTCACAGGGTCTTGTCAGATTGTCTTCTCCCCAGTTTGTCATCTCTTAAAGTTTTGATTCTGTCTGATTCTGTGGGGTTTAGTTAAATATGTCTTTACCACAGGCACCGAGTCTCCATCCCCACAGAGGGGTGCCCAGAACATCTCCAGTGCCGACCGCTGGCGGGGTCGTGTGCGCAGGGATTCCCCTCCCAAACAGAGTCGTAAAAGATCTTCAGACTCTGATTTATCCCCTCCACGACGGACTCTGCCGGCCGGGAAGGACCGGCACCGCTCAAGGAGTCCCCTTGACCACTCGCCTCCCCACCACCGCAGCGCTAAGGGGTCTCCCAAGAAGGTGAGCGTTTCCTCTTCCCATTTAAGCTGTGGATTACTTCCTGGTGATGGAAAACCAGGAAAATCCTGTCACTTAGAAAGTGTGGAATAGGACTTCCATTTACCTTGTGTGCTGCTATGCCAGACCCTCTGCTTGCGATAAGAAGAGGATGAGGTAGGTGTGGGAGAGGAGCTCTGCCTCGATTTCTGAAGGTCTGGGGAAGTTGTTCCTGGGAATGCCAGCAAAGTGGCTTTCTAACACAGTTGGCTCTCTTGGCTTTGGCCTATCCCATTCCCTAGTTCCGCCTCTGGATCGTGATTTGTGTTTGATTTGCAGGCAGATGCAATGTTTTCTGGGGTGAGAGCTGGCTTGGTGTCGGCTGATGTGCTGCGGAGGGAGCAGCAGGAGCTCCGGAAGCACGAGAGGGATAACAAGCACTTGGAAGGTAGGGGTGAAAAAATGATGCACAGGGCCCAGCTCGCTTTATCTCCCTGCTCTCAGCTGGCTCTGGATGCTGTATCAGACCCTAATGAGCATCCTTGTGGGACAGCATCTAGACCCTGTGCAAGGCCTCACCACCCTCGTTATGAAGTGTTTCTTCCTAGTGTCTAATCTAAATCTTTGCTGCTTGCAATTTAAACCCATTCCAGCTTGTCCTGTCACTCCCTGCCCTTGTCAGAAGTCCCTCCCCAGCTTTTCTGGAGCCCCTTTCAGTACTGGGAGGCTGCTCTAACATTTTCCAGAAGCCTTTGGTTCTCCAGGCTGGACAATCCTAAGTCTCTCAGTCTTTCCTCATCTTTATGGCTTCCTCTGGACTTGCTCTAACAGATCCATGTCCAGAAACATTCCAAAATGCCTGACTTGAGACATCTGTCCCCTCCAGAGAAATGCCGACACACTGAGACAGTATACAGAGACAAGTCTGGCCGCAAGAGGGATCTGGCACGGGAGCAGCTGGAGCAGAAGCAGAAAGCTGAAGCACAGTCTAAGAGAGATGAGCAATACGCCAAGTGGGGTAAAGGGTAAGGTTCTCCAGAGCTCCCAGCATCATCCAGGGGCCTCTTGTTACACTTTTTGACTCTCCACTCCCTGCTTTGGTAATGCTTCCCATGGTGGTGTGGGTACCAAAAGATCAGTAACGTGCTGAGTTTGAGCCTGAGACATGGAGAGCACAGGTACCAAGAGTCTTAGAGATCCACAATGGGAATGCTGTGGAAGTTCAGGACTGCAATCTATCCTGCAAATTGAGCAAATAGATAGTTGCTTGGTTTGGGGGGTGAAAGTGTGTGTGCTTGTTTTCAGGCTGGCGCAGGAAAGGCAGCAGCAGCAGAACGTAGAAGATGCAGTGAAGGAGATGCAGAAGCCATTGGCCCGTTACATCGACGATCAGGATCTGGATCAGATGCTGCGGGAACGAGAGAGAGAGGGAGACCCCATGGCTGACTTCATCAGAAATAGGAAGGCCAAGGAGAACAAAGGAAAAGGTTTGGCTGTTGGGTTACACCAGGGTGTGCTTTATGGCTCTGGCTTCATAGAAATGCAGCTGCTGTTAAATAAGCAGCCCGAGACTGCCAGGGCAGCTTAGTCCTAAAGGAATTCCGCTCTGGAGGCAGTGTAGCAGCACTCTTTGCTGTTACTAACAGTTGCTATTATTTGTTGGCTTAGGGAGCAGGGTCTGGTGGGGTAGCAATCAATAGATTTGGTTTAGTATCTGTGGAAGTTTCCTCTGGGAGCTGTCACTGGCTGTTCAGCCTCTGTGCTGTGCCTGTGTGACAGAGTGACCACACGATTGTGCTGCAGCAGCAAACGGCTGTGTTGCTCTTTTCTGTTCCCAGAAAAACCCAAGTACAGTGGGCCGACCCCTCCGCTCAACAGGTTCAACATATGGCCTGGGCATCGCTGGGACGGCGTGGACAGGTACGTGTGCCTTGCCTCGGGGTGTGGGAGAAATAAATGAGCTTTTGCTTCAGAGAGTTCACAGGGTAAAGATTCTCAGTTATAGGTGAGCGAGGTTGTTAAGTTAGGGATGGGTGATGGATGTGGGGCAGAAGGGAGCGAGGGCACTGTCAGAGTGTGAAGAGCTTCAGAGATGCTCGGTGCTGCTCCCTGCAGACCAAGGTGGAATCCAAGCTGGACTAAAAGCAGTGGAGAGCTTGTAACATCCCTAAAAGGCCTCATCGCCTCGGAAAACCTTCTGCACAGCAGCCCATGCTCTTCTCACTGTCGCTTTGTAGGTCCAATGGATTCGAGCAGAAGCTCTTTGCCAGGATGGCCAACAAGAAGGCAGTTCAGGAGCTCGCCTACAAGTGGAGTGTTGAAGATATGTAAATGAAACAGAGCCACGCAAAGCAATGAAGAACAACAGAGTTTCACGTCCTCTCAGTGCCAGAGCCATAAGGGATGTCTCACTCTGCCCAGAACAAGGCCTATCCTTGGTGTTTGACGTCCCAGGGGACCAGAGGCAAAGCTGAATTTGGAGGAGAGCGGCTAAAGAGGATTCTGCTGTTGGGCAGGGAGGAGGAGCACAGAGAACAGGCTCTTCCTTGAGCAGTGCAGTGGCTGAACGTGGAAGGGAGACATGGTGGCCACTGCCTGCTGGTGCATGTCAGGTCTTGGGGGCTGCCCGAGGTGCTGTGGTGTTTTGTTCTGGTCTGTTTTTCTTTTAAACATTAAATTTCTATAGTTTGATGGTTGTTTGATGCCAAATACTTTGTCCTCTGAGGGTGGCTCACAAGTCTTCAGGTGTCTTAAATCTCAGGTTATTCTGCAAGTCTGCTGAACACTTGGTCACTGGAGAGTGAGGTTCAGCCAGTGGGATCCTGAGCTCTGTTGCAGTTCCAGTTGTGTTTGAGTTCTTCCAGAGAGCAGCAATACCCCAGAACTACTTAGTGCAGGGAGCTGATCCGCCCTGTGTCGCTCCTGGTGCACCCAGAGGGCTTCCTTTGAGTCCTGTAGTCACCTCTGGTCCATGGAGTCATCGACCAGCAGTGATGTTCATAAAGCTCAGCTTCTCTTGGCCCTGTCTGAGCGGGAGCTGCTGGCTGTTTGCCCCCTCCTCTCTCCGGCAGGAGGCTTGGGAGCCCAGCGGGCAGAGCTGTGTTTGACACCAGTGCCTTGAGGAGCCTGCAGTTCCTTGGGGGTCAATTTGTGGTGGAAGCACACCTGTGGAGGGGGCTTAAGTGGCTTCCCCTGCTGGTTATTTCCGAGGAGCTCGCAGTGGCAGTTTGATCCCCGCAGCCTTCTCTCCGGATTGCACTGTCGATAGCTTGGCACTGCCAGCACTGCTGCCTGGGGGCTCGCGTCACCGTGAAGCGTAACCCCTCTCTTGTGGTCACCTTTGTTGGGCTCAGAGCTGGGGGCCAGGCAGAGAGCTTCCCATCGTCCCTGCTTGCGAGAAAGCACTTGTGGAATAAATACAGTCGTTCCCAGGGGCATCCCAGGGAGCAGGTATGAAACGCAGGCAGTGGTTTCCGTGTAGATGCCTTCCCTTCCGTAGTGGTCAGGGGCAGGTGGTTGGAATCACTTTTTGTGGTGTTTCTCAAGCACGGGAAGGGCTGTGGGTGAGAAGTTGAACAACAGAGTCTTCTCTGGAGTGGGAGAGCCTTGGGACTTCCTTCCCAGTTTTTTAATTCCCTGGAATCTCTGTACACTTGTAAATAACAACATTGCTTTTTCACTTGGTTCATCGTGGTGGTGGTTTTTCCAAGGCCAGGGACAAGAGCTGCTGACAGAAGGAGTGGATCACGGCTGCTGCATCTCCTGTTGCCTCTGCCAAATGAATTGTGCTTTCCTCACGTCTTTTCCAAAGTCTCCAGGCTACAAGTGGGAATTTGAGGACCTTTATCCGCGTGGGCAGTCTCGCCTGTATTTATGGGATGGTCTGTTGGGCTTCGCCGCCTTTGTTGGGGACAGATGCTCTTCCGTTGCCGCTTCCGAGCACACGAAGCGTGGTTGGCTGCTCACAGCGGGGACTGAGGCCGGGAGGGGAGCAGAACCAGGCGCTGTTTGTGGGAGCAAACTGTGGTTTTTCACTTTAACAGCCACCCAGAGCAGGTCTTGTCTCTTTTGTGGGCACGCAGGCAGTGTCAGGAGGGCTTGGCTCACCTGGGCCTTGTCCTGTCAGGCTGGAAAACGTGTTGGGAGCGGCGAGGAATAGAATGAGGCGGCAGCCGGCGCTCAGAGCTGCCCTGCAGTCTTGTCTGTTTCCCAGTTACCCTTCCCTTCTTCCATCACCAAAGTCCTGTTCTGTTTCTGCTGTAACGTGGAGTAGTTGCAGCCTCAAAGGGCGGAGTCACATTTGACATGTTCTCATCTTTGCTGTCACTTATCCGAGTGCTACTGGGGGAGTAAAATGTAGTGTGGAATTGTGAAATTGACTTTAGCACGGAGAGAAGTTGCCCTGGCTCTATGCTTGTACTGTCCTTGTGCCCCTGGACTCAGCGTTAGTGAGGCTGCACCTCAAATCCTGGGTTCAGTTTTGGCTGTTTCAGTACAAGAGAGACATCGGGCACGGACTAGATCAGATCCCAGCCTGAGGTGGGAGCAAGCACCTCTCCCTCACACGCACCGCTCCCTGATCCCAGCCCCGTGCAAGGCTGTCGGCTGGGAAGCAGGGAGATGGGTTTGTCCTGGTGCCCTTGATCTACATCCCTCATTGCTGTGGCTCTCCCATCCCGGATGTGGCTGCAGCTGAGCAACTCTGTCAGCGCAGTGATTGGAAAATGCTGCGGATCCTCTGGGATGAGAAGAGCGATGGAGGTAAAGGGAGTGACACCAGGAAGTGTATCTCTCTATTAGTGCTCCAGGAAGCGCAGCAGCCCCGGTCTTGGCACCGAGTGGCAACTTTGATTAGCTTTAAGCACAAAAAATGAATATTAAAATCTTAATTTAATTTAAAACACTGTCATTCACAGTCGTGGCAAACACTGAGCAGAGTAATTATTATGCAAATTAGGCAGATAGAAAAATGATTAATAATTGTGCAAATTAAAAATTATTGTAAACATCCTGCGAGTGGTGATAAGTCGGGGAGGAGAGTGTGCGCAGGAGGCAGCCGCGCTCAGCCACCTCCTGCCTCCCGATTTCCTCATTAGGAGCCGGATTTAATTAGCAAATGATATGAAGGATCTGCCAAGTGGAGTTTGGGTGGAGGTTGAGGGTCGGTGCCTGGTTTCAGTTGATGGCAGAGGGATGGATTCTACCTGGGCATCAACACTGGGTCCCACTCCTGGCTTTAGGCTCAGTGACTTTGTGGAGAAGCTGCTTTTGGAGCCGTTTGCTCCGTTTCGGAATAGCCGTGCGGTGGGGTGGCCACGCGCTCCGGCCACTGCCCCCTGTCCCTCTCGGCATCGGCAGCCTTCACTCTAGAGAGGGGATGGCAAAGGAGCCACGGAGCTTGCTCCCTCCAACAGTTAATGTGGTTATTTGTCTGGCAGTTTGCTGCTAATTGCACAACATTATTTTTCCCCCCTGTTCCACTGTTTTACTTTTATACTTTTGACAGTGAGCACGATAATAACAATAATAGGCTTACAGCAGCTAATAGGCTTACACCGTGCATTATTCATGTCAAGGACAAGCAATTAAGCTCAGCCTCACACATCATAATTAGATTTTTGTTGATGAGCTCATCGGGAATGGGTTTAGTTAAGATTAAGGGGTGAATTCCCAGTGACCCCTGCCCAGGGGTGGGAGCGTTGCTCGGGTGCTGGGGGTTGCTCGGGTGCTGGGGGTTGCTCGGGTGCTGGGGGTTGCTCGGGGGCTGGTGGAGAGGGAGCCCTGGAGTGGGATGGCAAAGGGGCTGGTGGAACAGCAGCTCTTGGAGTGGGAAGTGCTGGAGGGAGCAGCAGCCCTCAGAGTGGGATGACCGTGGTCTGGCGGAGCAGGATGATGAAGGGTTGGTGGAGCAGGATCCTTCAGAGTGAGATTCCTGGGAGATGGGATGGCAAAGGACTGATGGAGAAGCAGCTCTTGAAGCAGGATAAAAAAGGACTGTGAACTCTGCCTGTACCTCAGCTGCCCCTGATTCCGTCCTGGTGAGGCTGAACACATCTTCTCCCACTGCCTGGCTCGTGGTTGAGTTCTTCCAGCAGCTCCTACCAAACGGGCTCTGGCAGGTGAGTTGTTACTGTTTCCTACTGAGATCTCCTTTTATTTTGTAATTAAAAACAGCCCAAGGTTTGTCACTTTAATTTCCCTCTAACCAGCAGCAGCGTCGAGGCGCGGGCGCTCGGCGGAGCCCGGTGGCTGCGTTATCCTGGGCTCTGAGCGGGGAGCGCCGGGGGACGAGACGTGGTGGGGGCTCCCAGGTGGCTCCATTCCAGCTGGGGGGAAAAGCCCTTTCCCCACGGCTCCATCAGCAGAGCCGGGAGGGAAAATCCCTGAGACTGACAGGTTAGTGATTGTATATGCATATGTGCACTTTCCCTAATTATGGAATAATTAGGGACACGCAGAGATAAAAATTACTAATAATATTTACTCTAGACTCTATTTTTTTAAATAACCTCTCTCTCGCGCGCACTCATTCGCTGAGTCTTGGTGGAAATAACTTTGCAGATCCCAGTTAATGAATATTTGTAAATGCAAGAACGTTTGGCGCCGGAATATCCAGAGGGCATCCTCGCTCTGCCTTGTAATTTTTTTTCACTAGGTATTTAATATTTATGGTTCCGCAGCCTGGTGAGTAAAGAGCCACCCACAAACCCCGGGAGCTCGGCGCGGGGGATATTTATGGCGCTGCCTCTTTTCCTTTTCAATTACAAAGACACCTCACATAATTAAGTGCTAATAACCTTGTTAATCTCAAATTGATACTCTTTTTCTCCTGGCCATCTTGTAATAGAATTAAAAACAGATTAATAATCAAGGGTAGGAGACAGTGCATGCAATGAAGGAAGAGGGGGCCACGCTGTGGCCAGTGCCGCCCTCCCTGGGGTGGATGCGGGCGCCGGGGTCGGGGCTCCCTGGCAGGGAGATGCATTTCCCCTGTGCTCTTTACACAGCTTAAATTTTTAAGACAAACAACCATGTAACACCATCTCCTAATGAAACTGTTTTATGTTAATTAATTATGTATCAAGGCTCATTTTCATGCGCAGCCCGGCTCCACTTCCCCTCCGCCGAGCCTTTGATCTGTCAAAGGCTAAACGGGAGATAAATAATCAAATTAAAAAAGCAGCCTGGATGGAAATAAACACATTTTAGATGGGTTATCGGGCGGTTGGAGCAAGGTACAGAGTAATCATGCTCCTGGCTCAGGCACTGCTCTGCTGTGCATGTGTGAAGGGTCCTGTGCCTAAGTTTCCCAAGCCCTGTTGCCATCCCTGGGCCAGTGCCGTGTTGCTGCGCATGGAGAGAGGTCTCGGGGGCAGCCTGGTGGCTGCTGCATCCTGGAGAACTTGTCCTCTCCAGGAGGAAGGCTTTATCAGCAAAATAGTGATGAAAAATTAAAAGTTGGCAGCATTTCTCTCTTCAGGTGACAAAACAGCTCCGGGCCACAACTGTTCCATGCCCAGGGTAGTCTGGATGGCAGTGGTGGATGTGGTTTTGGGATAATTTAACACAATCTCTAACGATTTGTCACACCTAAGCGCAGGCAGATGTGCATCTATATTCATTTGGAGACACTTCAGCAACTCCATCAGCCTGGGCTCCTGTTCAGCGGAGAAGGTGAGGACAGCGATGAGGACGTGTCCTCCACGGCCACCCTGAGCCTCGTTCCTTCGGTGCCAGGGCTAAGAGGGCTGGAGCATCTCCCATACGAGGACAGGCTGGGAGGGCTGAGGTGGTTCAGCCTGAAGAACAGAAGGCTGTGGGGAGACCTTAGAGCAGTGTTCCGGGACTGAAAGTGGCTCCAGGGAGAGGCTCTTGATCAGGGTGTGCAGGGGCAGGACGAGGACGGTCAGCTTTGAGCTGAAAGAGGGGAGACTGAGATGAGATCTTGGGGAGAAATGTTTTCCTGTGAGGGTGGGGAGGCCCTGGCCCAGGTTGCCCAGAAAAGTGGTGACTGCCCCATCCCTGGAAGTGTTCAAGGCCAGGCTGGATGGGGCTTTGAGCCCCCTGATGCAGTGGGAAGTGTCCCTGCCAATGGCAGGGGTGGAACTGGGTGGGTTTTGAAGTCCCTTCCAACCCAAACTGTTCTGTGATTGCAGTACTGTGAGGAGCAAGGCTGATGTCTGTGAGCTGCTCCAGCTCCTGCCAGGCTCTGCTTTACCACCTTCCCACTGTGTTCCTGCACTGGGACACCCACCTTGGCTTCTGGGCTTGAATCCCAGGGTCCTACAAAGCCCATGGCCACATTCCTGGTGGCTTTGGGTGCTCTGGGGGACGCTGGAGGCGATGGCTGATGGGCAGGACCCTCTGCGCAGAGCTGTAAATCAGGTGTTGCTCTATCGGTAAACAGCCTACGGCAGAAATTACAGATTATAATTGTGGAGTGCTTTATAGCTGTAATAAAATTGTAGTGTTCCAGCCTGTGTGTAATTACCGCCTAATGGGTTCCTTCTTCCTAATGGGCTTAGCGCAGAGAGGGGCCCTGGTGGCTGCGAGCACCCAGGGCTTTGCCCACCCACTCCTTCTCTGGTGCCACCACCATTGGCATGAGGGCTCCCATCCCATTGCAGTCCCAGCCGTGGCTCCGAGGGACCCTTTTCCAATGAGTACATTGGTTGGGGGCTACAGAGACCCCCAGGGACCAAAATTCCCAGTACAGGGTGGGATTAGGGGCTCGTGGCTGCTGCTCACACCACAGCCTTCCTGCTCCCTGTAAATAGAGCAGAGCTCTTGCCCCTGGCTGTGCACCTCACGCGTTGTTGAGATGCCGGGAGTGTTCTGCCTGGAGGTTGTTCCATTGGATGAGGAGGGAGTTTGTTACATTGCGTCGGCTCATCTTTGGGGCGTTTTGATGGTGATGATGTTGTTGTTTTCTCTCCAGGTGCACTCAAGTGCTGCAGCCCGATTCCCCTGCGCCAGCGTCATGCCAGGACCTTGGCCAAACCCAGCCCTGCTTGAGTGCCATGCTGTGGGGTTTCCAGCCTAGAGAGGAGCCCATCCCAGCACTGGGGGACACCGCATCCTCTTCTCAGCTGGTCCTGTTCCAGGTGAGCATCTCTGACCTTCAGCATGGAGGAGGGAACCAGTCTTGTATATGGAAGCAGTGTTGGGTGGCTGCGGCCTGGGCTCCCACGGCATCCTGAGTCCTGCCTCTCGCTGGGGTGTTGGAGTTTGCGTGGGCTGAGTGCTGGGGTGCAAAGACAGCCCCAAGGTTGGTCCCCAGTGGGATCAGCCCAGGGCTTTGGTTGAGGCCACGGCACCCGCTGATGCCATCTGGCTGCGGACAGCCTGGCTTTCTCTGCCACCATCCCGCAGAGGCACCATCTCGCCCTGCTGTCGGGAGGCAGAGAGGAGCACGGAGCAATCAAAGGGAACGCGCAGAGAGTGTTGTCCCCTCCAGTCTTGCCCCAGGCCCTGCCTTTGGGCTTCTGAAGGCTTTGCTCCAGTGCTGTCAGTTCTTGTTAATCCACACATCAAAGCCGGAGCTGCCAAACATCCTGGAGAGGTCCCACCGGCTTCCTAAGCGGTGTCACAGGGAGGAGAGACGGAAGGGCAAGGCGTGTGCAGGGCTTGGAGCTGGGCTGCTCGGGCAGGGCATCTGCTGGCAGCCACAGCACGGTCCGTAGGGATGTGCGGGATCCAGGCTCCGACCCTTTGGCTCTCGCACACAAGGGAGGCAGCAGTGGAGCTGCAAAGGGAAGGTGCTGAGAGAGATTGAGATGAGATCTTAGGCAGAAATGTTTTCCTGTGAGGGTGGGGAAGTCCTGGCACAGGTTGTCCAAAGAAGTGGTGGCTGCCCCGTCCCTGGGGGTGTTGAAGGCCAAGTTGCATGGGGCTTTGAACACCCTGATCCAGTGGGAGGGGTCCCTGCCCATGGCAGGGGGATAGAACTGGATCATCTTTTAAGGTCTCTTCCTACCTAAACCATTCCACGTCCCCTGGACAAGGGAATGCCCTTTTGATGCCTGATTTCCAATGCACCACAGGTACACGGCCAGAAAAACAGATTTTACAAGAAAACAAACAAAAAAGCTGAGAAGAGAAGGTGCTCCTGCACGCTGGGGAGATTTATGTGCTCCACCAAGGTCCTCTCTGCTCTGCTGTCACTGCGAAGCCGGGTTTCCCTGCCTCGCCTCACCGTGGCTCAGCATCCCTCGTGCGAGCTAATCAGGTCAACGCATTTTCAACGTGCATAGGAAATCTTTATGTTTTTTGTCAGACTCATTCCTCTCCCCGGTCTCTCTGCAGGGGGCTGAATTATTTAATGCTGAATATCAAGCAGAGCTGTTTTCCCTCCGCTGGGCTGCTGACTGTGCGCTTTAGGGCTGGGGAGATTGGCAGATGGCTGCTCGCCGAGGTGGGTGGAGGAGGAACCCATCGTACCGAGCAAATTACCCACTTACAGGCAGATTTACGGAACGGCTCCGCTCCCGCTCCCAGGCAGCCGAATAAACCGGGCCGAAGCGGCGAGCAGCCCCGCTTTGTGCCGCCGCGGGAGCGGTTCCCGCGGGCTGGCGGGCGCGGTGCCTGTGATTGGGTGACAGTGAACGTGTGTCGGGGGGTGCAGGTCACGGGAGGTGATGCTCCCACACCGAGTGAATAAACACAAAGCGCTGGTGTTTGTATCGGGGTTTATCTTTGCCATTAATGGCTTTCGAAATTGGTGGCAGTGGAGCAAAGAAACCCAATCTGAACTTGGAGCATGCATGATTACTATTGTAATAACCTTGGCTAATAAGAATATGATGTGGTGTTAGGTTGGGAAAGAAAACACATTTCTCATTAGCTTTTTGATTAATTACTCCACATAATTTCCTAGGGGGACATGCCTGGGACTGATTGCCTTTGCTTTTGACGTGTGGAAGTGGTTTACCTTAACTTAATAATTTTCTTGGTGACATTTTAATGGCAGTCCTCAATTAATCTCCAGGAGCTGGGGTGGAGCTGCCTTGTCTGGGCTGAGGGCAAAGGCTCTGCCCTCACTTTTCTGGGGGCTTCAGTGCCCACCCTTGCTGTTGGGATGAGTGATGCTCCATGCGTTCTGTGATCCATTGGGAGCTGTGTGGGCAGAGCTGCCCTGAGGGCACAGGGCTGGAGCATCTCTGTGCCATGGGGAGGATCATGGAATGGTTTGGGTTGGAAGGGACCTCAAAACCCATCCAGTTCTGCCACAGGCAGGGACACTTCTCACTGGATCAGGGTGCTCCAAGCCCCATCCAACCTGGCCTTGAAACCCAGGGATGGGACATTCCCTGGCCCCTGGTCCTGGCCTTTCCCAGTGATGTTTGACTGCCAAGTGTTTTAAATACCTGGGAGCGCGACGCAGCCACTTCCTCGTCTGGCGAGTGCTGCCAGGGATCCAGCTGTTGAGAGGCATCTGTTTACATGGCTTGGAAGCGACCAATTTCCTTCCTCACGTTATAATATAAATATTTTACGGGAGCTAAAATATTCAAAGATCGTTTGATGTTGCCACATGGAGCGGCATCAAATAAGGGTGGGAAGGAGGGGAAAACATGTGAGGGGAGCAAGCAGAGATTCATTTGTTTGTCTTGCTGAAAATTGAATTATGCTGCCTATTTCTGCATCATAAAATTACCCAGAACATTGATCTCTGCTCAGTGTTTTGCAAGCAGGCGCTTGGTGTGTGGGGTGATGTCCTGCGTGGCTGGGGGTGGTGGTGCCAGTCCTGGGAATGGTCCTGGTGGCACATCCTGCACGTGGGATGTGCATCCTGCATCCCAGGTGCATCCATTTGCTTCTGGAGTCTCCACCTGAGCAGTGCAAACAGAACCCCCTCAGTGCTCTCCAGTCGAGCCTGTGCTTTTAGACCAGAGTTAAAACAGTGGCAGGTCCATCCAGATTCCCACTAAATAAAATGTCAATGTAATTCCACACTTGGCCCTGCCAGGCCGATGTTTTGGGGGTATTGTCTGTGTGCTGATTGCCTGCTGCTGGGAGCTGCTTCCCACAGACCCGCTCTTGCCTGGCTGCTGCCCAGGACCCTCATCCTGCTGCTCACCCTGCCTGCTCCCAGGGGTTGATGGCAAATGAAAATAGAGCCTGGCTTTTGCTTCCTTGAGTGATGGCTGGAGCCAGGGTGAGGTGTTTTCCGAAGGGCAGGGATGAGGAGAAGGAGCTGCAAGTGGAAAAATCACTTGGGGCTGATGGCCCCACTGTCTTTGTGGTGCAGGAAGATGAGGTCCTTGGGCATGTAGAAGGGTTTTACAGGCAGTGTTTAGTGGGAGCAGCACCTGCTTGGGTGGCCCTGAGCCCACCTGCCCCAGGCTTTTCCCAGGGCTGTGTTTGCTGTGGGATGGAGGGACTGGAGCAGGGGAGCAGCAGGTCCCCAGGAGTAGAGGGAAGCCTGCATCGTGGGTGCTTGCAGCCCCACTTGATGCTCGGTGTGAGCAGGATTTGCTCTGGCACCCAGGTGGGAAGTGTGGAGCTGACGTGATCAGCTGGGTGTGCAGGGACGACAGAGGGGATTACTGCCCAAACCCTGCTCCTCCTCACAGTCCACAGTGTTGGGTGCCTCTTCCTGTGCCAGCACAGCCCTGTGGGGGAGCAGGAGCAGCCCGAAAGGGCCTGTCCTGCAGCATCAGTGGTAGATTTCGTGTATTTGTCTATATTTTATTATTGTTTTCCTTAGTTTCCAGCCCTCAAGTCTTTCTCCCTCATTCCTCTCTCCCTGTTTGGTGGGAAGTGGGTCCACAGCTGCCCTGTTTTCAAGCCAGAGGTTGGGGCTAAACCAGGACAGAACCCTTCCCCTTGTGCCATGGATGCAGCCTCCGCTCTCCCTGTGCCCGCTCGGCACACTTCCACCTTGCAATGACTTCTGTTTACCGGCATGTTTATCTTTCAAACAAAGTAATTAACTAATTAATTGGCGAGGAGCTTTATTTCTAATCCCTCAGCTGATGGGAGGGAAAGCTGGCTGGTTTTGTGGGTGCAGGTGTGCGGCTGTGCCGAGCATTCCTGGCCAAACTGCGGCGAGCAGCACCCGGAATGGGGAGCGGGAATTGCCAGTGGATGGAGCTGAAGCATCAGCCCATCCGAGCTGGGGACCGCGTGGTTTGAGATGGGGCTGTAACGTGGGCAAAGAGCGGCTTTGGGGTTGCAGGAGGCCGGGGTGGCATTGCAGCAGAGCACCAGAGGCTCAGCAGGAGCTCACTTTTCCCCTCTTGCAGTTTCAGCTGGATTTAGGGCTTGGAACAGCAAAGCCGCTGTTATCCCGGCGGCCTCTTTGGATAAAGAGGACGCTGTGCTGCTCAAGCCTCTGCCCGCTCGGCTGCCCTTTTCCGCTGTGGCAAACACCACTCCCATGGCTGTGTCCTGTTGCTCCCATGGCTTTATCCTCCCTGGGGCTCCACTCACGGGCGTGGAACCAGGGCTGCAGCCCTAAATCCAGCAGAGCCAGGCGTGGCTCAGAGGTGATGGATCCGGCGGGGAGGCGGCACTCAATGCCAAGGGAGTTTTTCTCCGTTGGCTTCTTTTTATTGTGATTCTTTCTCACTTCTCTGTCTCTTCTTTCTCTCCCTCTCTCTTCTTTCTCTCTTCTGGTCAGTGCCAGGCAAGTTGATGAATTATCCCAATATATATTCTGTCTGGAAAGAAAACACATATCATATATATCTTTGACAAGTTATTATTCTTCCTTATCAGAATATGTGTGCATCCAGCCACGCCATAACTCACCCTTCGCGTTGCTCGTGTAACCAGGCAGGAGTGTGGTGGATTCTTCCCAATCCTGCGTCTCCGGTGCAGCTGCAGCAGGAGGGGCCGCTGACCAGAGTGTGATGGGGCTGGGGGCAGGCAGGGGTCTGTGTGCCTCTGGAGCCCACCAGGAGGGGAGAGGGGCTGGGAGGAGACACCAGCATCTTGTCGAGCTAATTCGGCGCCTGCCTCACCTCCAGCTGATTGCTGCAAATTAAATTTCACGCCAATGAGCTGGAGGAGCTGGTGTGCGGCGCAGCAAGGGGGGAAACAGGGTGGGTGGTGGAGGCAATCTGCAGCGAGCGATTGCCAGTGCATCCTCCCCGCCCCAGCTCAGTGGGCACAGATGGTGCCCGGCTGTGCCTGCGCACTTCACGGGCATCCCCACGCCGGGCTCCGTACGACTGCGCTGGTCCTGAGCTCCTCTCCCTCAGGGCACCCTGCTTCTGGGGACCCTGCTGCCCCGTGCCCTCATCTTACCCCGTGCAGGGGGATGCTCTGCGGGGCTGGATACAAATTGGTGCACAGATGAGTGAGCAAACGCTTCTCTGTTTCTTCCTCCCCGTAACGACAGCCCCAGACTCTCAAACGAAGCCCAGCGGGGTGCTGGCTCTGCCGGGGCTTTGGAAGCGAGAGGAGACGTGTGCTGCGGCACGGAGCTGGCTCTGGGCATACCCAGTGGGGTCCCCTAAGACAGGAGGTGCAGGGGTCCCTGCCTTGCTGTGGCTGTGCTGGGTGTGCACGGGTGCACGCGGGGCTGCGAGAAGCGGGAGCGCTCCCCGTCTCTGCCACAGCGCCTTTAATGTTAACTTATTAAGATAATAGCTGTTCCATCTCCGTCGGTTTGAAACATGATCTAATAGGAATCTTATAACAAAAGTTGCTAAGCAGCGAGGACATGATTTACTAATAGAGTCTGAATGTGCTGAAACTGAGATGGAAATTAATTTAGTGATTAGGAGATTAATCTATGGAGCTGAGCGTATCCTTGCCTTGAAAGGCCAGGAGGAACTGTGGGGATGAGGCTCTCTGGTGATGTCTTCAGGGAAGGTGTTCAAGGTGTTTAATCTCGATACCTCCTTCCAGACACTGGGGTGAGGCTGCAGGAGAGGCTGCGCTGCCTCGTTTTCTAATAAATGCCATTTGTTTGCATTGTTTTGGTTTTGCAGAATGCCTGAGCCTGGTATTTGGGGAGAAAAATCCTGATCCAACCCCCTGCTTCCAACCCGCCTGAATCCAGGACAGAGGCAGCACTGGGACCACGTGCCAGGAGGGAAGCGTGGCAGGCTCACAGCCTGCCCCTTTTTATTTGTGTTGATTCTCTTTAGCAGCAGCTGTGCATCCATATTTATTGAGGGGAAGAGAAGAAAAACCCACAGTAATCCCAGGAAAGAGGAACATCTTGTAATTATCCAGGCAGCTCAGCTCAGAGCAGGCTCCTGGGAGCACTGGCTGACCAGGGGCACTGCTCTGATTTTCCAGCTCTGGGTCATTGGGGAGGGCAGACGGGAGAAGATTGGATGTTAAACAAGCTCTGAACATTGCAGGGAGAAAAGGAGCTGGTGGACAGTTGTGTCTCCTGCTGAGTGGAGCAGAGCAGGGAGCTGATCACCTCTTGCTGGGTGGCTCTGCGGCTGAGATGGGGCAAGAGCTGCCTGCTTCCTGCAGTGCCCAGGCAAGTGATCCCCACCCCTTGCACTGAGGGGAGTTCTGTGCACCCCGAAGCCTCCTCAGGAAGGTGCAGAGAAACAACAGGGCTCCTGCAGCAGCAGGCAGTGCTTGGCATGGCCATGGGAATCGGGAGCGGGGATGGCGGGCAGGAGCATGATCCCTCCTCAGAGCCATGGGAATGCTGGTCTGTGCCCTGCTGTGATTTTTCAGCTGAAAGAGGGGGATTTAGATGAGATCCTAGGAAGAAATATTTTCCTGTGAGGGTTGGGAGGCTCTGGCACGGGTTGGCCAGAGAAGTGGTGGCTGCTCGCTCCAGTGCGAGGGGATCCCCAGCATCCAGGACCTTTTGGGCATGGTGTGAGGGTACCAGGTCACCCTGCACCCCAGGTGCCCCAGGGCCAGGGGTGGAGGATGGGACCCAAGATCTGAGCCGGTGGCTCCTCCTCACCTTCTGCTGGTGAGGGAGGTGGCATTTCCAGGTGGCAAAACGTGATCTCTTGAAGACGCTGATAAGATTTCTGACAGAGGGCAGGAGTGAGAGATGAAGAGGGGTGTGCGTGCATTTCTTCTGCCTTCTCTTTTTTTCCTTCCTTAGCTATCTCCAGCACAGGCTTGCAAGAAGAAAAGCTTGTGGGCATCTGTGCCTCGCTTCTGCCTTCCCCAGGGGCCATCAGTATGCAGGGCCTGTTACCTGGGTAAAGGGCCTTCGCTGTCTCCGTGCCGTCAAGGTTACAGTGGGAGCTCCTTTCTGCAGAGGACGGGCTTTGAGCAGAACATGCAGCGGGACAGCTCGGGTGGGATGCACTGTCCTGGAGGAGTAGGATGGGTGAGGATGAGGATGGGTTCTTGTTTGGCTGGGATTGATGCATTACCAGGTGCAGCCATGCTCCAGGAGCCACTCCCAAATCCGAGGTGCCATTTTTCCCAGTAGGAATCCCCCATCCTGTCCTCGAGAGGTGGGAGGTGATGGGAGTGAAGGCAGGTGGACAGATATCCCTGCTGGGTCTGGATCCAGAGCCACTGAACATCCTGCTCCCCGCCACAGCTGCTCCAGGTGCTGGGATGAAGGCAAATATTTGGAGGACGGCAGAGCCTAACTTTCGGCAGCCTTTTGGAGGCTGGGATTAATTTGAAGGAATTTACTGGCGGAGTTTGTGGCAGATAAAACAGTTTGCTTATTTCACACTTGTATGGCCACCTGCTACGAACTGTTTGCTCAGTTTCGAATTCTTTAATTAAAATCAACATAAAGCAGATTGAAAACATCCCAAGAAGGGGATGGTTGATTTGCTGGAGGATATTGCAGAGGATGAGCCAAAGTGCTTAAAAGGTGCTTTACCATGGGGAAGTGCCTGCGGGCGGGTGCTCAGTGCTGCTGGTTGGCATGTGCTCTGGGGATGTCGCTGATGGTGCCCCAGGGATGTTGCTGATGATGCCCCAGGGACCTCAGCTCATCACAAAGGTGGTGTTTCTGTGCGCCTTAGTTTCTTTTTTGGGTGCTCTTCCCAGTGCAGCCAGCCCGGCAGTGCCCGGCGCGGTGGGTGCAGGCGCAGTGTAGCATCTCAGCCCTTTGTGGAGCTGATTAGAGGCCTTCTCCAACAAACATCAAAGCTTCAATTAACAGGGGCTGCTTGCAACCCTCTTGCAGAGCCCAGATAAGAATAGAAATTTCCCTTGGAAAATGGATTTGTGTTTAGCTGCGTGTGCCGGGCGCTAAATGACCTGCTCTGCACAGCACGGAGAGGGGCCGGGGACAATTAGGGTGCTCTTTGGGAACCGGTTATCTGAGGGAAACAGGCGCGCTGCTATTTAGCTGTCTAATATCCCAGTGGGAGGGGAAACAGAATTAAACCCCAGCTCTTTTCAGAGCTGTTGCAGTCTGAAGGATTCTTCCTTTATGCGGTGGCTTTTCATTTGAAGTGGCTTCTTCCCCTCTCTCCCAGTCCCTTTTTTTGCGTGTGGCCTCCTGCAACCGAGAAGGACAGCGAGGGGAAGGAGGGCTGGGTGGCTCCACAGAGCCTCGCCACCACGCAGCAGCATCTCCCAGAGGATGCAGGGATGCTCCCAGCCAACCTCTCCCATATCCTGCCCAACGTCTCACGCTCCGACGCAGGCAAAACAATAACAGCCACACGGTGCAGAAAGTTAATACAAAGCCAGGCGAGCATTTTAATAACAGGAAAGGTTAAAAAAAAAACCCTTTCAGGCTGTGCGGGCTCCTGCCAGCTCGCGCTCCTGCGCGCCTGGGAGGCCCAGAGTACCATGACTGTATTGATTCAATTATTCTCTACAATGTAATACTCTGCATTTGTGTGATAGCAACAAACAGAGTTGAAAGACATACAAAAATAAATGATTTGAAAGTTAATATGGCTGAATGAGCAGCTCTGAATAAGAGGAGAACGCTCTTTGGTTTCACATTGTAAAATCAATAGCGCACAGAACAATGTCCTGACTTCCTCCAGGGACCTGGAGAGGACCCGCCTGCATCGATCACTATGCAAATTAATGGAATTCATGAAACCTGCATCGCTGGGTAATTGATGCTTCTTATAATTACCTCCAAGTTATGAGCTTTTAGGGGATGTCATTGATTCCTGCTCAGGGAGAGGGTGAGAGCAAGTTCCTGGAAGAGCCAACTTGGCACAGGAGGTGATGGCTGTGGAGCCCTGGGGTGCAATGGCCGCTACCAGAAGCTGATTGTATTTTCCAAGCCCAGATGCTGCCTTGTGAAAGGTGGGGAAGGTGGCTTGGGCTCAGCCCTGGTGGCTCCTATAAAAGCAGAGTGGAGGCGCGGGACTGCTCCAGGGAGGGTGAGGTTCAGTGGGATGCAGCCAGCGCCGAGCATCCCTCAGCCCTGGTGCTTGGCTAAGGGGTGCTGGGACCCCAAACCTGGTGGGATCTTGTGCAGCCCTGGGCACAGGAAGGATGCAGGGGTGGCTGGTGCTGTGGGTGCACATGGCAGGGCCGGCTGTGCCAAGCGGCCGATGCAGCACCCGGCTGACAGATCGTGTAGATGAGAAGGTTCTTTCAGAAGGGATAATAGGCTTACATAGCACATTATTTAAGAAAAAGGGACAGGCAATTGAGCTCTGCAGACTAATTAGATTAAGTTGATGAGCTCATCAGTAACGTGTGTAATTAAGATCAAGAGCTAATTGCGGGCTGTTTGATGCCCTATATTAACCGAGTTGTCCCTTGCAGAGCATGGTGGGTTGGGCTGCTAGGGAAGTGGTTGGGCTCCTGCTCCCTCCAGAGCTGTGGAGCGGACATGTGGCTGTCTCCAAACCCGTGCACAGATGGCAGGTGGGAAGTGACACTGCTCATGGAGCTGGTTCCCAGCAGTGTCACCTGCCCCTGACATGGTGTCTTCTCCCTGCTCTGCTTCACTGTGGCTGCTTGTGAAGGTGGAAACTGCTCTGCCTCAGCGCACAGCCTGGATTGACCTGGACTGGCAAGGCCACTGTTTACACCCAAGCTCATGGAATGGTTTGGGTTGGAAGGGACCTTAGAGCCCATCCAGTTCCAGCCCTCCCTCCATGGGCAGGGACACCTTTCACCAGATCAGGTTGCTCAAAGTCCCATCCAACCTTGAACACCTCCAGGGATGGGGCAGCCAGATCTCACTGATTTTATGTTTTTTAAACATTGTTTTTTGAAATCTCTACCCCAGGTGAGTACAGAGGAGCAGGAACTTCTCCCAGGAGCGATGGATATATCCAACCAGGTGTCTGCTGTTTGCTCCCCCCTCCATCCTCAGCCTTGCTCGGTGGTGACTGCAGAGCAGCGAGTGTCAGAAGCTGCTGTACCATGGGACCCTTGGGAATTTCTCTGGGAAAGGCTCCCTTGCTGAGTTGGTGGCCAAGCAGGAGAAAATCCGGAGGTTTGTGCAAAGGGGTTTGTGCCAGATGGGAGGACCAAAGAGTGAGTGGGATGGGGTGGATGGAAAGTAAGATGAGAGAAAGTCCGTGCAAGTTCTGAGGGAGCTGCAGGCGTTGCTTGCTCTGGAGAAGTGGCGTGCGGTGAGGGTTTGGATTTATCAAAACAGCTACAGCGCTTCACAAGACAGACAGTTCTGACTGTGTTATGGTGGCTGGAGTGCTGGAGCAGCATCTATACAGCTTTTATCCTTGCTTTCTCTTATTGCATACCTGATTTTTTTCTCTCCTCTCCTGCATCAACGTCTCTTCTCCCTTTCACTCCCTTAATTCTCCCCCCTCACTTCCTTCTTCTGCTCTCTCTTGTCTGCCTCACACTCCCGCCCCCTCCTCACTGCATGGATTCTCCACAAAACCACTTTGTGCTCCTCTAGACCCTCTGTTCCTGGACCCTGACTGGGCTCTCCCTCGTTGAGGAGCAGCATTGGGAAGGGGCTGGGACCCCTCCTGTCTGAGCCCCTCTGCGCTGCTGCCCATCCCTGGTGCTCCTGGTGCTGCACTCCCTCTGCTTTGGGCTCCATTTCTCTGTCTCCAAGGTTACACACACAGCTTCCCTCTCCTCTCCTGAGCTCCCAGTGGGATTTCCTGACACTGTACTCTGTTTGAGTTCTGTTTTGTTCTTCCTTGCCTTTTGTGCTCCCCTGCTGCCTTTCGGGCAGACAGATGACTGCTGCATCTTCCCTTTGGAGAGCATCCCTTGTGCCAGGTTAAAGGGAAGGCACGGCTTTGCATCGGCCTCTCTCTGGACCAAACTCCCCGTAACTGCCAGCTGAGCGGCCAGGACCATGTTGGGACATCCCAGCTGGGCTGGAGTTTCTTGGGGAGAGCCTGGGCTGCTCCCCCTGCGGCAGCATCGGTTCCCATTGGGAGTGGGGCTTTCCCAAAGGGAGGATGAGAAGCTGCTTATCCTGGAGAGAAATGGGAGGGCAGCAGGAGAGCAAATGTGAACATGGTCTGAAAGGGGCTCTGGTGACTTGTGGGAACTCCCTGCTGGAGAACCTGTCAAGGTGAGGATTTAGGGACACTGCCTCACAATAAAGACGGGGATTTAACGCTTGCATCCTTTTCATGGGGTCTTTCAGTTGTTACAGCCTGAAAAGTGATTGCAGGGAGGGAAAAAAGGCAAAACATACCCAAACCCCCTTTCCAGATGTACAAGAAGCCTGAAATATCTTTGGCAATAACTGGAGAGGAACAGGAGCAGATGTTTATAGGTCACACTCTGCATTGTTTTTTTCCCATTCTTTTTGACGAAGAGTTTATTTTTCTCTGGTTTATTTTGCTAATTGGCAGCTGTGGTGCAATTTCCCTTTTCTGTGCCAGATGAGAGTGGTTTCCCGCAGGGAGCATCACTGGCCCCGCAAAGCCTCGCTGGTGCCGGGATACCGGCAGCCCCAGTGCTGGAAGGGTCCTGCATGGACACAGGGATGCTCCGGGGGCAGCGGCGAGGGGGGTGCAGGAGCTTGGCAGGCGGGAGCTGGCGGTGCAGGGCTGCGAAGCCCTGGTGGGGACCCCTCGTGCAGGGGAGCTGTGGGGGGGCTGTCCCCGCGGCGGCGTGGACGGGAGGTGGCAGTGGTGCATCAGCACAGGGCTCCGCGTCCCCAGCCAGCTCACAGGCCACTGCAGTTGTTAATCGTGTCTAATAAGAGCCCCTGGGCTGTTTGGTTCCTGCAGTCACAGCAGGAACCCGGGATCGTAGCCTGGATGCTGCCAGGCTGGGACCGACAGCGTCTCATCCGCCCAACGAGTGAGATGCGGGACTGGGAGCAGCTTGAGGTGGGGTGGGGAGGCACCAATTGCTGCTCCAGACTCCCCGACCCTGCAGCGAGGATGCTGTGAGCGGACGAGATCGCATGGGCAGGGCTGTCTGTGTGGCTTCCAGTTGTGTTGGTCCCTCAGGAGCTGCGGGAGTAAGAGATGTTCCTGCAAATCCTTTTATCCCTATAGAAATAAAGGCTCTTTCTGCTTCCCGCTGGGTGCTCAGACTGGCCATGCAGGTCGCTGTGATCCCGAGCACGGTCTGAGAACCTTTGGGGATGGCAGCATCCAGCCCCAAACACCCCCAGCCAGGATGAGCTCAGTTGCTGCTCTGCTCCCAGCGGTGCCACTGCCTCTGTCCCCATGGCACAGAAGGGCAGAAGATCTTGCCCTCAGGGGGCACTTCCACAAAGGAAAGGTCTTTGAACAGGAGGGATTTCTCTCTCACGGCTTTTCTTTTTCTAAAAGCTCTTTTGAAGGGGGGGCAGTTTGTAGTTGAAGAGAGTTTAGACAGATCTGATTCCTCTATCTCAGACAAACACACTCGCCTTTCCCTGGCTGCAAATCAACAGGACATGTTCCAGGGAAAGATCATCTCGAAAGAAATGGATTTTCCCCCTACTGCTTTGCCATTTTTGCTTGTATTTCTGAAAGCTGGAGTGACGGGTTGTGAACTTTAAGGAGCGATTTCTATTCTTCTCTCTCGTCTGACATGTGGGCAGAGGGACTGCGAGCCTGAATAACGAGACAGGGCTGAAACAGCTTGGGGGGAGGATGCTGAGACCAAGGCTGCATCCTTCTGCCTGAAAGCAACTTCTCCTCCAAGGCTGCCATAGGAAACTTTGTTCAGGGCAAGAGGCTGCTGCAGGGAAAGGGCAGGGAGTGGGGGGGCTGCTGTCACTCGTTGCCCTCACCGGGCACCCAGTTCAGATGCTGTGCTTGGGGAGGTGGTGTGGTTGCAGAGCAGGTCTTTCCTGGTGGCAGAGAGCAATAAACACAAAGCAATCCAAGTAATAGAATGGTGGTGTTTAATTAATACTGACTGACTCTGGAGCTCAAATGAATTTCTATGTTAGACCCATGTTACAGAGAATCACAGAATCGTTTAGGTTGGAGAAGACCTTTAAGGTCATCAAATTCAACCCTTATCCTCATGCTGCCAACTCCACCACTCAGCCATGTTCTTAAGCACCACGTCTACATGTTTGTTGAACTTCTCCAAGGATGGTAACTCCAACACTGCCCTGGGCAGCCTCTGCCAGTGCTTGACAACCCTTTCCTTTCCATGAAGGAATATTTCCTAATACCCAATGTAAACCTCCCCTGGTGGCCAGGGGGCAAGTGTCTGCTTGGCTGTCCCAGTGTGGTTCAATGGGAATGGGGCTTTTTCCAGCAGGTCCTGCCTGGTTTGCCTGGTTCCATCCATAAACAGAAAGCTGGAGAGATGGAGATGAAGTTTCTGAACTCCACCCAACCTCAGCATCCTCCACATAAGTAAAGCCTCCCCCGCCCCAGCCCCGCAGCCTTTTGAGTTTTGTATTAAACACTCATTATACCTTTGGTGTGACAAATGATTGAAAAGTGTAATTTGAAAGCTAAGCTCCCCATCACACTCTTCCCTATTGTTTATTTGCCAGCTCCAAACGGGTTGGCTGCCAAGGAAAGTAATCAGAAGGTAATAGCCTGATATCGGATGAATCCCCAGAGCTGCCAGCAAGCTGGAAAACTACAATCTCGGTGCCGCCTGCAGTATTCATGCGCTGAAAATAATTGTGTAAAACAGCATAGCTGGGATCAAACTTGGGCTGACATTTTGCATTGTAAGGCTTGCATTTGGTGCGGTCTGATGTGGTTGTTAGTAACTTGCTCAGGGGCAAGGCAGCCAAAAGTGTCTCGGGGAGGGATGTTGCGATTCATTTGCCCGTGTAGATGAGACAGCGTCTTCCCAAAGCAAAGTGCGTATCTTTATCGCCGTCCCCTCCCTCCCCGCGTCGCCGCTCGCTTCCCCCTCGTGCTGCGATCCTTGTGAAGCGCTGATTTTATTGAGTGTGGCAAGTGGCAGTTCATTAAAAAGTGGGAGCAGATGGGGAAGGGATTGTAGAAGAAGATTAATGATGCGCACCGACAACTGAATCGGCCCAGGTTTAGGAGTAAACACAATCACGCCGGCTTCCTGGGAGCGGGTAACCCTCCTCTGTCAGCTCCGCTCTAGTTAGCCGCCCGCGCGGCGCTGGATGCTGGCGGGGAGGGATGCTGTGGTGGCTGCCTGTGCTGTGGAGCCTGGTGGCAGGTGTGACGTGGCTGGTTTTGGTGGGACCTCGGCTCCGCTGAGGATGCTGGCAGGGGGCTGCGGGTGAGGGCTGGGAGCAGGTGCCACCATAGAATTGTTTGGTTGGAAAATACCCTCGAGATCGAGTCCAACCATTCTTGTCCACTACTGAGCCATCCCTGAGCCTGTCCTTTAAATCCCTCCGGGGATGGTGAGTCCACCACCTGCCTGGGCAGCCTCTGCCAGTGCCTGAGAACCCTTTCAGTGAAGAAGTGTTTCCTAATATCCAATCTAAACTTTCCCTGGCACAATTTGAGGCCGCTTCCTCTCATCCTGTCTCTTGTTACTTGGGAGAAGTCGTCCTCGGAGGCGGCAGGGTTGATGCCAGGTGCCAAAGGTGGTGGTGGCTGCTGCCCTGCCCAGGGAACGGCCGTGCAGACAGAGCAATGATCTCTGGGGTCTCGCAGACACAGTTGGCTCTATCTCCTCACCAGGGCAGGATTGGTCCATCGCTCCCTGCCAGCGCCACTCCCAGCAGTGAGCTGGGCTTTGCACGTCAGCGCTGGCAGCGCCGGCGTGTGGCTCTGGAAGCCAGCTGGCAACTGCGTGGGCGACGGATGCTGCCCAGGGCGAAAGGGAACCCAGCTGCCCCGCTGCGGCTCCCGGGCACTGCTGCCTCGCCCAGCTCCCGCAGGATGTGCTGGGGGACACAGCGATGCTGCTTGCTTGGGAGAACAGAGATGTCAGGCCTGGCACGGAGGCGCTGGGCTGCTCATTAAGCACGCTAAATTTCTGTCAGAAGGCTCCTTTTCCCCGCCGTGACAAAGTTCACCTTTCCCTACCTGCTTTGCTTGTCCCGGCCTCGCATCTCCTTTCATTTTCTGACAGCGCCGCGCTATCCACCAGGCTTTGCTGCGCGCTAATAGAAAGGCCAGAGACCAGCGAGCATTGCTGACGCTGGATTTAAATACAGGGTACACTTGTCTTTCAGCAGGATGGCTGGTTCCTGCCGGCCTCCCCTCAGGAGGACAAGCCTTTCATTATTGATGTGACTGTAATTTTGCTGCAATTTGCAGCAAAGCGCCTGGCACCTTGTTTAAACACCGGTGGGGAGGGGACCGAGACGGGGCGCGTTTGCGTGGTGCATTAAGCAGCCCGGGGGGGGTGGGGAACCCAGTCCTCAGGTGGTGGAAGGTGAGCTGGGTGGGATGGTGTGAACCCCATCCTGGCCGACATCCCCGCTGGTGGGATGTGATAGCTCAGGTTTCACTGCTGCTGTTCCCTCCTTGCCTGCTGCCGTGGCCACCCGGCACAGGGGGATGCTGCTGGGGATGGTGGCCCTGCCGAGCCACTGCCAGGAGCATAAATAATTTAATAAAGGAATGTTTAGAATTATATCATCCTAAATAATATAATAAACCCTAATTTACTCACATTTATCTCCTGGAGTTTTTTCTGAAAGCAGTAATCTTGCATCTTCTACAGTGATGGATTAGCAGGAAGGAAACTCCGCTGGGGAATAAAAACCCACATCGTGTAGTTTTTGACATGTTATTATTCAGTTTTATCTCGGGTTGCTCATTCCTGGGCCATTACTCATGTTCGCAGGGATTTTTCTACCCCCTTATTTATTTATTTTTGTTGTGACCAGAAGCAGAGATGCTAACAAGTCATCACATCGTTCCCTCCCCAGTCTGGAGGGGTGGTGGGCACAGGGAGCAGTGTGGCATCCCATGCACCGGGGCAGAGAGCTGGGAGGAAGCCGCCGGCACTGGGCACTGCTTGACCACAGCTGGCTCAGCCGCCCTCCCCGGCAGCGCTTTGGCCATGGCTGAGCTCGTCTGCGGGAAGGGAGGGATGCGACTTAATTAGTCCGTGAGTTTCTAACGGATCGATCGATAGAACAGATTACAACTGTGAGATCTCGTTGTTTTCAAGGTGCTTAATAATGTAAAATAAAAGAGGAGCTGCTTCCCGCTGCCTGCGGTGAGCGGGGTGGCTTCGGCAGGGCAGGGGGCTGTGAGGGATGATGCTTGGGGCAGCTGTGGGCACGGTGCTGCCAGCCTGGAGGGGCGGCGCAGGCAGAGCTCCTCGCATTTGCTGTGATCATTAACACTGACAACGTGGGAATCCACTGTTGATAGCTTTGATTATTGCTAAAACTGTGTCTTTATTGCTTATTAGCAGCTGTGCGTGGTGGGACCCGGGACGCAGTGCCCTGTAGTTTTCCCCTCGAATGGCAGGGGTTTGGCTGCCTCAGTGACAGTCACAAAGAGGTGATTAAATAACTGCAAATTACAGGAGTAGTGCCCGGGATGATGGCTCTCACTGCCACAGATCTGGTTGCTCCTGAGCTTCAAAGACGTGTGGTCTCGCCCCTAACCTCAGTGTGTGGAGTGTGTCCAAGTAGCCCTTCCCAGGGCATCTCCCTGTTAGAGTGGAATGGTTTGGGTTGGAAAGGACCTCATAAGCTCATCCAGTCCCACCCTCCTGCCATGGGCAGGGACACCTCCCACTGGATCAGGGGGCTCAAAGCCCCATCCAACCTGGCCTTGAACACCTCCAGGGATGGGGCAGCCACCACTTCTCTGGGCAACCTGGGCCAGGGCCTCCCCACCCTCACAGGAAAACATTTCTCCCCAAGATCTCATCTCAGTCTCCCCTCTTTCAGCTGAAAAGTGTTCCGCCTCATCCTGTCCCTGCATTCCCTGATCCAGAGCCCCTCCCCAGCTTTCCTGGAGCCCCTTCCAATACTGGGAGGCTGCTATCAAAGCAGGCAGTGAAACCAGTCCCTGCTGGTGGTGGCTGGCAGAGCTCCCCAGCTCTGCTCTCGCCCCGCTCATGCTCCTGTCCCATCTGGCAAAGCACAGGCAGGCAGCAAGCACTTCCTCTGTGTACAAAACAGAGCAGCTTTGTGTTTGTTTATGTTTACCATAAACCGTGCCTGTTGCACACATATATACATATATGTACACTGCATGGCGGGTGGGCTGGGAAGCGCACAGCTCGTGATGGGGAGAGGCTGGCAGAGCATGAAAGCCTGGAAGGCATCCAAAATCCAGGAGTGACAGTCAAAACAAGCCCCCCGGCTGATGGGAGGAGGCAGGACTGCTCTTGTTTCCCCTCCAGCACTGCCAGCCCGGCAGCCACTGCAGACCCACTGCTGCAGGTGCCATCCCGGGGGCTCCTCCTGCCCAATGCATCCTTTCAATCAGCCTCTTGGAAAAAATAAAGCACCCTTGTAGTGCTGAATTAGCAGAGGGCTCTGCTTCACTGGCGGGAGAGACTGCTGAGCCCCGAGCCCAGAGTTCTGCACAGCCAGGGTCCAGCTGGACTGGGCATTCCCCAGGGACATGGGACTCTGTGCTTCCCACCATGAGCATGGCTCGTCAGGCAACCAGCACCCTGTTTGCTGATCCCTCTCCAAATTTGCTCAGCTCAAGCTGGAATCTGCAGTAAGCAAACAATTTTCTGTTTATACTCTGCACTAATGAAGAGGCATCGAGCGCTGCCCATTAATAACGGCGAAGGTGCCGGTGTTTGCAGAGGGTCTGTGCACAGCGCCTGGCACTCACTGGGCAGCGCCATCGCTTCCCCATGAGCACAGGCTCTCTGGTTGTGACAGCATTTGTGTTCTTGCAGCAGGAATTCCTCCGTGCCGGGAAGGGGAGGATGGGAGGCCACCACGTGCGCTGCCAGGTCTGTCCATGGGGATGGGACAGCTTCAGGGAATCCCACTTGTTGCTCCATCTGAGCATCAGGGAGGCTTCTCCTGCTCCAGGTTGCATTGCGGCCTCTGTCCCTGCTGCTGCCAAACCTCTGGCCAGGTTGGTTTCCCCAACGCCAGCATTGCCCTCCGAGCCAGCAGCAGCTCCCAGCCACCTGCCCTTGCAGGAAATGGTGTTTATTTGCAAATAGGGATCTTACTGAGCCAAATGAGTGAGATTATTAGGGGCTCCTGGAATTGTCAGCACAGGCTGTTTAATTAGAGTGCAGCTCTAACGCTCATCATTACCTGGTCGCTCTGCTCTGATCTCGGGCTCCGGACCCCCAGGCTTCCCCACCACAAGGAGCGCGGCGAAGCCAGCTCTGCCCCAGCTCCCCCATCAAATACCTGGTCAAGACTCTCAAGGTTAGCACGATGGGGGTCAGCCGCGTTCAAACACTGATTACAGAGTCGGCAGGAGCTGCTAAGATTTCTAATTAAGATTAAAGAATGCACACAGCTTATAAATGCTTCTTAGGAATGTATAATTTGATTGGCTTGTTTCTCGCATCTCTTTCCCTCCCAAGTTGGCTCGGATGGCCCCGTGCTGGGGCTCCCGGCCTCAGCTGCTCCTTTGCCTGCCTGGGATCCATCCCTGGGGATGCAGAGTGGAGGATCCTGGCGCTGCTGCCTCTCAAGCAGCATCTTGGGCAGAAGAGGCCCTGCTAAACCTCCCCATGAGGGTTTTACACAGTGGGCAGGACAGGCACGGTCCTGTGCTGCTTTGGACAAGGAGGCAGCACAAGGAGTGCAAGGAGTGCCCAGTCCTGGCCCTCAGAAAGGAGCTTGGACTTGATTCCCATGCTGGGAGGGCCCCAAGCGGGTACAAGTGTCCCCCACCTGTCCTGGCCCAATGGCACAAAGCAAGCCCGGAGCTGGCACAGAGGTCTCCACCGTTCATACCTGAGCAGGGGGACAGCTGTGCATCAATATTTATTCAGAACTCCCAGGAAATCTGGATGAAGTGTAATTATCTTAGTTCAGTCATCCCGGATTAGCATAACATCAAGTCACCCATCAGACAGGGAGTTTGATTTCTGGGATCAAAGCCATGAGCTGTAGCCACTGATAAAGCGGGTGCATGGGAGGCAGGAGAAGAAATCCACATCCTCGGCTGCTTCTGTATTCCCATTGTTGCCAACTCAAATTTTTCCTCCCAAACTTCCCAAAGGAATCATGGGAAGGGAGTCCTTTGACCCTCGAGTGCCCATCATATGCCCCTCACTGCACAGAACCCCGCCCAGCATCTAACCCTCAGCTCCACTCCCCTTAATTAAGAACTAAATATAGATCTTAATTAAGGCACTGATGAATTTAATTTAGAGTGGCATTACTGCTGTAACTTCCAGAGCTCGATGCCTTGTTTGTATAATGTATAATGTAAGCTAAATGAGTGCTTACTTGTTGCCACCATAAATAATTCCCTCGCAAATCCCTGCGATACATCTCAGACACTAATCCACCTCCTCCTACGGAATATTCATCGTCACTGAGCCTCTTTCTTGCTACCTCACAGATTTTAACATAAACCAGCTTGAGAACTTCCCCCCGTCTGCAATTACTGCCTGGTTGGGAAGGGAGAGGTGGTGGTGCAGGGTGGGAGGATCTGGAGTTTGGGTTCAGTGCTGAGGTTCATGGAATCATGGAATGGTTTAGGTTGGAAGGAACCTCAAAGCCCATCCAGTTCCATCCCCCTGCCATGGGCAGGGACACCTCCCACTGGATCAGGGGGCTCCAAGCCCCATCCAACCTGGCCCTGAACACCTCCAGGGATGGGGCAGCCACCACTTCTGTGGGCAACCTGGGCCAGGGCCTCATTATCCTCACAGGAAAACATTTCTTCCTGGTATTGCAGGCTCTGTGCTGCTGCCCTGTGACCCCTGCCCTTCCCAGCAGCTGTGGGTCCATCCATCACCTGGAGGAGCTGCCCTTTGTATAAAAAAGCCATTTGGGCTGGAGCTGATGGAGTCAGGCCTCATTATTCCCAATATTGTCCAGCGATTCCCAAGCTGGCAGCAGGCTGGGTGGGAGCTGCTCCTGGCTGGCTCTGCTCCGGCCACAGCCCTCAGTGCTGGTGGAGGAGTGGGACTGGGGAAGCACGGGATCCAGGAATTGTGGGAACTGGAGCAGGGAGGGTCTGGTGGGATGGATTCCTGGATTAGAGCCAGTGGGAGCTCAGCTATCAGATGCAGCGGGAGGGCGGATAGTCAGGAATCAGCTCCTGTCTTTGATTAAATAACATCCAACAATCAATTTCCTCTGCAGAGCAAGAACAGGAGAACAGCGTTGGGAAGAGAAATAAAGCAGCCTGCATTTGCTCTGCACTCAGCCATGAGCCTCGATTGCATCCTGCTTGCTCAAAGGATTTCTGTTAAAGCTCCACCACTTTTATTCCTTAAACTTATAGCAAAATAATCAATGGATTTTTTGATATAGCCTAAGCTGTGTGAAGCTTTTCACGGGAAGCAATGGTGAGTGGATAGAACTGGCATTAAGGTCTAAAAAGAAACATGCACAGAAAAAGCCATGGCTAAAATTCCCAGTGATCAGGGGCTGAACGGGCAGCTCGATGCGTTTCTGAGGGAAACACCTTGCACTCAGTTCTGCCCCCGAGAGCTGTGTGGCCGCAGCACCCTGCCAACACCTCTTGTCTCTTGGTGCTTACAGCCCAAACACTCCATGGGTGAGTTAAAACTCCATGTCTCCATCCTTTCCCTGGGAATGGTGAGTGGGACAGGAGGGCTGAGCCCCCCAGCAGCCCCGGCTGGCACAGGGATCGCTGCCCACCCCGTGCACTGGCTGCAACACGTCCATAAGATGAAGTGAGCATGTGCGGCTGCCTGTCCCGGCGTGCAGCCTGGGGATGGTGCAGGTGGGGCTGCTCACGAGCCCTCCTCTCCTCCAGGATCCCATCCCAACCTCCAGGTTCCATTGGATACCTTTGTTTTCCCAGCTCCTGTGCCCATCATTTTCTCACGTTTCTCTCTCCACAGGTCTTTTTTCTCTCCACGGGTCACAACGCTGCACAACAAATTTAGCCATTGCTCCACCTTTTATCAGTGTAAGTGCCTGCAAAGCAGATCAGAGATTCCTCTAAGTTACTCGTTACTAAGGGGAAATCAGCTGTTTGAGATCCCATCTAATAAAATTAGCCTGGTGACAAACACTTCTTGCCAGGTTGATGTCTATGTGCTTTTTGAACCCCTCCAGGGATGGAGACTCCACCACTGCCCTGGGCAGCCTCTGCCAGTGTTTGATGCCCATGCACAGGGATGTCCTTTCCCAGTGGGGTGAGGACCTGCTCATCCCCAGCCCTTGGCAGGGCCCAGGAGATGCAGCAGGGCCATGGGTGCGCTCTGCTCTGCCTCTGCCCACCTCTGCCTGTCTGCTCCATCTCCTGCTCCTCAATGTCCCGGTACAAATCATTTGCTGAGATAACAGATGACGTGTTTATCCCAAGGGATTCCAGGCTGAATATCAGGATGTCAAAAACGGCTGCATTTGCAATACGTTACTGTCAAATGGAAAATAAAAAGGGAGTTGCAGTTATTTAATTTGGTGCCCGTGAAGAGAAGGGTGAGTGCGGGGTGGGAGGAGGCGGCTGCCCACGGGGGTCCAGATGCCCCGCTCCCCAACAAAAGCTGCTGGGGCCCAGAGGAGGGCGCGGGGCCAAGGTGGCACAGCCAGGAGAGATGCTGCGTGGCTGTGCTGCGTCTCCTCCCCGTCACGTCTCTCTCTCTCCCCGGTCGCGTGGGGCACACGGCAGCTCATTCATCTGTGCCAGGAAAATCTGTACTTTAAAACACTTTTTTTTTTTGGGAAAAAAAAAGGCTTTTTGAAGACAAACATCCCATCTCCTTAGGGAAAGCTTGGAGTTTGCAGAATACCAATTAAAAATATAAAACTGCTTTTAAAAAAACAGCTATAAAGCTGGATTCTGCGATGAGGAGAGGGGGCTGTGTGTGCAGGGGGTGGCGCAGCGTGTCCTTTGGCAATAACACAACAAGGGGAGGTAGGGAAGGGAAAAATGAAGCCGCACAGTGCTGGTACCACAGCCATGCCTGCTGGGGTCAAAGGCAGGTTATTTCTACAGATGTCTTGGCCCTTTCGGCTTGTGGGACACGGGTGTGCTTCTCCTGGCCTGAAAAGCTGCTCCCAAAAATCAGTACTTGGGGTGAGAAGGGAGAGAGCAACTTGTAATTACTCTGCAGAGTGGCAGTTAGCAAATAAAATGTGGTCTGCCCTCACCAAGAGCCCGATAGTTGGAGCATCACAGCTTGTGAGGAGAGAGGATCGTGTCGAAGGAATGAGGAGAAAGCACTGAGCCAAGCAGGATTTCTCCTTCCCCACAGATGGAGATGGAGCAGCCCCTGAAGCAGCGCTGACCCATGGGGCACAGAGCAGCATTGCCAAGGGTGTCATGGCAGTGCACACCCACCAAAGAGCCCCATCTGCCTCCTGTGCTGAGTTCTCAGCTCTAACAAAGCCATCCTTGCTCTTTGGCAGGAGTCTGTGGTTTAAAAAAACGTTTGTGCAAACATTCTTTAGACTCACACCTTCCACAGCACTGGTGCCACAATGGGACTGAGGGCTTCGGGGCCAGGGAAGAGGGCAAAGGGAGGCTGGTGGGGCTTAGGAAGCACACATAGGGTATCTAATCAACAAATCAGTGTCCTTGAGACTGTCCTGCCTTGTAGGACCAATGTGAAGAGGGGTTGTGTGGAGAAAACGGGAGCAGGCTGATGCCTTGCTTCCCAATGTCTGGTTTTCCACTGTACCCAAAGGAAAGGGGAGGGATGCTGCAGGTGAGTCCCAGCTGGAAGGGCATCCCTTGATTGCAATGCCCTCCCCGTTGTGCAGATGCCTACACAAAGGGGTCCTTTTGATGGTCCTTCTTGCCCAGCAAACCCACCCTCCATCATTAAATCGAGAGTTGGGTCCAAGGGGGCTGCTGCTGCCCCATGGAGCTGCAGGAGCTCAGGCAGGGGTGGGCGCTGGGCTGAGCAGCCACCTCGCACCCACATCCCAACCCATCAGAGCTTAAAGGCACTGAGACCCCGCGTGCCACCTCGGGCGAGCGCTGCCTTCCTCGGGTGACCTTCACACCGAGTGGTAACGGGGCCGGGGGCTGCTCATCGCCCTTTGGCTCAGGGCGGGATGAGTGACAGACCCGCCAGTGGCAGGGACCGGAGCCTCTCCCCTGATGCTGAGATAATGCACTGGGTAATAGTTTTTGACGTATTTCATTGAAATATAACAAAATATTTGCATAGGATTATTAGATAAATGGGACCTGACTGGAGGCAGAGCTCATTTGGAAATACGATGTGAAAATTCATTTAAAATGAGAGAATATGGAAGCTTACGTTTATGGTAATAGATTGATCGCAGAGAGTAGCTAATGACTCCCAACAAATGTATCTCCTCAGCTGCTTTATCCTTTTCCCTGCTTGGCTGCTGCCCTGTGCGTGCTCGTTCATGTGCTGAATGGAGGACGGGGACACCTCCCTGCCTGGTGCTGCTGGTTTTAACAAAACCCTGCCTGTAGGTGTTAGCAAAATCCTGATTTATGGGAGCAAACCGGAGCTGTGACCTCTGACCCAGCCTGGGAATGCTGGGAGCCTGCGGTGCACGAGGACTGTGGGGCTGGGTGTGATGAGCAGGAGGAGAAGGAGGGAAGGGGCTGCCTGGCTCCGGGATAAACGCTTGGGTTTAATTTCCATCCCCCGATGCTAACACAGATTGAAATGAAGCAACTGAGAAGCTGCAGACAAGAGGTGGGGAAATTAATAATGTCATAGTAATAATAGTAATAAGTGGCTGTGCATGTGCTAATTACTTTGGAGCCCTCTCTCCAACTTTGGAGTGTGAGTGCAGGTTTAATCAGCTTGCCCGGGAGTGGCAGGGTGGGAGAGAGCTTTCTCAGGTGAGAGTGGGCCCTGCTGCCCACCTGGGCTGAGTTCTGCTCAATAGCACCCAGGGCGGCTCCAGGGCCAATTGGGCAAATGAGAGCCTTCAAATAGAGGTGGCCCCCCACCCCCAGCTCAGAGCTGCAGGACCCAGGACCGATTTGTGCTGCTGGTGATAGGCGTTCTCCTGCTGAGGAAACCCCAGGCAAGTTGCGTCCCGGTGTGGGGGAGAGGGTTGTAGAAAGGAAGAAAAGTGTTTTTTGTGAAAGGGGCAGTGGAGCCCTGAGTGTGAGCTGCTGTTGTCCATGCTGTGAAGAGGAGGCTTAGGCTGGACATTGGGAAATATTTCTTTAGTGGCAGAGTGGTGAAGCCCTGGCAGAGGCTGCTCAGGGCAGTGGTGGAGCCTCCATCCCTGGAAGGGTTTGAAAACTGTGTGGGAGTGACACTTTGGGACCTGGTTTAGCAGGCATGGTGGGGTTGGGCTGATGGACTGGATAAGCTGAGAGGGCTTTTCTAACCTCAATGATTCCGTGATTCTAAGTGTCTCCGTGAGATCCAAGCTGAGAAATACCCTGTATCATATCCATGTGTTCAAAAAGCCTTGGGTGCTGTGAGGCTGCATCAGCCACTGCCTGGCTCAGTGTCTCGGGGCTGTGTGTGGGTGTCTGCTGCATCGTGGGCTCGTAGTGTTGTGGGTCTTCCCCAAACCCCAGCAGAGTTGGTTGATATGGATGCTGCAAGAAGCTTTCCAGGAAGGAAAAAGGGCTGTGTTGTGTGGGAGCAAGGACAATACAGGAAAAGTCTCTTGAGCCATCGGTGGCACAGATAAAGGCACACGCTGAATTTCTGGCTTTCAGCACTTGAGCTGAGCTTCTCCTTTTAAGCTGTGGGCAGGTGTGGGAGGTGAGGCAGTTCAGGGGGGGAGATAGAAGGAAGAGCAGATGAAAGAGAGGATAAAAATGCCAAGCAAATAGGCAACTGCTCCTTCTTTGTGTCTTTCTAGTCACTTTTTTTGGCTGCTGCTTGTCACAAGGTTTAGAGAGAGAAAATTTTCTCAGGAGTGGTGGGAGATGCTGGGTGCTGGGTCACAGGTGGCTCTTGGGAAGACATTGGCCTCCTACACGGAAATGGGTTGCTGCTGGGCTCTGTTGCTAAAGAGAACCCAGACTGGATTGGTTAGGGATGCTGGGCTGGGTCCCAGCTGGGGTGAATCAGCTCTGTCTCCATGGTCGGGAAAGTGCCTCCTGGGACAGGGCAATCCTGTGGGCATTGTGGGGCTTTGGCACCTTCCCCATCTGGATGCCAGGGCTTTGTGCACAGCTGGAAGGGGTTGTGTTAACTGAATTCGTGTTACCATTGTTTAAAACAAAAGCAGTCCGCCCCTAAATAGTGTAAAGAGTCCATGAGCAGCCTTCTCTTAAAGCTTTTTTCAGAAAACTGCTGCCCGTGGACTTCCGCGGGCAGCTGATATTTTAATCTTGGCATTTCCCTAGCAGAGATGGTGGTCAGGAGGCTCAAGAACAATGGTTAGAGGTGTATTTCCACACAGAATTGCATGTGAGAATAGCAGAAGGGGAACCTTGCTGGCCCCTGTGTGACAGCAGGCTCCGTCCCTCGCTCGCCAGTGCTGCTCCCATTAGTATTCGGGGCTGGTGGAAGAAGCCTCTTAGGCCTGGAGACAGCTTCGTGCAGGCACAATTGAAATGTTTTTATAAATGACCAGCCAGGTTTGAGTGACATGCCCTTCTTAAGCTAAATAAAATTAAAGATAAACCTTCTAAAAAATACATGAGCTCGACATCCCTTCCACACTTCATTATGCAAATGCCTCTGCCCATCGCCTCGGCAATTAGCTGCCTCCCTCAAGGTGCTCCCGGCTCTGCTGTGCAGCGTGGGGTGGAGGTGAAGAAATGGGTGCTTTCTCCTCCTCTTCCTCGCTGAGAATTAAAGATCAGCCAGGCTCAGGCTGCAGAGCTGTGCTGGGGACAGGCGTGGGGATGTGTGGCTGTGATGTGTGTTAGAGCTGGTGTAGGAGGAGATGGCTCCTTGCCATGTCCAGGTCCCACGGTGCAGCTGGGAAGAACATTGGCCATTTGTGAATCCTTGGGATTTAGGTGAAGTTTTTGTAATTGTTCATCTCCACAGAATTGTTTAGGTTGGAGAAGACCTTCAAGATCATTGAGTCCAACCCTTAACCCTCACACTGCCAAGATCACCACTGAACGCTGTCCCTAAGCGCCAAGTCTACACCTCTGTTAAATCCCTCCGGGGTTGGTGACTCCTCCACTGCCCTGGTTAATTACTTCCTTTAATTACAGGAAGAGCTCTGGAGCCCTGCCTGGCTGGGTTTGTTGAAGCCAGCATCCACAGGATGTGGCAGCGTGCAGCAGGAAAGTGGGGGAACTCCATGTCCTCTCTCTTTTACAGAGAGGACTTGATCTTAAAGGTCTTTTCCAACCAAATGATTCTATGAATTCTGTGGATCCTACAAGGGTTTTCTGCGCGTTTCTTGGAAGTGATGCTTGTGCTTGGGGAGCACAAGTGGTGCTGGCTGGGGCATCCTGAGTGTCCATCCCCAGCCATGGCACAGCTCACCAGTCTTCCCACTGTGAAGTCTTCTCTAATTGCCTCTGTCCTTGATAACAACTTCTCCCCTTCTTCATGCTCCCCCTAATGAGTAACACCTACTTGATGTACACGATGTAAGTACAGAAGTTATTAATCTTCAGCTGAAGCAATTGCATTGGTGTGCAGTCCCTCCCCGCCGGTGAGCGAGTTCTGCTGTTGCCCCCTTATCAGGTTCTCAATTTTGGATCTGTATTAAGTGTTCAGAAATCAATTTTCACCCTATTTTGTGCGACAAACTTTACTGTGCCTTGATCTGTGATACTAATTGAACAAGAGCAATTGATGTTTTAGTAGTAATTAAAGATGGTAATTATTACCAAATCTCCCCGTGGCCCTGTGTGTTTGTTTTGGACTTGTCAAAACTGGAGGCAGGTGGAATCAATCTTAATAAAGTTGGTGCTTCAGAGCCTCTTCCTGTTGATGGTTTCCCACCAGGTCGGTGGTAGAGTGAGAAGGGAGGACAGGGAGGAATTACCAACTCTTGTAGAGGGCAGGGACATTAATGAATGCTTTCTAATTAAAAGAAATTTAAAAAGTCTTTATCCAAAATGAAAACTTGATGCTTTTTAGTCACGGAATCCTTGTAAGTGGTTTTGGAAATCACAGGGATGGGATGGCTGGTCCCAGGCATGGGGATGCTGTCCCAGCCCTCGCTGCTGGCCTGTCCTCTCACCAGCAGCCGGCAGGACCTGTGCGTTTGGCCTCATCTTCCCATTTAATCTGTAGAGCTGCGCGGCGGCGCTGAGCCTCGGCACGGCGCTGGTGCATGAATTGCTGACCTGTTTATCAGCACCTGCTTCACAGACACTTCTGCCCACCAACGCCAGACCTGGGTACCGCACCGGGCTGTGCGGGAGAAGGTGTCTGTGAGGCTGGGCAGCTGTGAGGCAAACCCATTGCCTCTGCCGGCTCCTGGCTGGTATTTATACAGGCAAAAGCAGGATCAGGCCTGCTGAATTGCTGCCTTCCTGTCCCCATGGAAACGGATGCGGGATGCTGCAGAGCAGAGCTACTTGCAGCTCCAGCTCTGGAAGTCCTCGTTCCCAGTCCCCTGGCAGAAGAGCCCTTGAGCAGGGGGTGGGGAGGGTGGGGACTCGCTCTCTGTTTTTATCTTAGGGGAACGAGACCCTTCTCTTCAGGGGGAAAATGGAAATGTAATCAGATCAGCTTGTATAGTGCAAATAGAAAATCAGTTTTAATAAAACCAGAAGAAATGCAAAGCAGCCGCTTGTGATGGAAATTGTGTTAAATAGACACCTCTTTAAGGAAAAGCTGCTCCGGGGATGCGCTCAGCCCTGGGCTTTGCTCTTTGTGAGGTGGTGGGTGGTAGCAGAAGCCTTTGCAAGCAGGAAAGTCTTTGTGAGTTGGCAGCATCTTCTGTGGAGAGGAGTGGCAGTGCCCAAGAGGCACCAGGCCCCCTGCAGACCATCCCTGCTCCCCACACCACAGCCCCTTTGAGGGAACTGCTGCCTCTGGCTCTGCCATTCTTACTTATAGCTCAGAGGAGGCACTTTGGCTTTATTGCTTTCATTTATTACAAAAAGACCAGTGTCTGTTTTCTGAAGCTGCTATCTGGTCAAATCGTGGCTGATAAGCAATGCTGGTCTGTCTTTTTAAGACAGCCAAAATTTATCACTTTTCACTTATTTATTTATTTTGTGGAGCTCTGGTGGTGGCATGTATTTTTCTTCAAGTGACATTTTGCAAAAGGCTTTATTTTCCCATTTGGATCTAGAAAAAAATAAGAGCAAGGCAGCTCTTTTCTAAACCCCACTGGAAGGTGCAGAAGAACTTTCTGGTTGGCTCCAGTGCTGTATTTGCTGCCAGGCACCCCAAACACTGCTCCTGCTGCAGCAGTTATTACCCACCGTTTATTTTTATCCTCTAAATTAGCTGTTAAATGCACTGAACTTCTTGCAGTGCAGGATGGGTTGAGTTTTGCTTCCAGCAAAGGGGAAGAGCTGGTGTGTGGGATGAGTTTGCCTGCCTTGATCTGCTTCCCAGTGGATGCTTCTCTGTGCCGGGCGGTGGTGAAGCCAGGCTGCCCACGTCCTTCCCAGGCAGGGGGTGCAAGAGGCTGCCCAGCAGCACAGCCACAGCCAGGCTGGGGAAGCAGATGTAAACTCCTAAGTGGACCAGACATTGTGGGAGAGACTTGCGAGTCTGTGTAGCGTCACAAATGTCTTCAAATCTCTCCCCTTCCCAGAAAGTGAAGCTCCACTTATAGTAAAATCCTCACAGCAAATGAAACAAAACAAGGAGGAATTTAATGTGTGAAACCTTCATTAGAGCCCTGAGGAAGAGGCTCCCTTAAGGTTTCCATTAATGAGATTACAGGGATGATGTACCTTACATCTGCTGGGCTGTGTTAAATGGATTTCGAACCTGTTTGGAGTCAAATGGCTGTGAGTGCTGAGGAGGAGGAGGGTGGCTGAGCTGTGGGAGGATGTACAGAACCTGGCATCTCAGCCTTTTGGAGAGGCTGTGGCTCTGTGGTCCGGGCACGTGGTGCTCTTGTGTTGTTGCTCTCCAGTGGTGGCCTTGATTCTCCAAATCTCAGTCAAAGCATTGAGAGGCTGTTTGCAAGGTGTCCTGCAAGACAGCACCCAGGTGTTTGCCATTCCTGCATCCAAAGCAGTGGGAACAACTGGGCAAGGGAGGGCATTCTGCCCCTCTACTCCACTCTGGGGAGACCCCACCTGGAGTCCTGTGTCCAGTTCTGGAGTCCTCAGCACAGGAAGGACAGGATGGGGCTTTGAGCAACCCGATCAGTGGGAGGCCAGGGAGTTGGAACTGGATGGGCTTTGAGGGTCCCTTCCAACCCAACCATTCCATGACTGCTACTCTAGAGCTGCCTCTGGGATGCGGAGTCCAGAGATGGCATCCTTGTGCTGTCCCTTGCTTTGGGTGGCAGCTGGATGAGTCCCTACCCGACCAGCCTGGGGGAAGATGCTGTAGGCAACCACAGCCCTCAGTTACCATGGGTAATCAATGGATTTAACTCCCAGCCTTCCCTTTTCCCCCCTCCGCTGCCCTTCCCCAACGGACAGAAGATGTTCCAGGGATAATAGGGGCAATGTTTCTGCTGTTATATCAATCCTTCACTCAAAGGAAAGAGCTGGGTGTTTGGAGGGGAGGGAGGAACTCAAAGGCACAGTCTATAATTGGCCAACCATAATTTCATAATTCATCTCCGTGAAACACAATGAAATTAAAAGAGTTTAGGTTCCGAAGTGTAATGATCATCAATTAAATTCTGCTGGGACCATGCTCCCCTCTCATTTGAATTTTATTTTATTATTATTATTTCTCTGTGATTGCAAGAGGCTGGAAACAAAAGCTGCTGGTGGGGGGAGAATTAGAGCCGGCAATTACTGCTCGGTGACAGAGCAAACCGAGGGAAAGGAGGCTTTTCCTCTGCTGCGCACCAGTGGCAGGCACGGGAATCCATCATCCTGAGCCTAATCAGTTAATGCTGATAAACTGCCAGCAATAACTGACAATTGAGCTGGGGGTTTTGGGCTCGGAGTTCATTCATTTTGAAAGTGCCATAACTAACCCATTAAAAACCAGAAAAGCACAAAAGCAAAGCCCTGGCCCCTGCCTGGGCGCCCTAATGAGGGCGGCTGCTGATTCCTTTAAGTGTGGATGATGGTGTGTTTAGCAGCTATTGATGCCGGAGCTTTAGCTCAGGCTGGAAAAGCTGCTTGATGCTTTGAAGAAAGGAGTGTGTGTTTATCCCTGGCAGCTTTTCTGGCTCCTGGTAATCCCGGGGGAGATGGGGGTGTGAGGTCCCAGCAGACTGAGGGCTGGGTCTGGCTCTGGTGGGACTGGGCTACGTGTTGGGTGTCTGTGGGGTCCAGCCGCTAAAATATGGTACTATGATAGCAATAACCCCATTGCTATGGTGATTCCCTCTGGAATTGCCTCCCTAGGGTGGGATCACTCATTGTCTCTGTTAAATTACTGATGTAAATCGAGTCAGGCTGAGCTTGCTCGTGTCTCGAACTGAATCTTGAAAGGAAAAACTCAGTTTAGGAGAGGGGCAACATCCACTGAGTGTTGGCATTCTGCTCCTGATGGTTTGATGTGCATGGACAAACACACAGCCACAGCAGCTTTGGGGAAATTTGGGATGTTTAGTCTGGAGGAGGCTGGAGGGGAGAGCTCATCACTCTCTGCAGCTTCCAGAAAGGAGGTTGTTGTGAGGTGGGTGCTGGTCCCTTCTCCCAAGTAATGAGGGATGGGATGAGAGGAAATGGCCTCAAGTTGTGCCAGGGGAGGTTTAGATTGGATATCAGGAAACATTTCTTTGCTAACAGAGTGGTGAAGCCCTGGCAGAGGCTGCCCAGGCCAGTGGTGGAGTCTTCTTACCCCGAAGGGTTCAAAACACATGTAAAGATGGCACTTGGGGGCAGGGTTTAGCAGGCACGGTGGGCTTAGGCTGACGGTTGGACTGGATGAGCTTGGAGGTCTTTTCCAACCTCAATGATTCTGTGGTTCTACAAACATGAGCTTGCTGAGATGCCAGCTGAAGCAGGAGAGCGGTGCCTTCCCATCTCAGATCACTCTTCTGCCTCATTTAACTTCAGGCATTGCCTGCAGAATGTGGTGAATGTTTTGACCCCAAGATGACAAATCACAGGACCTGAGCTCTGCGGGAAGTGCCGCACAAAGGCAGGAGAACCATGGGGTGATTGAGGGCTGTCTGGGATGATTCACTGCCCTGGGCTGGGGTCACTTTCAGCCACAGGGCCCATTGGTCTCGACTGGCTCACTCGGCTCTTGACATCATCATTTGAAGCTATGAGGGTGGGGGAATCCAGATTTATTCCCCAGGGGATAGGGATAGCCAGCTTCCCTTGCTTTAAAAGGAATCGCTTTCCCCATAAAATTATCCACCAGGGAGTGACTGCTCTGGTTGCCCATCCTGTGTAACATGGACTGGAGCAATTCCTGGGCCTACGTTGCCTTTAGTGGGGGGTTTCTTACCCAAATGCCCTGATGGGGTCACAGCTTTTGGGGTGCCAAGGATCCTTTTGCAGTGTTCCTGTGTTTAATTACCCATGCTGCAGAGCTGTTCCCTGATGTCTGGGCTTCGTTTGTCTGCCTCTCGCTTCCAGCCACTGGGTTTTTTTCCACCTTTGTTGTTAGACTGAAGAGCCCTCCATTATCAAATTTTTTTTTGTTCTCTGTGTAGGTATTTAAAGACTTTGATCAAGTCACCTCATCACCTTCTCTTTGTTAATCTGGAGAGACTGAACTCCTTGAGACTTTTGCAATGAGATGGGAATTGTGCCTCTGTGTCCCTTGGCTGCTTTGAAATTCCCAGCCGGAGAGTTGAAGGTTGGGCATCTGAAAATGAGAGGGTATCAGGAGAACTTGCCCTGTCGTGGCTCTGTGCTTCTTCCCCCCTTTTGCAGTGGGCTTTGAGATTGCAGAGGGATTGTGCTGGCGACTCTGTCGGAAAGTTTCTCTTGGTGTTTTTGCCTTTCTTCTCTTGTGATGGATAATAACTCCTTCTCGGAAGCAGATTTCCCAGGCAAATGCTGGCTCTGCTCCCAGTTGCCCCCTGACAGCACTCCCTGCATTCCTAGCTGGCATTCTTATACCAGGAAGATGGGGAATTGCTGTTTGCTTCTCCCACTGCCTTCCCTCTGCAGGTGCTACGTTTGCAAGCATCCTGCTTTCCTGCTGTCCTTTTCCTCTTGCTGGTGGCAGAAACCCTGTTCTGTGTTTGGGGAGGTTGGAAGAGAGGTGTCTGTGGGTTATTTTCCTGGAGAGCCGAGAAGTTGTAGTGCATTTGAGTTTGAATGCTTTCATAGATCAATCAGAGAGGACTGACTTTAATCTGGACCTGGCAGACCCTTCTGCACAACACATTTGGGAGGCTGCTCAAGCAGCTCAAGGAAAGCCTCCTGGGAGCCCACTAAAGCCCATCATCAAAGGTGTTTAGTCTTTGCAGGAAAAAGGGATTGTGGAAAGACTAAAAGCTCTGGAAAGGATGTTTCACCTCTGAGGGGTGTATTTGCCAGCCTGGCTCTGAATTTCAAACTCCTCACTGTGTGATGGGCCCAGCTGTTTCTCCAACGAACCCCAGAACCACCAACCTGATGGTTTTCAGGACTGGGATTACCTGGGCAAAGCTCAGATATTGCAGTGTGGCTGGGCAGGAGGAGCGGCGGCGGTGGTACAGCAGGGTGGGCTGTGCCAGCTCTTCCCATTGCTGATGTCCCTTGTCCCCCAACCCCTCCTCACTTTTTAAAGGCACTGCAGGGATAAACCCCCTTGGGGGACTGGCTGATGCTGTGCTGCACTTAGGGTTGGCAGGGCCAGTCAGCCTGGCAAGGAGTGAGCACCAACAACCCCTGCCGAGCCAGACTTGCCACCCTTTGCAGTCCCTTGGTTCCAGCCTGTGGGGAGAAAGGATTCCTTCCCTCATCCTCCACTCCGCCAGCTGCCCCAGTGTAATGAGTTGTCAGGACCCTGAGGATGGACGGGGCGCACTGGGTCCTGATGAGATGGTACAGCAATGATTCCATTTCATCTCGAATTTGACATTAAACTTTAATAGTCTCAAGGACAAGAAGCCAAGAGATATCAGATGTAATGAGATAAAGCAAAGTTTCTCTGACAGCAAATTTGATCACAAATGGGCTCTGAGATTGCTTCTTTGATATAAATGAAACATAATTCATCTTCCAGTGCCTTGAATGGGCTTGGAGGCCGTGTGTAATAACAGTGTCACCACTGCCTGGCGCTGACAAGTGCCTGCATGGCACAAGGGGACAGGGCCCTGGGACCCTGCTTGCTCTCCTCTGTGGCCCTGGATGGGACATCAAAGGAGGCAGCAGGAGCTATGGAACAGGCTGGGGGAGAGGAGCTGCAAGCAGGGACAGGCAGCTCAGCCTTGTGTGCTGAGATGCTTCCAGCCCTGGAATGCTTAGAGCTCCTCATGCATGGCCAGGCTAAGCTCCTTGCATCCTTCCCTGCACTCCAGGTTCTGCCTGCCCAGGGAGAGCTTGGGTGGCATCGAGAGCTGCTGCAGCCCTAGCACCAGCTCTGCCCAGCATGACAGTCAGCAGTGATGGTGTGATTTTTGGGAAAAAGGGAGATGTGAAATCCCCAAGGGATCAGAGGGATGCTGGGGGCAGGGAATGGTGCATGTGGGAAGTCTTGTTTCCCATTGTGACCGCTTAGGCTGGACACAGCCTTGGACTCTGCTGGAGGGTTTGTGTCTCCCAGTGCTGTGCTGCCTTCTTGCCACAGAGGTAGTGACACAAGCCCTTCTGTCCTGAGTGCTGCCTCTCTCTATGGTGCTTATTTAAGTTTATTCCTACCTGTAAGAAGTCAACAGGTAAAGCCTTGGCTCATGTGTGAGTCTCACAGAGGGTTTTCCAGCCACCTTTCCATCCGGAGGCTGCTGTATTTCACCTGTCCAAGCAGAAAGGCCAACTGCAGATGCATGTCTGGAGGACAAGCATTAGATTAGACATAAGATTGGATATTAGGAAAACTTTCTTTATTGGAAGAGTGGTGAAGTCCTGGCAGAGGCTGCCCGGGGCAGTAGTGGAGTCTCCATCCCTAGAGGGATTCAAAAACCATGTGGCCATGGCACTTCAGGATGTAGTGTGTGTGTAGCAGGCACAGTGGAGTTGGATTGGTGGTTGAACTGGATGAGCTTAGAGGTCTTTTCCAACCTCAGTGATTCCATGACCCAACCCCAGGGCTGTTAGCAAGGCACAGTGCAGGAATAGGAAAGAAAGCAAATACTTCTGAACAGCCCGGAGGCAATAAGTTCAAATAAAGGTCCAGTGAGCAATTGTGAATAACAAAGCCATTGAGTGCACTCTCTCTGATTGCAGTCAACTGAGCAGAGTGAGGGGCCCAGCAATCGGGTTAATCGTTTGTGACAAAGTGCTGGCAGAGCTCTGGTTGCAAAGATTAATTAGTTAGTGTTTGAGGAGATTGAAAAGAGGGGAAAGATTGCCAAATGCTCATGATTTGTCATGTGTGCAGGTGTGAGTGTCCCACCTGGCTCTGTGGATCACTGCAAGCATGGGCTCTGGCACTGCTGACTTTGTGGGGAGCTGGAAAACCCAATGGTGATCCCAAAACCCTGCTCTGCATTTGTTTGGGCTGGGCTGTACCCCAGACTCTGAGAGTTTGGGTATGGGATGTGCCTTTGGGGGCTGGTGGAGGAGGTTTGAGCAGTGGAGTCTGGTGTGTAAATGCAGTGCTGAGGCAGACGGAGTGCTGCACGTTTGCTGGGTGCTCTAAAGATCTCTGTGCTCAAGAGAACCCACATATCTTTGGTTGGCAGAGGAAGGGTCTTCTACCACCTTCCTGGTGGGGATTTGCTCTGCAGCAGAGACCCCCCTGTGTGCCCAGCACCCACCGTGCTCGCTCAGCTTCCCGCAGGAAGATCCTGGGGCTGACACCGCTGATGCTGTAATTACAGCAGATTCATTTTGCACCATTTCCTGATCTTGTTATTATCTTTGTCATCAGAATTAATTTAGCTCCATGTTTTTCCTTCCCCTTTTGTGTTAGAAGTGTCTGGGAGAGGATATGACAGCATCCTAATGGCCAGTATGTTAAGTGAGATGTGGTGGTGCTCTCCAGTGATGTGACCTTTCCTGGTGCTGCTTGGCATGGCCTCGGCGGTGGCAGCAAGCAATGGGTCCACACTCCTGGACCCTGAAACAGCTGCTCCCATGCTCCAGTTCCATCCTTTCCCTTGCTGTGCTGGTGGAATTCCCATATCATTCACTGCTGGGCTGTGCTGGGTGGATTTTGGGGGTCTGCAGGGCTCTCCCTGGGATTTGCCTATGGGTGTCTGTCTCCAGGAGCTATGGAGTGTCTGGTGGTGGTACCAAGGCAGAGGGGGTGGATGCTGCTGCTGCTGCCCTTCCTCTGCCCACCCACTTCTGGTGACAAATGCCATCACTCTGCTAGAGCTGGGGAAAGGCATCCTGCAAGGAGCCTAGCCCTTGCTACCTGTTCTTAATCAGCAAGACAAGCTTGATTTATTTGTTCACTGTATGTGATGGTGTATTTTATTGTAGGTACACTTTAAAGTGATGGTTCCCCTGGGGGAAATGCAGAGGGTTGGGGGGCAGCTTGGGCATCTGTGTGGGAGATGGTGGTGTGAGGTGTCAGGAGCTGGACAGAGAGTGAGAAATTTGACTGTGAGCAGCCCCTTAGTGTTTCCCAAGGTCCAGGATCCTCCCTGAGCAGTGTGATGGAGTGAAAAGCTGTCCTTCCCCTTGCCACGTTGAGTGGGTCTGCAGTGCAGGTGAGGAGGCTGGCAGTGTCCATGTGTGGAGCAGGCAGGGATGCGAGTTCAGACTGTGAAGAGATGCAGGTAGCAGGATGCTTGAGCAGATGCGTGAGCAGGGTGCTGCAGTGCAGGCGGCTGTGGTGGTGCTGTGCCCTGGGACCGTTGCCTCAGGGCTGCTGGGGCCACATCCTGCTCTCCCCCTGCTCAGCAGTGACCCTTGGGTGCAGGGGAGGATGAGGAGGACTTTGTGTTCTGGATGTGTTAATTGTCTGTGGGGAAATGAAGGAGTTCTTTGTATGGTAAAGAAGCCTGAGAATCAAGGATTGCAGCTGCTTCATTTCCTGGTTTTTTTTTTTTTAATTTTTATTATCATTAAATTGCTTCCAGTGACCTGTAATGTTCTTGTACAGTGGCAATTACTGCTCTTGGAGGATTAAACTGTGTGCACATATGCAACCCCTTAACTTCATCTAAAGGGCAGAGCTGAAGCTCCCTGGTGCAAGGGAGCCCTTGCCTCGCTCCCCTCACCCCGTTCAGCCTAATGAGGCTCCGGTGCCGAAACAGCGCGATGCGCGTTGGATGGAAGAGACATGGGGGGTGTGGAGAGGCAGCGTTGGGCTCCAGGTGGGCTCCCTCACAGTATTTGGCTGCCAACCTGCTGCTGTTTCTGTTGCTGGTTGTGCTTGCTGGAGAAGGAATTAGGGGCATTTCTGTGGTTTTTGTTTTTAAGTATTAATTCCTGTGTTTTTGGTGACCAACACACAATTTGCTGGTGTGGGTTAAGGATCTGAACTATGCTTCATGATAACAGCCCATCTTCTGGCTGTGATTCCCTGGAGTCTGCAGAGCCAGAGGATGGGGCTGGTGCATTGAGTCCTCTCCTTGTTGCTCCCCTTCCCTTGGAGAACAGCACTGGTGTTTTCCAGTGATGCTGTGCAGCGAGAGATTTTTTCATTCCCTTCATGCCCTCCATGAGCTGAAGTGCAAGGGGTTGAGTGCAGGCTGCTGATGGGGTCCTTCCTGCCTGGAACTCCTGGTGAATATGAAAAGTCGAATTGATTCCCTCTAATAAATGAAGCAGTTGGATGTCTCATTTGTAACTTGACATCCATGCCAGTGCTTCAGCTGCTGCTTCTCACCCCTGGCTGAGAGATGCACTTATTAAGATGGCATTCTGCAAAGCTATTGCCATTTACTGGGAGCCAATCTATCTGCAATTCACTTCGGGTCGGGAAAGAGCTGCTGTGGGGGCCGAGCGAGCTGGGGAGGGAGAGGGGTCTGGGGCAGCTTTGGATGTCTGCGTTCTGCAGATAGATCTGTCTTGTTCATTGCCTGTTGCTGAAGGAGATGGTTTGCTCTCCTGACAGGAGCTCTTGTAGTGGTTTGGTTAGTCTGGCAGCTGGTGTGGCACAGTCTGTGGGTTGAGGATGGCTGGTGCTTGGTGTGGGGCACAAGGATTGTGGGTTTGTGAGGCTGTGCACATCTGCACGTGCTGCAGTGGCAATTTGTCAGGTGTTCCTTGGTGCCTGGCTCTGATGGCTCCTTTGTTCCCTGCAAAGCCGATGATGGAGGTCACAAACTCCCTTTGGAGGGGAGCAGAGCTGCAGCAGGGACTGGCGTTCCTGGCAGCGCCCTTGTTCTGCAAGGGCCTCGTGATGGAAGCGGTTTTGCCCGCTTCCCCTCCCCTCCGCTTTCCATGTGGTTCCTCCGCAGGACTAAAGCCAATCACGATAAATCAGAAACCCTCCCTTGGTCCTGGTGAGGTGCTGTGAACTCGGGATAAGAGTTTATCCATCCTAAATAATAATGCACTGGAGCTGCCAGCTCCCCGCTGGCTCAATTTGCATGACGCTAAAAATCAATGACCCGAGCGACTCTTTGATGGACGGAGAAGAGAGTCCTGAGGACCTGGTGCCGGACTCTCCAGGGACACGCAGGATGGTGGAGGCCATAAACAGTGAGGACGTTGTCACAGGCTGGCTGTGCCCTGGCTTTCACACCAATCTAACAAAGGGAGTGAGCTGCTGCGAAGCCTGGGCTGATTAAATCTTTGTTTAAGAGCTCCAGAGCTCCATTACCTACATCAGGAGGGAGTTAATTAAACAAGGGAGGTGGGAGCTGATGTGTCTGAGGGCATCTCCACAGAGGCATGGCTCCTGCGTGGCGCCAGCCACCACTCGCACGCTGTTGCTCCTCCGGACAGCGCGCCAGACGGGCATGAGCCTTCAGCAGAGCCGCCTGCTTACGTCACTGCTGGTGCTTTCCAGGAAGGGGGGAGCAGCTGGAAAATTCCAGTGTGGTACCACCTCCTATTTTCTTTCCCCTCTCCTAGGGAATCTCTGGAAAATGCCATTTTGACAAGGGCTTTGGCTGCCTCGGTCCCCATTTGTGCTGTCAAAGCTGGTGAGCAGCGCTCGTCTGGAGCAGAGCCTTGGAGTTCCGGCTGCTCCTTCCTGCCCACCAGCTCCCAGAATTGCCCCAGTGCAAATGAGGTGGGCATCAGGCACAGAGGTAGTACCATCTCGGGCATGCAAGTGCATGTGGGCACTGGTGTGTTGGCATCCCAGCTACCAAGTGCTCTTGTAGGCGAGTGGGATTTCACCAGGCACCTCGTTCAGTGAGCGGGTGGGAAATTGGTGGAGTTCCCCTCCGAGGGCAGTGCAGCCACTGTCTCTCCAGGCCCCTATTTGTTATTTGGATATCAGGCTGCCCGTAATCAGTTTCCACTTCCATTAAGCGCGTCCCTGTCAGAAGCTGGAGGCTCGGTGGCAGCCACCCCGCTGCTTCCATTTGGCTGTACGAGGCAATAGATTAGATTCCTGTTTGCTTCATGGAATATCCCTAGTGATATCAATTAGATGTGTCAGAGGGACCCGGGGGAATATTTCTTCCTTTATTTATTTATTGGAGTTGAAGACATCGCAAGCTATCATGGTGAGACACATAATGTCTCTCTCCCTTCCTCACTCACACTCACTCTTTCTTTTTATGGCTTGTAATAAAGCACAGTAAAGGTTATTTCCAGGAGGAGAGAGGCTATTGCTGGGCTGGTACCCAGCTGTGCTGGATGGAGCATCCCTGCTCACAGACCCAGGCATGTGCTTGCCGTGTCTGTGCTGGAGCAGAGATGAGCTATCGTGTCACCTTTGCTCACGCTAGATGTTTCTGAGCCCTGTGCATCACTACCTGTGTGTGGCCGCCCCACACTGTGCTGGTCCCCCAGTTCAGCTGAGTTCATCCTGGCTGGTCCCAGCATGGGGCAGAGTAGGGGGCACCGCTTGGCAGTCCTCTCCCCTTCATCCAGCCCTGGCAGGTCCCAAGCTCTGCTGACTCCTTCCGCAGGTGCCACTGAGAGGCACCAGAGCAAATCTAATGGAATATGCAAGAAAATGGTGCAAATAATTTAAATCTGTCAGTGGTGGAGATGGTGAGAGGTGAGGATAATGAAAGAAGCCTTGATGATGCCTGACATCGTAGATATATCAGGAGCAGGCGCTTCATTACAGTGCCGCGGGCTCTGGCCAGGAGCAGGAGAGGGGAAATGTCAGTTAATGATCCTGGATTCCTTGTGGAACACTTGAGCAGCCTGGCCAAATCCCTCCTCTCTTGTAAGGACCCAGGGAATTAGCAAAATGATACTTGGTAAAGTCAGTGGTATAAGAGGAAAACATTTCGTTGGCATGAAACTTGCTGTTTGTACTTCTAGCCCTTTGGGGTGGGATGTTGCCCCCCTCCTGGCGGTGGGATAACTGCTCCTTTGGGAGGGATGCCCACCCCCAGGGAAGGCAGTGCAGAGCCACAGTGGGCAGCTTGGGGACTGGGGCTGTGCAGAGCATCGCTCCACACTGAGCTGGTGCACCCACTGGGCCAGCTGCCGGGCAGCTGCCTGCTCACCAGAATCCCGTGGAATTCCACAGAAGAGTCAGTCCCTCTGGCTTTGATGAAGCTGCTAAATTTTGCTTCACATTAGCTGCATGTTCCGCTGAGTTAAGAGGGCCTCAGCCCATCCTGCGGGCAGTGCGGTCACTGTTAATCTGGTTTGGATAAAATAGTGTTGGCTTCTGTCACCAACTGCCTCCTCTTCCCACTGAGGTCAAGTGCGGAGCTCCCATCCACTGCGGTGAGAAGGGCAGGTCATAAAACATGTTTTACGAGCATTAGCTAATGAATCCCTCCCGTGGGGCGTGCGCTGTGCAGCGAGGTGGTTGGGAACAGTTCCTTTTTATCCCCCATGGGTGGATTTCCTTGGTGTTTTGGGGGCTGTATTGCAAGGCAATAAGTGTTTTTTGGAGGGGGGACTAAGTGTGTGGACACTGTTAATTATCCTCTACTTTGTGCAGGAGCTTGGGGATGATCCTGTGTTCCCCACCCTGCTTTGCCCATCAGGATGTGGTGGTCCTGCCCCTTGCCACCCCCTCCTGTAGCGTGGCTCTGGGCTTGCCATGGAGGGTTTGCTTGTGACCAACGCCTGAGTAATGCTCTGAGTCCCTGAATCAGGAGCTGCAGAGCTGCCCAGCTCCCTGGTGCCCGTTATTAATGCACTGGCTCCCCCCCGACTCCTCGGTTTACTCTGGCTCCAGCTCTGGGAGTGAGTCCCATTTGAATGTTAATGCCTCTAAGATGAAACCTGGCTGATTAAATTTTAGACTTGCAAATGGATTTGGTAAATAGATGTTAGGAAAGGCGGGACAGAGACTGCCTGCCTTGATAGCAGATACAGTAAATAGCAGCACTTTGTGATTAGGTGAGAGATTCACTCTCTGAAAATGGGAGTCTCGAGGGGCTGTTTTCTTGTGAGAAATCCTTTAAGTAAATAAATTTATGGCAGTTTTTCTTTTCCCAAACAAAAAAGAGTCCCTTGGTTGCTTCTCCCCTGCTATCTGCAGGCAGCTGAATGGGAAATAAAGCAAAGCAGCAGCCAGGCTGGATGGGAGCCCTGTTTGGATGCTGGGGGGGGAGGCAGTGGGTGCTTATGTCCCATCCCAGCAGCCTCCTGGGGGGCAGCAGGATGATAAGGCACGATGCTCACAGCTCTTAAGCAGTGTCTTGGAGGGAGGAGGGTTTTCTGGATTTCTGGATGTTGCATAGATTGCCAAAGGCTCACTGAGACCCCCAGTAAATGTAACCCCTGTGGGGGCTGGGTCAGGTGGCGGGGGACGGAATGGCAGTGCCCTGCGGATGCTGCTGCAGGGAATGCAGGAGTAGCAGGCAGGGAGGAGGGATGGAGCCTTGCTGCTCCTAGGGAACCACCTGAGCATCAGTTCCTCCTGTCTGCCGAAAAGCAAAAGCAGGGAGAAGAGATGCAGCCTGGAAGAGATCCTTGCCTCCTGCCCAGCCCTGGCAGCCACCTCTGTCTCAGTTGCAGCTGAGGATGGATTATTCCTGCATGGGGCACAGGTCTGTCTTATTTTCCCTGTGAAAAAGAAATGCTATATTTGAAATACCTTTAAAAATGCAGATAGCAGGGCAAACCGCATCAACCCCAGCATATAATAGAGGGAGATTTTAATAACAGTATTGCATTCATTCTTATCTGGAGAAGTACAAAATCTTGAGAAGAAAGGAAAGAGTGAGTGCTGAAGCTGGAGCCTGGGTTTAGCCCATATTAAACCATTTGTCATTTGCTTCCCTGCTGAGCTTGGGCATGTGGGGCTGCTTCAGCCCTAAACACTGGGGAGAAACCCAGTGCAGGCAGGCAGTGTCCAAGGGAAAAGGGCTGTGAGCTGCCTGGTGATGGGCAGATGCTTCCGTTGGAGCTGCTTCACTCCATGGAAGAGTCTTTCCCATCCTGGTGTGATTTTCAGGGCAAACTGGCTTTCCTGACTGTGGCTGGGTGGGATGCTGCTCTCAAGGTCCTTTTTTTGGCATTGCTGCCCTGTGGTCTGTGGCTCTGGAGGGAGAGAATGACCATGCATCCTGACCCATGGGTCTGCTGAGCCTCTCCTGGCCAGAACCTCTCTGGGGGTGTGGGCATGTGCTCAGAGGACCATCCTGCTTTGGGTGACAAAGCTGTGTGCTGGGACTTCATGTCCTCAGTGTTCTGCCTTTCTGAGGGAGTTGGGGCTACTGAATGTCCATTGAGAGTTGTGCATCCTATTTACCCATCTGAAATCTTCATTGCTTCTCTTGTTCTGGATATCGGAGCATACATCATTTGTTCATTAAAGCATAATCTCCAGATTATACTGGCTCTAAGCAAACAAGGTTACGCTGGCTGCTCACATTAGCAGGGATCAATATCACCTTGTGCCTGCTGCAGCTCTCTGGGAGGAGCGGGTGCTAAATCCTCATTTCTTTGAGGCAGGCGGAGGGATGCCTGGCTGTGGGAGGGGTGGCACCAGGAGCACTCCGTTTTCATTGGGTGGATGAGGCAGAAGCAACATGAGATGGAGCTGGTTTGGCTGGGGCATGGGTAGAGCACCAGAGTGTCACTCGATGTAGCTTTATGGTCAGACAGACGGAGATGCCTGGTGAAATTCCCTGGAGGAAGGAATTGGGGGAAAAAAAGCCAAAATCTAAGCAAAACAGCTGAGGTTTCTGATGGACAGGCTCAGGAGCAGAGGTCCTTGGGACTATGGAGACTCTCCCAAGGAATAAGTGATAAGACAAAAAATAGCCTCAAGTTGTACCAGAGAGATTTAGATTGGATATCAGGAAAAATTCTGTTACTGGCAGAGTGATGGAGCCCTGGCAGGGGCTGCCCAGGGAGTGGGGGAGTCTCCTTCCCAGGAGGGGCTCAAAACAAGTGTGGCCATGGCACTTGGGGGTGTGGTTTAGCAGGCACGGTGGGGCTGGGCTGGTAGTTGGACTGGATGATCTTGGAGGTGTTTTGCAACTCTAATGATTCTATGATCCTCCTTTCCCACTGGAACCAGAGCCTGCTCTGTATCAAACGCGTTGATGCACGCTGTGTTTGCCAGCAGTGGAGCTCAGTGTTTTGCACAGGCTGGCCGGTGGCCAGAGTCTGTTGTGTGTTGATGCCTGTCTTCTCCAATGTGTGACTTGAGTCCCAGGAATCCTCCTGTTGACAGTATTGGACACGGCTGTGCTCAGACCCAAGTGTGTCCCCAAGCCTCTGACAGAGGTGTGGGCTTCGGAAACAAATGGGCAACAGAGGGACCTCCTTCATTCCTCTGCTTAGTTAGGGGGTTGATTTCAGGGGCTTTGGGGGAGTTTGGTTCAACTCCCTTTTCAGAAATACTGTATTTCATTGCTGATGCTGCTGGGCACTCGGTGTCTCAGCCCTCTCCTGGGGATCACTGTCCTGTCCTTGCTATCCTCCGTAAGGCTCCTTGTCCTTGCAAAGTGAGCGGCGGCACAGCAGGCACTGTCAGCGAGACGCTGCCACCACACCCCAACCACGTCCTCACGGGCCCAGGAGCTGGGTTTGATTTGACAGCATTCATGGGAAAGTATTTTAAATAATACATGAAGTTTCGGTGCAGTTCAAGACTCGTGTGCTCGTTTAACAGCAGCTGTGATGTGTTATTGTCTGATAAACATGCTTGTTATATATTATGTATATCGCATCCCCGTGCCAGATTCTTTGGGAGGTTTCTCTGGTCGTGCAGCTGGGCTCTTTGCTGTGCATGTGGATGAGGCTGCCTTAACATCCCCCTTGTAAACACTGTCGGGAAGCTGCGCGGAGCTGCCTGGCGATGGAGTGGGAAGGAGAGGCTGATCACTACATCTAATTACTGGGAAGGGGAAATCAATACAGAGGATTTCTAAGTGTCTTAAAATATCCTAAATTCCCTCCCTTTCATGGTGCTGCTTGCATGCTTTTGTGGAGCTCTGCAATGTAAGGCTTCAGGTGCTGGAGCTCAGCCTGGGCTCTCTCCAGTGGGAGACTTGGGTGCAGGAGGAGGAATGGATGCTGTTTGGTTGTCTCGGAGCCAAAGGCAGTGCTGATGGTGAGGGAGGGACGGAGTGGGCACTGTGTCCTGGTTAACTCAGGCCAGAGGGCACCCGAACCTTTGCTTTCTGGTGAGAAACCCTTCAGCCTGGATCTGTTGAGGGGGGGTCTTGAGACTCCTGGCTGGAGGGGGCGTGGGTTGGGGGAGCCTGGGTGCACAGAGGAGCCCATTGGTGCTTGCTAACCAGGAGGGTGCAGCATGGATGTGCTGGAGCTGCTGCAGGAGCCCTGGCTACAGCTCTTGGGTGTGTTTGCTGGGAAGGGAGACCTTGGCGTTTCAAAGGCCCCAAGGAACTTAGACTTCAGGCAGATGGAATAAGGGAACTAATTAAAAATAAACAAACATGCGAGTTTGTCCGTTTTTTAAAGGTTATATGTATTCTGTGAATTACGCCTGGCAGCTTCAGGCAGGGACTCGGGGGCTTTTGTTGGAAAATAGCAGGGCTGCTTGGCCACGAGGAGCACGAGCTGTGCTCAGACCTGGGCTCCCTCGCTGCTGCAGGTGTGGGGGGACAGGGATAGTGCTGTCTGGGGGATGGGGCTTGGAAAAGTCTCCCTGCCCTTTAGGGGGATCAGCTTGCAGCCTGGAGCAGGGAATCTGCTTCTCCCGGGTGCTGCTGGGCTCCCCAGGCTGCCCATCCCACCACTGCCTCAACCCAAGGGCACCCATCCAGCAGCAGGGGATGGGGACAAGGAGAAAACTGTTTTGGGTTTGTTTTCTCCTCAGGCTTTTCAGAACAAACATTTCCTACAAACAATATTCAGGGCTCTGATTTAATCTCCCTTTTATTCACATGCTGATGAGGTCCTCAGCATCCCTTTTCCAGGAGCTGCCGTTTGAGCTTCCCCAGCCCTTTCCTCGGCAGAGAAAAGCCTTGTCCAAGGTAAAAATGCCTTTGGCCGCCTCCTGCCTGACCACCAAATACTGTGGAATGGGGTGCAGGGGGACAGTGCCCCCCTCCCGCTGGTCCCCATCACTTCAGACTTCCATGAGCAGGGCATCACTGTGCTTTGGGGAAGGAAGCCAGCTCCTTAACGAGAGACAACCACGGGCTCTTCCCTTGCTCGGCAGCTAATTGAGGTGTGCTACCTGCTCTCTGGTGAGGTGATGACTGGGAGTTTGTCGAAAGCAATTGCTGAGCACCTGTCGGATCAAAGGGCCTGGGCTCCTCAGCCTGCCAGTGCCCTGGCTGCTGACAGCTCCTTCTTCCCCCTTCCCTGAGTGACTGGTTGACAAAATAAATCTGTTGGAGAAGGAGGCATTTCTGATCTACTGTCATCTTCCCCAAATGCTCCTGATGCATTTTCTTTCCTCATTACACGCGAGATGTCAAGTCCTCACCTGTGAGAGTGCAGCTCGACATCTCTCCTGCACACCAGCCTCCTGCAGAAAGGCTTCAATCTCCTGCAGCACCTGGCTGACAGGGTCTTTGCAGAGGTGTCTGGTTTGGGGGAGCTGCCACCCACCCTCCCTGCAGCTCTGCCTCCCAACTGGGCACTCTTTGAGGCATTTTTCACCCCATACCGTGCATCCCTGTCCTCGGATTCAGTGGGGAGGGACTGTTTAGTCTGTTGGAGAGGTCCCTTCTAGTTAGAAATCAGGTTGTCATCATGCTCATCTTCCTCCAAGGCTGAGTGTTCTCAGGGTCTGCACCTCTTTGAGGAGGTCTCAGCATGTACCAGCACCTGTGGGTGCAGCCCTGTCCCTGGGAATGCTTTTCCAGCCTCTCTGAGCTGCAGGGCCGTGAGCCCAGACCTACTGGTAAGAGCTGGGGCTTGAGGAAGGGTGGCTGAGCTGCTTCACCTCCACTATGCCTTTGTGGAGGAGAAGGAGCAATTAGCAGTCTGATAGCAAGATTAATAGCAGATGCTCATAATTAACTCACTATGCATGTAAGCAGCTATTGTCTCCATTTTACCCTGTGTAGATTGATATTCAGGAGTGACTCATTATATAGACAGAACCTATTTTGCCTGCAGAGCGCAGCCACCAGAATGGAAATTGCAATTAGAGTTGGCTGTGTCCCTGCCAAAAGATGTGAGAGGAGAAGGCGCAGGGGTGGGACAGGCACCCCTTGCCTGCTGGGAGTGCTCCTGTGGGGGGCTGCCCTTGGTCCCCCTGCATCCCTGAGCTGCATCCTGGGCTGGGCGCTGACCCCAGGCTTGGTGTGAGGTTTATTACTGCAGAGCTGCTGTTGCTGGGCTGGCCCCAGCCTGTGTTTGAAAAGGAGAGTTGAAAAATGGCTGGAGAAACTGGAGAGTGGCCAAAAACTGCAGAGAGTTGTAAAGAGGAAACAGAACAAAGCGAGGTCAAACACTGCAGCTCTCTCCAGGCAGAAAAGCCTTGTCTCTCGTCTATAAATGCTATCTGGGCCAGCCTTCCCCTTGCTGGGGTGGCTGTTCCCCTGTGCCAGAACGGATTAGGGACTAGGTCTGACTCGTGCCACCCTGGAGGAGGGCTGTGGGTGTCTGTTATGGAATGCAGGGGCTGTGCCCACCACCCTGATTCATGCAAGAACAGCTTCCCTGTGCTTGGTGCACTGGGGTATGTGGTCTGTCCCAGCCTGGCATGTGAGGAGGGCTCCCTGCTGCAGCTGGGACCCTGGGCATCAATCCCATCTCTCATGGTTAAGGGAAAACCCTGCGGTGCAGTGTGACTGCCAGGCATGGATTGATCCGAGGAAACTCATCAAGCCCTGTCAAGGGCTGGGGGAGAGCTGGCCTGTCGTGTTGGTGAGAGCCAGGGCTGTGAGCCTTCAGACAGCAAACCATGGTCCGTGTGAATATGTGTCTGTATTTTAGTGATGTCTGCTCGTGGCTACTGAGCCGCAGGGACTCGCTCAGCCCAGCTCCCTTGGACATCCCGGTAATTGCCTGTGTCAATTCGCTTCCCTGGAGCAGCTCCTCTAAGGATGATCCTCTCTGGGGAGAGGCGTGAAGCTGCTGCTGCTGCAGTCTATCTTTTTTTTTCTTCCTACTCTCCATCACCTCTTAAAGGTCCTTTGCTCAAGATTGAACAAGGGAAGGTTTGTTTGTGTAACCTGATAAATTATTTTCACACCACAAACACGGGAGCAGCTGCAGCCAGAATTTGGTGGGAGAACAAGGTGTTAGTGTTGGGTTATAGGTTGGACTTGATGATCTTGGAGGTCCTTTCCAACCTTGTGATACTGTGATATAGTGCAGCCACCAATGCAACCACTCAATGGGCTGTTGGAAAAATACCAGGCTGTTTTAAAAACACATTGCTTCTATTTAAGAGCAACAGAGCATTGCTGGAGAAGTGCTGTGGAGCTGGAGTGATGGGATTCAAGCCCTCAGCTGGTCCAGAGAGCAGTGCTACCCTGTTGCCCCAGCTGCAGGGCTCAATGGTGTTTGGGAAACCCCAGCACCATCAAAAGATGCTGTGCTTTGTACTTCAGGTCCAAATGGCATTGGGAGGCTACTGCTCTGTCCTCAAGCCTCTCCTTCCCCCAGCCTGGTGTTGGGAAGATGAGCTCTCCCAGAGCCCATCCCAGCTCCTGCGAGCATCCTTGCAGAGCCAGGGCAGGACCCGAGTCTCCTTGTAACCAGGGGCATGGCTGAGGCACAAAAGCAAAGGTTATTTGGGTGCTGTGCATGACAGCCTCGTATCAGGTGTGTCTCATGCACCAATGCTTCGTTGGTTCTGCATCACCTGGATTAAAGGAGAGATGCTGAACTCTGGAAGGATCTGGAGTTGTTGCAGGAAGGGAGAACTCCTGTTCCCGCTTATGCTTTACCACTGCAGTCAAGTCAGGTGATGGCCTGTGGTACTTAGTGTGTTCGTGGGTCTTGTGGTACTTAGTGTGTTCATATCACTTCAGAACTAATACTAAATAAACTGGAAAGCCTTTGTGGTGGAAAAATCTGGGTATGTGGCTTTGGATATTCCTTCACCAGAAAGCAGCAGAAAAGCCACCTGAAACGTGGCAATTTTGCAATTCCTGTAATGCCATGCTGGCCCAATAGTTTCCCTTTTATCCCCTCTTTGCTCTCACTTTCATAGTGGTGGCATGGAACAGAATCACTCTGGGAAAGGGAACATCCAATAATGACAAAGCCACAGCAAGGCACCTTTGTTCCCACCTTGGCTGGTGTGAGCGAGCGCAGTGGGGCTGCTCCACTGTGTAGAGACACCTGGTAAAACACCCGTTAAATCTGATGGCACTGCACTGATGGCAAAATAAAGTTAAATGACTGTTCATTATCCCTCCTCTTGTACTAAATGGAGGGTGGAAGCTCACTTCTGTGGGAGCGACACCCATGGAGAGCCCCACAGTGGCTGCTTCCCACCCAGGGCTTGGCTGTCGCTGAGGGGCAGTGGCACTGGGCTGCACCCATCCTGCGCAGGGCAACTACACCCTGCAGTTCAGCAAAGTGTTTAAGTACATGTTTAACTTTTATAAACCCACGTTTAATATATTTCCAATTAACCAAAGCACTTGAAAGTGTGCTAGGATTTAAGCGAGCGGATAATTGCGTTCTGGGACTGGCAGCACTGTCAGGTCTGGGTCTGTACCTAATGGTGCTGGGTGGATCGGGAAGCGGGGCTGTCCTTCCCCATGCCACGAATCGTGCAGGCTTCATTAGCTGCTTGCACAGCCTGAACGGAGAGGGGCACTTCTGCTGCAGGAACCTTTGCAGGGAGAGACTTTGATTGCTGCTCAGATGGCTGTAACGCACTGCGAGGGGGTGGGTATCGGTAGCATTTCTGCAAGCAAGGAGCAGGTGCTTGGTTTTGTAGGTGTGGAGCAGCTGGTGAAGGAGGGTTTGGGATTTAAAGGGTTCGGTCTGGGTTCTCTTCTCCCTTTTGAAATGGGTGGAGAATGCCCAGACCTCACTTTAGTCTCTTGCTGTTTGAAAAGCCCCGTGTTGCTGGAAGGCAGCAGTGAGGAGGGCGTGTGATGCAGGACTGGCTGCTTTTGCAGGGAGAGGATGAATGCCCTTCCCCAAAACCTTCTTTCTCTCCTCGGGGGGCAAAGTGACTCCTGATTCTTCCTTCAGAGAGCTGCCTCCCTCCTGCTGTACCCACACAAAGCGTGTTCAAGCCGTGCTCTGGGGGCTGGATGCAGATGCCAAGCGCTGGGACCTGCGAGCAGCAGGGCAAGGTGTGGGGATGAGACAGAGGCAGTGGGAGCTGCTGCAAAGCTAAAGATGGAATTACACAGCACCACCTGCTAGCAAATTATCCCATTCGCATAATCCCTGCACCCTGAGCAGCCTTGCTGTCTGATATCCTCTGAAACTCTAGCAAGAATCAAACATTTTTGGCTAGCATCGCCTGCACATGTAATTTGACTTCCACAATTGCCATCTGGGCTCTGTGCTCACACAGTCTTGTGCCCAGGCAGAAGCGTTGCTGTCAGGGCCAGGGAAGGCTGCTTGGATTACATCCCTTGCCAGTGAGTTGCATCCCTCCCACCATCCTGCGTGGTAGCAGTGAGGGAAGTGCTTTGTCCCCTTCCTACTGGGAGGGTTTCCCTCACCGAGGATGCTGCAGGTCCTCTCCCTGGGCTAACCAGCACCCGTGGCTTTGGCTGGGTGCCCTTCTCTCTTCCACACCCAGGGAGAGGTTTGTGTCCCAGCCATGCGGCTGCAGCCTCGGCAGGGCGATGGGCAGGCAGAGGGCTGCCCTGCTTCCAGAGGAGAGGAGGAGCAGATCCTCAGCTGCTTGTTTCCATGAGCGATGGCTCGGGTGCAGGCTGGAGGTGCTGGGCTGGCAGGGAAGCAGCACGCTCTTCTGAGCTTCCAGCTCTCTGCTCCTGTATCTTCCCACTGGCTCGTGCTGCCTCCTAACAGACCGCGAAGGCGCAGGCATATGGTAATGCATATTTAACTGGTATTTACATTCAACATTGTCTCTCTGTAGCTCTGTTTTCCTTCCCAAGCACTCTAATTCCTCCAGGCTCCTGGCTGGTGCAGCTGGGGAGGCGTGGGGGGAAGGCGGGGGCCCTTGGCAGGGGCAGAGGGGTTGTGCTGCAGGGGTGCTGCAGCTCAGCACCCCCTTCATCAGCACAGAAGCAGCACGTGGGGGCCGGTTGTTTGGCTGGGAGCTGCCAAACAACCGGCTTTGGGCAGCTTCTCCTAGGTCAGGGTCTCAAACTGCTCTCTGAAGATAAAGTAGCTTTGCAGATGCTTTACGGAGTTAAATACCTGGTGTTTTCAGGAAGGGTTCGTGAGAAGGCTGTGTTGTCTGCAAAGAGCTGAGGTGTGTGGCTCTCCTGCCTCCCACCCAGCCCTGCTCTCCTGCCCTGTGGATGTTTGAGCACCCTCCTGTGCTGGGAAAGTGCTCCCGTTCCTCTTCTACCAGCTATGCCCTGGTGGGGAGAGTGAAGTAACAAGTGACAGGGGAGAGTTAGATTGGATATCAGGAAACATTTCTTTACTGACAAAGTGATGAAGCCCTGGCAGAGGCTGCCCAGGGCAGCGGTGGAGTCTCCATCCCTGGAAGGGTTCAAAAAACATGTAGATATGGCAGATATGGCATGGCTTAGTCAGCACGGTGGGCTTGGGCTGATGGTTGGACTGGATGAGCTTAGAGGTCTTTTCCAACCTTAATGATTCTCTGATTCAAATCACAGAGAAGGGGTTTTGCCAGGGCTGGATGGGATGCGGTGGCTCTGGCTGGCTCTTAGTGATGGCTGAGAAGTGGGAAAAGCAATTAAGAACAGAGGGGAACTGTTAAGGCAAAAAAATAAATAGCTCCTGTTCCGATTGACTCCGCTCCTTAATCTCGGTGCTTGGGAGCTATCGTTATTCCAGACATACAGGCATAATAATTAAACGTAATTACTTGTAGGTTCTGGGCTGGTGAGTATCTATACCTAATGCTCCTAATGAAATTTCTATTAAGAAACACAGGAACTGTTAGACAAATAACAATTCCTCACTGCTCATCGGAAGGGCCCTGGGGTGTTTGGGGCAGCTGGTGGGGAGGGAGCTGGTGATCAGGGGCATCCCCAGTCCCATCCTTGTGCCATCCCATCCCCTTTGAGCCTGGGGCTGTCAGAGCCTCCAAACACCCCCACAGAGCCTGACTCCTGCCCTTTAACCAGTGCTGGGGACCTGGGGCTCCCCACCAACTTTGGCCTCCATCCCATCCTTAAACGCAGCCCAAGGCAACCTGTGAAATGTGCTTAAGGGTCTTAAAACTGCTCATATAAACATTAAAAAGCAAATCATCATTTTAATACTGAAGATGTGGTCGGAGATCCAGAGAGAGAAATCACCTGTTTAGCTCTGAACATTTTCCTTGAGAATTAATCCTGATTTGGGATCCAATTATAAACATCGAGGGTCTGAAACATTAGTCAAGGTAAATTCCATAACCGATGGCTGCTCATATGAAACGGTTTGAAAATGAGGACGCATTTTGTTTTTAAATCCTACCTCCTCCTCTGAGAAATCCACCAGCTTCGAGCACTTCAAGAGAACAAAGACCCTTTGAAATCTCCTTTCCCCCCCCCTCTTTCAGTGCTTATCTGAAAGGACATCTTTTCCCCCTTAGTTGCTGTAATCATAAAAGCACAGGTGACAAACTGCTTCCTACCAGGAATCATCCAGTCTAAGGTGGGATTTTTATAAATACATATGTGTGTATATATAGAAAGGCGGCAGCCCGCGGGCTCAGCACCAGCAGATGATCCCTATCGACTCTCTGGAGGAAAAGCAAGCCAACAAACTTCAAGGGATGACTTCTATCTGTCTCCCTCGCGGTGGCGATGCTGGGCGCGGGGCCGGGCGGGCTCCGCGGTGGCAGAGCCGACGGCTTTAAGGGATGTGTTATTGCCCCCTTGGCCACCGGTACCGCTTTGCAAACGCACCACAGAGGGGTTTTTCTGGCCTTGTAAATACTTTCATCTCTGCCTCGTGCGTTCTGTTACTGTGGGAAAGGAAGATGACTTTTAATGTTGAGGCTTGAAAGTGCCAGGGGGATGGCGCTGCGCTTTTGTTAGTGATGTGCGGGTGTTTCACCTGGTCTGTGGGCAGCAGGTGGATGCACTTGGGATTTGCTGGGCTCAGGGGATTTACCATCCCCTTGGTCCACAATTGCAGGCAGATGAGAGCTGCAAACCCCTGTTTGCAATGTTACTCAGAGCTCTGATTCTGCACCCATCGTGAACGCATCAGGCTGTAGCACTGAAATGAAATATTCGTAACAGACATTTATTTTGTTTGTGGAACTGAATGATGGATCTACAATCTGTGTCCTTATGGGAAAAGGAGGGGGCAATGGAACAGGTTGGCCAGAAAAACTGCAGCTGCCCCATCCCTGGAGGGGTTCAAGGCCAGGCTGGATGGGGCTTGGAGCCCCCTGATCCCAGGGGGAGGTGTCCCTGCCCATGGCAGGGGGTGGGACTGGATGGGCTTTGAGGTCCCTTCCAGCCCAAACCATTCCATGAATGGGAATGCACCCAGGGCCCCCCCACCCAGCTGTGTGAAATCCTTCCCTCCCCACAACAGCGAAAAAGTGACTCCATAAAGATCACACCAGCATCAGAAGTTTGAGGCTACTGCTTCTGCTGGAACCTCCCTCTCCCTGCAGTTCAGGTGGGACCCTCAGGCATCATCCTCCTGGGATGTGGCCAGCATCCTCCCAGGACTGGGCAACAGGCACCGGCTGGGTCTCGGTGGTGTCTTGGCACAGCTCTGGTTTCCAAGGTGACTATCTCCTTCCCCAGCCTTTGAGCTCCAAGGTGATTTCTTGTCTCTGAACACCACGGCAGGTCTGCCAGCGTTTCTCCACGCCGTGCCGAGATGGCTCTGCTGCCCGGGATGCTTTTCTCAGTCTGATCAACAAAGTGTTTTGGTCAGATAAGGCTGACTGGGGTTGTCACACGCTTAAATAAATAAATATCTGTGTCTCTGTAAAAAAAACGTGTTCAGCAGTGTTGAGAAACCTCTTGGGTTTTTCTCCACCCGATGTTTTCCTCCTCCAGCTCAGCCCAGGTGGCAGAGGTGAGAGCTAAATCCAGTAAAGTCTCTTGGCAAGTCGAGGGCTTGAGAAATGGATAGGGGAGCTCCCAGCAGTGCTGCATGGATCAGAAAGGCCATGGGCTTCCCTAAGTCATGGAGTTGGATGTCCTGAAGCCTTGGAGGGGCAACAGGGTGAGGGACCCAATGCAGGACCAGAGGTGCAGCTTCCCCTTCTTGCCATACTCAGTCATCTTCCTGCTGGATTTTATCTGCAGCCTTTTTTATGAATGATAAGAAAGCAAAGGGAAAGGGAAAAAAAGAAAAATCCAAGGGGGGTGAAAGCCGCCCTTTAAGGATAAATTGTATTGTTGCAGACTTTGCAAGCTGAGTGGATAAATCCACTCAGTTCAGTGCCAAGCAAATACCCAAACTGTCCAAGCTCTTGCAGCTTTGATCCCCAAATGCTGGTGTTCTCCTTGGCACGTAGAGACCTGCTCTATTGGCTCTCCCCAGCGCTGTCCCTGCATGGCCCAGTTGTTTTGTGTTGCTATTTCAGGTTTGTTGGCTGCTGCACCTCTTCCCGGTGCTGGGAAGGTGGCTGGGTGCCCCAGGATGCGCAGCCCACGTGGGTGGGAGCTCTCCATGGCCTCTGCCACCTCGCTGCTTGGGGTGTTCTGTCCCCCTTGGTTGATAATGATGTATCGCACCAACTAGTCAGAGCCTGCCTGGAGTGGAGTGGGTGTCGTCACACCTAATTCTGCAGTCTCTGACCAAGGGGGTGACTTTCTTTGTTCAAAGACAGGTCTTGGAGTTCCTCTATCTCTCTGGGTTTTTTTTTATGTCTGTCTGTCTGGCTTTTTGTAATTTGCTCGCACCCAGGGCACATGAATGCTCCCTGCATTGTTACTCTGTCCTCTCTCAGACTGGTAGACACAGTGGTCCTGCAGGAGAAACTCCTTCTGCCTTGCAGGGTCCTGCTGGGTGAGAAGGGACTGGGGAAACCACACAGCACCCTTTGTCCTCTGCCACCAAACCCCCTCGCTGGAGGTTAATTCATCCTTAATCTTGGGCTCAGTGAGTCAGGGGTCGGTGCTCCTCTGCGAGGCAGGACAAGATAATCTGCTTATCTTGGAGTCCATCGCAATATCACAGCCCTTTGCCTGTGGAGAATTAGTGCAATGCTATTAGGGATTACACCCCCCCAACCCTGACCTCCCATAAATCTCTCGAGCTTCAGTGCCTGAGTGATGTGCTGCGGGGAAGTCGTGCCAAATGCTAATGGCATCGAACCGTAAATCCCTCCTCCTGCACTTAAAAGCCTGTAATTTATGTTCCCCTTGGGCATCAGCGTGTGCTGTCGTGGGGATGTTTGTCAATACCAGCTGGGTGGAGGTGAGGTGCTGCCTGGCCTGGATGGATCTGCTGACAGCCCTTTCTGGCTGGAGCACCCTGTGGCTGAGAAAAAGGATGCTCTGCACTCTCCTTCCCTCTCTGCCTTCAGTGCAGGAGAACCTGGACATCCACAGTGGCATGGGCACCATCCAAACCATCCATCTCAGGCTGACCCTGCCTGTTGCCTTAGTGCACAGGGCTTATGGAGCCTGCCCATGCCTGACTCAGTGTCAAAACAGAGGGGATGCCCGAATCTGCTCCCATCTGGTTTTGCAGACACCAGATTCAGCCCCACCTGCTTTAACCTGGCACCTTGCACTGCCGAGCGCTCCCCGCAAGCCCCTGCGGTGCCGGAGCCTGCTGAGCTTTTGGCTCAGGCTCTGCAATGTCAAGAGCTTTGGCTAATCCAGCAAAGCATCCAAACATATTGCCCGAGGCGCCAACCAGCACCGTGCTGCTGATCTGCTGTTTAATCTTGCTGCTTCTGATATTTCCAGCCTCTGTAAAATGCTCACCAGTAGAAGAGTGCTTTTGTGAGGATGCTTGGGAAAACCCATTTTGCAGCTGCGTGTATCTTGGAGGAAGGGGCTTGTCAGAGCAGCAGTGGGTGGGGAGGCAGGGTTGGAAACACCTCTGTGAAGAAGGATTTAGAGGTTCTGGTGGACAGCAAGGTGACCATGAGCCATCATTGTGCCCTCATGGCCAAGAAGACCAAAAGTGTCTGGGGGTGCATGGAGAAAATTGTGGCCAACAGAGCAAGGGAGTTTCTCCTCCCCCTCTGCCCTAGGGAAGCCCTATCTGGAGTTCTGTGTCCAGTTCTGGGCTCCCCAGCTCCAGAAGGACAAGGAATGACTGGAAAGAGTCCAGAGGAGGCCAAGGAGATGAGAGTAGTGGAGCATCTCTGTTAGGAGCCCAGGAAGTTCTGTCTGAACATGAGGAAAACCTTCTTCCCTGTGTGGGTGACAGAGTCCTGGAACCGGCCGCCCAGGGAGGTGTTGGAATCTCCTCTGGAGACAAAACCCACCTAGGTGCTTTCCTGTGTAACTTGATCAAGGTGACCCTGTTTTAGCAGAGGGTTGGACTGGATGAGCTCCAGAGGGCCCTTCCAACCCTACCACCCTGGAGTTCTGTACCAGAATGGGGCCCTGGGTGGGCAGGGGATGCTGCGGCAGCAGGTGAAGCCTCTGCGCAGCGAGGAGGCCTGGCAGCATGGTGGTGACTGCTGCACGTCGATGTTTCTCCTCCCTCCGTGACATCCCTTTGTAGGCAGGTTTCAAAGACTGCTGTCCCCCTTCCCCTTCCTTAGGAAGGTTTATATAAAACTTTAATTATAGTAGCACTGTTTAAAAGGGATCATTACACCTCCCGAACACACAGCAGTCACAAGTGTGACAAAAGCGCGCTGTGAAATATCAGGGTGACAGAATCCTGCTGGTCCTCTCCTCGCTGTGTCAGCTCACCCGGTGCTGAGTAACACCTCAATTTGTAAAGAAGATCGTGTGCTCTGCCCTATGATAAATGTTTAAATGAGGCGTTCAGATGAGTTAGATGTTGAGGAAGGAACCGGTTTATCCTTCTATAGCAGAACATCTGTGGTGCACCTGCTAATAATCCTGCAGGTGACAAACCCTGGGTTCCGAGCGAGCTTCGCTCGGTTCTGCTCCAGCAATGTGAAGTTTTGGTGGGCTCCAAAATGCAGATTTCCCCTCTCCTAATTTTCCCCTTGTAGCATCAAATGCTGGGGACCGGGCTGGGACCCTTGTATAGCAGCCCTAAGCAAAATCCAGGGTAGGTGGAGACAGATTGAGAGCAGCTCTGAGGAGGATTTGGGGTTCTGATGGATGAGAAGCTCCATGTGAGCCAGCAAAGCCCAGAAAGCCAAACCATGTCCTGGGCTGCATCCAAAGCAGTGGGACCAGCAGGGCAGAGGAGGAGATTCTCCCCCTCTGCTCTGGTGAGACCCCACCTGGAGCCCTTTGTCCAGTTCTGGAATCCTCAGCACAGGAGGGACCTGGATAGGATGAGGGGAATGGTTTTCATTTGGAAGAGGAGAGATTGAGATGAGATCTTAGGAAGAAATATTTTTCTGTGAGGGTGGGGAGGCCCTGGCCCAGGTTGCCCAGAGAAGTGGTGGCTGCCCCATCCCTGGAGGTATTTAAGGCCAGGTTGGATGGGGCTTGGAGCCCCCTGATCCAATGGGAAGTGTCCCTGCCCGTGTCAGGGGGTGGAACTGGATGGACTTTGAGGTCTCCTCCAGCCCAAACCGTTCTGTGATGCTAAGATTCTATTCTGTGACACCTGGTTTTGGTGTGGTGCTTTCCCCACAGAGCTGAGATTGCTTCCCGAAGGAGGATTTTGCATGCGAAGAGGTGGAGGGAATGAGGCAGGGAGGGGATTGCCCGAGGTGACTCTGGAAGGCAGAGGTGGCAGGAGCTGTTTCTGCCTCTCCCAGCACATCTCACACTGTCAATGCCCAGGCAGAGCTGGCGGTGGCACGACAGCGAGCAGTGTTCGAGGACAATGTGGCAGGTAATTGCTGAGCAGAGGAGAATAAATCTCTAGCATTAGAGGTGGATGTACAGTGCTGTAAAGCAAAGAACCAATATAACAGTCTCCATAACACCATTAGTCTGGGAGCGAGGCATTTGATATAGAACGAGAGATGGCATGAGCCAACAGGTCTCTACTCTATTTTTGCCTTGTGTTTAACGCAGTGTGCTGGATGCTGCTTTCTATGCTCAATGTGTTTTATTGTTTTGCTCACCCTGAAAGAGGAACTGCTGGAGCTTTGATAAATGGATGGGAACGTTGGGCTGGTTGTTGCTGCGGCTTTCCTGGCGGTCTGGCCCTGCAGAGCCTGTCCCTGTGCAGGGGGGATGTGGGATGGGGTCCCTGGGTCTTGGCAGAGCAGGAAGGGTCACATCAGTTCGGGGCTGAGTGGCAGGGATACCCTAGATAAAGCTGAGGGCATTAACTCTGTTTCAAAGGGAGCCCCAAAATGGAGCAGGAGGTGGGCAGCCAGGTCTGGAGGGGAGGCTGGCAGAGTTTTGGCAGAAACCCATGAATCAGGGTGCAGGAACAAAAATATATACCTCTTTAAAATACATAAATCTCTAGTTGTGGAAGGGCAAGTAAGGCAAGTGTATTTTACAGTCCACCAGGAGTTGGCACTTCGGTGTCCCCTGTCCCTGCTGTAGTGGCTGTGGTGGCAGCTGGGTGACTTGGAGGCTGGAGGGGACAGGAGATCTGCTGCCAAATGATGCCCTGCAGAAAGGGAAGCGATTCGGAATTGGTGTTTTATTTGGTCACTCTCTGGGAGAGCGTTGCAGGGCCCTGGGAGGCTCAATGCACCTGGTGCCCTGGCCCTGCCCTCCACAGGGCTGACTCCCCCATTCCTGACAGCCAAGGACCTCTTTCCCTCCCAACCTCTTCTTCCTGCTCCTCCACCTGAGGTTCATCCCGAGCTCTGGCCACCGTGGCACAGCTCCCGGTGGGCGAGGCGAGCGCTGACGGAGACCTCATTTTACAGACTGAAGGGAGCTGGAGGGGTGAGGTGGGGGGACATAAGCACCAGAAATCATCTGCCACAGCATCTGCTTCCCTGTAAGTGGCTGAGTCCTGATTATCTTCCTTTGATTTTGGCCATCAGGGCTGGATCTGTGCAGGTACTCTCAGCTGCATCTCTACCTTGGCACCTTGCCCTTCCAAAAGCCTGACGGGCACTGCTGGAAGCCAAAAGGATGGCGAGCAGTGCTGGGGCATCCATGAGCTCTCCTCCCCTCTTTCCCAGCTTGGTGGTGGGGATCTGGTCCCTGGGATTGAGGGGTTTTGGTGTCACCATAGCATGGAGCCAGCAGGAACAGGAAGGCTTGCAGAAGTGGCTGAACAAACCCCATAAGAAGCAGCTGGGGAAGGAGCTACCAACTGAGAAAGCAATTTTGGAAGACAAATGTAATCTGCGGATCTGAATATCCACAAGTGAAATAGGAGGAAAGATAAAAGGAGCAAAAAGTCAGGGAATCCAAGGAGCACCAGTTGCACTTCAAAGGGGAAGGGAGCTGGCTGATAGATTTACCGGCAGTTGCGGCTGTGCCGGCACAGAGCAGAAAGCCAGCATGGGAGAGAGCTGGGGATGCAGAGGAAAAGGAATTTTAAAAGCAGAATTTCAGACGTGTGTTTCCCCCTGGGTGAAATTACATAGAGAAATATTCTGGCAAAATACGAAAGGGACTGAGATGAAAGCACAGCCCAGAATATACATTGCAAATGACATCTGTCCGGGAGGGACAGCAGAGCTCGCTCCGGAACGGAGCCGTGTGCAGTCTGAGGGAGCAAAGCCCAGATTTCCAGTGCTGGATTGGAGGCTGATGGGGTGTGGTGGGAGACAGGCTGGGGGGTCACCTATGCACAAGTACTGTGGAAGCGGCAATAATGGCTTGTTAGAGCCCCCAGCTCCTCTTGGTGCTCTGGTTGAGAGGTATTGATTAGAACTGGGCAAAAATGATCACATAATCATGGAATGGTTTGTGTTGGAAGGGACTTCAAAGCCCAACCCATTTCATTCCCCTGGATCAGAGTGCTCCAAGCCCCATCCAGCCTGGCCTTGAACACCTCCAGGGATGGGGCAGCCACCACTTCTCTGGACAACCTGGGCCAGGGCCTCCCCACCCTCACAGCAGAACATTTCTCCCCAAGACCTCATCTCAGTCTTCCCTCTTCCATCTGAAAACCATCTCCCTGCGCTCCCTGATGAAAAGCCCCTCCCCAGCTTTCCTGGAGCCCTTTTCAGTAGAGTGTTGAAACCTAAGTCAGCACGAAGATTACTGCTGCAGAACAAATTTGTATGTATTCAGTGCTTTGCATCATGTGGCTGACAGGAGTTTGGTCCAGTACCAGAAGTCCTGAGGACTGTTTCCCTCGGGCCTGAGTCCTTTTATGTGGCTGGAGGCACACAACGTGATCTGAGGATGCTCACATGAACTCGTGGATGCAGGAGGATTTGCTGATCTAGAGCTGGTTGGGAAAGGACATAATGTTGGTTAAATGAGGACCGTGGGTGCTGCAGCAGGTGATGCTCCCTGGCTGCGGATGGAGGTAGGAGAGCTGGGTGGCACTGCTTGTGGGCACCAGCTCCTCTGCAATGTGACCCGCCCAGGTGAGGGAGGCTTTGTGCTGGGAGCGGGTGGAGAGTGGAAACAAAGGCACCCCAGTGGCTTGGGAAAGGTTGCCTTTGCTTGCAGCTGAAAGTGCTGGGCAATAACAATCAAGATTTATCGCTCGGCAGTCACCATAGCAACATCAAAACACAAGTGGGAGAGAGATGCTTTCCTGTGGAGCCAGGAGGGCGGCTGCCTGCCCTGGAGATTCCTGCATTGCATCTCCTCCCTGCAGTCGCTCCACCCAGACCAGGAGAAGACAGAGGCTGAGCAGAGCCTGGCGGGAAAGAAACTGGATTTAAATGGCAAAGGAAGGAGCTCTTCCAGTCAGCATTGAACCCTGTTTTACTGCAGGAATATTGGAGATGTAGGTGACACTCTGCATGCCCAGGTTTGTGATGCTCAGTCATGACCCCATCAGAGGTTCCTGTGGCTTAGCTGAGCTGCCCCTCAGCCCCTGTCCTGCTGCTCAGGGCACTGCTGTTCCTTGCCACCTCCTTTCTGGGTCCTGGCCAATGGTTGAGTGCAAACAGTGCGTGAAAAGAAGAAAATGCTGTATTTTCTGCACTGTCTCAAGCCACAGGTTACTGGCATTGGTGGCTCTGCAAGGGATACAGCCTTCTCCCTGGAACTGGCATTTCTGTGCTGCTACTGGGCAGCTCTGCTACGAGGAGCACTCACTTTGCTGGCACTGGCTCCAGCCACCTCTCTCCTACCAGCCCTGCTAAGCCTTGATAAATACATTTTTAATAATCAAGCAATGTTTGTTTAGTATAAACCAACTCCCCTACTAAATCGATGCAGAAGCAGAGAGTGGCTGTGGTTCAGAGACATAACTCGGGGGCTGCCTGGCACGGTCTCTGCAGGGCTGGGGAGGACATCCATCTCCACTCTTCACCGCTGTCCTCCAGAGCCGGGCAGGCATGATCCCAGCTTCTCCCTTTGGGTGCCAGGGGGTTGCAGTGTGGGGCTGAGAGAGGCTCCTTGGGGATGTGCTGGAAGCAGGATGCGTGCCATGAATGCATCCCTGGGGCGGGCAGTGACCAGCCCCTCCAAAGCCAGCAGGGACCATTGGGGATGCTGACCTGGGTGCGGATGGAAATTTCACACCTTGTGCAGGGCACAGGGAATCAGCTGGGCCAGTGGATCATCCCCTGGCAAGTAGTTGGGTCTCTGGATGTTTAACTCGCCAGGAGGCATCTCGCTGTGCAATTTCCAGTCCCAATGGAGTGGGTTTAAGAGGTTCAGCCTCCCATGGGGCTGCCAGGTGAGAGCTCTGCTCCACGGAGACTGATGGTCTCTGACAGTGCATTAGCAGGGGGTATTAAGGGCCAGGTTTCTTCTTGCTCTTGTTGATGCATTGATGTCATTGCGCTGATCCTGATCTGTGCTGGTGCCAGGCAGAAAGCCAGCCCAGCCCTTCACACATCTGTGTTCCAGTTTGGGATGAGGGGATAGATGCTCTTGCTGGAGGGGAGTGTATCTGCTGTGACTGGGTGGTGGGAGGAATTACAGCCTCATGTTTTGGTGTGCGGGAGAGGCGTTGAAAGCAGGCAGAGCTCTCCATCCATCAAAGCGCTCGTGGTTCAAGGTAGAGAGAGAGCATGAAAAGAGCAGGGAGACAACCAGTCGCCAGAGCTCTTTAAGGAGCTGGGGAAGGGGTAGAAAGACGTAAGGAGGATGATTTACAGAGTGGAAGGTGAGGGATGAAAGGAGACATCTTCTGTGGGGTACAGAATCCACCTGGGGCACCGGCTGCTGCAGGGCTGCCGTGCTGGGTCTCTGCATTCCAGTGGGACAGGTTATAGCCAATGTCTCTGTAGGACATGCCCACAGAGAGGAATTGCAGCTGCATGAAACCAGAGGGGTGGGATTTTGAGGATGCATCTACCAGGAGACCCTTGTGAGTGCGGGGAGCCTGGAATCCCCTCCTGTCCCCACAGGTTGCTGGCTCAGAGCTGGCCAGGACAGACCTTGATTCAGGACAGAGCAGCCTTGGGCTGGGCTCCCTTTCCATGGGGAGGACCAAGCATTTGCAGGAGCTGTTTCTCTTGCCCCATTTAGGGGCTGTGGAGAGATAGGAATCAGAGGTGCTTTTCATGAGCAAAAGCTGAAAAAGCACTTTCTGCCTTTGAAGGGGCAGATGAGGTTTTATATTCTGGGAGAGGAGCTGCAGACTGCTAGCTCCTCTGCTTGCTGATCCAGTGCCAGGTTGCAGGGGCTGAAGCAGCCTGTGGAGTTAGCAAAATCCTTTATTTTACATTTGATATCTTGTTCAGATCAATATGGATTCCTTGAGCAATTCGGGGGCTTGTAGTCTCCTGATTAGCTGTCCCTTTATCCAGTTAGATTTTTCTTATCTAGAGTAATTGTTGTTCCAGAGAACATCTACAGCTGCAACATGACCTTACCAGCAAGGATACGCTAACATGATGCTGGGAGCTGCTCCCCGAGAAATACAGCTCCCCATGCTGAGTGCCCGCGCCTGACCCCTCCCTGCCAGCCCCTCTGCATTATCTCCCTATAAATTGTTTCTGAAAGCTTTTGTTGCTTTCCCAAGGTGAGACGGGGCAATCCAGAAGGCGAATATATAAATCTAAACCACTCAAAGGCCCCAGCGGTGGCCATGTGGAGGAGGGAGGGATGTTTGCTGCAGCCACTTGTGTATCTCTGTGCTCTGCAGTCTCCCTCTGGGATCCCTCTTGTCCAAAGTTCCTTAGGAGTTTCCATTAACTGGAGCTGCTCGTTGGTTCAGGCGCAGCCCCGGCATCTCTGGCGAGTTTGTGCGAGATGATCCAGGCTGAGATTAGTCAAATTGGAAATAAATTGATGGTTAAATAAAAGGCCTCTCCAGATGTGACAGTGATGAATAAGGGAGGCAAAGGGGATGCAGAGAGGTTGCTCTTTTCTTGAGATGCCAGCAAACATCTTGGCTTTCCTTAGCAGCGCTGCCTGGGATGCTCACTGTCCGCCCGGCAACACTGTTAGCCGGAGCAGGTACCGGTGTCTCAGGTTGCTGGCTGGGACTGCATCCCTCTCTGCTCCCCCCTTCTGATGGAATCAGTTGTTTCCTCTAATTAGTTCATGGAAACAAATACAGGGCTGACAATAAAGGAGAGATTTGCTGGATCAGGCTCAGCACCAGTCCCTCAAATGCCACCTGACACTGGCACAGGCTGTACCTGGGAGACAAACAGCTCTATTAAATTCAGTGCATGCATGGACCGCTCCGGAGAGGCTGTCTCCATGGAGCACCTGCCTGTTCCTTCTCTTTATCTTTACTGGAAGAATCAGAGCCGCAGGTTTTTACCTGTGGGATGCCCAACTGCAGATGGGCAGTGAGCCACAGAAATTGTCTGGAGATGCAGCTGGGCAGCTTCTCCCAGAATAGAATGCAGGCAAGCATGGACAGAGATGAGGTGTACTCTTGAAAGCAGCTGGTGACTAAAGGTAGGAGACCGGTGTCTTTCCTGACACCTGGCAAATGAGCTCCCTGCTGACATTGGGAAGGGCCAGTGCTGCTAAGTGGTTGAGACTGAATTTGGCAACGAGCATTGGCCAAGTGGATGTGGAGTGGAAAAAAATATCATCCGAACTGCCAAACATGTCAGCATTTCCAAAATGAGTCTGCCTTTCAGTTCTGGTGCTGCTCCAGGGGGATCCTGCAGTCCTGACACCTGGGGAGGGATGGATGGACAGGGATGCTCATTGGGATAGGATGGGACTGCTGAGAGGTCACAGTGGGCTGAGCAGCACACAAAACCAACTGACCTGGCCTGCCATGGCAGTGCTGTGCTGACAAGCCCTTGCCAAGCTATCCTGCAGGCACATCTCTGCCCTGCTGTCCTGGAAAGAGCTGCCAGGCTCCAGCTCCTGCATCCTCAGAAGCATCTGGAAAAGTCACTCCTATTTTTAGTCTCTTACTTGCCTCTTCCACCCTTTTGTGTGCAAATTGCCCAAAGAGAATGTGGAGAATATTGATGCTATTGCTGTGCTGCTCGAGGTCTTTTGCTGCTTGGTTGAAGGTGGGCGCCCAAACTGGGCTGAGAGGCATCCCTGAGCCGGGCACCAGCTTCCCTGGGCCCCAGAGCATGCCTCAGTGGGGCAGCATCATTCCCGGGCTCTGGAGCATCCCTGAACATCAGAGCGCCCGCGGGCGGCAGCAGCATCCCCGGGCCGCGCAGGGGGCGGCACTGCTGCCGCGGAGCCATGAGGGGGAGCTCAGCACTTGCCTTCTCCTCGGCTCTGCGGAGCCTGAGTTGTGGCTGCGTTTGTGCTGAGGACAGGCGGTGCAGCGGTGACACCGCAAAGCCATTCTCGCCCTGCCCCGGGAGCCTGTCCCACCCGCCTTGAGGCCACCAAGTTCGTGTTGCATCCCCGAAGCCCCCCGCAGCATCGCTGTGCGTGTGCTCGGTGTGATGGCAAAGCCTGGGCAGGGCTGGTACCCAACTGCAGCATCCTCATCCTCACCTCTGCGCTGTGTTTTCCCACACTTGTTGCTTCACCTGCTTCTGGTGGGTGCCCTGTGGTGGTGCCTGGGTTGCCGATGCCCACACCCGTGTGGGTCCTGTGGTCCCAAAGCCAGGGCAACAGCTGAGGGCAAAGGAGCCGCCTCAATCCAGGGGGAAAGGAAGGTCCTTGTCTTGCAGGGAGACTGAAGTGTCTCCCTTGTCATTACCAACCATCCTCTGGCCGTGGCACAAGGGCCAGGGAATGTGTGTGCTTTTCCATAGTACATTTTTTGGGGGAAAAGAGGACAAATTCCATCCTATGTCTGTAATTATTTTATTATGCAGCATTGATGAAAAATACACTTGAACATCTAAAAAAAGACTTATGGTGAAGAGTTACTTAATGGAATTAAGCGCTTTAAATTAAGCAACTGTCCCCTTGATTTCTTCTCTCAAACACCAATTGGCTAAAGGTGCTCTGGTTGTGTTTAACTGCAAGGGTACAGCGAGTGCAGGCAGGGCAGCAGCTCTGCCAACAGTGGAGATGTTGCTCCAAATCAAGGCTGTATTTACTGTGTGTGACACGGCAAGGCTGAGAATGCATGGAAAATGACTCCTCTTCTCCTCCTTTGGGTAATTTGGCACTTGTGATTGTTACGAGAGCTTGTGTGGGATACAGGGGTGGTAGGGATTTCCCATACTCGGGGGTATTGAATAGGGCAAACAAGTGAATGGCCAGCAAGCAAACCTTGTGCTTTAGCATCTTTAGCACAGATGAAAAGAGGGAGATGCTGTGGCTCCTCTGCAGTCCCACAGAGAAAGGTGAATCCCAGAGAATGATGGCTTAAGCGAATGGGTGAGATGTGCGTCAGACTGAGTTTCCCAAGTCAGCCTGACTGGAGGCTGAGCAGGATGCGCACAGGAAGGCCTCACAGCTTGTTCACCTGGTTTCCAAGAGACAGCAGTCTTTTCTCTCCTTTGCTGCAGTGATGGAGAGGGCTTGCTGGCAGCAGCTGCCGATCGGCGTTGAGTGGCGTTCACGTTGCGGTGCCCTGGTCCTGCTCCAGGTGGAGATGGGATGCAGGATGCAGGACTCGGAGCATCCCAGGCTCCCTCTGTACAGTTGTGGTCCTTGCTGACAGCTCGTGCAGAAGCGTAAGACAGCGGAGCCTCTTCCCAGGCAGCTGATGCAAGCAAGGGAGGGAGGGAAGCAATAAATAAATAAGCTAAATAAATAGCTGAGTTCTTCAAGGGGGAAACCAGGGCTGTAAATTAGACAAAGATTATCTTGTGATCCCAGGATCTGAGCTTCATAAATATTAACAGGCTAACATGCCCCGGGATTAGGGAACAGCTCTGCAGAGGGTGCTGAGGGCCAGGCGAGGGGTTTGACCTCGGCAGGGGCGTTTGTACCCAGGTTTGGTGTCACTCACTGGGGAACATGGTCCTCCTGGGAGAGGCTGACTCTCTGCAGGGTCTCAACCAGCTCCCAAAACAGCAAACGATGAGCTCTGGGTCTCAACGATTCCTCCTCTCGTGTGCGTTTGAGACCCGGCAGCCTCCTGGTGCCAGCCCTGCGGGGAGCGGGCGCGGCGTTGGGCCTCCGTTTTGTGTTCGCACCAGCTGCGCTGTGAGGAAGGTGTGATAAAGAGTGGCTGATACACAGGTATCGCCTTTCTGCTCTGCTGAATATTCCCCAGCCTTTCACACTCTCTGCTCCCAGCTCTCCTATAACAGATCTGTTTTCATATAGGAAAACCAAACATCTTCCTGCATCTTTCTGAATGGCTCCTGCATGGTTTCATTCCCCCTTCCCTCTCTCCTGCTCAGCACACCCGTGTGCCTCAGCTGGCTGAGCTGTGGGGCAGGATCGGAGCCAGGATTTGTTCCCATGGTCCCTGCCCTCCCCAGGGTGCAGCAGCAAGATGACTGTGCCCTGCTCGTTTGCATCACAGTTAACAGGAACCCTGGGATATAGAATCACAGAAGGGTTTGGGTTGGAAGGAACCTCAAAGCCCATCCAGTTCCACTCCCTGCCATGGGCAGGGACACCTCCCACTGAATCAGGGGGCTCAGAGCCCCCTCCAGCTTGGCCTTGAACACCTCCAGGGATGGGGCAGCCACCGCTTTTGTGGTCAACCTGTGCCAGGGCCTCCCCACCCTCACAGGAAAACATTTCTTCCTAAGACCTCATCTCAATCTCCCCTCTTTCAGCATCAAACCATTCCCCCTCATCCTATCCCTGCACTCTTTTATCAAGAGCCCCTCCCCAGCCATATCTCCAGCTCGCCCCTTTCTGGAACATTATGCTGTGCCTATCAACACGCCCCCCTCGTACTGTTATGCCTGACCCAAACCCTGCTGCAGGAATAAGGTTTCCAGTGTCACCAGTATCCCCTCCCCATCCTAGCTCTCCCTTCAGCAATACCATCAACAACGCAGCACCCACCCCTGTCCCCCCGCCAACTCCAGCCTTCTCTGGCTTATTTGTTAAATATCCTGTAATTATATAGAAATAAAAGGCTCCTACAGATTAGTGGGTAATTATACTTAATAGGAACAAAATGAATATTCCTGGTTAACCATTTGGGTTTGGGAGACAGATGGCGTATAACCCTGTGTTTACCTCCTAACATTGCAGCAACAACAGCACAGTAATTAACCAGTTGCTATCTGGCTCGGAACCAAAGGCATTAATTGGTTAACCCTCCCTGCATGTACCCGAGTGGCTTTGCAGATAATTTGTACGGCCCCGTTCTCAAGGCAGGGTGTCTGGATGGCTTCAGGGCAGCACTTTGGGTGTGAAACACCAGCATCCTCTCCCCTGCATGGCTCTGCCCTGCCATTCCAAAGGGCCACAGCCACGTTGTGCTGGCCACAGTAGATATTTCTGGCATTACCCGTTCTGGAAGCACGCACGCCCGGTCAATTGAACGAGGCGGCTGCTGATGGCAGCATGACAAGCAATATCCATAACTGCTTGTAATCTTCTGCAGACATTCAATTGCTCCTATCCAGCTCCATTGAAGATGAAGAGGCTTCTATTATCTTGAGATCCTTCTGCCACCGGTATCGCAAACTGGTGCTGACACACGGCCCGAGCACGCTTAGAGTGAGGCGCTTATTACAATACGTGTTTTGTCATCTCTAGCGAGACGGTGGAACCGTGGGAGATAAATGGTTGTCACATTGCTGCGAGGTGATGGGGCTGAGGGGTTCCCTATCCAAGGCAAGTTGCCCCTCAGCCTTTGGGACATGAGTGGAAGCCCTCAGGACTTCATCAGCCTCTTGGAGGCACCAGGACAAGACTCATTGCTGCTGTTGGAAGCCGCTTTGAATGCAGGCGCTATGGTGTGCTCACGTAATATTAATAAATACGACAGCAGCCACAGGGAGAACTTGGTATTTACTGTAAATTCAGCATCTAAACAGAGACATAATTTTGTCTTCTACAGTTTAACACCGTTCATAATTTTATGTTTTAACAGATTTCCCCCAGGGCCCTGAGATGCGTTTTTTATTTGAGGCTATTCCCAATTACCCGCTGTGCCTCGCAGGAGCTGCCTCCTGGTTAAGCACATGCAGGACTGCCTCTTCTGAAACAACAAAAGCTGCCAAGATGCTCGCCGCATCGGCTCCCCGGCCCTGTCCTCCCGTTTTCTTAACGAGACCTTTGCCTCCCTGCGCTGGTGGGAATTCACCGGTGCCTGTGCCTCGGCAGCCCCTGCCCGGGACTCTCCTGTGTGTATAAATACGGATATGTTTAATTCATCGCAGCGCCTGCGGAGCTGCTCTTCTCTTTTGAGGCGCTTGGCAAAGCGCTGTGCTCGCTGCCCCCTCTCCTCTTGACTTGGGGCTGCCTGGGTCCTGGCAGGGACAGCATCTCGCTGCCACTGGATCACGGTGTTGTGAAATGCAGGTGGTCAGGGAGCACCAGGGGGTCTGTGTGGGTGCTGCTGCTGGAAAATGTGCTTTCTGCAGCCCAGGGGTGCTAGGATGCAAAAGGAGACATGGCTGCAGGACAGAGAACACGTTCCGAATGGCAGCGAGTGGATCGTGTGACTGCTTGGCTGGGAACACAGCTCTGGGACGGGGAGCGGGTGCGAGCGGCTGGCTGGGGATTCCCCTGGGATGGGCTTTGAGGAGGCTCCTGGTTTGATGTTCTGCTTCGTAGTTCTGAAATTAGATGGTTTTGATGAAGGTGGATTTTTTTTTCTTTCAATTCACAATGCTTTTTTTCATATGAAAATATGAATCTCGTCACAGTGAAGAATGGAAACTATCAGAATAATGAAGTGTTTCTGAATGATTAAAATGAAAATCTCAGCCTGATGCTGCCCAGCAGAGAATAAAGGTGAAGCTCTCCTGAGTTAGGAATAAAGCTTCCTCTACAATGGTCAGGAATAGGGTTTATCCCATGACAGGATGGGACCTGCGAGTTCCCATGGGCACGTGTCCTGCATCCTGCTTTTACCCCAGCCCTCCCTCCTGGGAGCAGGGGCCTCTGGTTTTGAACCGCCAGGGCTGAATCTACTGGGGTCTTTGCCATTACCTGATTTCCTGGAAAATTAATTAATGTCCCTGGAATGGAAAGCAACTACAGGCAGACAAAAGGCACGTCCCTGGGGAGCTCTTGCAGCAGCAAAGAGCGGGATCGCTCTCGACTGAACAAGTTGGTACTTGATTTCGGGTTGCCAGCACATCCATCCTTTGGGAGGCAGGGATGTGTCAGGAGCCCCTCGGTCCCTGGCTCAGCAGCTGTGTAGCTGTTGGGGGCAGAACGTTGCCCTCCCTCCGTGATAAATTCAGAATTATAAACCCAACCACCCTTCCCTCGGCTCCCAGTACCAGAGTTCAGCACCCAGCTAACGAGTCAACGCTCGCTTTTGCACCTCTCCCTCTTTTCCCCCTTCCCTGCACACATCTAGGGGGACCCCAGGGGGGTTGGTGGAGTAGGCACCCCTGCCCTGCTCCCATCCTGGCATCTCTGGGGTTTGCCTATGGGCAAAGGGAGTTTTAGCCACATAATGAATTTAGATTTAATTTGCAAGTGAAAAAGATCGTTTTCTTTTGTAGCTTACGCTGCAGCCCAAATGTCTAAGCTTCTAGGGTTTAAGTCTAATTAACTGCATTTCACAGCTTATTTAAAGAAAAGAATGGTGGCATTAAAATTGTAAAATCTAATTTTTAAGTAAATCTTTCAGCACAAAATTAATGTCGCAGTCTCCCAGCCGCCTTGGCAATATATCTCTTGTCTTCAAATTTCAAAATGAGCTTTTGCAAACATGAAATTATTCATTAGACCGTCTGGTAAAAGGATAAATAAGTGTCTCTTCACATCCAAGATCTCCCGTTTTTTTCCATTTAGCACAAGATTGGCTCATCCAGCCTGATGCCAAGCGGGCAATCGGATCCCTGAGGCTGGAGGGGAGGGAGCGGGTAGTGCAGGCGGGCAGTCTGACCTGGATCCACTGTGCAATTAGAGGGAGTGAAGAGTGAATCCTCCAGCATTTTGTCCCCTAAATTTTGTCTGGTCTGTTAAATCTTGCCACCATGGAGCCCTGCATGTGCTGTTAGGGTACCCTGCCTGCTCATCCAGTGCCATCCATCCCCACCCAAACTCCTAAAGCTGTTTGAGGGGGCTCGTCAATGCCCTCATTAAAAAGGAGTAGATTTTGTGGGACCAAAAAATATTATTTTAACAACTCCATTTTTATATCTCTTTTTAAAACCCTGGTGATTTCTCTTTTTCTTGATTAAAGTCAGATAATTAATTGTAGGAGCGACACGTTTAATACTAATTACATAATTCCGTGTGTGATGTCTCCAAACCGGGTGGGTTGACCTTGAATGGGCTCCGACTGCGTGGGGTGGATGGAGGGATGGGTGCTGTGAAACCACAGGGGCAGAGGAGACACCAGCATTTGGTGTTTTCCCTGGAGTTCCTGGCCAGGGAGCTGGATCATCTCCCTCCCCACATCTGCAGACTGAGGACTTTGGAGGTAAAATCTCCAGATTTGGAGACTCTGGGACTGGAGCACCACGAGCATTCCTGTGCCGGGAGGGGATTCCTGCCTTGTTTCCCCACAAAGAAAATGCAGCCCCAGCTGTTAGAAGTGGTTCAAAGGGAAAACAGAAGCAAGGCAGGGATGTTTCCACTGATGGGAATGGGTTGCTCAGCCCCAGCCAAGCCCTTTGTGGGAGAGCCGAAGGCCTTAGCGAGAACAATCAAAGTGTGGAGCTGCCGGAGTGATGAGTGGAGGCTCTGCCTGGCCCTCTCAGCCCCAGCAGACAGGTCCTGCCCGTGGTTTACCTGCTGTGAAGCGCAGCAGCTCCAGCCTCGCCCCAGCAGATCAAAGCCTTCCCTGGTGCTCTCCCCATTCCTGGGTGAATGCATCATCTTCTTGGGCTTGTTTGGGCCCCTCCCCAACTTCTGTTCATGATCAGAGATTGATTTCCTTTCCAAAAGCCCATAATTATTCTGTAAAGATCTCATTTCACGCTCTTCCCAAGCTGGGTTGGATGCTAATCCTTGCTGGAGCCCTGGATGCTGAGGGAAGGACGGGTTCAGTGTTAGTGCTGGTGGATCTTCCCTACCTGAACCACGAAGAAAGGCGGGATGAGCCCTGTGGGTTTGTGGGGAGGGTCGCGCCTGCCCGGCACAGCCGCCGGGATGTGCTGGTGCGGAACAGCACAGTAATTAGTGGTGGGACGCCAAATGCAGGAGAGGAGCAACTAACAGCCAGGGGAATGTAGAGAAAAATGATGCTCATTAGTGCACCCCACAATCCTGGTCTGAAAACAGGATGTGGAGAAGGGAGGTGAGATTTGGCACTGTTGGAGTTGGTTGTCAGACAGTGCTGTGCTGGGGAGGCACTTGATGGGGTACAGGCAGGCTTGGCCCCATCCTGGAAGCAGGCAGCACTGCCTGGGGGATGCTCTGATGGGGATTTGATAGGGACACTTGGGTTTAAACCCTTCAAAAAGCCTGCTGAGAGAGCTTGATTATGAGCCGGCAATTGATGAATTCTATTTGTAAGAGCAGTTTTGAAGCGTGGGTCCCCCTGCTCTGAGCTGACAGCCTCATCTACTGCCCCGCGCTGTGGGCACAGCCTGGAGCTGCCTCCCGGATGCCAGAGCCATTCCAGGGAAATAACGACCCACACAGGGGCCGGCCTGGACCAAAAAAACCCAAAATGCCTGACTAAGTGGAACACTTCGGTTTTATTTTGATTTTGCACAAATGAAAAATGAAAAGTGGCTGAAATCTCATTTCAGGCTGGGGAACCGAAGTGACGTGAGTGTGGTGCTCAGCCTGCAAAGCTCTCTGCATGCAGCAGTGCTACCAAAGCCACCACATTTCTGTGAATATCCCCTTTCCAAGTGATAGGAAAGGACTGTGTGCCTTCCAGAGGGATGAGTGCCGACCTGCAGGGCCCCAGAAGGATGTTTCCCTCTGGCAAAATGGGATCTGGCCTGATCCCAGGAAGCATAATCTGATTTTTCCTAACCCGAGGCAGCTCAGCTGACATCTGCTGAGCTGCAACCCTCACCTCCGGCCGAGCTCACACCTCTGCTGGGACAGAGAGGGGAGCAGGAGCAATGCTTCACGTAACTCCTTGCAGCATTGCTGTTTCCTGTTACTCTTTTAAAAAGTAATTCAGAATTACAATGCAGTTCTGTGGGCTCTACTGTATTCCTCAGAATCACACTGTGTGCTAAATCAGTCTGTGGCAATCAATGCTTTTCTAATGAATTCTGAATTCCTAATGTCAGGACATCACATTGCCTGTTTATTTTCTCTCTGCCCTTGTCTTATTCCCTTTGTGTTATCCCTGTAAGCTGCATAAAACACATTAGATGTATATATATGTACTTTTTCCCTTTCTCCCCTCTGCAGCCCTCATTGGAAAAGTTAATGGTGTGTTTCTGGAGTAATTAGAATGATTTAAATGGCCTCATAACAAAGTTCTTCTGCAGAAGCAGCCGCTTCTCACCCTCTGTGTCTGTCATATCTTGGCTGGAAGAATAAGTGGAGGGAAAACGTAGTAGGAAATGGAGGGGAACAGCCCCCCAACGAGGAGAGCTGGGTGCAGGAACGCGGCAATTAATTATTCATGGCCAGCAGTTGGACAGGATTTGCTTGTACATCTGGAAGTCAATTAAAAGGAGGGGATGCAGTGAGCCCTCTGTCCCTCCCTGCAGACCCGTCGGCACAGCACAGGCAGGGGAGCACGTGGCACCTTCCCACTCTCCAGAGCCAACCAGGGGGTCTGTGAGCAGGAGGAGCCTTGCCAGCACCAGAATATTCAGGAATATTTGCAGGCTGGGATTCTGGGCCGCAGGCAGGTGCTGGCTCTGCAAACAGCTTTGCCTTTTGAGGCCATTGCTACCTCCAGCTCTTTGCAGCTGCCCCTCTCCGATGGCTGCCAAGGGCCCCGGGATCAGTCCCAAACCTACCCCAGCCAATGTGAGCCCAGGCTGCCCAAATTGGTGTCCACGCTGACTCTGTGCAGCCCCTGCCTGCTCAGCATCTTGTATTTTGATCCCAAGCAATGGCCTTGCCATGGCAACCACTCCTGTGGTCCAGCATCCCTGGTGCCGACTGAAGGAGCAGACTTGGCCGTGAATCTCAGGGAGGGATGTGAACCCTGGCCCCACTGCTGGTGGGCAGGGAAAGGGGATGGGGATGGGGAAGTGGAAGTGTGTGCTGCTGAGATGGGATGGAGTTAGAGCCACGTCCAGTGCTATATGCTGGTGAAGTGCTGACCAACTGCCTGGCCTTAGCATTGTGATCTTCCCCCACAGGGAGTGACTTCCAACCATGATTTTGTTCAGGGTGCTGCAAAATTCCACGGGTATGTGATGGTGATATCAGCACTATCTTAGTGCAGTGGCAGAGGCAGCCCCGGGGGGGGGGGCAGCTGGTGCCCAAAACGCAGCGGTACTTGGCTTGGGGTGCAAACCCAGACCCCATAGTGAGGGGATCGTGGTTGAGAGATGCTGCTTTCCTGAGTCTTGATCCTTCCCCTCGCTCTGCAGACACTTCTGGAGATGCTGGGACAGAGTCAGGCTTTGGAGTCTCCTCTTGTGTTCCTGACAGTGCCTTAGAAATTAAGAATCAATCCGATTATTCAAGCCCATAAACAACATCATAAAAATAACATCAATTTGCACAGAAAGGCGCTGCATTAATGTGCTGAAATAATGATGCACTTTTACAACATAAATTTACAATCAATCTTGCTTTTAACACCGTGAAACAACAGTTGGAGGAGGATCAATCCTTCGCCTGATTTAGATGGCTTGAGTCAGAGATGCTCCGGGGGGTTATTTTTGGAAGCTTTTAACAACAGCTCTGGCAGGGCTTTCGCGAACAGATTTGCCGGGGCTGCGTGCGGCAGGAGGGTCCCAGAGCACCCAGCACGCGCCTTTCGGGCCGCACAGGAGGTCACGGCAAGGGCTGACTCCTCTTGGAGCGTCGGTGGGGGAGCAGCGGGTGCTGTTGGAAGGGAAATAGGGAAGCATATGTAGTGACAGAAAGCAGACTGGGCTCTTGGCTGGCAACCTGACCGGTGGCAGGTTCGCTCCTGCACCATCTGGGGCATCAGCGGCAGGCGGCGCTTCCCTGGGGTTGGGCAGGTGCATGTCCTGCTCTCCTGGTCCTCAGACCTGCCCCAGCCTGGGAGTTCTATGTCCCAGGAAAGGGCAATCACCCGGATAAAGCTAGATAACTGCAACTCCCCATGCCAGCCTTGCCAGGAAACATTCCTCTTGTGCTTCCCACTTCCCTCTGCCCTGGAAAACTCACTGGCCATCATGGCAGTGACCCCAGCATCTCTCTGCCCGTAGCCACATCCCACCCATTGAATTTTTTGGAATACCTTTACAGTAAAGACCCAGACCTTATCGACTTCAGCATCCCCAGGCCCTGTTGCTGCTGCTTTTTAGCTTGCCAGCTTCTTATATTTATTATTTTTTTTTTCTTGTAAATGGGCACCAAAATGAAGTCTCTGCTTATAGAGAGATTGATTAGTTAACCAACTCAATTATATCCTTAGCTGAGAGCTATATTAAGTAATGCAGCAAAATTATTGCTCTGTGCAGATCCATTTTGTTAAACAGCTGCTCGTTGGCCCAACGAGGAGAAGATGGAGGTTAAAAATACTTCTGTGGTTCTGGAGACTCACGCACACACCACAGCCACGAGGCAGCTGGGATCAAGGCACAGGGGACAGCATGAGCCTGGGCTCCTTGTTTGAGCTGGGCTCCTTTTCTGAGGGGCCCTCAGGCTCCTGAAGGGAAGAAAAACCAGCCCCAAACCCAATCTGTGCCCCTGCACCCTGGCCAGCCATGAGCATCTGCAATACCTTTTTCTGTTTGGCTCTCCCCCAGGCTCCCCAGCAAAGGGATGGCAGACAGTGCTGCCAGCACCAGCTCTGCAGGTGATGGAGGAGCACAAGGGGCAGATTTTCCATTTCGTTTCCTTGCTGCCGTCATCAGTGTTGGTTTCCCGTGGTGGGAGTCCCCTTCCTCCGCCTCGTCTGCCTCATGCCGGCTCTCGGGGAGGCACCGTTGGGGAGCATGTGAGATGCAGAGGGAAAATGAGAGTAATAATGCCGAGAGCTGATGTAAGGGATGATCTCTGTGGCACGCTGAGACCTCAGCGACGTGCCCGGGGTCTGCCCTCTGCCAAGGCCACTGTGGGCAGCACAGCTGGCTCCTCCATCCCAGCGCTCCCCTGCATACGGGACCCTCGCTACCAGGGTTTGGAGCAGCCTCTGGTCAGTGCTTCATAAATATTGAGTTGTGAGATACCTACATCCTCTGTGTCCTGGGTTTGTAAATAGCAAAGATGGGCAACACTCCTTGGATGAGTTGCAGCCCTTCTGAGGGCACTGGGCATTGCTTTCCTCTCTCCGTCCTTCTGCCTGGCTGCTGTTAAAACATTAACAGCTTCCAGGGAGCTCCAGCAGGTTCCTCTGCATAATTAACTGAACTCGTCTTCTTATTCTGAGTGTCTTTTAGGAATAAAATTATCTTCCTCACCACTTTTGTACTTTCTAAACCTTTTAATTTAGTCATACAAGGACAAGGGTGTTATTGCCGGGAACAGGTATGTACAAATGCGAGAGGATCTGGGTCAGGCTTGGTCATAATTAAAATTGTATGCTCTGTGTTTAAGTGCTTCTCTGCATATTACGGCTGCCTTTACGTGCGATTGCAAATGCCATTGCAGGGAGAGGGGAAAGGGCCGCTTGTTCAGCTGTGCAGACCTTTCCGTGCCGGGTGGGAGAGGCCTCTGTGCTGCTGTACTGCAGGCAAGGCAGGAGCAGCCGCCTTCCAGGGACCCTGAGCCAGCCCACAGGTCACCACCCAGGAGTTGGGAAATACAGGTGGCATCCAGTCCAAGTGTCCCTGCTTGTTTGCAGGGGGTTGGAACTGGATGGGCTTTAAGGTCCCTTCCAACCCAAACCGTTCTATGATTTCTAACGCCCTCTAAGAGCCTCCTGGAAAAACATCAGGATTTTAGGAAGAGGACCATGAAAAGGCAATCTGGTCCCTTGGACAGGCAGAAGCTGTGCTGTGCCCTCACAGGCCACTGGTTTCCCAGCGCACATGGAGAAAAGCTGGCTGGATGGGAGAGTCCTCAAGCATGGGTGCTCCTTATGTCTAGAGTCGATTTGAAGTGTTTCCCAGAGCTACCCTCCTCCCTGTCATTAATAGACCCCTAAACTGGCATTTTCCCCTTTGAGCAGCTCGTACTACTAAAGATCTCCTAGGGACAGGATGAGAGGGAACAGTTTTTGGCTGAAAGAGGGGAGATTGAGATGAGATCTTAAGGAGAAATATTTTCCTGTGAGGGTGGGGAGGCCCTGGCCCAGGTTGCCCAGAGAAGCAGTGGCTGTCGCGTCCCTGGAGATGTTCAAGGCCAGGTTGGATGGGGCTTGGAGCCCCCTGATCCAGTGGGAGGTGTCCCTGCCCATGGTAAGGGTGGGACTGGATAGGCTCTCAGCTCCTGTCTCCCTGGGCAATGTGCTCACATAAGGGTGGATAATTCCCTAGGGAAGAGACGGAGGAAGGGTCATTCCACCCAAAGAGAGGCTGCTGGTGATTCGCTCTGGCCCCGGTCCTTTGGCTGGTAACTCAATAAAAGGGAGCTGCCCATTACAGGTTTGCCCAGCCAGCCGAGCGCCCTCGTAAAAGTGTCCGATGGATCATTATGATCCAGCAGGCTCAGGTGAAATAATGAGTTTTCATTGCTACACAATAAACTTTATGGAAGTTATAAAAAAATGAAGCTGTGCATCGATGCAGGCCGGCACCTGAGAAAGTGCAGTGGGGGGGCTGGGGGCCACGCAGGGCACCCAGTGAGTGAATAATCAGGAGCAGGACTGTAACTGGCATTGAGAGGCGTCTCCATCCTGGCTGGGGAGGAGCAGGTCCAAGGTGGGAGGGCTTGGTGCGCTCTGGTTTGATGTGTGGCACCGGGAGTGGAGGAGGTGGGCACTTACAGAGAGAGAGAGAGAGAGTCTTTGAATTAAACACCAGAACCACCACCCCATTACAGCTTCACACGAGGGTCACTTGTTTTATTGACTGTGGCACAATTCAATCCCTTTCCTACCTGACATTTCTGGTCCTTCCTCCCTCTCAAAGCTTTTCTTTTACAGCAGCTCAGCTTCCCAAAGGTTTTTTCTCTCTGCTGACATTCAAAACCTCCAGAGGATTTATGTTTTCTGTGGATCTGAGCTCTCTGCCGGCTCTGGACGTGCTGCCTGGGGCTGCTGGCCCCCCTGGAGCGGCTGGGAGAGGCAGGTGTCGGGCAGCAGTGCCACACTGGGGGATTTCACACCGTTTTGCAGAGATAACTTTGCATTTCATTTGCATTTTGCAGGTGAAAAAAAAAATTGTAAATTTATCCTATCCTACTTCTAAAGGCAGCTGTTTCCACCTCTACCCCTGCAAGTGTTCAAGGTCAGGCTGGATGGGGCTTTGGGCCCCCTGATCCAGTGGGAGGTATCCCTGCCCGTGGCAGGGGGTGGAACTGGATGGGCTTTGAGGTCCCTTCCAACCCAAACTATTCCACGATTCCGTGATGTTCAGGGGTAGCACAGACGATGGGGCAATGCCCAAGAGATGGGAGGGGGCTGCTGGCAGGGCAGCATACCCAGGGAACAGGACAGTTGTGTCATTGTGGTGATGCTGGGCATGAGGTTGGCAACCCCTGCCTGGTCCCAGCTCCCTGATTGCCAGCCTTTCCCTGCCTGGTGCCATCTCCAGCTCTTGTTTCTCTCTCTATCACTGCCTGATGCCCAGCACAGATGTCAGTAAAAGTCTGTAGGCTTTGACGTTAATGATAACAACAGTAACTAAGTTTGAAGTAGATCTTTGTTGTCTGGAAGCAAAGAAAGTCTGGTGCTTGCAGCTCGACATGGAAAACCAATCCTCCACGTGAAATTCTGCCTGGGCTTGGCAAAATCTACCTTCTGCCAGGGGGCGGTGGGAGGCTGCGGCGTGGGGCAGTGTGGTGATGCAGGTGTGATACAGCTGGTGCTTGGTGATTCATCCCCGAGAGAGAGAGGGAGAGGGATTCCCCCCACGGGACAATGTTGTGAGGTTTGCTATTAAATATTTAATTCAGACTTAATGACTTAATACGGTTGGTGCTGTCTGAGGGTCCACGGCTCACTCCCAGCCTGCTCTGGTTAACAAAGTACCTGGCTGGCAAAGACCAGTCACCCAGGGCTGTGCTACACAGTGCTCGATGCTGCCAGAGAGGCAGCATTAACTGGGAAGCATCGATTTCAGCATTAGCCGGCTTTTACATTCAAAAGCAGACAATGCAAGGACCTTCAATTATCTTCAAAGCAACTGAAGGGAAGGAAATTGGTCTTAGATGTGGTAAATAGACTCCACAAACTCCACTGAAGCATGCAAAGATGTACACAAGGGAATTACAGATCCTTGCGTAACCGGCTGGAGTTTACTCAAAAATTTGATTGGGATTCTCCTGGTTTCCTGGCAGGCTCTGCTGGCATTAACCTGGATTGGGGGGTCGGTAATCTGATTGGGATTATTGCTTCAAGAAGCAACCCTAACCTAGTTCTTCCCAATGAGCCTGTCCCTGCTCAGGGGTGCCTGGAAAGAGATTTAAGCTCAAAATAGCTCTACGTGTTATCATTACTCAACTTTATTAGGGATGGCCAGGGACTTCATCCCGCGTGAGCCCACACCTCTGCTTGTGCATCTCTGCTAGGGGGTGGCTGCCTGCGGGTACCTGCCTTGTCGTGAGGCTCCACAGGGCTCATGTTTCAGTGTTAGGACTGAAAACTCAAAATAACAATGGGACTTCTTTTAGTAGAACTTGTGCTTCCGTGAGCCTCACTAACAGTGGCAGCTGGGGCTCTGTTTTTGTCATCTGGTTTGCTTTGGTTTGTTTTCTTTTTGGGGAGGATTTTTGGTCTTTTTTTTTCTGATATTGTATTAATTGCCTTCCTGCATTGGTCCAGATTTTCCCAAGAGCATCTGAGCAGCAAGGGAATGTTTTTTAGGCTCCTGAATAATCTGTCTTTCCCTGTGGATGCTATGCACACAGAAACATTGGTCCTAAATTCTCCCGAGGCTGGCAGCTCCCTGGTGCTGAGTGAGGCTCTCCTGCTGGGGTACCATGGGGCACTGCTCCCCACTCCCATGGGCATCGTCGCCCCATCCCCTCCCATGAGATGCCAAGTCCCTGAGCTGCCAGGCCCCTCAGCAGCTGACTTCCCATGTGGGATGTGACGGGGATCCCCTGGCATGGCTCTCCATCTGCTTGGCAAAGGGCGAGATGACAGCCCAAGTCTCTCTTGTGTGGATGAGAAAGGTCTGACCTGGTGCTGGAGGTGAGACAGGAGCACCCAGTCCTTGCTGGACCCAACCTCCCCATCATCTAATCTTGCACCACCAAGTGCTGCTCAACCAGCAGAGGAGCCCTGAGGGCAATTCCTGGCAATTTGGCTGCTTGCAACCCTCAGTGGGTGTTGGGATCCAGACTGTGCCTACATCATCCACTCACAGCCATAACATTGTGTAAGCAACATGAGAGCAGCAGCTTTGCACTCACCACCCTCTGCTTCTATGCGTGGGGTGACAGCGTGCTTGGCTCCTTCTGTTGTCCCCTTTCCCCCAGGCATTGCTCCTGAATAGCTTATTAATGCTGACGAGGAGTGGGACTCTCCCTGCGAGCCCGTCCAGCTCTCTCTGCATGTAAAGGAGGAACCACCAGCAGGAAAATTACTCTATTATTGTGTAAAGGCTTAAATAAGGAAATCCTGTTTAATATGGGGTTTTTTTCAAGCCCTGGTGGTTTCCCTGGCCCCAAAGGTTGTATCGAGCAAACACACCAGATCTTTCTGACAAGGATTATTGACTGGGAGTCACACACCGTGTAAACAGGGGTGGCAGTTTTGATCTGCAGCGCATCCGTGTCAATACTCTGATTGATCCGAGTGGAGGGAGTTGGAAGCCCAGAATTAGATGAGGCTGGGCTCGTGGGAGCCACGCTGCTGCCACAATGGGAGCCCCTCTGCATGAGCTGGCTCGTCAGTCCCTGTCCCAATGGCGATGGAGTTCTGAGGGGCACAGGAGGATCCAGGGACCCTGCAAACTGCAGGCTGAAGCACCACTTTCCAGCCCAGTGGGTTTTCTCTGCGGCTGCAGGGCAGGCGAGGCTAGGCTTGCTCTCCCATTGCTTAGCAACACCGCAGGGCTGGAGGGAGAACAGGAAAACCACACATGGCTAAATTCAGCTTTGACCGCTCTCTCTCTGAGAACCCTTTGGAAACCTCTCCCTTGAAACCTTCCTCATCTGCACAGGGTCCTGGTACAGGGAGAGGTGATGAAGCGGGGTCGGAGGATGCTGCAGTGCTCTATGGGGGTCTTGGACCATGTTTATGTTTGCATTTATTTTGATCTTTATGAAATGGGTGGTTTATGCCACAGCTTGGGCTCTGCCGTGGCATGTCAGTACCTCTAAGAGCAGGCTGGGGTATCCCGAGTTGTTTGTCTGGTTACGTGCAGAGTGTTTGCACTTAAAATATCTCTCCTAGTTGGTGTCAATCCCCTTTCACCCATATATGTGGTGTTACATACCCTGTGTGAGGTGTATAGGGTTGTTCAAGAACTAGTGGGAATAGTGCCTCATGGAAACCCGTGGGGAGTGGGCTCCGTCCCCACACCAGTGCCTTCTGCCACCCCCTGAGCACATCTCCAGTGCCCGCGAGCAGCGAGGGATGCGATTTCAGGAGCTGAGCCCGGCCTGTCAAGGAAACATTCCTCGAAACCTTTCATCTCATTTGTTATTTTGTAAGAGCAGAATGAATCTCTGGGAGTGTGAGTCAGCCCAGCGACGCTGCGATAGGCACCAATGGGATAAATACAACCGCTTTGACAAGGGGAATTCAGCACTGTCGCTCTCAAGAGGAGATGGGAGAGAAAGAGCTGTCTCGGCGTGCGGCGTGGCCGAAAGCCAGGGTGATTTGTGGTGGGGAGAGGGGAGGCAGACGGGTGCGGATTCACATTTCAGGCGGTATGAAATCACTCTTACATTTTGATTAAATGCGGGGCTCCTCGGTAATGAAAAAGCCAAAACACAACCTGCAGACACTTGGTCACGACACAGGAGATCTGAAAGCCTCATTGAATATCTTATCTCCTCCTGCTACCACTGTTGCTGTGCAATGAAACAAGGGGGAGGACAAGCCCTCGGTGCTCCCAGCAGCACCCCAGCCCGCCTGTGGCACTGCGAGGGCAGCTCTGGGCAGTGGCAGGGAACTTGCAGGGCCCCTGGGAGTTCTCTGCAGAATATTTTATATTTATACCCCCAAATAATCCTACTTCACTGTGTAATTACCCTTCTCTAGCTGCGTTTTCCATTATCTGGTAATTAAATCAAGCAGCACAAGTGCAGAAACACCTAGTGAGCTTGACTCTGGCGTTCCATCAACACCTCAGAGCTGCCAGTCTCTGGTTTCATGCACAGCCTCAAGCACCACTCATTGGGAACAGGCAGCTCAATCTCTATTTTCAAACATCTCAGGGCAGCCAGGAGCCTCTGCCCAGGACATGGAACGAGGTAGAGGGGATGCTCATCCTAGGAACGGGGTGTCAGCTCTGCCTAGGGGTTCCCCCAACACCTCTGGTATCAGTGGGAGCATCCAAGGGCAAAGCCAAAGGGCAGGACTGGGGTCTGGCAGCAGGGTCTGGCAGCTCTGTGCGGGCTGTGTCGCAAACGGCCGGCCCGCTGGCCCGAGTTATGCTGTGTTTGCCTGGGATGTCCTCCAAACGGCGTCCAGTCAGAGGGAATTTTCAGCCTGAGTGGTGATTTGGCTTCAGCCTGGAGGTAGCAGAAGGTTTCCCGCGACGCCGGGGGACTCAAGCGGTTTGGGCAGCGATTGCGTTGCATGTCCTTCAGGATCAATGGTGTCCGCAAGGCAGTTGGAGCCAGCGGGGAGGGCAGGGAGAGGCTGGGAGAGCTGAGATCCTGGCATGGACATCCTGTGCACCACGTTCCCGGGGCAGGGATGCTGCAGGGAGCATCGCCTTGCGAGGTGCCAGCGCCATGGGAGGTGGGGTGCTTCTCCTCCACGGGAGCTATTTATCTTGGGAGAAACAGAGGAATATTTTGTATCTTTGACAAAGCAGCACTTTACGGGCGCTTGACACTTTATTAACTAATCTCTGGTACTTGAGTAATTTATTATGTTTAAGCTGGTGCCATCAAGTCTCTCAGCAGTGTCCGTGTGCGCCGGGAAATAAATTAAAGACTGTCCAGAGATACTTGGCTCATCGCTGTGATTGCTGGGCTAGTGTGATGGAGGGCTAAGGTTCTCTCCTCCTGCAAATTGGAAATTAGGAATTAATAAGATGACAGGACAGAGAGCCCCGCTAGTTGTGCCTGGTGGAGAGTTGCTGGTGGGAGCTGGTCTGTGTGGGCACCGCAGCTCCCTGGCCACCTCAGGAGAGGGCACGCTGGGTGCCCTGGCTGGGGATGCTCTGGGGCTCTATGGAACCCAGTGCCATGGCAGCATTTCCAAAAAGTCAATGGGATAGCAAGGGTAATTACAGACCTGTCAGGCTGACATCAATTCTGGACAGTGTAATAGAAGAGCTGATATGGGACCTCATTAATAAAAAATTAAAGGAGATAATATAATAAACGCCAATCAACATGGACGCTCGCAAAATAGATCTTGTCAAACGAAGTTGATATCTTTTTGATTAGATTACAAGTTTGCTTGATAAGGGTAATAATGTTACTGTTGTGCTCTTTGGCTTTGGTGCCCCAAAGATTTTGCATCGAGAAGTTAAAATTCAGCAAGGGCAGCATGGCATGTTCTAGTGGGATTAAAAATGGGCTGAATGATGGGTCTCACTCTGCAACCCAAAAAGTGTCATCTTTGCAAGTGGAGCATCTGCCAGCATCCCCCAGCTCAGGTTCAAAAGCCATGAGGGTAATGAAAGAGCAGAATCACTTTTCAGGGTCAGTGGTTGTGTCGTCCTCCTGACAGGGTGTTGTGGACTCAAGGCTCGATGTTTCCTTGCATGATCTGCTGTTCATCCTGACTTGGCCCAGAGAGTCCCAGATCCTGCTTGATACTGGTGTCACACACAGGGTCCGCAGGGTCCCTCAGCTGCCAGCACAACCACAAGCCTGCTGTGGGCACAAGCATCCTCCCTGCAGTGAAGGGTGGGTGCCCAGTGTCACCAGGGACCGCGCTCGCCATTGGTTTGGGGGTGCCTGGGCACCTCTGGGATGAGTTCACAGCTCTTCCTGACAACGGCAGCAACAGCAGCAAGATGCTGAGCTGCCCCATCTGCCGGTTTCCATGGCAATGCAAAATTGCTGGCTTTGGGGAGGAGGGAGCAGCCTTGGCGCAGGAGCCTTTCTGCTTCTGCGTGTGCTGGCGGGGGCTGGGGTTGGTTTCCTCCATGAGCCAAGGGTGACAGGAACTCATGGGCAGACTTGCAGGATAATTAAAACGTGTACCATTTAACGAATGACAACAACTGCAACTTTAATTACTCAGACTGCGCCTGGTGTTTTTTTTCCCCTTCCCAAATTGCCCAACTCAAGAATGGAAACAGAAGGATGTAGGGAAGGAGACTGAGGGCAAAACTTGATTATGTTTATTAAGCCAACACAAAAACTCAGCGCTGCAATAATAATTAAATTAATTATAAAAGCAATTTGCTTCCAGAAATGTGATTTGACAGCTTACAAGCTATTGCATGGATCCGACAGCCTCAGCTTAAACCAGGCAGGATGCAGCCCCCCACCCTGGCTCCTCCATGGCACGAGCAGCTTCTGTGGGTGTCATAGCTCAGCACACCACGTGTTGCCTGGGCTCACTGGGACTTGGTTTCTCATCATCTTGAGCTCCCAGAACAATATCCTCGCCCTGGATTTTCCACTTCTGCTCATGCATGCAAGCGGGACCCTTCCCCACTTCCCCACCTGCACTGCAGACCCCTCATCCAGGAGGAAATGAAGAGAAATGTTTGGAAGAGACAAGTGGGGACCTGCTGGGGACAGACCCCTTGAGGAATGTCCCAAGGGTCCCCACTGCCCTGCCCACTCTCCCCAGGGATCCAGCATCCTTGGGCAGGGCTCGTGCCATGGCACAGCTGGTGAAGGCAGGGACATGATGTCGGCCACTGCTTTCCCGTGGCAGCCCAGCCCTCTCCCTTCCAGCGCTGCCCGAGGTGCCCCAGATCTGCACAGAGAGGCTTCCTGCTGTGCCCAGATTAGTGTGGCGCCTGCCGAGCTCTCTCACAAGTGGGGAGCCACGAGCTGTGGGTGATGGGCTTAGTTTGGGTCTGCCAAGGTATCGACAGCACCCACACCAGCGCCTGGATGGCCAAAGGCTGGCACAACCAGTGACCCATGGTCACATTTGGCTCCAGTCTGCTGTGCTGGTTTTCAGATAGTCTTAAAATCTTTGCAGGCTGTGCCCAAAGCCTGAGCACCCCGAGTGCTGTGACTACTCCCTGGCTTCCTTGTGCTCCTACAATCAGCTGGGAGTGGGAACAAGGGACAGGGTGCTGATGAACCCGAGCAAAGCTCTCCATGCACAAACTCCCACTTCAGGCCCTTTGCTTTAGGGTGTTTGCCCAACTCATCACATAAGGCATGACATGTTTTGGGCACAGAAATGGAATTGCATCCTGCCTTTGCTATCTTTCCTATCCTATGAGCATCCACCTCACCACAACCTCCTTCAGGAACTGCAGAGAGCGATGAGGTCTCCCCTCAGCCTCCTTTTCTCCAGGCTGAACAGCCACAGGTCCCTCAGCTGATCCCAGAACCCCTAGGCTCCAGACCCTTCCCCAGCATCCCAGCAGGTGTTCCCCATCCTCACCTTTCTGCCTGGCTGCAAAACCAACCTCAACATGAAACTGTCAGCAGGATGCATTGCGAGGGCTGTTGAGGAGTGGTAGGGGAAGGGCTCTGACAACAGGAGGAGAGGTGACTTTCAGTGCTGGGAGCGAGACAGAAGTGAGGTTACTATAAAAATGTTTTGTCAAAACTTTTTTTCTCCTACAGAAAGCAAGGTTTTCAATCAAACTCTTTCTGGTTGAAAGCAATCTGCTTCCTTCAAGCAGCTTTCCTGATTTAGCAGTGTGGGCCAAAATCTTGTCACTTCTAAGGCAGCTCTTTTCTCACCTTTCAGCAGATTAGTTACTTTTCACAAAGCCATAAGCAATCCTCTGCCTGGCATCAGTCAGGTTTTGAGCCTGTGACCATCCTGAACATAACGTCCAGACAGTCTCCATCCCTGGAGAGGTTCAAAAAAACTGTGTGGCTGTGGCACCTGGGGACATGGTTTAGCAGGCATGGTGGGGTTGGGCTGATGAGCTTAGAGGGCTTTCCTAACGTTAATGATTCCATGACTCTATTCTATGGAGCTGCCTTCAGTGAAGGTTTCTCCCCTCCTGCTGCCCCCTAGCCTGGCTTCCCCTTGTGTTGGGTTGAGACAGGGGAGATGGGAGCTGAGGTCTGTGATTGGGACCTGCAGCATCGTTCCCAGGTTTCCTCTGACTGCTGTGCAGAGTGACTGGATCTGCGTTCTCGCAGCCTGCTGGGTTGTATTTTGCAATTTTGACTTCCTTAATGATGGGGGCTGCTTCTGCCATGCAAAGTAGGTCAGAACCTAAGTGAAGAGCTTTTCAAATGCCCCAGGTTGGGAAGCGGGGAAGTGCTGCGCTTTTCTCCTCTCCCGTCCCACTCCTTTCTCCAAAGGCATGCTGACATCCAACCACTTTAAACCACTGGGTTTGAGCAGCAAATTATAAGTTGAATTATAAATAATGCCCAGCTCTCCTGGGGCTCTGTCTGTTGGGCCAGACTTGGAGCCGTTCCCCCTGCCTGTCTCTGCATTCAGGCCAATGCAGTCATTATGTCTACGGGGTGCCGGGCTGCATTGATCGGCCTGAAAAATGCATGAGCGTGCTTTTGCCGAGAGCGCCGGAAGCTCAGGCTGCGAGCGTCCTGCCAGGGCCCCGAGCAAGGGCTGCTGGGCTGTGCCCTGCCTGCCTGGGTGCTGCAGCGAGGCCGGGAGAGCGATCCTGCCTGCTCCTGCCCTGCAGCAGCCACACTGTGCTCGCACGGGGTGATGCTGGGCTGCGGTTGGTTGTAGTTTCTTACTTCATCCTGAAAAATCCAGCTGTCCCATGACTCCCTGCTGCTGCCGGGGATATCCAGCCTACCTGGGTGCCAAGGAGTGTCACAGACCCTGAGCAGTGAGGCACAAGCATGCTGCACTGGGATATGATGCTGCTATGGCATTGCCATCACCATTCAGTTTATGGGCTACTGCAGGGAGAGGACCACGTGTCCCAGCAGCTGATCCCAGGATCTCCACTGCTTGACCACGGTGGTATTGAGCAGGAGGCTGTGCCCCCAGCTCTCAGACTGGCTGAGCAAGAGGGACAAGGGGACAGGGCTGCCGATGCGATGCTCTCAGTGCAAACACAAGTAGAGCTCTACCAATGGGTAAAGGTCAGGGCACGCTGCAGAGAGAAGAGTTTTTAGCAGCGTGGCTGCACCATCTCCTGTGCAGCTCTGGGGAAAGACGTGAGAGTTTTCTAGCGCTGTCTCCTAAGTTCAGGCAGAGAGGAAAGTGCTGGCTAAGCTGCTCTTCTGGCTCACCCCATGCTTCACCCATCGGGTTTCCGTGTAGGTGTAATGGATGGAGAAGAGTGGGTTTGAAGGTCTCAGGGGCAGAGAAGACAGCATGTGAGCCATCAGTCAGGTACAAAAGCAAAGTAGTAACGTTTCAGTGCAGTAATTTTTAATAATTTATGGTTTTCACTTGGTTCCCAGAGTGTTATTACCTCACTTAATATCATTTACAAATTACACATGATCCCATCAATTGTAGTAAAGTGAGGAAATGTCTGGGAGATGCTCAAAAATCAAACGGTATAGGGCAAATGAGAATTTATGAACCTGAACAGGCAGCAGCGACGGAGGGGGCAGTGATGCAGTGCCTGGGATGGTGCTCGCCCCGGTGCTGCTGGCTCAGTCCCTGCAGCCCCGCATCGCTGGGCTGGCATGAAGATGTGGTGGGTGCAGAGGGTGGGAGAAAGGAAAAGGGATGAGCTGTGGTACCCGCCTGTGCTGTGTGACCCATCAGATGAGGTTCATTTGGTTTGGGTTTCACACACAGCAGCCAAAACAGAGATGAGGAAGCAGGAGAGCAGCCATGCTCTAGGAATCCAGTGGCTCACTGGGGGGAGAACAGGGAAATGGGTCTGTGGGGCCATACAACCTTTGCTTTGCTGCAGTACCAGCTGCCCCAGGGGTGCTAAAAGCTACCTGATATTTTATTTACCCATCACCATAACAAGGCAGCCTCGCTACCATCTTATCCCCACCCTCTCTTGCTCTCTGTATATTTGGTTCAGGCTGGATTAGGCTCCTTAGCCTGAAAGCAGGGCCTCCTTTCTTCTGTCCCCTAGGTTCAGCCTAAGGAATGTGCAACAGTGGGTGGTGGCATAGCAAGGAAGACACTTTGCTGAGCAGGTCCAGACCCATGTGTTTCCTCACCTCTCTGAAGCTGCCTCCCCTCCCCGCCTCCCTCAGCCCGGGGAGGAGAAGCACAAGCGATGTGTGAGCTGTTCTCCTCCTCCCGGCAGCCTTCCCTGGGGGATGTCATCATGAAAGCTGTCAGTGTGGTGTTTTCTCAGTGATGCTGGCAAGCCCCAGCATGATTGCAGAGGGTGGCTGTGCCCTGGGAACCGGCCGGCTCCCGGCAGAGATGGCACGAGGATGGCACCATTCTCTGCACACCCACCCATCCCACGCTGTTGAGGCGATGCTGACAGCCAAGGGGTGAAAATGCAGCACCTCTCTCCCTCTGTTTGCACAGACTGCAAAAATAGGACATAGTCAGGGCAGGAGGGCTGGGGCCTCTCACAGGGGAGCTGTTGTGGTTCCCCTGGCCTCTTGCTTCAGCACTGCTGTTGGTTCCCACCAGGGCCGCGTCGCCCTGCAGAGAGCAAGAACCTGCTCGGCTGCAGAGGCTCCCTGCTCTGCCCAGGCGAGGGCTGAACCCCTCCCACCTGCCCTGCTTGGGTTTTTATTGTTTTCTCCTGTGATTCCTGCAAGAAAGGAAGGCAGGAAGCAAGCCCTGTTCCCGCTCTCCTCCTCCTCATTAGCGCTGCATCCCAGGCGAGCTCGGTAAAGTGCCGCTTGCTTTGTGTCACTGGTGGCACAGAAACCTTCGCCATGGCAACACGGCCGGTTGCGGGTGGGATGCGGCCCTCCAGGATGCTCTGCCAAGGGGGACAGGGTGCCCGGCCGGGAGCAGCGCTGGCATGGGGTGCTTCAGAGGGAGCCCTTTGGGGTCTGGAGGAAGAGAAGGGGCTGCAACTTGCTTTGGCCTAAAGAAAGGGATCAGGGCGGGCATCCAAGGTCCCGCTGTAGGAGAGGATGTGTGGGGTCTGCTGACCCAGTGGTCACATTGTCCACTGCTCCCCGCCAAACCCCAGCTGTGTTTCTGGTATAGGAAACCTGCTGGGGAAGGGGTGAAAACAATCCTCTGCGCGGCTTCCTTTGGCATTCCTTAATTATCCTTCTCAGAAGGTTCAGAGACAAGCAAGCTTCTGCAGAGAAAACAGCCCTTTGTTATCTAATAACTCACAGAGAGCGGCGATTTGCATACAGCAAAAGGAAGGGGAAAGAAAGCCTAGGAAAACGACTGTTCTGAACATCACAGAGTCATTTGATGGCCCTGGACGCTCTCCCTGCCTGGAGTTCTCCCCAGTATCTGGGATGAGTGGGACTCGCAGTTCTCTCTCCTTAAAGGCACTGCACTTGGCAGAGCCTTTCAACTAAATTGAATGGCCCTGTCCTGCAAAAATCTGCTTATGTTCTGCCTTTCACGCCAGCGCACCTGGACACGCTGGTGATTGCACTGCTGAGGAGCAAAGCCAGATGAAAAAGCTTCTGAAATGGCAGTGGCAATGGAAGTGGTCAGGGGCTGGCAACCCTCTTTGGTGGAGGTTTTCATCCCAGGCTGAAAGGGGGATCTGAACCACCAGAACTTGTTACTAAAAGAGGGATTTGGTTGGATTCACAGAGATCTAAATCTCTGCTGAGGGCTCAATGTGGTGCTGCCTCCGGTCTGTGGGGCAGGGCTTCCCAAAGCATCAAGGTTATTACCAGGCTCCATGGACAGGGACCTTCTTATCTGCAAATGGATCATTTTTAAGCAAAAAGACTATAACAGCTGCTTAAACGCCATTGATTTGTTGAAAAATGTACAGATTTGGGTCCCAATGCCGTCAAGCGCTATCACTTAGGTGTCTCAGCCCATCTGTGTAAAGTAACTATTGATTTTGGTTGATATGCATTGATTCCAAGAAAACTGCCCTGCTTTGAAAATGAACTTCCAGTAGTTTCAAGGGAAAAATGCAATGTGCGGTCTCTCTCTGGCAGGGCCCTGGTGTTTTGTTAAATGCAGCTCGTGCGGTTGAAAAACAGAAGCAAAGACAAACAAATAGCTTGGAGGGAATTAAAATGCATTGATTCTCAGGGTGGGAATAATGGCCTCTGTTAAAAGCTTTTGGAGACGTTAACATACATTGCTTTGAATAAAGATCTTCCTCCAGCCGCTCCTGCCCTGCTACCCTGGCAGTTACTGGGATAGGGAGGTGGGGAGCTCCACCTGATAGGATGGGGTGGCTTCACCATGCTCCCTGCCCCTCCTGCTTTGCTCTCAGACAGGGCATGCTCTCCACCCCTCCTCAGAACAAGAAGCTTCTTAGAAAGGGTTTTCACTGCAAACTCTTTCCAGGGTGGGCATGGGGCACTCCCCCAGGCATGGCTTTTCCAGGGGTGGCACAGCGCTGCCAGTGCCCATCCTGGTGCTGGTGCCAGGGCTGACACCAGCGCTTCCACGCCCTATGGGAGGCTGGACTGTGCTGTGTGTCCCTCACAGTCCCTCCGTCTGTCCCACCTGAGGTATCTCCTCGCTTGCAGTCATTTTAATTGGCAGGGAATGACGAGGAACCCAGCAGCAGGTCCCGGCCAGACTGACCTGGCAGAGCTTCGGCGTTTAGACCAGCAGGCAGAGAGTCCATCTGGGAAAGCAAGTCCTGGTCCCTCCAGCAAACCCTTCCTGTTAATTAAAAGTATTAATTGGCATGCAGCCTGCTTATTTAAAAAGGCAGTGGCCTCTGTGGTGCCTGGCAGTAATTAGAGCTACATGGAGATGTTCTCAAATCTGGGCACAGGCTTTGAGAGGGGCACAGAGCATCGCATTCCTGCAAGGAACTCCTGTCCCTGTCCCTGAGGAGGACAATGCTGGTGCCATGGGCCACGTGAAGAGGCAGGGACACGGATGTGAACACACAGCTGGGGCTGAATCCGGCCCTGCCATCCCCACAATCCCATCCTGGCTCCTCTCTGCACCAAACCAGAACTGGAAGCACCCAGGATGTGTGTGGGCGGTGAGCAGGACCTGATTCAAGAGGATTTGTATTGTCAGGCAACACATTTTTTTTGAAACAGATGATTTCTCATAAGCTCCCTACCTTTTGCCGTTTAATCTGCATTATAAACCGTGGGAGGGACGTGTTGGTGCTGTATTTTGCAGTAATTCCTCAGAAGCCTGGCTACTCCTCAGCCCAGGATGGGGATGGAGATGGAGGTGTTGCACTGGCCCCGGCAGCCATGCCCCGCCCCAGGCACTGGGATGGCTCTGGCTGCCACAGCCCAAAGTTTTCCCTGCGCTCTGTCCTAACTTCGTTAAAGTCTTTGCAGTCAATTTCCGAACATAGTCTGGGAGCTACATGAAAATTAGATCTAATAATGAATGATTACAACTTTCAAGTTAAGTCTAGTTGGTTGACTAATCAATTTGGTTAAGTGAAAATCCATAGCAAATGAGTCAGCCGCAGTACAACATTTCTCCATCCAATTTAAATTAAAATCACCAGCCATAATAATTCCACAATTACTCTGTGAGGATGCACCAGGGACTTGCCCCTTGCGAAGGAGAATGTCAAGGACTGCATGAGAGGCCCCTGGAGCAGGAGGGAGCAAGGAGCAGCCTCCGGCGTGGCCAGCCTGGCTGTCTGGGCAGCAGGAGCCTGGTGGGATGCTCAAGTAGGGAGGTGGTGATGGGTTCCCAGGGCATCTGGGCTCTTTTTGGAGCCAAAGGCCTCCAATGAGCAGCATGGATTGTGCACCATGGTGCATCGCTTACCACGGCTCCAGCCATCCCAGGCAGCCTGGACCCTGCCCACAGCCCCGCAGGGTGAACCCAGCCCGGTGTTTACAAAGGGATTGGAGAGCAGAGTCTGGTCTTGTAGATCAATTTGTAATTTTTCTCTTTTTGCTGTGGCAGGAATGTGAGGGATGTGAGCTTTAAATCCCCGGGAAAGTCGCCTCTGCAGCACTCTTTAGCGGTGTGAATTATTTATGTGTGTACGGTTGTGCTACGCAATGAACCATACCAAAATTAATTAAATAAAGTCACTGCAGGCTGTGCAGGGTTGATTTGGGCTCAGGGTCTCCTCGGGATGGGTCTAATCCCACGTGCAGGAGAGTGGGCAGAGAAGTGGGGGGCACTGGCAGTTCCTTTGCTTGTGTTTGACTCTGACTTCAACTTCCTCCGCTGTACACTGGGGATAATTAATGATCCATCCATGCAGCAAGTAGGGGGCAAGAGAGCTCCAGGGGATGAATAATTTAACATCTTTGCAGAACTTTGTACCTGTGCAGAACAGCCCTACACATGTTTCCTCACGAGATGCTGCAACTCCGCACGCCTTTGGTGGGGTCTGTAGGTGCTACCGGCTCAGGCAGGGGCGGCTTTTGAGGGGTTTATGTGCTCAGCTGAGTATCAGCTGGGCTCTGGGGACCATGGTTTTGCCAGAGATGCTGGCAGCACGCACACTCCACCAGCCCTGGGTGGGATTTCTGCCTGAGTGGCCGAGCTGTTGTTCTCATCTCCCCTTGCTATAATCCCTCTCAGTTGCTGCCCCGCTCGCCTGAAGCAAATCTCATGCCAAATTGCCTGGCTGGGGTGAGGACGGGGACAGCACCGCTGGGGATGCTCGTGGAGGCACGGTCACCTCGCTTCCCCAGGGACTCGGGCCAAACTTTGTAAGGGCTGTCCTGATGAATAATAGAGCAGCTTCATCTCCTGGCAGCTATGAAAGAGCTCCTGCCTGATGAGGGAGAAGCCTTTGGATGCGTTGTGATATAAAAGGGTCAAGGCGCTGGCGAGTGAAAGCCAAGAGACATTTATTTCATGTCACAAATGCAAAGGTCCCTGTGCAGGAGCTGGCTGAAGAGCAGCAATTGCTCACAAGTTTTGGAGCCTGTGTCTCTTTGATTCACCTTTCCCAGGCTGGGGAACTCAGAGTTTTGTGCCGGGGCTCCATGAGAAATGCTCGCTGCCCATTGCCAGAGGAATTGTAGCATTTCCCCCTGGGAAGCCAATGGGAGAAGAGACGATCAGATGTGACTCATGTAACAGATGGATTTCTGGATTATTTGGAGCCTCTTGTATTAATTTTGCAAATGCTGTATGTCTACAGGCTCTTAATAGTTGCATTCCCAGCTAAAAGGATAAAGAATATGTCCTGTAGGGACTGAAGGCTTTGGGGAATAATTTATGCAAATCCTCCAGTCTGAAAGCAGGTGGTGATGAGTTTTCTGCAGTTTCCTTGGCAGGATGGAGCAGACCTGCTTGGCGTGGTCCAAAAGGACTAACCCATGCAACCAGCTTGGCCCTGGCTGGATGCTCCAAGGACTCGGGAAATACTGGAGCCCATATGGATAATGAACAATGTGTTTCATGAGAGCTGCCTGCTCCTCGTCCATCCTTGTCACCAAGACAGTTGGAGCCAGGACACCACTGTGCCCTGCAGCCCCCGGCTGCCTTGGTTGGGATGAGGAATGCTCGTTCAGACAACATCCCCATAGAGGGACTTGAAGGATGGAGAGCCCGTGGGCATGCATGTCGCTGCTCCAGATGAGCATCCCGCCCACTCTGTGGTTCAAGATGTCTTTTGAATGTTAAGGCTCTGTTTTTATTACCACTTTAGCTCTAACTAAGAGGGAGAGCTCAGTCAGAGTCGCAGCCCAGTTGGAGAGCAGGAGCTGAGGTGTTGAAAGATGCATTATGAATGCAAGGTGTGGGGAAGAGAAATTATTAAACTCACAGATAGCAACAGAGCTTCCTTTGTGAGCGGTGGAGATGGGAAATTATGCTGAAGCAATGCATTGCAAATCACCCACTGAAAGGCAGAGAAGGCCCTTTTATCCTCCGGGCCCTGAAGTTTTTCCGGTATCTTTGTATGCAGAGGCATTCCTTCAGGGGAGAAAGAGAAGCCAGCAATTTTGTGCCTGATTGGCAGGCTGTCCAGTGCCAATAAAGATATTTGTTTTTTCAGAGGAGTGCTCACAGGCTGAAATCTCGCTCTTGCATTTTCCATTACAGAGGAAAATGAAACTTGGAAGGCGTTCTCCATTAGCGCTGCTTAGCCTCGCGTAATAGCGGCGCTCCACGACGGGGAAGGAGGGAGGCGCCGCTCCAGCCACGGCGCCCGAGCAGACGCGCTGCGTGGTGTGGGTTCAAAAGCACCAAGGCTCTGGGGTGCCGTGGAGACTTCTCTGTCAGCTTTAGAGTTTGTTTGTGTTCCTGATGCTGGGGTGGCTTTGGTGACGGGCTCAGCCAGCACTGAGGGTTTGTGGTAGAGTCAAGGCCAGGGTGCTCTGCAGTGCCTGGGCAGGCAATGGCACTGGAGGCTGAAGCCAAGCATTGCAGGGAGCATTTCTGATTGCCCAGGTGTAGTGAGGTGGATGGAGGTTGGCTGCATGGAAAACTCAGTGACACAGCTGGGATGGTCCCACTGCTTCCCAGTACCGCATCCCAGCACGTCCTGGGGAGACGGCTGGGGTGAATGGCTTGAGGCACCAACAGGGCAGAGGGTGTCTGTGGCACTTAGAGACACAGTTTAGTGATGGAGTTGGCAGTGATGGGTTTACAGTTGGACACAGTCGTCTTAAAGGTCTTTTCCAACCTAAATGATTCTACGATTCTCTCCTTCTCTAGGGCTTTGCCAGTGAGACTGGGCTCTCAGGAGCTTCCAGGCGACCGAGAGGTGAGGATGCACATCCTTATGCTGGGGTTGGCTCCACACAGGGAATATTTGGTGCCACCCAGGGGTTCCTCAGCCCCCAGTCCCCTCTGCAGGCACCATGCAGGGTTTGGGCAGGGGCTGCCAGCCCCTGGCTGCCCCACACCCCTCTGCCAGGCTCCGCGCCGCCAATCCAAGGCAGAGAGGAGGAACATCTGTTAACACAAATGCCTTTCTAATTTCTTCTTAACTCTCGCTCGGCATCTGCGTTGAACAAGCCCCCGCTCGGCTTGTACAATGTTTAATTCTGGAACAGATTCAAAAGGCGCTTCGGAGCCGGGAGCAGGAGGGAAGAGCCTCTAAATCTTTAATAAGGCACGGAGTCAGAACTTCTGCCGGGCTCCATCCTCATCACATGGAGGAGAACAACCAGAGACAGGATTCCTTAATAACAAACACCTTTGCAGCACTCATTAAATCACTGCATTTCTGAAGCACAGCAGGATACTTGTGTGAATAAATAGTGCAATCTCCCAGGCTGAAGTATTTTCACATCTGAGTTATTTCTCCCGCATATCATCAGCTCCTTCTTCGGGTTTTTTTGCTCCCTCATCTCCACCACGAATGATTTTCGCTGATGAGCACAATTAACAAATGAGAGGCAAAGTCGAAAAACCACATCTCCCCCCCATCCTTCCTTTAATGTTTTACAGTTTAACAAATCACTGAGGAAAATGGAGTGAGGAGAGGTTTCTGGCGATGATCTCAAGGCACAGCTTTTCTCTTTCTTGCTGCTCGTCTTTGTAGATGACAAAATGCCAACTGAAAAAAAAAGAGAGAAAAGAAGGTGGCAAAAAAAAAGAGAAAGGTGGAAAGACAAACCCTCTTCAGCGTGTTTATGTGTCCAGCGTGTTTGCTTCATTCTGCTTGTACCTCATAAGCCATGCCACTGAGATGCTCTAAAGGGAGACATGAAACAGAACAGACTGTAGAGAAAGATGGAGCATGAGGCTCCCTTTCTCAGCCCCCAGCTCTGCCAGGGTCTCAAGGAGGGGGTGAACACACCAGCCCTCAGGTGTCTGTCCTGGGTGCCAATGCCCAGCTCAGCCCCCTGGCTCAGCGCTGACACTGGGGGCCAGTGAGAGCTTGCTTGTGGCAGGGGTAAATGGGGCTGCAAGAAAAGAAGGGCTATGAGCCCAGTTTGATAGCACAACTGAATTACTTTTATGAGTGATGTGGCCTAGTGCACATCAGAAAGTGGTTTCAGAGTGACTTCTAGAAACAGATGAGTTTTGCTGCTCTGGTGGCGCAGCGTTAACTTTGGGGTGCGAGCCAGGCCCCCTGTGTGCTGAGGTGGGACAGAGATGGCAGAGGACTGGGCTGCCACGGGGTATCAGGGCGTCCCCAGATGCTGTACCAGAGCCACTGCATCCCAACCACCGTCACTTCTGCAGAGCTTTGCCAGCATCTGCACAGGGCCCGCGCTGCCGGCTGGCGCTCCCTGCTCCATTCCCCTCCGTGCCACTTTTCGGATGAAGCAGCTTCCAGCACAGTCTAATTACAAGGTAAATAAACAAGCCCTCCCTTACAGTTAATTTGTTAGGTAGCTTTATTACCAACAAGAGAGAGATGACACAGAAGGATATTACATACGGTGTTGCTGCTAATTATTTTTATTACTTCATGCGAGTTTATTCTGGTAGCAGGGCAAGTTTTGAGTTGCCGCTTCGCCTTTTGGTGTAATTAATGTTCCCCACGTGCCACGGGTGGCTGAGCAGAGATGTGCTGGGCTTGGGTGTTTTGGTCCATGCTGGGCTGGTGCCAGGAAAAGGCTCTCCGTGGTCTGACCCAGCCAGTCTGGTGCTGGCACCTCGCTGCCCAGCCTCCAGGTGCAACTACAGCGATGGGATGACCAAAAGGCTCGTCCCTTGAAGATGCCATTGCCTCCAGGCTTGTTTCCTTCCCACCCAGTTGGCCAAACTCTCTATTCACAAAGCAAACCATTTGTAGCCGCGCAGAAGCCCTTGTTACTCCAAAGAAAATGAAGGTATATCAGCATCTTCATGAAAGATGAATTCCCATAGTCTTCTCTAGTGAATTTAGCTTCTGTAAATCTCTCTGTTTGCATGTGCTAATTGGTCTTAGTATTAATTAATCTGATTTCATCGTATTCTCTCTAATTTGTCAAGATATCATTTCTTTATTGGGCAAAGAAAGGCTTTAGAGGATTGGCACAATTGGAATAATTCCCCCCACTCCCCTTCTTTAAAGTTACCGAGAGAAGTTGTTATCAATTAACCTTATTTGCATATGCATTAGGGTAATCGCTTTAGTTTAGCCAAATTTGTGAAAATTTACATAGCAAATTGACCTTCCCCATTTTCACTTAAAGATATAAAGCGCGAGAGAGACTTGCGCTGGCATTGATAATGAAACGGAGTTTATTTTGCATGGTTCTCTTACTAAAAGAGGTCTAATTAGACCAAGTAATTTTTTATTTTATCTGTAATTGCAAAACAAATAAGCTCATTGGCGGGTTCTTCCCTTCGTCAGTGCTGGTGCCGCGTGGATGGGGAGTGTTAATAGGAAAGTTGTCTTCTCCTTATTGAGCCACGTTTGACGTCTGTGTGTCCTTCGCTCCGAGGCGCTTTGGTTCCTGCCAGGTATCTTGTGCTCGAGCTGCTGAGCCTCCCTGGGTCACCCAGGGATATGCAGGTCTGGTATCCATCTGTGGAATGGGAAAAGGGGAAAGGAGGAGGAGGAGGAGGCAATGCCATGAGTGGGAAGGGAGGGCTGCAGGCAGTGACCTCCGAAACCTCCTGCTCTGTGGCAGCGAGGCTGAACCCTGCACCCATCAGCAGGTGCTGAGGTCCTCTCAGCCGCAAGGGCTGCTCTGCCAACCTGCTCCCTTGGAGGTGAATCCTCACTAGATGTGGGATTGGGCAAGGCACCAGTGAGTTTGCAGGAGATCTGGGAGCTCCAGGGTGGCTCTCGGATGCCCATTGGTACCTGCAGCATTCCCTGGATCAGGCAGGGACAGGCAGTGCCTGCTGCCCCCAGGCAAGCACATCGCATTTTCACACTCCCTTTGCCACGTGGGCTGGCTGGCACGAGGTGCAAGGCAGCAGAAAATCAGCCTCTCACACTGCTAATCAAGCCAGCCTCCTTCCCCCGCCACCACCACCATACTTTTTGGCCTTGAGTGTTTTGAACGTCAGCCTTCATGGTCTGATGGAGGATTTTACACTAATGCAAGGCATTACCTAGTTAATTTGGCCAGAATAGAGTGTAATTTTGCACGGTCAAAGTCATTGCTACTTGAGCTAAAAGTTCCATTACGGTGCACTGCCCACCTAGCGATTTCAGAGCACGGAGAGATAAGTAGCATTTTATTAATGGGTGTCCTCGGGAGCTTATTGAAAGGATGGCTCCTCGTCTGCATTGGAGATGAGTGTGGGAGAGGAGCCGAGGCAGCCGGGGTGCTGGTAGGTGCGTGTCCGACATCCCGGGGCAGGGGGCTGCCCACGATATGCTCACGCCTCTTCTGCCTGAGGACTCCTCTGTCCCCAGGGCTCCGATCGGCAGCAGCGTTGAGTGAGGATGTTGTTTTGCCAAGAGCTGAATAAACACAGGACCAAAAAGTTGGCTCCTCTAACCGTAAATAATAAGTGATCCTCTTTGATTGCTGGTGCTGGCTGGGCCTCCCCAGCCTCTTGCAGAGCCAGGACTTGGAAGGGACTGTGCTGTGCAGGACGCCCTCTTCCATGGGGTCTGAGCAGGAGCAGATGCTTGTCCCACTAAGCTGGTGAGAGAAATCCCTTTAATGTGCCATTTGTTTGGTTTTGCCATTTTTCTGTGTATTCCCTCCTGCCATCCTGTGCAAAACAAGGTGCACAACAAAGCCAGCCAGCATTGCACAAACCGTCCCAATTCCCGGCTTCTAAGTGGAGACAGCTGGGACCAAAATGCCTTGTGTCTGGGCTACAAAGCCCAGCTCATCTCCCTGCCCGCTGCCCCAGAGTGGGTCTGTCCCCGTTGCACGCCTGCGCTGCCAGAGCGGGGACAGGGGATAACGCTTTGGAGCCACTACAAACGCCTCGGAAAGGGCTCGGCCGCGGTAGCGAGCAGCTGGTGCAGCTGATCCATTTTCCAAGCGCATTTGCAGGATCCATAATTAAGAGTTCTGTCTAGGGGGGGACGTAAAGCAAGCCATTAGGCTTGTTTATAGCATTCTGGCTAGTGTAACACCACTCAGGACCTCGTTTTCCGGCAAGAGGCATTAAGATGATCCTTAGGAAACCTCCCTGGGCTTTCCCCATGATGCCTGCATGGCATTAATTTGGTGTAAATATTTGCAATTCCATTTGCCATATAATTAACCACAGCGAAGGGATCCTGCAGATTTTTGGGGGCTTGTTAGGTCGATCCCAATGATGATCCCTTTGAGCTTCCTCTGATTTCCAGCCTCTCTCCCTGCTCCGCTCAAACGAAGCGGAGCCAGGGCGTGCGTGTTCAGCCCTGCAGAGCCCAGCAGCGCTTTGCCGGCTTACGCTGCCATAAAATCTGCCATAACCCTGCCCGATGCTGTAATGGGAGCAGCAGGATTTGAGGCATGAAGCCAAGAGCTGCTGGTGCATGTTCAAAATGGTCCATCAGGCTGAATGAGAGAGGATGCTCACGGGCACCCGGCTCTGAGCAGCCTATCCCTCCCAAGCTTTGCAGATGGCTTTTAGATGGCAAGACTGGCACGGTGAGCTGCCTTCCCCTGCCTCATGTCCCAAGGACTGGCCGGCAACACAACTCCTGCAAGGCCAAACATCCATCTTGCTGGGGTGTGCAGGGAGACATCAGACACCTCTGCTGTTCCCTGGTGTCCCCAGCACTGGGGCTGAGTCAGCAGAGCCAGAAGCACCCGGCAGCCAAGCCCTCGCAGGAGCGCAGTCATCAAAATATTAGCAAAAACACAAAGCGGGGTGGGAGAGGATGAGTCATTTACTGCAGCCCCAGGCAGCCGCCTTGTCATCGGCGCTGGCTGCGACGAGCGTGCTGACAAGTTGCATGCGTTGTACATGCCCGTTAACTCGCTTGCTTAATAAAAAATGCATAGTTACCGCAGCGCCCGAGCACGCCGCTGCGTGTGGCTCCTCTCTCAGCAAACCCGTTCTCCCAAAGCCAACAAAGAAATACCGACCAGGGCTGAAATCAGCCCAGCATCCAAACCTGCATCCAAAGCAGTGCTTTTGGTTAAGCCAAGGGATGCTCTGGGGGTGCTGGGGGTTGCAGGGCACTGAAGGATGAGCAAGCACACGAGGAAACACCTGTTTCTGCTTTAAAAAAAAAGTCTAGGCAGTCTCTAAGTTGTCTTTAAGGCACATCTGGCACTAAAAGAAGCCCATTCGACACCTCCAAATGAGGTCTGCCAGCCCCCTCCCTGCGGGGTCGCACCTCGCCTGGGCCATGGCCAAGGCAGGCAGAGGGAATTGATTCAGGGGGTGGAAAATCATCAGTATCCGAAGTCACATGTGGAGGTGATGGAGAGTTGATGGAGAAGCACGTTAAGGGCTGTGTCCTGCGGCTAGTGCTGGCTGGGGGCTGGCAGGGTGCTCAGCCCCTCTTGCAGCAGGATCAGGTGTTCACAGCCTGCCCCAAGCGCCTATGGACTTGCCTAATTACAGTGTGAAGGAAGTGAGGTGGGCTCCTGGCTGTCTAACTGTCAAGGAGGATGAGTTTACCATGAGTCAGAGGCAGAGACATGGAAAGGATGCAGGAGAAAGGGAATAGTCTGTGCTGGGCTTGATCAGAGGGACCAGGTGCTTTACATTTTTTCCAACAGAACTCTTTCCCGCGGGTGCCCGAGGCTAAGCCCGGCCTGGCTGTGAGGAGGATGCTCATCAGGCTGCCGTGCCTCCCAGGCACTGTCTCTCACATCACTGGGCACTGGCACTGCCGTGCCCTGTGCCTTTTCCTCCCTGGCATCTCACTGAAAGGCAAGTCCTTGCTTTACTGCCTTCCTGGGTCAGGTGAGGGGCAAAATGTGTTCATCACCAGCCGTGCCTTGCAAGCTGTTTGTATCATCATGGTTATTATTATTAATAATAATTACAATATAATTATTTTCAGCAGCAGCACAAATGCTTCACCTATGCTAAGGATGGATTTCTTTTCTTCTGGAGGGATCCTGGAATCCTCCCCCTACCTGTGTAGTGCTTCTTCTGCCTGGTTAAAGATCATTAGAGCCTTTGTTAGCAGAGCTGACTGACAAGGGGAGTAGATTAATATTAGAACACCCTGTCAAAAGTAGTGAAAAGGCTGGATTGATTTTATAGGAAGTTTAGTCAGAGTTGTGTGTAAAGCCCTTGGGGGTTACACTGCAGTGAATCAATCTCCTATATTAGCAAGTCCCTCTGGGAACAGTCAGCTTCACTGTTTATTACAGCCAAGGCTGCATATAATAGATACGGCATTCGCTTTTTCCCTCTCTCCTCTCTCGTAATTCGCTACTTGAAATTGCAGCCGCAGATGAGCTCCCGAGACAAGTGGAGATGCTGGGGATGTCTGGGACCCAGAGTCCTCAGTCCCCGGGCTCTGCTTCCTTCAAGATGCAGTTTCTGGAGGTCAGGTTGCCGTGCCGCCCTCTTCTCCGTGTGAAAATCCACCCAGGGGAGCCGGTTACCTTTTATTTGGGGACAGGCGAATGTCTTTTTTGCCGTGGCAACTTTCATCCTGGTACCCAGGTAACAAAACGAAATCACACAGGATGATATCACAGGAAGCTTTTGCAAACGTTAATTAACGGACTCCCACAACGCTCACATTAAGAGAGGTTTTGGCAGCCCTGAAATAGAGAAAAAAGGCCACGTGCAGAAGCGATGCAAGCAAGATAGCCGGGCGGTCTGTTAGGCCTAATTGCTTGCAATTACTGCTGCGTGTTAATCAGCAGAAAGGGAACAAAGATGTTGCAGGTTGCACGCCAAGGAGCTGTAAATCAGGGCAGGGGCTGAGAGCCCTTCCCTAGCAGCTTCCCCTTGCTGTGCCGACCCCGAGCACAGAGACAAACCTGCTTCAGGGATGGGTTGGAGCCTCTGCATCCCAGCAGCTCCTGTTTCCCTGCATCCCACTCCCTTCCTGCACTCCAGGCACGTGCAGAGCTGCCAGGGCGAGGGCAGGCTCTGCGAGCCCATGTTCGGATGGGAGTGTAAATATTGCAGTGGGATATGCGCTGGCCATTGTGAGTTAAGCCAGCACGAGCTGACTCCAGCCTTGCTCTGCTCTGGAGCTGTACTGCATTTAGCTGAAAGAGGCTAAAGGTGATGGTGCTGCATAAAGAGATGGTGACATGAAAGCTCCTTTGTTCCTGACTCGAGCTGACTGGTTCAGGCTGCGCGTACAAAGGAGTTGTCTTTGCTGACTGCCAATGCCATGAGCTTCCCTCGCGATGCGTGGCTCCGCGTCGTGGGTTATCACCAGGGATAAGGCTCTGCCCCCAAGATGTGGCATGGGGACATGGGGGTACAAAGGCCATGGCTCCTCCAGGCCCTGGAAAGTATTGCCAGTGCCTGGGGTGTGTGAGAGCATCCCTTCAATCATCCCACCACAGCATCCCTCCTGCCCTGGGCAGCAGCTCCCAGAGTCGGGGTGAGGGAAGAGGGGAATGACAGCCAGCTGTGCTCTCTTCCCAAGGTCCCTGTTTTCCCAGGCACAGTGCTTTCAAACAGGCACCTCTCTCTGGGTGCCCGGGGGTTGCTGAGCCCCTGTCCCCCCAGGCTCAAGGCTGGGTGTCCTCTCTTGCCTCCTCACCCCCGCTGCGCTTCCCACCCTGGCCGTGGCTCCAGGGAAGGGAACTGGCCAGCTGGGGAAGTTCTTGCTGCAGATGAAAGGCTGTATATGTATATGTATATATTCTGATATTGAACATCTTTGTTAGCAGACATCAATATTGTCTCAGCACAGCCGCTGCCTTCTGGCTGTTTGTTTTCTCCCTGGCTTTGCTGGGTTCTCCTCTCCCCCGCCGCACCAGGGCCTGCTGGAAGCACCAAGAGCTGGACTCTCCCTGCTGTTGCCCCTCCTGGCCCTGCTGAAAGTGCCAACGTTGCACAAACAGGAGGCCCCTCCCAGAGGAGGAAATAAGTGCACTAATTAATTTTACAGTTAAATGTCTTTTTGAAGACCTGCTTCTATGCCGGGCAGCTCTGAGCAGTTGGTACCCAACCCTTGCTCTGCTGCTCCCTGAGGGAGGTTTTCCTCCCCATGCTGGTGCAGAAGGACCCTCTGCTCTCTTGGAAGGCTCCTGGGAAGCATCCCAGTGGAGACACAGCCTGAGGTGTGCACCCTCCATCTAAAAATAAGCCCGTAGTTCCCTGTCAGCACGTGCTCTTTGTACACAGCCTTTCTGTGTGGTGCTTAATAAGCCGGATAATTTTTGTTCTTCCTCTTCCACTGCCACTTCCCTTGTTATCTGCACAACAGAAATTCCTTCCTGCACCCCCCATCCTCTCCTTTCACTAATGCTCTTCACTTTCAAATGCTAATAATCCATGGCACTAAAAGGCTTAGAAGTGGTTCTAGATTGTTTGATCTTTGCCCTGTGATCTACTTTCATCTTTCAGCTTTCAAATGTTACTTCAGATTTACTTTAACCTGTTAACAGGCTCAGTATTTGCAGGAGTGTTTTGCACCAAATCCACCCCAAATGTAATGAAGCCAGGGATAGTTAAACTCCTGGACATTAGCTTTTCGGAGTGGTTAGTCATCCGCTGAGGCAAATACAGCAGGGATTTTATCCCTCCTTGTGTGTCAATGTATCCAAGAGGTGCTGCCTGTCCACCCCGACGGTGGGGACATGGTCTTGCCTGCTGGAGGGGAAGATGCTGGGGAACAGGGGTGGCACGGATGCATCCCAGGCTTCTCCTGGGGGATGCAGCAGATGGGGAGCAGTGCTCCTCCTTCTGCTTTTGTAATTACTCCTCTGGGGAAGAAGGGCTTTGAAACCATTGCTTTGTTCCGAACTCCTCCGGACTGCCTCATCCTTGTTGGAGCAGCAGTAGAGACATCAGAGTCTTCCCGAAGCTGTTATAACTTCATCTGGCCATGGCCAGCCTGCGCCTCCACCCTCAACAAGAGAGGCAGCCAGAGCACAGGGCAATTTTCAGACATTAGAGAATGCAATAAATCAGAAAGCAGAAGTTATCAAGTGCTCTGCTAATGGACATTTTCCTCCAGAGCATTCCCTCGCGGGCTCCCCGGGGGCACGGAGGCTGCTTGCACAGGGGGAAGCCAAAGGGAGCCTTGCCAAGCCATGATCTCCACTGGAAAATGTGCTGAGGAAGGAGGATACAAGGTGAGAGGGAGGCACTGTCCCTGGACAATCTCTCTGCCTTGCCTCTGTTGCAGGAGCCCAAACCGCAGCACTTCTTGAGGAGCAGCAAACTGTTTAATATTTAAACCCAAGCAGCTTGGGCAAAGCTGCTTTTTTTTATTTATTCTTTTAATTAAATGCCAATTAGAAAGGAAGAGAGAGGAAAAAAAAAGGCATTAAACACTTAAATACACACTACACCCAGGTTGCTCGAAGTTGCTACGAGCTAATTAGCTATTTAAGTGATCATTTGAAATTCCATATCAAACAATTTATAATCTGTCCTAAACCCCACAGCCAGCAAGTAGAAGCCCTCAGCCTTCCTGGCAATGAGCAGGCAGCACCCACAGGCCACCTCTGTGCCCAGGCACCCAGAGTGGAGCTTCAGCTGAAGGCATCTCTGCCACCTTTCCTGCCAACCAGTGCCCCCCATACCCAGTGATGGGGCAGCTTAGGCGCTGGCTGCGAGGTTACAGACCAGGACTTAAGCACCCAGGGCTGATTCAGGGAGTCTCTGTCACCCCACAGGAGAGCAGCACCTAAAGAACAATAAGTTCATTAGTGATTCAGCCCCCACCCTCATTAATTCCAGCAGCACCTGCACTGCCTGAACATCCGACAGCCTCTTTCACTCCCTTCCGCAATATTTATTAATTATCGATGCTGGCTCCCGCGTGGCGAGCAGAGAAGCTCTCATTGGTGTCTGGAAGGGATGGATGTGCTGCTGACCAGTGTCATAGACAGCTTTTCTTCCTTTCCCTCCCTTGTCTTCATTAGCACAATGAGGCTCTCTGCACGAGAGCAAGGAGACGCAGGCCAGCCGGTGCGTGCACACGCAGCAGCACGTGGGGCTGAGATGCGGGCAGGGCCAGGCAGGATTCCACACCAGCCCCTTCACTTGCAGGTCCCTCTCTCAAGCTGCATCTCTGGGAATCGGATGGTTTGTGCCAATCTCAGCTCCCTTGGGAGCCCAAACAGCCACACCTGCTCGTAAGCCGCGGTCCTTAAGGACCAAACCACCAGTGAGCCCAAATATATCCATTTACAGATGATGCCTGGTGGTTTTTCAAGTTTGTCAGGACATGATTGGCTTTCTGGGCTGCAAATGCACATTCTTGGCTCATGTGGAGCTTCTCATCCACCCCCAAGTCCATTCTCTGCCCAGCCTGGATTTGTGCTTGGGATTGCCTGACCCCAGTGCAGGACCTTGCGTATTGAGGTGTGAGACGGAGGCAGGAAGGCACGCCCAGGTTCCAAGCAGCAGCTGCTGCTCCTGCCCTCAGCAGGGCATCTCCACCACCTTGGCTCTTTCAGTCACGTCCTGTGCTTTGCTCTCTGGCTGTTTTCTGTTTAATCCATCACAATGCCCTAGAGAAGATGAAGAAACACAGCTTGTGAGGCCCGAGCATCTCATTCAAATGATTTTCTTCCCTTTGGTGGGGACTCTTTTAAGTGGCCCTTTCCTTGCTGGGGCTCCAATCCAGTAATTTCATCAGCAATTTGTATCTCGTTTGCAATGCCTTTGTCTGGAGCCAGGGGGAAAAAAAAGATTAACTTTTCCTCCCTGAAACAGGGCTGCTGGAAGCGAGGGAACAGAGAAGGCAAATAAGCAGAGCAGAGTGAAGCTTTCTGTGCAGAGCTGGCTTAGTAGCACAGGTTACAACCACGGGTGATGATCAGCAGCTCCAGCCTCCAGTCTAGGCTGGGAGCAATCCTGTTAAACCACAGAGGCGGTTTAGCCACAACTCCCCTTTTCAGGAATGATTGAGCTGGAATCCCTGGGCCTGGCAGCCCCCTGGGGGGGACCAGGAATGACCTTGTTGAAGGCCAGGAGGAGTGCTGGGAGTGCTGAGCGGTGCTGAGAGATGCACCTGGGCTCTTCCCCTGCAGCAGCTGCCCCTCACACCTCTGTGATGGGGATCACTGAGGAGCAAATCCAGTGGGATGAAAGCAGGAGGGGAAACAGAGCATGGTAAGGAATGACACCAGCAACCAAAACATAGGAGAGAAGTGTGCCTTGGGGTGAGCTCAAGGAAAGGTCAAGTGCTTTATTTATTCTCTGACATAACCTATTAGGTGCTGTTCTTCAAAGGTGCTGGTGCCAAGTACAAACACAGCCAGAGCTGTAACACGAACAGGGCCGAGGGAGCAAGAGGGCAGTGGGCAGAGCAGCACGGATGCTCAGAGAGCCTTCCTTTGGATCCCTCCTTCGGATGCAGCTTCTTCAGCACTTGATCTGGCAGGGAAGGCGACAGATGCTGGTGAAGTTTCTGGCCATTAGCTGTTAATAAGAAACTAATTAGCTAATTAGCTAGCATTTGATCCTTTGGACTGGATTGTGTGGGTGTCTGCAGATCCGGGCTGATTTCCACCTGCCTGGGTCTGGCTGAGGGCAGCGCTGTGACCTCCACTGCTTTTGCTCCATCCCGCGGGCAAACCCTTGGTGCTCGTGTGCAGACACTGCACATCAGTCCAGGCAGATGCTGTTTGACCAGAAATATCTCACTGTCATCTCCTTGGACTTGTTTTCTCCTTCCCATGAACTGGTGGCTGAGGGTCTGCGAGCCCCCTGCCTGTCCAGGGGTGCTGGAAATCCTGGCTTTGTTCTTTCCAGGAAGGCAAGGAGCCTCTTTAGGCTTTGCAAACACTCGCTGCCATTTCATGAGGGTTCAAATTCCAAGTCTCCTGATACCACATGAAGGGTAGAATATTCCCAGGCAAGGCAGACATCCCACAGGCTGCCTCAGGCTACGTTTGAGCTCATTGGCCCTTTTTCTGCAGAAGCAAGGCAAACATTTGTTTTCTGCTGAAAAAAACCTGCTGGAGGCTCCTTGTGGTTGCTCCCTGTGCCACATGGGGCCAGGAGCCAGTGAAGGGGCTTCCCAACACCAGCTGCTGCCCAGCTCCTGGAGAATCTGGCAGCTGCTGGGACGTGGGGCAGCTGCGCCCCGGATGGCTCCGGGTGTTCGGGATCCATGGCTGAGCCTTAGAAATGCAGCCAAAGTTTTCCGGTTTATCCAAAGTGATCCTCTTGCTCCCTGCGAGGTTTGTCCTTCACTAGGAATTAGAGACAAGTTTCCAGTGCTTTCCTCCGCCATCTGCCCTGGCTTTAGTTGAAATGCAACATTTTACTCCAGCAATCAGTAGGTAATCTTGTCAGCATTACTTAGAGAAGCCGGCTCTGTCCTGCCCATCTGATGCTCGGTGCAGCAGAGGGAAAATCACGGCTCCCTCTTGAAAGGAGGGGAGAAATTAAGGTTGACTTTGGCACAGGAAAACAAGCAATCCAGAGATGACAATGTGCCACAGGAGCTTAAAATAAGCATCAACTAATTCAAACAAAAACAAATCTGCATTGAAAACAGACTCTTCCCCAGACCACATCCCCACTTTAAAGTGCCTTTGAATTCTCCCCGGTGCATTTAGAACATGCTCTCCCTTCACAGCCTCTCACTCCCTTTGTTTTGCTGTTTGGTAGCAGGCAAATGAGGGCTGAAGTTTGAAGTGATGTTTTCTTATTAGCAAGCATGCAAATACTAATAAATAGCTCTGCAGGCTGCCCCAGCTCCCGGCGCTTTGTGCTCTTCCCCAGCATCCCTCCTGCAGGAGAGCTGGGGAGGCGTAGATGGGCAGAAATCTCACCTGGAGCCCTGTGTCCAGTTCTGGAGTCTTCAGCACAAGAAGGATTGGAGCTGTTGGAGTGAGTCCAGAGGAGGTCACAGAGATGATCCGAGGGCTGGAGCACCTCCTGTACAAGGCTGAGAGTGTTGGGGTTGCTCATCCTGGAGAAGAGAAGGCTCCAGGGAGACTTTAGAGCAGCCTCCCAGTACTGAAAGGGGCTACAGGTTGATCAGGGAGTTTAGGGATAGGATGAGGGGAATGGTTTTCAGCTGAATAGGGGGAGATTGAGATGAGGTCTTGGGGAGAAATATTTCCCTGTGAGGGTGGGGAGGCCCTGGCCCACGTTGCCCAGAGCAGTGGTGGCTGCCCCATCCCTGGAGGTGTTCAAGGCCAGGTTGGATGGGGCTTTGAGCCCCCTGATCCAGTGGGAGGTGTCCCCCCCTCAGGGGGGTTGGAACTGGATGGACTTCAAAGTTCCTTCCAACTCAAACTATTCTGTGATTCTAATAATGCAGACATCATAAACAGCCCCTGACCTTCCCCTCTGCAAAGCTTGGTGGGCAGGACCATGGCCAAGCACCCCCTGGGTGTCCAGCACTGGGCTGTGGGTGGAGGCTCTCCCTTCATTAGCTCTCATTATTGGTGCCATCTCAGAGGATGAATGTCCAACTTAACGCAGAGGTGTGCTCTCTGATGAAACTGAAAAGTTATGGATGTTAGCTTTGTAGCTTTATGAAAACGCTTTCTTATGGAACCTGAAGTGACCAAGATTAGATTGAATTAATATGTACTTTTTTTATAAAGATTTCTAGCACGAGCTTTTCATAAAAATGCAAATCTCAGCTGAGATTTATAATTAGCAGAGATATGTGTGGAGCTAACAAATTATCAGCAGAGCCAGGCTCTCCACAGATAATTGCACAGCACCCCGTCATAGCCCCTGCACCTTGTGGGGAGCGTGGGGCACTCCTGGCACTGCTCCAGTGTGTGGGAAACCAGCTGGAGCACTGCAGTAAAGTGGGATGTAAGGGGATGTAGGAAAGCACCTGGAGCATCCTCTGCCACCATCCCTCAGAGGAGAAGAGAGGATGAAGGTCTCGTGGTCTGCTTGACCTCAGCAGGGCAATGATCCCAATGCCTCCACACCTCCTCATCCTCCTGAGCTGTGAACATCTCCATGGGTGTGCAGTCAGGACCTTGGTGTGCCAGGAGAAACAGGATGGCACAAGGAGCAGAGAGCTGTGGCAGTCCAAGATGTGATGGTCCTGTTCCCTCTGGGACAATCACATGAGTTGGCACATGTTGATTTTCACAGCATTTCAGTTTCCTGTGCATCCTTGAATCCCAGACTCTGGACACTGCATCAAAGAGCTACCAAAAAATTGTTGAAATTGCTCCAAAGTTTTCAGGGAGGAGGTGAAGCTGGAAAGTACAGGAAGCCTTTGGAGGAGGGCGACTCTTCTTCAGGCAGTCCTCCACATGTCACGCTGCAAGGCTTCATTTCTCTTCCCATCTTCCTCTGCCATTTCTTCTGGAGGCCAGGAGGAGACCCTGGTGGAATATTAACTCTGCGGTTGCTGAGGGATTATTTATTACAATCATTGCTTTCGAGGCCTTTGACTCCTCTCTGTTAATTAGACTGCAGTGTGTAATAAACATGATGGAAAGTGCCCAGGCGCGGGAGGCAGGGAGCTGGAGCTGCTCCGGGAGAAGCTTGGAGGAGCAGCCACGCCAGGGACAGTGACTGTCACCACATCCAGCTTCAGCTCGGAGCATGGGGCAGAGGGAGGTGCTCTGAACCAAAACCTCATTCTGGGTCTGCTGGAGCAGAAGGTGCTGCCCCGTGTTACTCCATCCCAGCACCCTGGGGTGCAGCCAGGGCTCGGTCCCCGCAGGGATGATGCCACGTGCATCCCAGGGGCATTCCAGGCCAGAGGAAGCCGAGGCCTGAGGCAGAGCTGTCCTTGCCCCTGTCCTGCACTGGAGAAATATTAAGAGAGGAAGGAGAAATGAGCTCATTTAAATGGCATTTGAATCCCCCCTGGGGACTCTTGCAGAAGCAGAATATGAGTAGTGTGGCTGAGCGCTGGGTTGAGAGCCGAGAGCAGCTCTGCTCCAACAGTTATTTAAAATTTAAACCCACAGATTAAACAGATTCTTTTTTATGATGATGGAGTCCATGTCCCAGCTCCCCGAACACCTCTCACTCTGTGCCTCGGGGACTGACGCCGGCTGAAACATCGCTGTTCGCCAGCAGCTTACAGGTTTCTACAGCTGCTCTCACATTCCCAACCCGCCCAACCAGCCTCTTTGGGTCCCCTCACCGGGCACTTTCTGCTCCTCTGGGGTTTTCCTGGAGGCAAGGGAGAGGCAAAACTGTCGGCCTCTCCTCACCATCCCAGCACGCTGCTGTGAGCTGGAGTCTCAGATTTCTGCTTTGAGTTTTGCCTTCATTTCTTAAATTATCACTCAAAGCATAACTGTAGCAAGAGGAGAAGGAGTCCTGGCATTTGCATTGTAAAAGGAAACATTTTTGTTTCTTTATTCTTTAAAGGTTTCCTTTTCTCCTGCTGCTACCTGTAGCACTGAAGGGATTCGTCGAAAGGAAGCTTTGGGATGGCAGCGTTGAAGTTGGAAGCCCTGCAAGAAGCACAGATGTCGCAGGTGAGAAATGTGCCTTACAAAACAGAGAAAAAAAACCAGGCATCATTAAGAGAGGTGAGCAAATTAATGATGCAAAGCAGCCTCGCAGAGCAGCGTTCCCTCCAGGCAGCCGGGCACGGCAGAGAATCGCTGCTTCTCTGAAGTCACAATAAGGCAGGAGGAATTTCACCATTGAGGCTTTTCCCTACAGAAGATGGGGGGTTAATTAAATAACGGGGCTGCTGAAAGGTGTCTTTTTCCCCTCAGAAGCTCACAGATTTGCTGCAGGAAGGCAAACTCCACCAAATGCCTCCTTAGTCTCCATCATTCCAGTTGCAGCAGCCCCAGAGCCAATAGTTTTGGGTGATCAGGGATGTCTTCGGCAAAGGCTGCCAGTCCTGTTCTGCCCTTGCTGTTTTAATAAGTACTTGGGATTATTTAATGAAACCTGACTAATTTCAAGGCCTGACTCTGTCTGATGAGCGGGAGGGAGGCTGTCTGTGCAGCACGCCAAGCCTCAGCATCCTCCTCCTCCTTGTCAGGGCTGGCCCTCGCTCACCTCTCACCAGTCTCTTGGTGGCACTCACCAGTGTGTCCAGAGCTGGACAGACTGCTTGATCTTCAACAACCAAACCCAGAATCAGTGAGCCTCCAGGCTCCCTGCTGTGGTCCCTTTCCTTGCAAACTGGATTGGGAGTGTGAGATATGAGATTAAAGGCTTGGGTCTTGGTCCAGGCCTGTGACACAATGCAACACAGGGCTAAAGGGAGAGAGGGGGAAGAATAGGCTAGCCAAGCTATTTTATGTCAGTGCAAAACTATCCACTTTAAATACCCTTTTTATTACATTATCTGCATAGTAATACTAATAATAGATCTTGTTGGCAGTTCTAATGAGGCTGGAGAATATAAAGTTTCCAATAAAGTTAATTGTTGCCTTTAATACTCTCATACATTTATACATGGTAAATCTTTAAAGAAAAAAACACTCATTTCTTTTCCATTAAACTTTCAGGACTAGTCCATCCTTTGATGGGCTGAAAGCACAAGCTCTGCTGGGTCAGAGACTAAACCCAAAAAATCTCATTATCTCTGAGAAAATCTCTATCAGAGTGTGAAGTGGGGAGCAGGAGGAGAGGGGGCTGAGAGGAGACCTCATTGCTCTCTGCAGCTCCTAGAAAGAAGGTTGTGGCGAGGTGGGTGCTGGGCTCATCAACCAAGTAACAAGCGACAGGACAAGAGGAAATGCACCAGGGGAGGTTTAGATTGGATATTGAAAAAAATATTTACCAAAGGAATGATTAAGCCCTGGCAGAGGCTGCCCAGGGCAGTGGTGGAGTCTCCATCCCTGGAGAGGTTCAAAAACTATGTAGAAGTGACACTTCAGGACATGGTTTAGTAGGCGTGGTGGAGTTGGGCCAATGGCTGAACTGTATGAGCTGAGAGAGATTTTCCAGCCTTAACAATTCTATGATTATATGACTTTGCTTTCTTTGGGGAACGAGTTGACTCCTGCCTTAGATCCTTGCTGAAGGGAGTTTAACCTAAGAAATTCTCCAGGGACTGATGGCAAGCAGGTAATCCTGTTTATTTAAAATTCTCTAGTAGGAAGTAGCTTAAAAAAATAATTAAGAAACTAGATAAGACTTTTTTCTTGTGGTGCAAATCAGTATTTTAAGTTGATCTGAAAGGGTAATGCTGGAAAATCTCTACCTGTGCATGCTTCTGCCCCTTCTGTGCAGGGCTGGGGCTCTCAGGGCATAACCCCTGCTGCTCCCAGCCCTGCTCTTGCTGTAGGGTCCTTGGCATTTCCCTCTGGATGCTGCTCCCCTGCTCCGCTACCGGCAGCGGGGTAGCTCAGGGAGGATGCTGCCATTGGCTGTGCCGGCATTCCTAACAGGTGGTTGGATAATTAAGTGTGCTTTATGCACACAACACTGTTTTTGCTCAGTGTAATTGCAGATTCCATATAAATAATTCACATGGAATTATTATACCGAGGACATCACCCGCCTCCTCATAATTTGCTTAACTGAAATAGGCTCTTTCATCACTAGCCGTGATTTGCTTTAAGCTCGTGTACACACCATCCCTTACAGGCAGCCTTCTTCGATGGAGATTACTGAAAATTTAATTAAGTTATGCAAATTGTTTGTCCACTCTGTGGTGGAGGGGTGGAAGGCCCCTGGACTGTGCCATCCGAGGGCAGGGAACGGGGCAGTAAGCTTGACACCTCTGTAAGAAGTGGATTATTATTAATAATGAAATAATAATAGTGAGGGACTTATGAACTTGGATGGCCTGTCTTCTCCTGGGGGTGGTTCTCTCTGAGCGCGTGCAGGGCTCTCTGCATCCCAGGTGGAGTGGCATTGCTTTGGCTTGTTATGGAAGCTGTGTGTTTTCCAAGCAGGTACCTTTGCTGTCCCAGGGGGGTGAGAGGCAGTGGCTACTGTGGTCATATTGAGGGTCAAATGTACAACAGTGGCACAGGAGCAGGGAGGAGGTAACAGCTTTCCTCCTGTGCTGCATAAAGGATCCATCTCCCCATGGGCCAGTGTGCCAGGCAATAGCGGGAGGGTGCCCAAAAGCAGGGATGTGGGAGGTGTTTGGGCGAGCCTTGCAGATTGCCCCTTCCAGGTTTCAAGCAGTGCTGGTTTTGGAGCCCTGCACCCTTCCCCTGCATGGCCATGAGCACACTTCCCTCCCGAGCATCCCTTGTGGCCACGAGCATCCCTCCCTTCCGAGCACCCTGTGCCACTGCTGCCTTTGTGGGAGGCTCTCCTCCTTCCAAGCGAGATGCCACCGGGGCTGGAGATTGGGACGGGAGCTTGAGCAGGAGGTGACCTTATGTGGCAGTGGCAGGCAGGCCAGGTGGGCACAGCGCGTGGCTCCTTCCCGCTCCCAAGGCTGCGGTTGCCGCGGCCGGGCGGCTGCCGGCCCCGATAAGGCAGACAAAGCGCGGCGAGCCGCTCCTCGCTATTCAGGAGAGCTCGCCGAGGTGAGGCTGGCAGTGGGTGGAGGGCATCGCTCCAGCCCTTTCTCTCCTGCGTTGTCTCCTCCTTGCGTCACCTCCTCTGATCACCCGCAGCCAGGTAAACGGCAGATAAACTGCCCTGCCATGCATCCCAAACCGGGCTTGGGGGTCCTCCCAGTCTAGGGGTGGCACTGGGCAGCCTGTGGGGCATTGCCCTCCACTGATGGCACAGACACCCCAGGGCTGGGCTCCTCCAAAGCACCGGGCAGCCTCCGAGGTACTTTGTGGGCATTTGGGTGCTGCAAGGCCTTGCCAGCGCCCGAGGACGGGGCCCTGTGTTGACAACGACAATAATTCCTACCCCAGAGGGGGTGAAGACGCTCATTTGCCAAATGCTTGAGGGTGGCAAATGGCCCTGTAAGCACAGAGGTTATTGTGACGCACAGGGGGTTGTAGTGGGCACTGCTGGCACAGGGCCACCCGCTGCTCCGTCATCTCCCTGGTGAGGATGCGATGGCAATGGAGATGCTGAGGCCTGACCTTGGGCCAGTAGGCCTGCGGGGATCAGAAATGTCTCAGCCGCCGCTGCCTGGGTGCTGGCTGGAGATCAGACGCTGCTGTTTATGGCCTCAGCCCTGATCCTTTCTCCCAGCCTCCCAACCCATCACCCAGCTGCTGCCTGACCAGAAAACACTGCTGAGGGGCGGTTCAGGGGACTTTCTGGACAGCACAGGTGGTGATTTAGTGATGATGCTGTGACGTACGGGAACTACAAGCCAGGGTGGAGTGAGAGGGATGTGCAGCACAGCCCTGCCCCATCCTAATCCCCATTGCTGCCTTATCCCTTCTCCCAGTGCAACCCTGGGGCTGGGGGCCCATCCTGTACTGCTCGGCTGCAGCTCTGCATCAGAGGGTCCAGCTACTCCCAATTGAAACATCAACAAGAGCTTGCCCCTTCTGTCTGGGGAGATGAAATCACTCCACAAACATCAATTAAGAATGAGGCTTCACAACACCCCCAGGCAGCAGATCGTATGATTATCCCCATTTTAAGCATCCAGAAGCTTCAGCACGGAGAGAATGAGTGACCTCTCCAAGGTCACCCAGCGTGTCAGTGACAGAGATGGATTCAGAGCCCAGGAGGAGGTTTTAAAAAAAATCTCCTTATCTTTATTTTTTATTGCATTTAGAAATAAAACACAGTTATTAAATATCATAATACCCATAATAGATTTTAAACTTGAACTGCATCCAGAGATGCTAAATGATAAATATAGCTATTATCAGAATAAGCACTCAGCGAAATTGATAGCTGGCTTTTGTTTAATGAGTGCGTGTACACACACACAGGGAGGCGCGGATGTGCGGAGACGGGGAGAGATTGCGAATGTGAGTTTAGAAGGGAAGTTCTTATGTAAAAATGCATTGTCAGCTCTTGGGACTGAATGTCCCAGGAAGTCATCAAGACATCAATTGAGTTTTGAGGAGGACTTGGATCCCAAATTACTGCGGCTCCCAGGACCGGGCACGGTGACCTGACAGCTGCCCCGGAGCATCCCAGCTGCGTCAGGGATGCGTTAGATGAACAGCTGCACACGTCCAAAGGAGAAACTCAATGCACACTGAAGCATTTTGGGTGCAGCACTGAACCCGGGGTGCAGGAGGAGTGAGGGGGCTGGCTCCCCTCTGAGTGAGGCGCTTCTGCCCCACAAGGAGGGCACACAGCCCCTGCCCACCTGGGTGCAGGGTTTGAACAAGCTCAGAGCCTCAGCAGAGGCAGCGTTAAATCCTGTCCTGCTAAAGGTCAAGGCAAGACCCAGTAAATGCCCCATTTAACAATGGGGGGGAATATTTTTAACAGTAACCTTTTGCAAAGGTAGTTTAATTGCATGTGAACAGTCATTCACCAAGGGCTGCTGGAGCTGCGTGGAAGCAAATGATGAGAGTTTGAAGGGTCATTAAAGCTGGACTCCCAGCTTTGCCAGGTCGGACACAGCACGTTGCCCTGCATGGCTGGTGCCAGAGCTGCAGGAGCCACCAGTGTGACCAAAGCAAGAGAAGCAGATGTGTGTCACTGATCAAGGTGGTGGGACAGAGGGGTTTCCAGAGGCAGCTGCAGATTTTGGGGAAGATGGGGCTTTTCTTGTTAGCACATGCAAAGTGCAAAAGCTACAGGGTGCTGATACTCCCCAGGCATCTACCCCAGGGTGCTGGTGGGTGCCAAGTGAAGGGGATTTAGGAGATGAAAGCAGAGCACCTGGGGGGAAGGCACAGCTGCCACCCATCACAGGGGAGCCTTTAATGAGGTGCTGCCGAGGGCAGCCTCCTTTCAGCAGGAGATGTGCAGTTGAGAGGAGCACCAGTGCCTTCCTGCAGGGCTTGCCCAGGTCCTGGAAGCAGAGAGCATCAGGTAGGGGACACCTTCCCCTGCTGCTCCCCTACTCCTCAGCAGCAGAGAGGAGTCTGGGGGTGCCCTCAAGGCCTGTTTGGAAACTGGGAGGCTGCTGTAAGGTATGTGCAATCTTTACGCTCTTTTTAGCCTGGTGGATATGGGAGGGTCACTGCAACTTAATCTGCTGTTTTTCATGGAAGTATTTAACCCCTCTGCAAAGGCAGAACACACAGCCCCCATTCTGGAGCATCTGCACGTGCTGCTGCTTGGGGGGACTCTGAGAGCAGCCAGGGCAGGGCTTTGGCCAGCAAGATTTCAGCAATGGGTTAAAGATTTCCCCATGCCTGGGCCCATGTGCAGTTCTGCTAAATGGCCAAAGGACCTGCAGATGGTGTAGGTGAAAGTGATAATGGTGATAATTGAGGGCTAATTATCTGCTGCTGCTGGCAATGGGCCACCAGGTATCTTGGATGGCACAGAAGGAGAGGTCAAGTGGTCCCTCCCTCTGAGGGCTGGCTGAGGAGAACAGCTGTGGGTAGTGATGCTCCAGGGAGTGAGGCTGTCTGTGGCAGCAATGGGACCTGCCAGAGACGCCCTGGAAGCAGGAATGGGCTCAGGGCTTCTTTTGGGAGCAGGAGAAAAGAGAGAGATTGTTTCTTTCCATTCAGCTTGTTTCCTCTTGGCTCTGCTGGTTTGCCTGAGCTGAGCAATCACCCAGCTCTGAATGTGCTTCACCAGAGTTTCTGCTCAGGTGGTGTCCCCTTCTCCCACTCATCCTTATCCCTCTGATGTAGTGCTGGGGTTGTCTTTGCTCTCTGTATGCTTCTAATCTCATCATTTCCAAAACCACTTTGCCTTTATCTTCGAAATATCACTTTGCATCCCCTCTGTAATGTCCTGTTTCAGTTGTTGAGCACTTACAATGCAGAAATTAATGTCTCACTTAATTTTAATAGCTGCAAGGAGAGTGAGGTGTGAGCTCTGTTGTAGCAGTTATCTCGGGGCTTCCTGGGTGCTGCAGGGTGCCAGGAGCTCTGCACCCACTGCAAAACAAGCCCCTATCTTTCAAAGAGCTGTTTGCTCTCAGAAGATTTGGGCTCTTCTCTTGTAGACAGCCAGTAAGAATGGGGAAATGTTTTCAAAACAAGCATCATCTGAAGCATTTGCAGGAGAGATTCTGTACTATGACAAACAAAACTGTTGTGGTGGGGTTAGCAGGAGGAGATTGGGACTTGGTTCCTGCCTGTTGCTGCAGGACCTCAGGTTGAGAAGGCAAAGCCAGACAAGAGCTAGACTTTTGAGACCATCTTTAAGAGTGCTGAACACCCTTGGAACCTGTGAATTTGGTGGAGCTTGGGGTTTGGAGGAAGTTTTGGAACAGAGTACTTCTAAGGAGGAAATTGTATGGGGTTTAGGTTGGACAGGGAGAGCTGGTGAAACCCTGCAACACCACTGCTCTGTGCTGCGTTAGCCAGAGGTTGTGGGGTATTGATGGCACTGCTTCCTGTAGGCTTCAGGAGGCTCCATTAATAAGCATCAGGGTTTTCTGCTGAAGGGGATGCAGCTACAGCTGTGCCAACCGGAACAGGAGATCAAACAGAGGGTGATGTCAGTGGCTGGAGGGAGCAGTCTCTCCCAGGGAGCCTGGGGCAACCCAGGAAACAGAGGATTGGGCACCTTGGGGACTTTGGATGAAGCATGTGGCACTGGAAGGAATAACCCAGGAGCTTTGCTGTCCTGAGACACAGTGAGCTTTAAAGCCAAGCTCTCTCACCTCGCACTGCGCGGGGACGGTGTTGGGAGCAGGGCAGCAGCTTGGGGTCCAGCCCCTGAGCCCTGCCCACAGCATGGCTTGGCCACCTCGGGGCAGCCAACCCCAATCCAGTCCATCCCCGACCCTGCCCCTGTGTTGTTTATTTATGTTTTGGCAGAAGCATAATATAAATAAAGCGCTGACATAAAAATGTCAGGAAAAGTTCAAACCTATTCATTATCCATTTCGCTCAGATTAAAATTTCCATCAAGGCTGCTGCTCAGTTTTGACTTGAGTTGCTTTCTTTTTAATGAGCTTGATATAGAAGGTAAAAGATGCTAATTCATCCTTACATCTCTATCATCTCCCAGCTTTTGCTATATAAAGCATCAAGGTCGCATTCTGGGGAAATGTCTTTTTACCAAAGGTGCCATAATAATAATGAAGAAGCAATTTGTTTCAGCAAACTGCCTACAGTAATGAAGCTTAATTATAACCGTGTTATTAATACTGCTGCTTAAGGTAATTCACTTCTGAGCGGGGCGCAGAACAGTAAACTATAATTTAAACAAGAATCGAGACCTAATTTAAATCATCAGATCTGTGGTGGGAAAAGGCAAACAGAGCGACTGCGCTCGCCGGCGCTGGGAGTTTTCCCTCCGCTTGGCTCCCCACAAAGCACTGGAGCTACAGCCCAGCTGCAAAACCTCTCACAGGCTGCATTGCTGCCCTGCTCCTTTTCCAAGGAAGCAAAGACATGGGGAGCAAGGCCATTCCTGGGGAAAACACTGCTGCACAGGCAGCTTCTGCCTCTCCCTCACCTCTGATGAACCTGTTCAATACAAAAACCCATGTGCCCCCCTAAAAGAAAGGTGATAGAACTGCTGGTGCCTGTGAAAACCATCCAAGGAGTCTCACGTGCTCCCCAAAAACTCTCCCCTGCCTGGCAGAGCTGTCAGCCCCAAACGCCCAACCTCATCTCACGGTGTTTGGCGAAATGGATGAAATACCATTGTTAGTGATATTTTTTTTTAGTTATTTATATATTTTTCTTCCACTCTTATTTTTGGGATCCTCGCAGACTCCCAGTGCTTCCCACCATGCTGCTTCGCCATCTCCTGCTTGTCCCCAGCTGGGCTCCTCTGCTCAGGATTTCCAGGCTGAGCATCTCCATCCAGGTCCCTCCTCCCGTGCCAGCTCACTCCCTCCTCGCCGGAGGCGCCCAGGATGTTGCATGGACTTCTTCACTCCCAGATGATCTTTCCTTTTTCTCCCAGGCCTCTGCTTCCCTCTTCCTCCCTAACGAGCTGCCTTCCCTTTGCACAGCTGTAAGCCCTGACATCCTCCTTCCCTGAATCCCTCATTATTTCTGTTTCTTCCCTGTGCTCTCTCACCTCAAAGCCTCCTTTCCCCTCCCACTCCCTCCAGCAGCATCTCTGCCTCTCTGCTTTAGCACTTGCGTTGTTCCACCAGCTCTCTGAGCTGATATTTCTGCTTTGCTAGTAATAACATTTCCTTGCAAACCCCACTTGTGTAGGAAATGCAGTGAGGAACAGCAGCATCCTCTCTGCCTTCCCATTCCTCTCCAGGGCTTGCCTCTCAAAGCTGGATTTCCAAATCCTAGCATGCAAAATTCATCCATCCTTGCAAGGATCAGGCAGCTTGGTTTGCTCGGTGATTATACCCCAGCTCACCCTTGTCTCTGCCAGGTGTGGCTCTGCTCGAAGCTTTGACAGAGGAGGAGGAGGTGAGGAGGAGAGAAGTAAATAGGTGGAGTGTTTCATCTCGGGAAGGGGAAAAAAAAGGCTCCATCACTGTTCCACTTGACTGCAACCTCCCGCAGGCTGTTTCATCTCATATTATCTAAGCTCCAAGGGGGTGTCCAATTTGAGGAACAATAACTATAAAGTCATTTACAGTCCCCCGCTGCGACACAGCACATGATGGTCTGTGTAAAGCAGCAAACAGCCTTGATGGCCCCTTCTGCCGATCGGGCAGCCGCGCGGTGCGGGTGGGGTCAGAGCCTGGGGCGAGGGACCCGCTGGGGAGCCGGCAGCTCCTTTCGCACCGAGAGCGGCACAAGGGCAAGGATCAACCCTCCCGCATCCCCGCCAGGCTCGCAGGAAGGTCCCTGGGGCCGCCGCACCGGCTCGCGCGGAGCTGATGCGCGGTCACCGCCCGCGAGCTGCAGACCTTCTCTGCACCGGCTTCTTCCAGTTTCCCACCGCTGGGTTGTCCCATGGAGGCTGCAGCTGCTGGGATGAACCCGTTCAAGCTGATCCTGCCTATGGGGCTGGAGCAAGAAATTAGGAAAAATATGATTGCTTAGTGTCCTGCCTTTGGGAATGTGCTGGGGGGCTTCCTGCTCAGGGGTAGTGTGGGGGGGACCCCGGGCTGGGGTTGGAGGGTAAGTGGGTGCCTTGGTGACAGTGTGAGCCAGGAGATGCCTGGGTGCAGGGCAAACCTACTGTCAGGGTGCAAATATTCTCCTGAGGAAAGCTTTTCCTCACCTCCCTTGCAGCAATGACTCATCTTAAGGTTTCCAGTCTTTTTCTTCTTGAAGTGTCAGGTTTTTTAAATAATTTTGGGGGATAAAGGTAAACTGATGGAGGCTTCTAAAGAGGGGCTGTATTAGAACAGCTGCCATCGCAGCAAGAAACCTCAGTGGAGAAGCTGAGTGAACCCCAGCATCAACGTGTCTCCCCTGGGAATGGACTCTCCATACTCTATTGCTGCTGGTGACAGCCCTGCCTGCTGCTCCTGCTGCAGCTGCCTGGGGCCAATGTCTCCATTCCCCTCCATGTCCCTGTGTTTCTGTTTCCATTGGAAATAACATCTGCCTTGCACTTGAGCTCAGCCTGGCTCCTTCTGATTGTTTCCCGAAAGCCGCATGAAGTCTCAAAATCAGGGGCAGCTGCTGGGAGACTTGCTGTTGCAAAAAAACAGCAAAAATCTCTGCAGGCATCTTCCAGCCTGAAAGCTGGACTACTGCCTGCCTCCCCAGGATATTTCCTCTGGCTTGAAGCACACCAAACAAACCTATTCCTCTGAGATTTTCAGTGTAGTTTCCAGAACAAAATGGTTTGCGGTGGAAGGCACTTCAAAGCCCATCCAGTCCTAATCCCTGACATGGACAGGGACACCTTCCACTCGACTGGGGGGCTCCAAGCCCCATCCAACCTGGCCTTGAACACCTCCAGGGATGGGGCAGCCATGACTTCTCTGGGCAACCTGGGCCAGGGCCTCCCCACCCTCGCAGGAAAATATTTGTCCCCAAGTTCTCATCTAAATCTCCCCTGTATTTAACTGTATTTTGCGATGGGGCTTTGTGTGTGCATCAAGGGCAGGCTGTAGGCTGAAACCTCTGCTGCTGGGGCACACAGGGATGTGGCATCATGAGAAATGCAGCAGCTCATTGTGGAGAGGAGAGAAATCCATTTTCCACTCATGCCCTCCTCTGCGGCCCCTTCCAGGCACAGAGCTGCAATGGGAATGTCTTTACCACAGATCCTCACTGCTGGAAGCAGGGACTTCAGAGAGTTTCATCTAACCTCAGGCAGATCTCATCAGCTCTGCTTTGCCTCTCCAGACTTGCTCTGCTTGCTTCCTCACCACTTGCTGATCTTCTGAGGGGGCTGCGTTAGAGGCCCAGGATTCCTTGCGTGGTGCTCACCGGTGGCTCTGATATTCCCGGTGCCGGCACAGCTCTGCCTCCTGGGCTGCTGTCGGTCCTGTGGGGGCCGGTGGCTTCTGCAGGGCTTCCCGGTGGTGGCTGCCTGCGCCAGCAGCACACTTCATAGCTGCACTCCTGAACTACAGGCTTAATCCCTGATAAGAGACTTGATCTCAGCGGGAGAGAGTCAACTGGCAAACACGGTGAGTGATATAAAGCAGCCCAGCGGGACTGAATGCATTACCTTGAGAGTATTTTAAGAAAACAGGGGAGGGGGAAGAACCAGGGAAAAAAATGAAAGTAAAAGGCAGGTACTGAGCTTCTCTGTGCATTCGTGTCACCTTGGGAAATGCCTGGGACTGCCCAAGCCCTCCTTCCATTAGAGATGAAAACCAAGTCCAGCAAAGGACAGGATGGCACAGCAAAGGCTGTGGGTTTTCCTCCACCATGCTCATTCTGCTCAGTGCAGCAATGAGTCCCTCACTGGCCATGAGCCCTTCAAGAAGGTGGCTGCAGAGCCAAAGCCTTTGGAGAACACAGAACAAATCCCACTCCAGGTGATATTTTCAGTATTGGCCTTGCACCTCCTGCTTTTCTGCTCTCACTGGGCAGAGGAGGTTTACACTGAAAATGTGAGGGGAGGTCTGGATTCCCCTGCACTGGGTTGCTTTGCTTCCCAAGGCCAGGAGCAAGGTGGGCGATGGAGCTTGTTCCCCCAGCTGAGAGACTGGGGCATCAGTGAGTCCCCTCCTCCCTGTGGAAGTTGGACCAAGATTAATATTGGGAGAACATAAGAATGGATACCCCTGTTAAATGGGATTTAAACAAATCCTTCTGCAGAAATAGTCCTGCTAGGTCTGCTTAAAGAATAAACTGAGTCAAAAGGAGGGAGTCCATGACAATCAGTATGGATGTTGTATGTGATTCAATGCTGGGGAAGAAGGATGAACCTATTACAGTAATTAACTTATTGCACATCAAAGGAAACGTGCTGAAGAGCTTTGCTGTGCAGCCGTTCTATTCAGTGCAGGAGGAAAATGGAAAAATAGGGGGAATAAAGCATGCCCTCCCTGCTGTTGCTACTCTCTAGTTTAAATTGTCTCTATAGAGGGCCTTTACACCTCTGGACTGGCTGAAAAACCCACTTTGGGTCCACCAGGACCTCCCCAGAACCTCTTCCAGCACCCCTTGCCTTGAATGCCATGAGGAGCACCCACAGCTGCACAGAGAGTGGTGGGCAGAGCATACTTGTCTGTCCAGAGCAGATCCAGTTAGCCTGGATCTAATTTAGACCGGAGGCTGAGAAGGGAGGAAAAGTAGTCAACAGGGACTTTGGGAAGAGGACAAGTTTTAATTGGGTTTTATCTATTAGTTAATCAGAAAGTATTTTGGTGACAATTAGGTCAAAGCCTCTGGCATATCTGTGAAGGAGCCATCCATCATTAGCCCTACCTGGGATCACAAAGTGGTATTTATGAGTTTCCAACTGGTGAAAAAGCACTTCTAAGAAATTAAGGTGAAAAGCACAGTCCTGACCATGGGGGAAGGCTGTCGGCTATGAGTGATGGCCGGGAGTGGGGAAGAACAGCTGTTTATTGGGTCCAGCAGGGTCTGAAAACCTTTCTCCGTCAGCAGCAGCTGGTCCTGGAATGAGGTGATATGAGGGTTTGTCCCAAAGGGGTGAATTAGCAGCGCTGGAGCTGCCTGGATGTTCCAGGGCAGAGCCCGAGGTGGATGTGATGCTCCACAGCCCAACGGCAGCAGGAGCTTCCACGTGGCCCGTGCTGCATCCTCTGCCCCGTGTGGCATTGCTGCTGCCTTTGGGGGGGAGCAGAACGGAGTGACAGGAGGGTGGGCACGAGGACGCAGGGCTCACCGTGCCTGAACACGGGCTGCGGCACGGCAGGCTCCCTCCCACGTGCCGGGGAGCAGAGCCCGTGTCTCTGCAGGCTGCCCCAGCCTCATTGCTGCAGTGAGAAAACAGTATTTTCCTGAGCCACTGTGCACGCCTGCGGCTCTAAATGAGTGTTTTTCCAACAGTTCTGCCCAAACATGTTTAAGTCCTTGAAAATCAGTTAGGTGCCCAATGTTATTTTCCTTGAGCAAGAGGGAATGGAAGAGAGAGCAACGTGGGGAGTCGCTCCCATCCCTTTGGAGCTGAGGCTTGGGTAAAGGAGGAACAGCAGAAGGTCCAGCACAGGAAGGACATGGATCTGTTGGAGTGAGTCCAGAGGAGGCCATGGAGATGATCTGAGGGCTGGAGCACCTCCTGTACGAGGACAGGCTGGGAGAGTTGGGGTTGTTCAGCCTCGAGAAGAGAAGGCTGTGGGGAGACCTTACAGCAGCCTCCCAGCACTGAAAGGGGCTCCAGGAAAGCTGTGGAGGGGCTCTGGATCAGGGAGTACAGGAACAGGACAAGGGGGAACTTTTTTCAGCTGAAAGAGGGGAGACCAAGATGAGATCTTAGGCAGAAATGTTTTCCTGTGAGGGTGGGGAGGCCCTGGCCCAGGTTGCCCAGAGAAGCAGTGGCTGCCCCATCCCTGGAGGTGTTCAAGGACGGGCTGGATGGGGCTTTGAGGCCCCTGACCCAGCGGGAAGTGTCCCTGCCCATGGCAGGGGGTGGAACTGGATGGGCTTTGAGGTCCCTTAGAGCCCAAACCATTCCATGATTCCATGAAAGCTTGTCACGAGTGGGACAGAATGACAGCCTTTTAAGAAGAGCTATTTAAGTATCCTTTGGTTACATTTTCCTTTTGAGCTGATGCTGGCCCACCCCAACTGAAATGATTTGTTAGAAGGGGATCGAGCTCAGTGACGTGTGTCTGAAAATCTGAGGAGCTGTGCAATCGACTAAAAATGGTGGTAATTAATTTGCTAAACAATGTCAAAATAGTCTATGTTTAGGAATGGAAGCTGGTTTATTGCAAGGAAGCGCAGGACTTGGAAAGCAGCAAGGAAACATTTCACAAATTGTGGAGAGAAAATATTTCAGTCGTTGTCTGCTTGTGTTTGGGGATGTTTGTTGACTCTCGTGTTTGCTCATTCACTGCCACTTTTTGGATTTCAGATTTTTGGTTTGTCTTGACAGGGACTTTATTTTCACTCTTTTCACTTCTCTGCTCATAGGAGATCTATTTCCTTCCCAGTTTGAGTTTTCAGGTGAATCCTCCATCTGTAGAATTCACTTCGATCAAAAGAAGTCCAGGGCTGCTGACCTGGAGGGCGTCTTTCAAGATGTGTTTGCTCCTTCAGGCTCTGTCAGAGGCTGCAGATTGAACGGGAGGTCAGAGTTTTCCCTGGGGAGATGAGCAGAAAGCCTGTTAAGTTGGTTTTGCCATGGGAGACCCTCAGAAAGATGCGCAGCCCAAGGCAGAGGAGGCATTGCAGTAGTTTGTTTTCCTTCTGTGCCTGGTGCTGAGCACCCCTCTGTTCCCATCCAGCTCGCCCTGTTTGTGCCTGTGAACTGAACTGCTGGGTGCGGCGATTCCAGAGGCACTTGGTGGGAATGGTGGGCACCACCCCTTTCCCAAAGGACACTGGTGGGATAAATGTGTTCAACAGCTGCAGGAGAGGGACTCGGCAGCCTGTGTGGGAATGTCCTTCTCTGTCCTGTTGGCAGCCAGATCCCATGACAACGCAAAGCCCTGTGGGGAGAGCGATGTGCTGGAAAGGTGGGGTAGGAAAAGCAAGTCCTTTGCATCCTATGGATTTTGCACGTGATGAGCTGCTTAGAGCAAGAACAGCTAAGCCAGACCTGACCTGGAGGATTTTATACTCAAAGATTTCCAAGCTGTAAAGCAATAACCATTTTTTTTCTTAAATAAGTTTCTTAAATAATTCTGCTTGAAGAAATGTTATTTGGGCATCTTATTAACAATTTGTTTTCATCCTTGTGGCTCTCCAGGGAGTGGCAGAGGGAAGGGGCAGCTGCAGCAGCACACCTGAACGTGTGGCTGGCAGCCAGGAGAAAGCAAGGAGCCCAGTCCCAGTGGGATGGAGCTGGGAGAGAAGGTCTCCTCAGAGGCAGAGAATCACTGAGGGGAGGACATCTCAAGCTGGAGCCGAATTGGAGAGGACGCGAGGGAAGGATGACACTGAAATTACAGGTGAGGCAAGGCCGGCTTTGCTTTCAGGCACTTGGAGTGGAGCCTGCAGACCTCGAAGGCAAGGGCTGGCAGCTTGGTTACATGAGGCCCTTCTTGCTAAGGTAAACACTCAGCTGTTTCCCTGTGAGAGGCCAGGCAGAGGCAGCCAGGAGCCCTTCTCCTCTAATTAGCCATGGTGGAGGCTGTTCAGCAGGATGAGCTGAGCTGCGGGGCATGCTGGGTACATCTCTCCTCTAGGTTAAGTGGTAATTACTCCTAATTAGGAGCAAATAAATATTTTATATGTTTTGGAGTACCGCAAGTGACCACTGGAAACCCAGAAGTGCTGGAGAAATATCTCCTCACTGGCTGCAAATCCTCACCACTGCCACCCACCAGGGCCCTCTCGAGGGACAGGGCAGGTGCTTTGGCTTTTGCTGCTGCTGCCTCATCCTTGCATGGGGGATGGAAAATGGCACTTGGGTCTGCGTGGTGGGGAGGGGCAGTGACGCTGGGCTGAGGCAGGCGATGGTCTCACGTGAAGGTTTCTTCTCATGTGGTGGGACTGCTCCTTTGGGGAGGTGCTCTACCTCCACATCCAGGGTAAAATAGGTGGAGGATGTGCAGAAAGAGGTGAAAAAATAGGAGGGATTTTGCACACTTGTAAAGAGGAACAGTGGAGCTGAGTTTCTGTGCTGGGGCTTTGTGCAGGTCAATGCCGCTGCATCCAAAAGGAGTTCAGCCCCCGCTGAAGCTGGCAGGCTCTCTCCACCACATTTTCCCACAGCTCCCTTTTGCTCCATGTATCCCCAGTTTCTGAATTCTAACACCCTTGGTCTCCCTCTGCTTTTAGCCCCATGGTGGAAGAGGTTGTGCCTCCGCAGGAGCCCAGGGTGCCTGAACTCCCCACTGTGTCGTACAGCGCGGCCCCAGGTAGGTGATTTCCCACATCTCCCTTTAGCACTGTCTCTGCATTCCCAAAACGAGGGCAGTGAGAGCTGCCCAGCCATGCTGGAAGGCCTTGTTCTATACTTCTGCAACACTTGCAAATAATGTGCTTACCCCTGGAATTCCTGCCTGTCCCTGGGATTCCTGATCCTCCTGCTCCTCCACTGCCAGCCTTGAGCAAGGCATCCTGGTAGAGAAGAGGAAACGCAGCCACAGCTTTGCCTTTTACTACGTTTCTGTTCTGTAATAAACAGCAGTAGGTATTCATTATTATTTAAACACCCCGTGCTTCTGAAGCCTTATTTAGGCGGCGTTTTTCCACAGCATATGTTGGAATTTACAGTAAGTGCAGCCGCTCTACAGTCAACATTTGGTTTCTCTCACCCACAGACTGCAGTGCTAATTAGGGGAGGTTTTCCCTTGTTATCCCGGGGAGGTCAGGCACAGCAATTAGCATTTTGCGGAGATGCAAGAATAGTGATGGGAGATCTTCATCCTGCAGGAATATGGGGAAAGAGCTCCTGGCATGGGGCAGAGGGGGCTCAGGAGCTCTCCAAAGCCATGGTCCCTGTGCTGCTGGGGCTGGCTGGGCCCTCTGAGAGGATGACACATGCTGAGGATAAAGGGGAAGGAGCCAGGAGTCTTCATCTCAACTGGAGAAATTATCTTGGAGGTCTTTCACAACTTTAATGACTCTATGATGCTATGAGAGATGGTGGAGATCTGGTTGCTGGGTACAGGGGAGTCTGTCTTCACTTTCCCAGCCCTCAGCAGCAACCACAAGCAGTGCACATGCTCCTCCAAAGTCGAACTGCATGGCAAAGCCTCATAACTACGTTAATTAGCGAAGGGCTGGGGTGAGTGCCCTGTGCCCTCAGGCATTAACCTGCAATGAGCTTCCCAAGCCTTAACAGGCCCGGTCAGGGAGCAGTGTAAATAAAGGGCACCGAGAGCCTGTCCTAGCGTATTTGCTCTGTGCAAAAGCTTTCCAGACGTGGGCTTTGAGATTGTAGAATCAAATTAAACTTCCTCCTCCTCTGAGCCGGTGCTGCCAGCTCGGTGGGATAAAGAGCATTGCAACCCCCAGTCACCATGGTTGCTCCAGCAATTTCGCTTTTATACACGCGCACACGCGGCGGAACAAAAGCAGAGCGGGTCCCTGTAGGCAGGGAACAGCAAGCAAAGCTGCTTTTGTGATTCTGCCTGCCGAGCAGAGCCAGCCCTGCTCCCTCGCTCGAGATATTATCTGTGAGCTGCTCTCTGTAACTTTATTTAGATCTTTCTGGATTAATTGCAAGGAGAAGGGCTCCAAAGTTCAGGATGGGAGAGAGGGATCTTTGATGTAGGAGGCTGTTGTCTCTGAATAAAGCTTTATATTATTATGTAAAACATAAAGGCATTAGTTAGAAAACTCTGCTGATTAATTTAAGTACTCTGTCTTCTCTGGCTCTTCCCCCTCCTTTGTCAAATGAGCGAGGGGGAGGTGGAATCACTTGAGAGATGAACCTTTGGCTCCCAGGCTCGTGATAAAGGACTTCTTACAGAAGGAAGAGGTGACACCACCCTCTGGCCCAGCCCAAAGCAGTGGAGGGGATGCTGTGGGCAACAGTGAAGGCAGCTGGAGCAGGGACTGGTACCTGTCTGGTACCCATCTGCACCCAGGTAGGAGTATCCGGGCAGGATGCTTGGCAAGGCACTGGCTGTGCATCCAGCCCCCAGCCCTGCCAGGCTGCAGGTGACCCTGCGCCCCGCACAGCCCCCCTGCACCCCCAGAGGATGCTCCTCTGCCAGGGCCTCTCTCACCCAGCCCAGCCAGCGCTGCTGCCAAAACTGTAATGAGAAAAACACACCCTTCCCCCAAAAAAATCAATAGGGAGACCTAGATGTTCACCTCACTGGATGCTGCTCACCGAGAGGCCGTTGCAATAAGAAACCCAACCACACCACTTCAGCCGTCTGCAAGATCATAAATCAAACTGTGAGCCCGGCGCAGCCTCCTCTCTGTCTCGATGCTTCATCGATCAGAGGCCGTGCAGGCTCCCGCACGAGAGAGCGGCGGCCGAGGGGCACATGGCTGGAGCTGGGCTGTGCTGGGCTGTGCCAGGCTGCTCCAGGCTCCTGGTGTGTCCTCTGGGTGGTTTCCTTAGCAAGGAAATTGGTTATTTTTTTAGCAAGGAAATTCACTTGTAAATTCACCTCCATTATTTGTTTGTTTTGGCGCTGGCTCTGGAAACCCTCCAAGGATGTTGGCTAAATAAGAACTAATTAATTGGTGGTGCTCGGCTTTGCCCAGCCACTGCCTGGGCTGCATGGGCTGAGGCACGAGCTTCTCCTCCTCACCCTGCCCAGTTCCCCACTGGGGCTGCAGCTGCCCCCAGCCACTTGCACCCCACATCTCACTTGGATTCTTTATCTCCAGAACCCGAACCTTTCTTTTTGTGCTCAGCCTGCTTTCCAGACTGGATTCAAAAGCCCAGTTCCCCAGGAAAAAGGTGTTCCTAATAAGATCCTGACCATGGCCATGGTGTGCATCCCTGAGAGAGGTGATCTAAAGCAGCCTCTCCTGTTCTCCTCTAGATGTGTAAAGCTGGGATCTGTTCCTCCTACACTGGGCTGGACCTTCCCAGCAGACACCCTGCCAGCAGAGCAGGTGAGGAACGCTGCTGGGAGAAGTCCCTGTAATCCTGGTCAGCCCTGCACCCACTTCCCTGCCCTGGAGGAGCCCTCCCTGGGTTGGAAATCTGCTGCTGCCTCACAGAGCCAGGCTCTGCTGCTGTCCCCAGCTGGGTCCTGCTTTCATAAATCTGAGCTTGAGTGATTTAGAAAATGCTTTGCCTTCCCTGCCTGTGTAGCAGCCTGCAAACTCCCATCCACTAAATCACCTGTCTGGAGGGAATGCTCCCAGCTGCAGCAAGGGATTGGAAGGGTGGGAAAAGGGAGAAGGAGCTCTTGTACATAATGGCTGGAAATGGAAAATCATTGGGAAAAACCCTGGCCAAAGACAACCTGGGAGGGAGTTCTGCCAGCTGTGCACCCCTGGACTACAGAGAGTGTAGCTGAGGCAGCTGCTGTCTGTGTGATATCTCCCTGGGACACCCCAGGAAACAGGCTACCCAGAGAAATCACAGCTGCCCTATCCCTGGAGGTGCTCAAGGCCAGGTTGGATGGGGCTTTGAGCCCCCTGATCCAGTGGGAGGTGTCCCTGCCCATGGCAAGGGGTGGAACTGGATTGGCTTTGAGGTCTCTTCCAACCCAAACTATTCCATAGTTCTGTGACCCTGCTGTGGCTGGAGCTCATCCTACAATCAGCAGCAAACCCTGCACCAAACAGACATAGCCCATCCAGTTCACCTGCAACTCAAAAACGAAGAAATCCCTGTGTCCCGTGCCCCTCTTGTTTCTGTAGGGCTGCAAGAAGTGGTCTGAGTCAGAGATGCTTCTGAGTTCAAGCTGTGACCCCAGAGCACGTAAAGGACGACCAGTGACGGAGGCGCTTGGGGCTGTGGCTGCCAACGCAGATTTACTGTTGTGTCCTTGGAAAAACACCCAGAACTTGCTCAAGAGCCTGTGTGCTCCTTTGGATGTGCCCAGAAGGATTGCTGGGAGAGGAGCAGGAATAATCACCGCAGATTCAAGATAAAAAAAATAATAATCAAAGACTAATCCTAAAAACTCTCCTTTAATCTCCGTGCTTCCAGACTGAGTCTCCCTTTCATCTAGGACTTTGCTGTTCTCTAGTCATCCTGCAGTTACAGAAACCACAAGGCCAGAAGAGGGGAAGAAAAAAGCAAAGATTAAATTAATGAGCAGGTGAGCGGGTTTATTATTTTGTCTGATCCTTTCTTCCTTCCTGCTAATTTCTCTGAGCCAATTTGGGAGGTAGAGCCCAATGCTAACTTTGCGACAGGCTGTTGTATCCATTTTCTTCCTTAAACCATTTATCTGAGCAATATTAAGGTCCAATTTGCATAGGTGCTTTAAGGAACAGCACAGCGAGGGTGCATCAGCCAAGCTGTGGTGTCTGATGAGAAAAGCTACTGCCTGCATGAAAATAATGAAACATACTTTGGGCTTCTGTTTATTATATATGCAGTACACCTTAATTATTCAGTATAAGAACAGCAGCAACCCAGTTTGGTGAAAACCAGAGCGGGTGACCAAGAAAAGCCACCTCTGGAGGCTTCAGGATACTAAAGAGTGAATCATTGTAATCCAAAATGAGTGGAAGTGCAGTAAAGATCTGCTTGGGAGTGCTATGTCCTGTCTCCATACCCTGGGAAAAGCCCACACTGCCTCTGAAATGACTGGGGAGACGCAGAAAGGGAGCCAGAGTGGAATCTGGAGAGCACTTTGCGAAGTGGGAGCTAAAATGCCTGCATGGAAACCAGCTGAGCATTCTCCAGGCTGTTGCTGAAGGACTCATTTAAAAGACTAAGGTCAAGGTTGGATATCTCAGTGCACTGAGTGTGTGAGCAACATCTCCAAAGGACTTTGAGGTGTCTTGGGCAACGCTTTGCATCTGAGGGCACAAAATGCTTTAAACTGGAAACGCAGAAGGGGAGAGGAGCATCAAAGTGTCCAGGTGCTGAGCCCACCCTGTCTCTTCCCATCTTCTTCAAAACACCATGTTCTGTGAAATTGTTCCGACTGGTTGTAACTGTTCACAGCTCTGTGATGTGGTGCATGGGATGTCCTGATGCTCTGGTCAGGGCTGTAGCCTTGGGTCTTGGCTGCGTACAGGGAGAGAGGCCACGCTGACGCCGTTAGGAAGAGGTTGTTTCCACATCCTGGATCCCACATCTCATTAATCCAGCAAGTGAGTAGCCAAATGGGAGAGGCGATCGATCAAGCCTCAGTGGAAGCATTTTCTGCCTGGGGCTGGGGCCCTGCCAGGCGGTGAATGCTGCAGGAGGAAAGGCCACCCCGCACGGGTACCTGTGCGGTGGGGAAATGAGTTGTCATAACTCACAGAGGTTGTGTGGCTGCGGCAGCTCTCAATGGCCCATTCAGAAAAGCTCTCCGAGCAGTAGATGCTCAAGCAGTGGGGTCTGTCTTGCCAGCTGATAAAGCTTTAGCTTAGGACTTATGGACTGGAAACGGGAAACCGTCTGGTGCAGTGCGTGCTGTGCTCATGACTCGTGGCTTTCAACCTTGCTGCTCTGGAGCAATGGTTTGAATTAATTCTGCTGGTGCCCTTTGTCACTCTTGTGGGTCAGTGCCAAACCCCAGCCTGCAGAACCGAGAGCGAGCATCGCACCAGTGCTCGGTGCCCCTGCTCATGTCCCTGCTGTCATCCCTGTTCTTCCTGCCTCTTCCCTCCTCCCTCCCTGCTCCTGCGCTGCCGACCTTGCATGGCCACTGGGAGGAAGATGAACGAACGCGCAGCAAACCATTTGCCAAGGGGGCACTTCACCACCAGACAGCTGGGTTCATAAATCCTCTGGCCCCTTCCAGCCGAGAGAAGATTAGTGCCTGCCCTCGCCGAGCGTTGCTCTAAATTGGATTATGGCTGCTGCATAAGACCCTGAAGGCAGAGGTCCTGCTGATGGACCCCTGCTCCTTGTGCTGGCCTCTCCTCTGCTCTGGTGGGTGGATCATCCCTCCAACCCACCACAACCAGGGAGAAAGCCCAGCCTTGAGGACTCCTTGCCGTGGGCACCGCTTGCCCCAGTGGCACTGGGAGGTCCCAACAGGGTCATGCTCGCTTATCTCCTGGGCGCACGACTTGCTCCTCTTGCTTGCCTAAACTTTTCTTTCTAATGATGTTTGTTCCAAAGCTGTTTTCCTGCTTTGTTTCCTTCCATCTGCTGCCTCCTTTCAATCCAATTAGTGCCTTGTTGATAGTTCCTTGAGTTCCAGTGGTGCTGTTCGCATGACCCCTGACTTTGAGGTCCTTCTTGCACCCCTACAAGGCACTGACGTGTTCCTTCATTTCATCTTCACTCTCTGGAGCTGCCTGGACTTCTCTGAAGTGTTGGTTCTGTCTCCAAAGTAGAAAGCTTTTCAATTAAGAAACTTATATTTTTAGGGCTCATTAAAAGAGAGAAATAAAGGAAGAGACAAGGTTTTTTTTTTTTCTTCTTTGTGGGTAATTATTATTAATGGCCTTTCTCTTTAGCAGAGGTTTGTTACACTCGCAGAGAAGGGGTATGCTGGCAGGTTCCTGTGTGGGGAGGTGTAACTAGAAGTGACGGAGAATGATGTCTCTTCCATTATTTCATTAGTGGTAGAACACATCTGAGGGAATGTGGTGGGAGTGTGGCTGGGCCTGGTTCCCACCTCCCAGCAATTCCAGCCATTGCGTGGGTGCAGAGCACTGCGGGGCTGGTGCCTGTGTGCAGGGAAAGGAAACAACTGAGCACTGGGGAGAGGAGAAGACTGTTTATGCCTTGATCTCCTGCATCTCCCAGTTACCTCTGGAAACAGGCAGCCTTTCATTTCCATAGAAATCCTTTTGTCTCTGTACAGCCCTGTAAGGGAACCAAGGAAAGCTCCAGGTAATTCAAGTTAAAGCTGACAGGGCAGGCAGACAGAGGCTCGCTGGAGCCTGCACCAGGTGAGCCATGCACAAGCCAGTTCCTCCATCCCCTCCTGGCCTTCCTCGTCTCCTCATATATCAAAGCATCTCCAGCACACCTCTGTACGTGACCCACTTTTGTATCCAGAGCATCCACTTGTTTGAAAGCTCATAATGCTGCAGTAATCCGGGATGATCAAAGAGTCCTGCATCCACCCACAGGTGCAACAAAAACAACCCAAAGCTCAGAGTGAGGTTGATGGAAGAGATGCTCTGGGTAGAGCACACTACAGCACAGCCCTCTCTGAAGCACCGAAGGCTCTCGAGCTCTGCTCGAGCAGAAAGCAGAAAATGGGACACGTCCCTGGGAAGCCCAAGTCTCCGCCTCGGCTTGACTGGGAAATTCAAGCTCAGCAGGATGAATGCGTATGCCAAACACAGGAAACTCCTCTGTCCCTTGAAGGAAAGAAAGGAATTAACTGAAAAATGTCAGTGGTGGATCTTTGTAGAACAGGAGAAATGCTCCAAATGGTACCTGGAAAAGAAGGATGAGCTATTTGCTTTGGTGCTTTCTTGTGGTGACCCCGTGGTTTTGTTCTGCTTGGAAAAACCCATTTCCTGAGCCAAATCTGTAAACTGAGTCTATGCTTAAAGGAATTAAACTCCTCCCATGGCTCTGTGCTCATAGAGGATTAAAAGCATGAGCAGTGCAATGGCTCTTGAGTTGGCACATCTGCAAAATCTTTCTTTCCTGACCCTGCTGAACGGTGATGCATGGAATCCCCCCACAAAGACCCTGCCCACCCCAGACCTGCTGCTCTCACCAAAGAAATCCTGGTTCAGGCTCTCTGTAAATGCAGGCAGGAAAGCAGCATCAGCTATGCCTGCTTCTGCAGTTCAGCGCTTTGCTGCAAATGACAACGAGAGAACCACTTTATTTTTTATTGTTATGATCTTTTAATGAAAGCTGAGGCTCTGGAGAAACATGGAGAAGCCTTTCCATGACCCCAGCAAACTCTCTCATTACCCTTCAGGGGTGGGCAAACACCCATGCTCATAAACACTTGGCTTATGGACAAGGCTCTACATCATAAACATTGCCTCCTTGTTTGCACTAATTGTCCTCCTTGTCACCACTCCTTGCAAAGTGACAAATGATTTGGGTTTAATGAAGATCAAATTCTCTGTCACTATTAAATAATTCCTCTAAGCCAGGAATGACTCAGGAGATGGGACAGGGTGCATTAGAGATGATCCCTGTTGCCTCTCTGCCTGTGTTGTCCATATCAGTGACTCCAGACCAGTTTCACTCCCAGGTATATTTTCTCTTTGTTTCCTGTAGTAGGAGCAATATTTATCCTTTCCCACAGCAAGAGACTAAGCAAAGCCTTGATGGAATTAAAAGGCAACATTTTTAAAAACAATGCAAATGCAGCAGTGAATTTATCTGGGAAATTCACAACTGCCAGGTCATTTTGTAGCAGTTTGTTAAGAACTAAAAATATGACCCGGTGTTAGTCTTGTGATTTGTTCAATAGGCCAGAAGCTGGCCAGAAGTGTTCAAGAGATGGGTATGTGCCTGAATGGTCCTAAAATCCAAGGTCTTGTTTGCAGGATGGATTTCCACATGCTCTGTTCTTAAGACTAAATATTAAAGGAAAAAAGCACCAAACCCACAAATCCTCAGGTGAGGGGAAAAACATCCCACCAGCCTGTTATGTACGAGGCAAAGAGCCTTTCTTCCCACGCCCAGGAGGGAGGGCAGCAGCAGGATAAAATCCTCTGTTATCTCAGGCATTCACACAACACTTCCAGAGGAGTTTACAGAAAACCTTCATTTACGAAGGGCCACAAAGCATCTTTGCCTGTTACAAACCTCAGATCTACAGAAAAAAGAGAAGCGTAACAGATGTGTGACAGTGAGAGCAGGAGAAAAGAAAATATTGACCTTTGGCCCTGGCAATAGCCAGGAATTTCTTCAGATATAAAGAAAAAAAGAAAGACATAGCAGATTGCTGTTAATGGGATCTGAAAGATGAGGGTTTTTTTCTTTCTCAACCCTGAATCCCTCAGTTTAAGTGTAATCTAAGGAGCAGGAGATGGCAACCAGGCAGGGCTGTGCCAGCATCAGAGCTTGCCTTGCGTCCTGCTGAGGCCGCGCTCCGGTGGTGTGAGAATGGGAATCATGAGAGCATCCCAGCCCTGTAAAGCTGGAGCCTTCCTGCTGCTCATCAGTAAAGGAGCCCTGAAACTACAGGAAAGCTGGGGAGGGGCTCTTGATCAGAGAGTGCAGAGATAGTATAAGGGGGAACAGTTTTTATCTGAAAGAGGGGAGACTGAGATGAGATCTTGGGGAGAAATGTTTTCCTGTGAGGGTGGGGAGGCCCTGGCCCAGGTTGCCCAGAGCAGTGGTGGCTGCCCCATCCCTGGAGGTGTTCAAGGCCAGGTTGGGTGGGGCTTTGAGCCCCCTGACCCAGTGAGAGGTGTCCCTGCCCATGGCAGGGGGTGGGACTGGATGGGCTTTGAGATCCCTTTCAACCCAAAGCATTCCATGATTCTGTGAACTTGGCATGTAGGCACCCCTGACCTGGGAAAAGCACACTGGCCCCTCCGTGGGTCCACAATGTCACATCAGAGACTTGATTCTCTCTCAGAAAACAAAAAAAAAAAAGCACAGCGCTTCACCTGGAAGGTTTGTCAGGAAGGAAATCAAAAAAACCCTCTTCAAAAATTATCTCGGGCAGTTAATGATGTAACAAGACTGCAAGATCCAGCTGCCTGAAAAAAAAAAAAATCTCCCATCTGAGATTCTCTCGCAGCCTCCCCGAGCTGGGAAGTTATTAAAAAATCTTGCCCCAGGGAAGGGCCCCGCGCTGTGTTCTCGGCTCCCGTCACCCAGATGAGGATTCTGTGATTTTCTGGGGTGGTTTCATTGCAGTAAAGGAATCAGATGGGTTTATTTTTTTTAAAATATGTCCGTAACTTAGCTTCTCTGCCTGATTTTCTTGTTCTCTATTTTCTAGCTGCACTGCAATAAAGCAGAATGGTGATTTCCTGTGCTTGAATGGTGCATTTCATTTTGGGTTTCCTCCAAGCATCGATGATGTGCAGCATGCAGCTCCAACACGGTTTCGGCAGAGCGAAGTGGAAGGGGAAGGGTCCCGGGTGCTCCGTTCGGTCAGCGGGGGGATGGCACCCACCTGAGCATCTCTCAGCCGCTGTGTCTGTCTGGGTTTGAGCCCAAAATGCAGCTGCTGGAATTTAGACCCCGCGCTCACTGCTGACAGTGCTGTGTTGGCAAGGGGTGGGAAGCAGAGCGGTGAAACTGGGCCAGCAAAACCTCTCATGCAGAGCACTTAAACCAGTGATTAGAGCAGCGTCCTGCTCGTGTGAGGTGAAGGGGATTTTATGCTATTTTAGCAGGCAGTGTTGAGAATGTGACCTCATCCATGCAAAGAGGACACATTTGTGTCCCTGGTAGGCCACTCTGGAAAGGTGACCCACGAGGGAAGGACGCTGGCTCGCTGATGACATACCTGTCTTCCAAACCATACAGTGATTTAGGAAGAGAACAAAGGAAGAAGACATGAAAAGATGGCATTTGGCCACTCCAGGGTCTCTGGGGATGGATGAGAAGAAATCAGTTGAGCTCAGTGGAAATCAGCTCAGCCAGTCAGCTGGTGGATTGTTGTAGGAGCGACGCTGGAACCGGCCACCAAGGAAGGTCAAGGGTCTCCACGAGCAGCCAAAGGCCCTTCTCCCATGGCTGTGCCAGTGCTGGGTACGGGGTTTGTGTTCCCTGAGATCCTGCCCAGTCCCCCTGGGTCCTACATACGGGCAGGTGTGGGAATTTTTCTTTTCTGCAGTGAACCCACCTAAGTTTGGGTCCCAAGCTGTAACCTGCTTGAAGTCAAAGACACAGATGCTAATTCCAGAGCAAAGGCAAAGCCCGGCTCTGGAGCACTGCTGCTCCTCTGCCAGAGCTCAGTGGGAACGCAGGGCTGGCTCTGTGTTCTCCCAGGGACCTGCTCTGATTGCTCTGCATGTTTGGGGTGGCAGCAGGACCCCAACCTAAGCTCATCAGAGAGGCACACCAGGCGATGAAGTGTATGAACCAGCAGAAATGGAGTTGAAACTGAATTTCCTATCAAAGGGTGGGATCTAGGGAACAGGACCCTGTGGTGCAGCTCCCTGCCCTCTTAGCAGGATCTGGCCATGGGGAGCAGCTGCTGCAGGAGTTCTGGGCCACACTGCTCCATCCTCTGGGTCCCAGCCGTGCACAGATGGAGCAGAGCCATGGCTTACCCTAAAGCACTGCTCTTGCAAACATGCCTCTGGCCAGGGCCAGGAGTGGAGCCCACTGTCCCTTGATGGCAGCTGGAGCTAATCCTTGTTAGATGATCCCGGGTAACCTGTTGGGCTGTAAATCGCTTCCTGCTGAGCCCCTGTAACACACAGATTGGAGGTAACTTTACTCCAGAGAGCCAATTAGTACAAATCTAGGCCTGGTAATTACAGCGTGATAAGATCCCGGCTGCTGATATCTCTGGGCAGATAAGGCACCAGGAAGCAATCTCTTAACGCAATGGCAGTTATTATTACAGCTTCACCTCTGTCCTGCAAAGCCCTTGGGAAGTTCAGCATCAGACACAGTGCTGAGACCACAGCTCTGGGAGCTGGGAAGGAGCCACAGCTGCCCACACAGAGGATGGATGTTGCCCCCACAACAGCTCCTCCCTCCGCCAGCCTCCGCATAGAAATGGAAACCTGTTCTTTGGCTTGCAAAGCCCAATCTCAGTTCTCCTGGTCATGGGCAAACTTCAGTAGGCAAGCATTTATCTGCTGGGGTGTTTTCTCCATGCCTGATGGGAACTGGAGCTGCTTGAAGGAGCACAATGGATTTCTGCAAACTGAAAGAGGAGGGAAGCACCCTGGATCTATGAAGGCTGGAAATCCCTTGGCATTACCTTTATTTTAGCTGCGGGGTAAGGTGAGAGTGCTCTGACCAATGTCTTTGGTTTACAACTCCTGCTACCAGGACATGAGGAGTGGAGGGTCCAGAGCAGATCTGTTTGGGAGTGGGGGGAAAGGTGCATTTCTGCACAGGAAAGAGCCCCTGGGCAGGGCTATGGACTATGGCTGGATACAAGGGAAAACTGGAATAGGAGGTGTTTGTGTCTTTGGAGCTGATGTACTTTTATGAATGACAATGCATTGCCCCGTCTCAGAGTAATTTGCAAACTGTCCCCAATTTCTCCTCTTATTCCAGTCCCCAGCAATAATCATTCCCATATTATGAAACCTGAGGCTTGCGCATCTCGCTTAAAGATGTGCAAGGTTGTTGGAGCTCTTGTAGATGCTGTTGGTGTAAAATGGGATTAATTCAGATGAAACCAGCGTGGAGGGTGTTGTATTTAAAAAAAAAAACAAACTCCTGAGGAACTCGTGTTCTGAGTTAGATGGGATGGGGACGTTGAGCAAAGCAAAGAAAGCACAAATGCCATCCTGCAGAGCATCGCTGGGATATGTCACAGGTGTGAGGATGCTGCAGCGAGGCCGGGGAGAAGGGTAATTCTTTGCCCAGGTCTGCTCTGGAGCTGGGCTGAGGGTATTCAGTCTGTGTGAAGTGTGCGTTTTGAACCAGCCAGTCAGAGTAATTGTGGTGAAATTAAAAGCCGTATAACACCGGGAACAGCGTAGTAAAGGGTCCTAAACCTCCCTGACGGTTCTGGTTGTTAACGTCTGCCTGTAGCTTAATTACATCATCAATTCCATTAAATAATGCAGTAACTAACTGGGGTTTAATGAATATGTAGGAAAGAATAAATTGGACTTACACAGTAACTGATACCCCTTTATGGAATCAGAAGGAACTGGAATGGAGATTCAATTTCTAAGTAAAATTAGGGAAAGAAATAAATAAAAATTAAAAGCCTGACCATAGCAGCAGCAGCTCCAAAGCTGAGGAGCCTTGGGGTGGCACTGCCACTTAGTCAACATAGCTGACCAGGGACCTGCAGACTACCCAGCACCCTGGCCCTGCAGGCACTCATCCCCCCAAGGAAGGAGCAGGCTGTCCCAGGGTGGTTTTGGCTCTGCATCATCCTACAGGATGCAGATGTCCCTTTCTGTTCTTATTTTTTTTGAACTCCACATTTTAGTGAAAGATGTGTTTGCTTTTCTGGCTTAAATAACCACACACTGTTTGCTCTGGAGGTGTTGAAGCACCTGGCCAAATTTCCTCTCTGTTGACGTGGAGCAAACAGTCCAGAGGAACATAAGATCCTGGCAACAAGCAATGTTTGCAGAGGAAATCCAGAGGCGATTTCATGTGATGAGAGCTGTTGCTTCATTGAGAGCGAACGCTGGCACTGCCTGGTCAGAAACCTCTCACAAAAGAGCTGCAGCATCCTTGATAGGATGAGAGGAAACGGCCTCAAGTTGCACTAGAGAAAGTTTAGATTGAACATGAAAAAAAAAAATCTCTTTATTGACAGAGTGGTGAAACCCTGGCAGAGGCTGCCCAGGGCAGTGGTTGGAGTCCTCATCCCTGGAGGGGTTCAAAAACCGTGTGGCTGTGGAACTCTGAGACATCTTTTAGTAGGCACAGAGCAGTTGGCATGGTGGTTGGACTGGAAGAATTTAGAAGGGCTTTTTCAACCTTAACGATTCCATGATGCTCTGAGCCTGGGATAACTCAGGAGGGATGTACGCTGCTAGGCGAGCTGATGCCGAGTTGCACAAGATGCTGGTTTTGGCATGAGATGAGCTGTGTCCAATGCGAACCACAACAAGTTGAGTGGGAGGGTCTGTCGGGAAGGAATGAGTATTCCCACAGCCAGCACGCTGCGCTGGCTTGACTATTTCGCTTTACAAGGCGGTGCAGGCAAGACCCAAATTTCCAGAGAGCATCCCCTCCTTTGGCAAGCGTGTTCCTTGTGCTGCTGAGTCATCAAGCAGCCAAGTTAATTAGAAAATAGAGGCTTTCAGCCACTTGCCTTCTGCCCCTGGGCTGCACTGCTGCACGCACAGCCTGCTCCTGTGGTTTTCCCTGCCCGGAACAAGCCCGGGATTGCTGTGTCCTCCTCCCTCTCGGTGATGAACCCATGGAGCCAGGGGTTGCTCCCATTATCCGGGCGGTGATCTCCTGTTGTCAGCGCTCGGCGAGCAGCAAACAGCAGCAGCACCCGCGCGGGGGGGCATCGCTCTGGGGCTGTCAATTCGGCCTCTCTCGCCGGCACTAACCACGCTTTCGAATTATAATAAAGCACAAAGGAGCTCAGGCAGAGAGGTAACAAGCTGTGCTGCCGGGGAGCAGCCCCAGCCGAAAGCTCCAGCCTGCGGAGCACCGACAACACATCGGGTTGCAGTTTCTCCTCTCTTGATCGTTGATCGTGGCCATTCCCCAGCCCCCATCCCTTGGCCTCTCCACAAACTGCTCCCGGGCTCCTTCTCGGCAGATGACATTGGATGTTTGTTTGTTTTTTTTTCCCCTTTAAACCCAGGTGAAATCACTGTTTGCTGACAGCTCGGCCTCCCAGAGACGGCTGAACGCCGCGTAAGCATGTGCAAAAATAGCCGTGCTACTGCCTGCGCCTCCTCCCAGGGCGAGGGGGGCCGGGGGGTACCCCGAGGGCTCCGGGCATCAATCGGGGGATGAGGCTCAACAGCTCCTGCCTTCGCTCCTCGCTTTTCCCTGCCCGCCTGTGGCGCGGGAGCTGCAGCAGGAGGGGTGGTGTGGGCAGCAGCCTTCCCCCAGCTCCCCGCTTCCCGATGATATAATATCCTTCTTTCCATGTATCCCTGTAAGAAGGCGGAGATGTGGCGAGCGAGCGGCAGTGACCGATGCGAGGGGCTGATTGTCTGTATGGAGATGCTGAAAGGGGTCGCGACTCTCTAAGTGCTCGTCAGAATGAAGGATGACAGCCCCAGACAACGAGACACTTCCCTCCTCTCCCGCTGCTAATGAGTGCTCGGGCAGCCAGCGCTGCCGCTTCTTCTTTTAGTTTATTTTCCCTCTGTTTTTTTTTCTTCCCCTATCTATTTGTTTAATTAATTTATTTATTTTGGGTTTCTCCCTCCTTTCCCCCTCCCCGCTCTGTCCTTTCCCTGCCTCCCCTCTGCCTTCTGCAGCTATTTGTGTTGGATCCTGAGCAGTTAATGCTGTGAAAATTTAATTAGGCTCTTGGACGCAGCCTGAAAGCTGAGCCTCTGCCGGGATTGAGTCTGCAAGAGCCCCCAGCCTCCCCATCTGCTCTCTCCTAAAACCACCTTGCAGTGGGACATGGAATCATAGAATCACAGAATGGTTTGGGTTGGAAGGTACATCAAAGTCCCTCCAGTTCCACCTCCCTGCCATGGACAGGGACACCTCGCACTGGATCAGGATGCTCAAAGCCCCATCCAACCTGGTGGCTTCGCCCTGATCCTGCGAGACATGCAGCCACCTCCAGCACCAAGAGCAAATATCTTTTGTTCCCAGAGGAGGAACCGGGATCGAAATGTGACTGCATTTGTCCATAAAACCTCTCCCCAGCTGCTTTTCCCCTGAAAAAATCTGCAGAACTAGTGGAAGAGTGGGGGTGAGAGACTTTTCTGCTAAATTGCTGGCAATTAGCTAACCAGCAAAAAGCAATAGATACAGCTTCAGTGTCCAACCACAGAAAGGAGAGGGGGAAATGCTGGCCCATGGCCCTGGCAGCTCATACTGCCGGGTCCTCGGATGCTCCACGGGCAGAAAACTCACGGGAGGCAGAGGAGGATGCCTGGGTGCTGGGCTGCAGCCAAAAGGGAGGCTCAGGGGAGGAGGAGATGCCTCCAAACCTAGGTTGCTGCTCTTCCCTAAAGTTCTGCTCTCCTGCCTTTTCTCAATGCCTTTCAGAAATGAGATTTATCTGGCTCTGAAGGTCTTATTCTGGGGACATTGCCTTTAAAATCACACACACACACACACACACACAACCCGGGCAGCATCTTTCCCTGGGCTGCAGTGACACAGATGAGTGATTCTCATGCGCTGGCGCGAGTGCCTTTCCCAGGCACAATTGAAGGTTCCCTGACAATGTCAGGGAAAAACAACCTGCTCAAAACAACCTGCACTCACTTGCACAGCGCTTCCTCTCCACGGTGATAAGGGATCGTTGGGGTTTTTTTCCTTCTATTTGAGGAATAATTTTGACTTTTCAAGTCTCTGCCTTTTTTGATCATTTTTTTTCTCCTCCTCATGACTGAACAATAGGACTTGCCCTGCTTTTGTTCATTCCATGATCTCCTGTTACAGGAGCGTGACATCAGCAGGGAGCTGCAGGGAGGCTGTGATGGGAATGGGAGGGATGCAGCGGTACCCGGCAACCCCTTTGGTCACCCCTGATTCGAAAGTGGCCCTGGAACAGTCGATGGTGAGGGGCCCACATTAGCCTCCTCCTCATTCTCTGTTAAACAAATGCAGGCTCCAGTAAGCACCAGTGCTGCCTTCCCCTGATGTTAGCACAGAAAGGCTCGGAAGTCTGAGCAGACACTAATAAATTACTCACAGAACTGACGCTTTGGGGTTTTTTTTCGTACTGTAAAACAAGTGCAAAAGACGCCAGGCTCGCTCTTGACTCTCTCTATTTTTTTAAAAGGATCACTTAGACACAGGGACTCCAGTGTGAATAAACTTTGATTTATGTCCCCATCAGTTGCATCCTTAAACTTCCTAAGTACTTAAACCGTACACATTTTAGCTTGAAAAATTACCAGGTTTGTCTAAAGGAAAATCTTGCACATAAACCAGGAAACTCATTTGAAGGGAGAAACTCTCCAATGAAGCGAACCCAGGCAGCCATAAAAACGTTAAACCAGGCATAAAGGGAAATGTCAGATGTGTGGGAGAGCCAGATGTCTCTCTATTTTTTCCTTTTTTTTATATATTTTTATAACCCAGATCAGATTATAGGAGAATATATGAATGTACTGCGCAGGGAGAGGTGCGGCAAGAGGAGGAGATTTCTACTTCCAGCCTTTAACTTGATGTAATGCAGAGCACTCTACAAAGAAAAACATTTTTTTATTTCTAAATAAAGCACTTTAGAGTGACACATTTAGTGCTGGCAAAGAATTACTCAAATCAGAGACATTGTCAGATGTTTATTTTAAAAGTTGTGGGTTTTTTTAAATTTGGGAAAAAAAGATCAAAACCCCTCTCTGTTCTCCTTAGTATTTCCTTAAAAGCTTTACAAAAAAGTGGGGTTTCTGCTCCTAAATTGCCTTTCTGGTGTTTCCAGGTCTCCAGGGACCTTCACCAGGAGCCTGGAATGCAGGGATGCTCGGGTGCTGGTGCAGGGGTCACAGCCTGGGGAAAACCCATGGGTCTCATGAGGGATTTGCTGAAGGTCACTCACCTGGGCTGTGCTCTTGCTGTGCCAGAGACGCTCAGATTAATGCTCTTTGGGCTTCCCACGGGATGGAGATGTCCAAGCCAGGTTGAAACACATGGGTGCGGAGCTTCTGAACCCCTGAGGTAGCTCAAAACCAGCCTTTTTTACCTATTCCCACCAGAGCTGGTGTTCCCACTGTTCCTCAGCGCCACTGAGGCCGGCAGAGCCTCCACCAGCAGCTTCCAGCGGAGAAAGAGAAATGGAGACCCTGAGGCTTTCCCAGCTGGGAACGCAGCAACCTGGGAATAACACAGCGCACAGGCTGAGCAAAGCGCTGCATGCTGTGCCGGTCCCCGGGACCTTGTGATATTAAATGCACACTTGCTCCTGTATTTATTTATCCAAAGCTGTGCAAGTCCTTGGAGTCTGTAGCTAAAATGCTCCACACTAATTTGTTTCCAGAATAAAGAAGGCTGGGAGAACGGGGCCGATGCTGCGTCAGGTGAAGCCTTCCCCGAGGCACATGAGTAGGGGTGGGATGGGGCTATTTGGGTCCATGCTGACACGAGAAGTTCTATTTGGGGTGAGAGGTTTTGGGGTGTTGAGAGACTTGTGAGATGGGAGACCCCATCACTGCCACGTCGTAGCTGTCGTGGGCACGGCCATGCTGCCCGCGCAGGGTAAAGGCGCTCAGAGGGACGTCAGAGCCAATGCAACTGCGGCATTTGGAAAGCCGTGATCGTTCCTACAAGGTCGGGCGATGTGAAACACCTCATTACACTGCTCAGACACTGAGCCCTGTCTTTAACCAAGGCCTTTTGATGTCAGTTCCTACAGCCGAGGCAGCAGAGCATTAACATACCCGTCAAGGCTTCACGGTTAACCTCTCCTGCAAGCCTGGTTTAAGCGCCTTTCTCAGCCCATGGCATGTTTCTCCTCTCTCTCTCTTGCAGAAAGAGAGGAGGAAAATAGATCTTTCTGTGTCAGGCTGCACAGAGTCTCTCTGGTTGCATGCAGGATTGTTTTCACAGTGTAGTAAATCTATTTAACCCCACAGAACCACATCCCGGAAACACAGAGCCAGTGTGGCCGGTGCAGTTTTTCAGGGAGAGCTTGGGGCATCCTGCCTTTGTGACACCTTAATTCCGCATGTGCTGGGACATCAGTCTGCAGGAAGGAGTGTGGACCAGGTGCAAGAGGCCATGGACAAGGAATGGAATCCTGGGCTGCACACTTGGCTCACCTGTTTAACACCAAATACCCTTTAATTCATCTGTGTGGTGATACATTTGTCATTTCATTGACTTTTTCATCTCAGCTACTTTCGTTTCCCCACAGATTATTCCATTTATCTTGCTTTTCCCCTTTTCTGTTCCTCTTCCTCTGTAATTGGATCATTTGCAGTTTATGGGAAAGATGACAAACAAAGGGTACTGACAACCCAAGCACCCAAAATTACATATCAACCTCAAAAAAAATGAGATGAAAAGAAGATCTGGATCCTCTTTCTTTGCATTCTGATTTCTGAATCTGCAGAGCTCATTATTTTCCCATGTCCAGGGCTTTTTTTTTTTTTTTTGTGTCTGTAGAAACTAGAAGCCTACTTCTAAGAAGAACTGTAGCTGGTTGACTCCAGTGGCCAGGAACTGATGAGAAGCAGCGATGGAAAAGCCTGTAGTAACTGTTACTCTCTTTGTTGGGTGAAGCTTTACACTCAGACTCAATGCTCTTCACAGCGGCCATTGGAAAAGATGATCAGTTATTCCCTGGAATGAAACAAATAGAGTTTTTAATGTGTATTGCTTCTATTCAGAGTGGCTCATCTCTGACCAGCAACGACTGCAAGGACAGCACGGCACAGAATGCTTTCTCCCAGCAAAACAAGTGTTCCCAGCACATCTGCAGCTGCAATTCCCAACTTCTGGCTTTATTTGCTGGGAAGAAGTTGCTGCCACTCCTGCCAAACTTGGGGTTCAGCAGCTCTGTCTCCACAGCATGATGTTTACCAGCTGAAGGACTGAAGGTTGGCTGGTGCCGAGCGGCTGTGTTTGGGACAACCTGCCAGGTCTGACCAAGGCTCAGACCAATTACTGCTGGCATCAGCCCAAGCCATCCATCTCGGCAAATTTCCCTCCAGGGGCTGCCCCATTAGTAGCAAATAACTAATTATTGCTGTCAGCTTTAATAAAAAAACATTAGTTGAAAGATATTCCCCCCCTCCCCCGTAACTTTGCGATGCTGTATAAATTACCAGAGTCAAAACTAACTTCTAAATTGAGTAATTCCAGACATTTGTCAGACTCCAAGAAATGCTTTAATTAGTGTTGGTTAATAAAGTGTTTAGGTAATTAGGAGAACATTTGTCCTGTCTGTGCACTTTTTTCCTCTTGCTTCCAACAACTCAAAAAAATTAATTGGAGCCCAGGCTTCAAGAATTATTGGACTTTATTTTTTCTCACTTTTCCTTTGTATTAAAGTATTGGTGACACCATTAATGATTCCTAGTGGAACTTGTCTCTACTGATGGGGCTCTGAAAGTTGTTTCTCTTCTTTCTGGCTCTTTTTCCAGCATGGGGAGTGTGAGCGCGCTGGCTCCCAGGGGATGGATCAAAAGCAGCAGCAGCAGCTGATTCCTGGCGAGTTGCCTGGAAGGATGTGCTCAGGGAGCCTCTCTCGTCTGCAGCGAAGGTGGCCGTGCCAGCGTCGTGTCTTTCTGGTGCTCCTCCTGGGCGAGGCAGCAGGAGCCTCACGTTGCTTCCAGCCCAGAAACCTGTCACTCCACCACGAACTGGCCCTGGAAGCCCCGCCCGCACCCCAACACTGCAGCACCTGCACTGCACTCACATCTTGCATTACCTGCCAATCCCCCATCCAAATGACCCCTTTCTCTAATGTAACTTCCCTTTGATTTTGCTCTGTGGCTCTGGGTGGCTGAGAACATCAGACAGGAGCATGGGAGCCGTGCCTGCAGTGGGCAGGGGCTGGTGGGGAAGGAGTTAAGGGCAGGCTTGGCTCCTGGAGGAGCACAGCTGCCAGGGATTTGCAGACAGGCTGTCAGGAATTAGGGCCTGCCATGGCTATAAAAGAGCTGGTGCTGGGCATGAGGGCTCTGGTTGCTGAGGAGGAGGTTTGTGTGCTGGAGAGAGGGAGAAGTATTTTTAATAGTGTTTGATAGCAAGGCTTCAGCACTTCCTCCAGCCCAGGTGATGGAGATGTCATGTGGGCAGTGAGCCCAGGAGGTGAGCATGCATCGGGCACAGAGGTGAGGCTCTCCAGGGCTTCTGGCTTTGGGCTCCTCTCAAGGTTTCCAGCTTGCACCTGTGCTGTGGGAGCTTCTTCTGCCTCTCTCTGCTGGCTCTCCCACAGTTATGGTCAGCATCCACTTTACATCAGCTCTGCTTGGTGGAGAACAGAGGTGGTTGACTTCAGATTTTAATGATTTAAGGACAAGTTAATTTTGGAGGTGCCTTCATGGAAAGATCGTCACTTTTTGAGTTAAAATCCCCACCCCCCTGCCTGTGTATGTGTACTTCACATCTTGTGAACCACTCGGTGAGACGTGAAACCCAGTGCTGCTGCTCTCAGGAGGTCCCAGGGCCATGTCCAAGCTGAATGCTTTGCATTAGTTGTTACATCTCAGCCTTTCCAATCGATATATTAAGTCACTCTGCAATTAATTTGCTTGTCTGGGTTATAGAAGTGTCGGAGCAATGAGAAGCACAGGAGTTTCTGGTCTGGTTTGGGCTGATTGCAGACAGGAGTCTGTTTGCTTGGTGTAGGCAGCCCTGAACTCCTCTGGCTTTGCAGTCCAGAAGTCCTTAAGCTTGCTCTGCACCAAATCCCAGATTGTTGTGTCTGTGGCTTCCTCCTTGGAAACATCCTGGTGGCTTATCCCCTCTGGGAGAGAAGGGCTCCAAGAGGCTGCTTGGCTCTGCAGTGCCAGATGGATGTTCCACCTCCAAGCCTCAGGTTTAGCAGCTGTGTGCAACTTGAAGGGATGAGAAACTCTGCAAAGAGGCCTGGCATGGGAGGACAGGGCTCAACTTTCAGCCCCCATATCAGCCCAGCAGCACGTGAGGACCCCCTGGGGAATTAAGCCCAGCACTTTCCTATCCTTTAACCCATGGTGATGTGTCACTGATCAGCACAATTGGTTCTAATAGCTCCCCAAGTAGATTCGGCAGAGCAACGTGTTGAACATAAAAATCCCTTTATTATTGCCATTTTGCTTTTATATACCCATCAAGCTTTCATATTTAATCTCCTACATCACAATAGCTGATCATTTTTAACATTTGACATTGATAAAGTGCCCGCTGCTATTATTCTGACATACTATAAAACATTACACCCATTTGCAATAGAAAAGGCAAAGAATCAATACTCGGCCCCATTTTCCAGCATGGCAGTAAATCATAGGGAGCCTAACAAATTGTTTTAAATATAAGCACCTTCAGAACCAATAAAGAACCCAACCGATCCCTGTCCATTGTCATATCTGTCAAACATCTTTTCTGCTAAATGGGCACGTGGGTGTTCACCCAAAAAAAGCCCAGCCTGCCACCTCATTCCCCTACGAACAGGTCTGGAGGGGGCACAGCTGGGGATGCTGCAGATGTGCTTGCTGGCTTGGATGTCAGGGATGCCTTACAACTTACCTTGGCCAAGGGTGAAGGTTAGTAAGCCCATAAGCTAAATGAGATTCAGGAGGTGAAGTGCTTTGCTCGGTGGTACAAAGCAAATCGATGCTTCTGACTCGCGCCAGCTCTGGAGCTGGACTGGAGGTCAGTCATTGCTGCAGGAGTCACAGAAAATGGTCCCAGGTTGCTTATTTTTCCATGTGTTTGTTGCTGGAGAGCAGTGAGCTTGCTGTAAGCGCAGGTGTCTGTGTTTTCCCCAGGTGATGCCCCTGAGGATGCTGTTGCTGCAGTGTGTTTGCAGCCACATCTACCCCTCGCCATAGGGCTGGGGACCACTGCGCCTCAGGGGGTTCTTGGGATGTGTTGGAGCCTGACTGTGCAGGTTCCTCTCTTGGGCAAGGGCTGAGCTCCCCATGGCAGAGTAAGGTATCACCTGACATTTCTTATGTGGTTGTTCCCTTCTTGTCAGACCTGTGAGCTTGCTGCTCCCTGGGTTTACCCCTGTGTTTGCTTCGCCGTGAGTTGTGAGCATCGCTGTGTAACCCCCACCTACCCATCTTCTCCCCGTGTACCTCTGTGTGTGGTGAGGGGGGCTTAGTCATGGCAAGGTAAAACAAACAGAAAAAACAATATTGTTTTTACATCTGAGATGATGTAAAGCTTGTGTGCGTAGTTTAAAAGTGTTTTCAGCATGGCTGCTGTCAAATAGCTCCTAAATAATACAGTTTACCTGGGCTGACTGATTTATAGGAACCTGGCTCCCAGACCCCAAGGATGACATTTGAAACATATCTTCCTTTCATTTGTAAGGGATTAAGTGAACATGTTTTGACAAGATTGATCATGTGGATGTTCAGACGATTTCTCTTTGTGGCTTCAATCTATGGCTTGTAGAACTGATAGAATATTATTGTGCCTCATTAAAATAACGCATGGCTGGCAGGCGCTGCTGCACGCAGCAAAACAAATGTTTGGGGAGTTCCCTCCACCACGAGGGCAGCATGGGTGAGGCAGCCCCTTGCTTCTGTTCCCATGCTACCTCTCGTAGCATCCTGCAGAGACCCGCTCGGTCCTTTATTAGACATTTATTCAGCATGTGCTCTTGATGCCCTCTGAAAGGATTGCTTGGAGGTAAATCATGCTGTTAACATCACTTGGGAGTAGAAGCCGGATTCTAAATCCTCTCTTTCTCCCCAGGAAAGGTGTTATATCTTCTCTAGCTATAATGTTCCTGTTGTTCTCAGCAGTAACTAAATTTCAAGCAGGGGCTGGTTATGCTGCCATGTGTTGGTGCTGGTGGGGATGCTCCAGGAATCCAGTTCGGGCTTTCAGGCCCTCATCCTGCAAAATATTCCACAGCTTTGGGCTCTGTGGCTTTGTGGCAGGATCAGATGAGAAGGTTTTGGAGTTGATATTCTTAGCCTCAATTTCATTAACCCTGTGACTGCTGTTGTGGGCTGTCTGGCCTCCACAGCCTTAGGAAAAAATAAAGGGGAAAAAACATCTTTAAAATCAGACAAACATGTCTAAGCCCAGAAGCCTGGCAGGACCCTGACTGGCTTGTTCTTGCTCCAGAGCTTTGCAGTTCCTTTTGCAAGGGGAGTGGTAAATCATTGTCATCCTTCTCATGGAGGCAAGGCAAGGAAGCTGAGGAGGGGCTCTTGATCAGGGAGTGCAGAGATGGGATGAAGGTCTGCACAGAGAGGCCATTCAAGCACTGTGCTCTGTAGCATTGGATGCTGTGCAGGATGTCCACCTTCTCAGCCTGAATGTGACTCCATTCAGCTTTTCAACTGCTTTCTGTGGAATTGTTCCAGTGCCAGCAGGGCCACTGGGGACGGAGCAGGAGTGGGGAAAGGAAAACTGTGTTTCTTCTCGAGGCTGAATGTAGTTGGCAGAAGGCTTTGCAGGGCTGGTCCTGGTTCATCCCGTGTGACTTGTTTTTTCCTCTCTTGCTAAGTCAGAGCCCTTAGTGATGTTGCCCTTGGGCACGCAGCCAAATGGAAATGGGAAGGGGCTTTTTCTCTGTCCTGTTCTCAACTTGTAGACATGAAATCTCTCCTCCCTGGCTCAATCCGGGCTTAGGAAGCCATTACCCTTGGATGGCAGGTGAAGGCAGCAGCCTTCTAGGTATTCACTGGCAATTTGCATCCCTGCATTATGCATGGGCAGAAAACACAGAAATAAAGTACAGGGAACAGGAAATCGTTGTGGAGGTTTTAATCTGAAAGGTGAGATCGAAATGCTGTTTGTTGGCTCTCTTTAATGGCCCTTCAATTGGTAATTAGTGTTATATTATCACATATCTCTAATAGAATATTGATACTGTTGGCAGAGATATAATCCCGGTGTTGAGAGTAATTCCCCTCTTTCCAGTGCATTGCACTTATTACATACGGGCCCGGCAGAGCCGGTCGTGGGCCTCGGCTGGTGCATCTCAAATCAATTGGATGCAGCACCTCACCACGAGTGACTTCGGGTATGTCAGAGGAATGCAAATTAATGATTTGCTTTGGGATTGTGAACTGCCAGGGAGGAGGTGCCGGCTTGGTCTGCTTGCTGCTTGGCTGGGTTCAAGGAGATCCCTGGGGATCTAAGCTGCATCTTGGATGTGCAGGAACGCCTGCTCCCTGGAGGTGCAGCAGAGCCAGGCAAAGCTCCCAGTTCATTTATCAAAGTGCCTTCAGTTTCCGTTTGAAAACAGGTGAAACAATAATAAATACCAAGCATGGAAAGCTAATCTCTATCCCCAGCATTGTAATAAATGGAGACTTAAACAAAAATCAATGTGGATCTGTTAATTCTGGCCAGCTCCTGAGGCCTCGCTGGAGCAGAATTCAGCCCTGGCAGGATGCAACAGCCAGGCCCTTCCCTTGGGCACGAGCATCCTCTCCATGCCATGGGGCATCAGTCAGTCCTGCGGTCCCGGAAAGTTCACATCCTGGCTCTGCTGGAGCCCGAGAGGTCTCATTTGGCAATGAACATCAGGTCCTCGAATTATTCAGTTGAGGTCGATTTACTTCCTATGCCTTGGGACTATTAGAAGAATTGCTTAATGAATCACATCGCATCTCTCCCTGGTGCGCATGCACGGATCAGAAAGATAATACAGTGCTCCCGCCGCCGCCTCGTGAACGACAGCAACGGCAAATTGGGATCAATACTTCCCTGTTATCTCCACCTGCTAAAGACTGTGGCGTTCCCGGCTCTCAGCGTGAGCTGCTCTCCCTCCTTCCCCTCAGCTGCAAAAGCCGCGCGTGCCGGAGCCCTCCTTTCACCTCGTTCTCGTCAAGGATTTCTCAGCCATCTTCCAAGGACACTGGCAGCCCAGGGGCGGTGGCGTGCAGACAGCATCCTTCAGCCTGTCTGATGGCAGCGACGCCACAGGCCCGGCGTGCCGGGAAAGGCTTTCTGCAGGGGCTCCACCACAACAGCAGGAACCTTTAATTTCCTGCTTCTCCCTGCACTCCCCGAGCTCACAGTGAGATCCTTGGTGGGACTCCAGCCTTTATCTCTCTCCTGGGACAAGTCCTCCGTTGCCCTCTTGTCAGGGTGGCACTCACAGCTCTGATGGATGTGTTTGCGGGAAGAGCGTCGCATCCCAGCGGAGCGATGCTGTGCGTGTTCCTGGTACATCGTAATGTCAAATATCAATCATGCATGATAAACACAGTGTGAAAGCAAAGGACACTTCAGAAGAACAGGAGAGGGGAATTTCAGGGCTAATTCAGACCTTGTGAGGGGCCCAGTTCCCCTGGAGCAGGGTGATGCTGTAGAGTTGACCTCCCAGTGGTGGGTCCTGGAGGAACTGGGCTGCTGTGTGAGCTCAGCACCTTTGTTTTTCCCTGGGAGGAAAGACTTTGATTACTGCAGAAACTGCTGTACCGAGACAGTTGTAAACAACATCCCACACTCAAGACTGACACAAGTATTCCTAAGCCCTGCAGGTTTCTGGATGGGTGTAATCACTTCTGGAGAAGGACTTCTCTTGCCACAGGACCATAAAAGCCCTTCTCTGACTCCTGCACCGACTCTCCCTTGTCCCCCCACTTACCTCCACCAAGGGGAGCTGCAAACCCATCTCAGAAGGGAAAATGGTTCAAATTTTGGGCTTAGGCTTGGGTTCCTTTTCTGGTGGCAGAACCCTTCCTACTGAGGACATCCCTGCCGCCATGGCTGTGTTGGTTCCAGAGTGGCCCACGCTCCAGCCCAACCCTCCCTTTGGGTCCAGCATTGTTCCCTCCTTCACCCATGAGCACTGATTTAAGGATGGCCTGTGGATTCCTCCTCTGACAGCAACCTGTGTCACACCACCTCCAACAGCCTTGTGCCAGAGCAGGCACGGTAGATCTGCTGGGGCTTGGCTGTTTCCATGTGCACAGCTCCCTGGTTTATTTCTTTCTTGCCTTTCAGTGCCTTCAGCCTCAATTAAGTAAAATAGCTTAGTGTATGCCTGCATTACAGTCATAGTCCCGTTGACATTTACACTTGAGCATGGTTTTTTAAGCACCATACTGTACAGGAACCTTTAAATAGGCTTGTTTCCATTTTGCTGCGTGTCAGCACGAATGACAAGGTACAAAACTCTCCAGGAGACAGAGCGAGGAGGCCACATGTGCATGAGTTGCAGAACCCACTCTTTCTACGGAAACCTGTTTTAATAACCTGTACAAAACCTTGAGGTATATTGCCTAAGCTCCATGGAAAACCCTATGAAAATGGATCATAACTGAAATTCTGCCAGTGGGAAGTGCTTGCGGCGTCACCCACCGCCCAGCACAGGTCACTGTGCCACACAATGCGCAGCTGCTCTGCCAATGGAAAGATGCGGTGGCACAGCATCTCATTCCCATCCGCTTCCAGCAGGATTTAGAGCTCTTGGGAAACTTGATCCTTAGTCTTTAAAGAAATCCCAGAGCTGGGATACAGTAGATGGGAATCACTGCCAGGTAATTTAGTGCATTTCAAAGCCTGGATGTACTTAACTTTTAGCAAAACACCATTCTTTCTTCCCAGACCCAAAACAAGCATCTGTGGGGAGGTCTCCCCAAGAATGACAGCAATGAGCATTAACATGTATTCTCTGGAGAACTGAACTGTCTCAAGGCTGGCCAGGAAGGCTGTTCTGAGTATTTACAGATTTTTATGCCCCCCGCCCCGGGAGAAAATAATCTGAAAGTACTGCAGACCCTGCTTGGAAGAGCTGTGAAAAACAGTCAATTTAGGAACAATTTTGCCTCCACCCATCTATTTTTTTTGGAAGAGATTGCTCCCACTGCCAGTTATTTCCCCAGCAGAAGCCTGGATCTCCTCTGCCATAGCAGTGGGTCACAGCAGAAGCGATTCTGATGGCACAAGCAGCTTCAAGAAAGAAAGCCATGTCTTCATGCAAATACCTCTTTGAAAGGAGGAGAGACACAGGGAGACAAAGGGGCTGGACTGCCTCTAAAGAGTGTGTGTTTCATATTTTTCCAGGAGGCATCAGTGGATTTCTGAGCCTACCCAAATACATGTGTCGTGCCCTATTACCCCATCCTGAGGATTCTGTAACCATGTCAACCAGAAGGGAAGATGAGGAAAGCAAGCAAAAAGAGAAAAGAAAAACTCAGCCTGAAACCCACTATCTTTTGGATTATGCAAAACACATGAGTACCTGATCCAGCTCTCTAAATTACAGGGTTTTACAGCTTTCTGTTTATAGTGGGATGTCACAAGTTGTAATGATCTGCTATATCATTATGGGAGCAGATGCCAAACTTAGATCTCTGCGTGTTTATAAAAAGGCTCTCACTTGCTGTAGTGCTGCAGAGGAATTCCAGAGCTCCTTGGCAAGTTTGGAGGATGGAGATGATGTTTGCCCTGGGGCATGTGCATGGCACAAACACAGCTGCAAACGCATCGGTGTATGGAGCTGCTCCCCTTGCACACGCAGGCGTGCACGGGTGCTGCCACCAGCTGTGGGGCTCTGCCAGGCACAAATACCTGTCCCATCCAGAACTTGCATTGTCTGCTCATTTCATTACAACTGCACTGCCACCGTCATTACTTGATTGTCATTATTCTATTACTTAAAAACTTCAGCACAAAGAAGAAACAATCCATTCTGGCTGTATTCCCTGTAAGTAAATGAAAATGGCAAGTCAGGAGTCTCTGAGAGGATGACTTTGACCGAGTATAACAGGCAGAAAATTCCTCTCGCTGTCTGGTAGATAATTTTTAAATGCTAACAACAGCCATGGAAATGATTGTGGATTAAACGCTCTGAAGATGTGCGAACGTCCCCGCCAAGTAGTTTGCTGCACCTTAGCTCAAGGATGAATGGAGCTACATTCATCATGGCTGCCCCATCCCTGTATGTGCTCAAGGCCAGGCTGGATGGGGCTTTGAGTGCCCTGATCCAGTGGGAGGTGTCTCTGCCCATGGCAGGGGTGGGACTGGGTGGGCTTTAAGCTCCCTTCCAACCCAAACCATTTTGTGATTCAATGCAGCAGGCAGAAACCCAGCCTTGAGTCTGATTTTGGCTTTGCTGTTGTCTCATCCCAAGCCTTAGAAACTAAGAGGCACCAATCTGAGTGGGACAACCTGAGAACTCAGAGTCAGCAGTGATGCCTTCCACATGCTGCTCTGTGGGTGCCGTTGGATGAGTATCCCTAGGAAATCCCCCCGTGCAGGCTCAGGTGAGCAGAGGAGGAACCACTGGTGCTCTGTGGAGCTTGTGGTGTTATTCATGGTGTGGGTGTCAGCCCCCAGCATCTCCCGGGCAAATGATGGGAGACTTATGAAAACAACAGCATTGTTCCCTGCATGAAATAACCCCAGAGGATCAACAAGCGGTGCCTCTCTTTGCAGGCATTTGCCAAAAAAACAACCACGTGCCTGAATAGAAAAAAAGAAATAAAAGAATTCTTGGAGCTTGTCTTCGGGGCGAAGCAGCATGAAGGCTATGTTTTATTCAGTGAGGAGCAGCTGCACTACCTGGAGCAGAAATTCAGCTTGTTGAGGCCTAATCTAGGTAGATCACTGAAGCTTTGGAGAGTCTAAACAGCCAGAGAGTAAAAGATCTCTTCTTTGTTGCACACAAGATGCTTCTGCAGAGGGGTTCAGCCTCCTGCCTTCGTCTCGCCCAGCATGACCCCAGCACATGCAGAGGCTGCCCTTGGATACAGCTTTTGACAATGCTGAGACCCTTGCGCGGCTACTTGTGGCTCCACCCTCCACTCTGAGACCCCCCCAGTGCCTCAGTTCCACTGTGATGCTTTCCCTCTCCTCATCTGCAATCCCCCCCCGACACCCTGACCTATGGGATCAGGGCAGGACCCTGAGGATGTGCTGCTTTTCCCAGCCTCCAGCTCAGCTGGAACCCCAGGTCTGGGTCTCTGCCAGCTCCTTGGCTGCCATTCCACATCCTAGGAAAGAATTCTGGGTGCGTTGAAGCCTGCAGCCTGCTTCTGCTGCTCGAGGTCAGACAGAGGAGGTCGTGACATGTTTTTATTCTCCTTTCTTCTGTGTGCGGGCATTCAGAAGATAAAGTTAGTAAAATTCCTCCTGTTCAGGGCAAAGAACAAAACTTGCAAAGGCAAAAGCCTGGCACACAAAATCCCTCACGTGTCTGGAACACGAGGCACTGGGTGATGCGCTGGGGCTGGAGGGAGGCAGGCGAGACCCTGGGCGCCGAGGCTGCCACGTGCCCTGCTTCCCCTTGACACTCAGTCAAGGTCCACAGTGCCTTTTCCTTGCCTGAGTGGAAGGGTTTCCTGCAGAAGCACCTTAGCAGAGGGATTCCCCTTCCTCCCCACCCAGCCATGACCCTAAAAGCCTCCCCTTGTGTTCTCTCCCTCTGTACAGTTAAACAAATAGAGGCAGAGCTGAGCCATCCTCCAGCTCCCAGAGCACTTGGCAGCTCCATTCTGAGCTGTATCTTCAATATTTCATATTAAGCACACACCAAGCCTGGAGTTTCTCTTAGCAATTTCAACCTGGCTTTTTCTATTTTTAAGCTACATCTGTGTCAGCCAAGGGCCAGTGCTCGCTGCTCCTGGGCCGTGCAGCCCTCGTGCGTGCGGTGGAAACCGATTCCGGCCGAGTCAGAGCAGGCTGGGAATGGACTGGGGAGGATGGGGCACAGTGTTCAGCAGAGATGGGATCTGGACAATGCTCATGGCAAATGGCTCCCAGCGTGAAGAATGATTTAGTGGAGATGGTTTAAAAGTCAGGGTGATTAATATGCAATTTCTCTGGTGTGCTGGAAATGATAAATCAAGATGGAATGGGGAAGCGGTGCGTAAATTTAGAGGGTGTCTGTGTGGAGGTGGTGTGGAGGGAGGCAAGGCTCAGCCTGGGTGGCCCCCAGTGCTTTCATGACAGGTGGGTGAGGGTCATGCCAGTGAGGATGAAGAGGGTACTGGGTACCCACATGCTGCTCTGCTGTCAGGACCCCATACCTGTGCAGAGACTCCTCTCGTCAGGACAAATGGCATTGCTCACCTGGATCCTCTCCCATGGCATCCCCACTTGTGAGGTTAAATTACAGGAAGGATGCATGCGGTGTCCTGGAGCCCCTCCTAGAAATGCAGGAATAATCTGTGAGGATGAAGCAAGCAAGAGGTCTGGGGAAAGAAGAGGAGCCACAGGGAAAGGGAGATTTTATTACTGAAATTTGCCAGAGAGACTCTTTAATAATGTCATTCATCTTTCTGTCAAATACATCACATTAGGGTAGTGGAAAGGAACTTTGAGGAGATGAATTAAGACTTAAATACATTAAAATGACTTAAGGAATATTTAAATACAATACAATTTATTTTTTGTCTAGGCTTGTTTCAGGCTGGAGTCTCTGCCATTTCAGAGGCCGCTACAAAGCCTGTGAAGTGTGTGAGCGTCTGTGCATGAGCAGTGCCGCTTCCCATAGAAACCAGACTTAAATCAGCCTTTTCTTTGGGCCGGAGATAAGCTGGATGCAATTAGCTGGCACGGAACCGTCGTCAGCACTGAACACGAGAGCTGAATTCCCCTGCAAAGTTCCTGCATCCCCGCTGCCCCTCACAAGGGGAAGCTTGCAGAGGGAAACCTTGTGCATCAGTGTTGGCTGCTTTTAAATTCCAGTCGGCTGGTAACCTTCACCCGAACATTTCCACCTGCTGCTTCCTCAGGCATTAACAAGGGCATATTTATCTGACTGCACGAGAAACATCACCCTCCTTTGCTGTGTTCTCAAAAGAGAAACGTATCTCAATGCCTCAGCTCTGAGGCTGTGATTCTGCTCAGTATCAGGTCCAGCACAGGGATGGGAGCGGCTCGGGTGGTGCCAGCAGCCAGGGCAGCTCCATGTCCCACGTGCAGCTTGCCAGGCACAACCAACCACACTGCCGAGGGTGATCCCCCTTCTTCTGAATCCTGACGAATCCAGCTCTGAACAAAAACATTTGAGTAAAGGAAGGGGGGAGAAAAAAGAAAATTGCCTGGAGCTGCTTCTTGTTCAGCAACATTTGGACTATAAATAGCTCAGCTGAGAGTTTGTGCCCGTGGGTGCTGCGTGCCGAGCAGGCGCCCGCTCCCCTGTCTTCTCCCTGGCAGAGTGGCCCCTGCTTCCAGTTATTTATTTATTTGTTGTCTCTTTTGTTGTTGACTTTTAGTCCATTTTTTCTTCTCAACCTGAAGTGCTTCATCAAGAGAAGCCACAGGAAGACAGTGAGAGTGATTCAGCTTCCAGGAAATAAAGAAAGGGGGAGTAGGGGGTGATGTTGAAGCACAAACCTCAGTGAAAGCAGGATGTGCCACGCTGAAAAAATTGAACTTGCCCTGCCACGCAGTGCTCTTTGAAAGCATTCAATTATCTCCCCGTGCCTATAGAAAACATTGGAATTGCTTCCCAAAGTCTTTAAAGGCTCTCTATGCAAAAGGTACACGGCCACTCCACGGTGGAGGAAATTAAAAACCCTCCACAGTAACCAGTTTATTTATCCTGGGAGAGGCGAGGACATGGGGAAACGCCCACGCCTGTGCTTGCATCTTCATCCTGCAATGCTCTGCACTGGGGTGGCCCCACCTTGAGCACTGGGGGCAGTTTGGGGTGCTGCAGGATAAAAAAGAACTAAAGCTACTGGAGAGTGTCTAGAGGAGATCACAGAGTGAAGGGTTTACAGGCGAAGGGTATGAGGAGTGGCTGAAGTCACTTGGTCTGTTCAGCTGGAGAAGAGGAGGCTGAGGGGGGGGCCTCAAGGGAAGGAGGAGGAGCAGGTGCTGAGCTCTTCTTTCTGGATCTGAGGGAATGTTAGGAAGATGTGCTGGGGAGGGTTAGTTTGGACGTTAGGAAAAGGTCCTTCACCCAGAGGGTGGTGGAGCACTGGAACAGCTCCCCAGGGAAGCAGTCACGGTGCCAATCCTGACAATATTGCAGAAGCATTTGGACAATGTCCTCAGACAGACGGTGTGAATGTTGGGATTGTCCTGTGCAGGGACAGGAGTTGGACTCAATGATCCTTGTGGGTCCCTCTCAGCTCAGGTCTTTCTATGATTCTATGATCCTACCCTTCCCAGGACCTGCTCCTGGTCCCGGATCTCCCTGAAGATGCATGATTTTCATGGGGAAAAGGTGGCACAGGTCAGGCAAGGAGAGGGGCAGAGGATGCCCAGCCCTGTGCTTGAGAGGAAGGTCAATAAAATGAAAAGTGAGTGCAACCTGTTTGCCAGCACAGAGCAGGAGAGCGTGGGACTGCTCGGGAAGGGCAGGCAGGCACTTGTGTCCACACCTGGCAGTTTGGCAGTTACAGGATCAGTGGCTGCCCGAGGTCATGAAGTTAACCAAAACTGGTTTTAAAGAGGAGCTGCCTAATTTTATGATCAATAGTAACATTTTTGACTGTGCATGGGAGGCAGAGGGCTAATCATCTCTGGTAGTGAGCTAATGGCTGTGGAGGGCAGGAAGGGTTTCCCCCACAGCAGGCGGCTGCCCAGGTGGCTCGGAGAGCAGTCGTGGCTTCACTGCCCTCTGAAACAAGGGACACCAGGTCTGTGTAATTAGTCAATGCGTGACACCCATGATTCAAAGCCACCTTGGGTGAGCTGGATGGTGACAACTCCAATCAGAGGGAAAGGGGAGGCGCTGAGCCCTTCCAGGGCTCTCCCAACCCAGTTTTCTCTACTCCAGCTGCCTGGTGGAAGGATGCACCCCCTGCTTCTCCCATAACACCCCGTAGTGTGGGCAGGTCAGAGGAGAAGGGATGTTCTCCTTATGCTCGGATTTCATATTGCCAGAAGAGCTTTTACTCAGCTGGCCCTCCCTTCCCCAGTGCTCGGCCGATTCCATGAAGCCAAACAGAGGGCAGGGAGGCTTCGATGCCGCAGGAGCGAGCGGCAGTGCTTCCGGTCTGGGTGACCTTCTCGCTGACAGAAAATATATCCATTCTGAGAGTCCTCTACCTGCAAATATTCCCCCCACGGCCGGCTGAAATGAGACAAGAGGCTTTTGCTGTACGGCTGATGTTGTTAGGGCAAACTGGTTTCCTAAGATCACCATTCTCCAACTATTAAACCGCAGGTGCAGCAACTCCGGCTTTGTCTCCATTCGCAGAGCCGGCTGTTACCGGGCACCCTCGTTATTATACTGTGCAGAAATGCTTCAGAGTTATTCCAACATCTAACACGTGTCAGAACGCGGAGTGACCCTGTTGCCCTGCTGCGTGCATATTTATGGAGCATCATCCCAGGGCAAGGGAGAGCTGGTGCTCGGCGAGGTCTTGCAACCAGCACCCTTCTGCACCACCCATCTGCCCCGCTGCCACCCTATCCTTAGGCATCACTGCTGCCTGAAGCACAAACTGATCAGCTAAAAGATGTGACAGATAACAGAGGTATAATTGGTGTAACTTGTCAGAGGCTTTCTGGTGCGCTCTTGCTTGTGTGTGCTGCAGTCATGCTGCATTTTAGACTCCCCTGATCTCTGACTCCTGTCTCCACGGAACGTGTGAGGAGGATCTGAGTGCGCGTACACGCACCAATGCACGCAGGGAGAAAGTGAGAGCTCACGTTTGTCTTCCTAATCAGGAGGTGTTCCCCCCCCCCAGCCCGAGCTGTGTGGAAGCCAGGGACAGTATGGCAGACCCAATGCAATGTCATTTCAGGGCAGGGTTTAGGTTTGATGCCCACTGCTTCCTGGAACATGATTCAACGCTTAGGGGAAAGCTTGCAGAATAGACTGCCTGAAAGCAAATGATTCTGTGAAGTGGGAGTGGCTCTTCAGCGCGTGCTGGAGGGTCAGGTGGTGATCCCAGCTTCCCCAATGTGTGTAGGTCTCTCCCTGCTACGGCCACTGGCCCTTAGCAATCCCTGGCCACGGTATTGGGCTTCTGCAGGGAGCCGAGCGCATCTGACATCCCAGCACAGGCGGCTGCGGTGCCTCCCTGGGTACTTCCCTCACCACCCACAGCCCTTTCTCACCACAGCAGCACCTTCCCTTCTCTCCAGTCGAAGCCTCTCTTCTCTCTGTCTCTTTTTCCTCAGCAGAAACCCATTGCAGCCTGTGGTATATTTTCAGTCAACCTTGGCAAAGTTTTCATCCTTGCCTTTATTTTATGTCTTCCGCAGGATTTCATGAGCTCTGGAATATTTTGCTTCCTTCTCCTATGGCATGTTTCATGTGGTTTTAATTATTCTTGTTTATTATTATTGTGCTTTAATTGTCTACTTGGGTCCCTCCAAGCCCTTGAGTGAGCAATTTATAAATAACACTATTTCTATTATTACTATTATTTCTCCAGCTTTCTTATATACTCCACATCTCCCCTCTGCCCCTTTCCTCTTTTACAGGACAATATGTTAAGTTCCTTCATCTCTTCCCATAAGTCAGACCTACCAAACCCTCTTGGCTTTGTTTCCACTCGACTTTAATGCTCTTTTTTTCCTGCTTCTAGTGAGATGCTTTGAAATGCAACCGTGCTGGAGGAGTTATTACCAGGTGTAGCCCTGCAGCAACAAAGCGACCAGCCCCAGGCACCACCTTGGACTGCGACCACGCTGCATTCCGCGCGCTGCCCTTGAGGAGCTGGGATGGATAACGACATCGCTCTGCCACAGCAGCCACTGGCCATCACTACAGGTGAGATCTGGGGATGGCACACAGATGCTCACCCCTGGTACCACTCATCACCGGGGCTGTGCTGGGGGGTGATTAATGAGGGTGGCCACGCTCTGGGGTGACGGGCAGGCAGGGCATGCAAAGCTGTTCCTTTACCCTGGGAGCTGCAGTTGCAGCATGTTGGTGCTGGTTGTGTTTCTCATGTACATTCACTCTCAATGAGTATCTCTGCTAATGAGTTTGCTGGCAGGAAGAACTGCTTGGGCAGCAGTTTTGAACTCATTGCCTGCTAGAAATGAATTTTCAGCTCATAAAGACAAGGGTTGTTGACCAAAGCCTGGTGCTGGATGTGCTGGTTGCCGAGCACAGCTGGGACAGAACAGTACAAGAAAGACATTGAGAGGCTGGAGCGTGTCCAGAGAAGGGGAGTGGAGCTGGGGAGGGGTCTGGAGCCCAGGGGTTCTGGGAGTGATGAGGGACCTGGTGCTGTTTAATCTGGAGAAGAGGAGGCTGAGGGAAGGCCTCATCACTCCCGGCAGCTGCCGGAAAGGAGGTTGTGGTGAGGTGGTTGCTGGGCTCTTCTCCCAAGTAACAGGCGATACGATGAGAGTAAACAGCAGGGGAGGTTTAGATTGGATATTGGGAAAAATACATTCACTGATAGAGTGGTGAAGCCCTGGCAGAGGTTGCCCAGGCATGGGCATGGTGGAGTCTCCATCCCTGCAGGGGTTCAAAAAGTGTGCAGATGTGGCACTGGGGGACAGGGTTTGGTCAGCATGGTGGGGTCGTGCTGACAGTTGGAATGGATGAGCTCAGAGGTCTTTTCTAACCTTAATGATTCCATGGTTCTGTAATCCTGGTGTGGGTTCGGCCACACAGTGACTGGGACATGTGTGGGAGAAAACAGTAAAATTTTGCTTCCTGACAACTGAAGAAGAGAAACAGAGGGAAAATGCACCTTGTTGTTTCCTAGATGCCTTTTGCCGGGCTCTGCTTTTGTTCTTTTACCAGAGGACTAAGCTGTGATCAGCACTGAGCTCTCTCAGCTCTTGAGCTGCTGGGCAGCGTCTTCATTACCCCCCCCAGACCCAGGTCTCGTGTCTGGCAGCTCTAATGAGGGGGGAAGCAAATCCAGGCTGGGAAACAAGCGTTCGTCCCACATCTCTCTGCGAAGAGACTTTAGAGCTGGATTAAATGGGTTTTAGGAAAACGTCTTCAGGATTGGAGCTACAAATGGCTTTTTGATCAAAACAAAAGCACTCACATTGAAAACTAAAACTGTTTCATTAAACATGTTTGGGCTTTGTTTGTTTATGTCAGAAGCGATAGGTTTGCTGGGGTCTGAAAATTGAAAACTTTTAAATGTTCTTCTATCTTGCATTTCCAATGAAAAAGTGAATCCATTTCAAAGGTGATAGGGAAGAATAAGAACAATTAAAAATTTATATCCTGGGAGAAAAAGGAATGTTTAGAACGATTGGAAAAATAAGTTCACGTGTCTCTCTTCAGGCAAACATTGCTCAGCTTTTAAGGTAGGAGATGGCATCTGGTATGAATAGACTTGCACAGGGTCCTTTTGTGTCATTTGAAGCTGCAAAGGGGAGTCTGCCGAGGGATGCAGAAAGGCTTTGCTGACACCTGACATTTGAGGCAATCTGCCCTTTTCCAAAGGCAAACGCCTTAGAAGTATTTTCATGAGCGTAGCGATAATCAGGCTGAAATCCCAGCTCCCCTCAAATCAGTGGACTCTTTTGCAGTCACCGTAATGGGGCCAGAGTCCCTCTCCTGATCTCTGCCAGGGAGGAATTAGCAGCGCCAGCGTGGGACGGGGCTGGCAAGGGACCAGAGCTGCTTATCCTCGGCCCTTCAGCAAGGACCATCCCAAATCCACAGGCAGAAAATGTGAAAGAGAAACCAGGGACAAAAAGGAACATAAAAGGAATGGGTGACATGATTAAATCAACATAATTCCATGTGGTACAGAGGAATGGAAAGAAAACACAGCAAGCAAGGCAAAGCCGGGGCTTGAATGACCAAATGAGAGGCAGACCTTATCAAAAATCAAGGCAAGGTGGAGCAAAAGGCAGCCTTGAAGCTGGGGTAAGGGCAAAGCCCCCAAGCAAGGAAGATGCTATGGAAGAAGAGCCCCAGGGAAGGGCACAACATCATCCTCAAACAATCTACCACCTGGGCATCCATCCCAAATTGTGTGCTGCTTATTTTATACCCATTAAAAATAAATGTAGCTTTTGGCTACAGTCTTCAGTACCTAGGAAACAGCTACAGCTGCCTGCCTGCCATGTAAGTCAGCAAAAGATTTAAGGATAGGTTGCGGCCAGGGCTAAGAGAGGTCAGAGGGAACCGCGGGCACCACAGCCTGTGCTGGGCGAGGGCATCTCTTCTGTCTGTGAGCATTCAGCCTTCTGCCTGCTGAGCCGAGTGTTGGGAGCCTGGGGCAGGACTAAGCACAGCTCTGGCTCCTTGCTGGCCTGCTGGGGTCCATCTCTGCCTGCCCAGGAGCATCTCAGCCTCTCAGCTCTGCACTCACCATGCATGGGACAGCAGTTTCCCACAGGAATGCAGCCCCCCCTTGTCACCAGAGAGCTCTCCTGTGGTCCTTCCCTAGGGGGGATTCGTGGCACCACATGTAAGAATTCAGCATCTTTTGTGCAGACAGGCAGTGATGATGCTTCAGCCAGTGAGGATCACCTTACTGGTGGAGCAGGGTCCATGCCACACCATGACTGGGTAGAAATCCACTTCTACTTGGCAAGTCCTCTGGTTTTCATCCTGTTTCCAAGGGACCGTGACCTGCAGAGCGTATGGTCATGCTCAACTCCAGTTCAGTTGCAAGGGATGGAGAAAGACACATTGCATCTCTGTGTTCTGCTGTTCTCCCAGCCCAGGCTGGAGCCCAGGGCATCTTCACTGGCACCACCCATGCAAAGCCCACAGCTCCTAGAGTGTCCCTGAACCCAGTGTTGGGAGCACAACGCAACAGATGGACAGTGGTGGGATCTGGGGGACTGGGCTGTGGGGCTTGGCTGGAGCCTGGATGGATCTTGGGAACAAAAGAAACCCTCGTGTAAAATGAGACAAAACTGGACAGCCCTTTGTGAAGCAGAGGCAGCTGGCTTGGCTAATTACATGTTAAAAATTCCAGCAAGACGAGAGCACCAGAAAACAAACAACGCGGCAGCCAGGATGGAAAGAGTTGGAAAGGATCCGTGCGGCTCCCTGTCTCTCCCGTGTGTGTCTGTATGGCCGCTGGCACCGGTGCAGCCACAAGTTTATGTGCTTTAGGGAGTGTTTACACATTGATCCATGTAGATCAGGATCCATAGGGCTGTGCACCCCCACGTCACCCACCAGGCCGGTGCCTGCCCTCGGCGGAGCAGCCCTGCCTTGCTGGGAGGCCTCCCTATCGCTCCTTGTTTAATGGCTTTGTTGGCAGGGTGGGGGGGGGAGAGGTAAATATTTGTTGGTGGTGGTTTTGCAAATCACCACTTTGCAGAGAGGAAATAGGAGCCATCCATTTGTGCCAGTGCTATTAAAGATTTTCTATAAAGTGCGTACATTTCCAGTACAGCTGAACGGATTTCACTGCAGAAAACTGCTAGGGCAGAGAGGCACAGTGGAGGAAAATATCATATACAATGATTCACAAACACATAAAAATACCCTTCCCAGCTTGTCTGTTCTTCCACCACACAACAAACACCTTGTGACTCATTCTTGAATGTATGGACTCATTTGAAAATGAAAGTTGGATTTGAACATTATTCATTAAGACCTGGGATTAGTTCACTTCTCTGTTTAGCTCCTAAAAGCTAGCATGCCAAGTCAAGCTAAAACACATTTTAAGGTTGTCTTGGTCATAAGACAGCTTTAACAGCCACGGTGTTTTTCTACAGCAATGTTTCTGTATTCAGCTTAGGAGAAAAAAAAAGAAGAGAAAGCTTAATTCCTTGCTCCTTGCATTGAATTAATCAGATGTCTGAAGGTAGGTGGATAAAAAAAAAACAGCATTTCTCTTGGCAGGCATATTTACCTTGAAGGGCCATAGCTCTTCCTGCAGACAACAAGATCACAATGTTGAGAAAATAAAGAGAGAGGCTGGAGGACCTCCACAGAGTGACAGCCACCTGAACGCCCTGCCACCAGCAATGGCAAAACCCACAATATTCCTACTCCCACCCTGGAAGAGCTGTTAATGAAAAGTTGCAGCAGCTACTGTGACCCCTGTCAGCCATAAAGACATTGCTGAACGCTGCTGGACGTTGTAGTTGGAGCTGAGGCTGGGAACACTCCAGGGCTACACTGACGCCTGTGACAGCCATAGGTGTGGAAGATGTTTGCCCTTCGTGTTCGACAGCAGACGCACAGGAACCTTCTCCCAGGAGCACAAGCGCACGGGAAGGGAGGGGGTGGCACAGGGAATGGCTGAAAGGATGTGAAACAAGCAGGAGAAACAGCCCAAAACTGATGCAATTTTTTTCACGGCTTAAACATCTCAGTTTCAGGCAAGCTTGTAACTGGCAGTATCATCACATGTGAGGCAGCAGCATCCTCTCCTTCCTGTGCCAATGGGAAAACACAGCACAGCTGTGCTTACGGCTCTAGGTATATTTAGCCTCATTTGGTGACAGTGTGGGCCAGTTTGATGCAAACACATGGATGATGCGACCGCTCTTTGATGGTTACACAGCTAATGGGTTCTTGTACCACTCCCACGACACTGAATTCTGTCCTGGGGAATGGGAATGGTTGTACCAGGCATGGGCAAGGCTTCTATTGACAATGCCTTGCCTGTAGGAGACGCCCTCCAAGGTGAAGTTTCTCCTGAGCTATCAGCAGAAGAAATAGGATGTGGGTGAGGCACCTAATTGCGAGCGAGCAAGCGGCCAGTACTGCTTGGGGTGTCGAATGCTCGCTGCCAGCCGGCTGAACAAGCTGTAGGCCAAGGCAGCAGCTCCCCTGCATAATTTCCTAGGACCAATCCCTTTGTGAGAAGCACAAGCTGCTTGTGGGCAGAGAATCAGCATTCATAGAATAAATTATACGCGCTGAATTATTTGCCCAGCTTTGTTGATTATCTGCAGTTAAAAAGTTGGAGAGAGCTGAGCTCCTCCGCACATAAACACCAGACGTGTACTTGCAGTCTGGAGGTGCTTGGGGTTTGGCAGAGAGAAGAGGAGAAATTCCAGACTTGGAGAGGCTGCCTATGGATCCCTCTCCCCTCTGGCACGGGACGAGTGGCAGCCTTGTCACGCGTGCAAACACGGAGCTGTAGGTAACTGCTCAGTGTGGCTTATTCAGCTTGCTGCAGTTTGGTGGTGATGCACGTGAGAGGGATTTGCTGTTTGCTAACTGAATGAAACAAGGTTTATGGTCTTGTCTGTATGTTATAGAGCATTTAATGGCATAAATACAGTTCAACGCAGGCACCTGGGGTGCTGTGCACTGCTTTTCCAGTCCCAATCCACAGCAATACTGCCATTCCTGCAACATTGGCTGCAGGAGAGGTGCCGAGACGCAGGGGAGTGAGGCAGCGATGTCAGAGATACTGAAGTTTGATTTAACTGTTTCCAATCCAGGACAATGAGGCAAATGTTTTAGGCAAAACAGAGCCCTGTAGCTCAAATCTTCTGATAATATAAACACTGTGAAAATGGCACTGAATATCCAGGTGATGCTCCAAGCTTCGTGCAAGACACCTGATGTGGCTTTAATCCCAAGGCAGAAAAGCCTCGGACGTCCTGTGTGCAGAGATGTGGAGGGTCCTCATCTTCCTCCTCACGCCTCTGGCCAGGCCCCGGCTCTCTCAGCAGCGGAGGAAGCTCGCAGTGGGTCATCGTATTGAAGGTCTTTGATTGAACCTGATGATGAATCGCAACTTGATGACTTCCTCTACATCAGTGGAGCTGAACTGGCTTGGGGAAACTGTTTGATTTAAGAAGAATAGGCCTAATTTTGGAAGTGCTTCACACCCATCAATCTAAGTGAAATTCATTTATCTGAGGCACAGCTGATACGTCTCCCATTTACATAGTATTAAGTGCCTCAAAATCCTTGATATATTGAAGCTCACAGCAGGGGAAAAGGACAGCGTTGCTATCCACACTTTGCAGGCAGAGAGGAGAACTTGCAATGTAATCAAATGAGTCACTGGAGTTAAACCAGGGCTCTGCCTCAAGTCCAGTACTGGCCTCTACCACCCAGGGATGCACACACCTCCAGGCACGCTGCAGCGCTGAGTGAGGGAGGACAAAGCAGCTGTGGATACGTCTGGGTGTGATGTACACGGAAGAATGGACAGAAGGGGCCATCAAAGTATCTTCCATTTCCACTCTAACACGGTTTTATCAAGTGTTTGCAATTGTGTCTCAAAGGCAGGGCTGGAAGGCAGACTGGGAATCACAGCGGTATCTGATGGAAGAGATATTTAGAGGGAAGAGACATATGGCATCTTAAATAAAAAGAACCTACGCAGTGGTTAATCTCCACTTGAAAAACATCCAGGACAGACTTGTCCATCCACCGTTGTGCTCCCCGCCATGCTGCCTGCTGTCCAAAGCTGCAGACACCACAGTTAATGCCATGGCTCTTCCCTGCCACTACCTGGCTGGGCCAGCCCCTTCCAAACCACGCGTCAGTCCGAGACCTCTCTGCGACACAGCCCGGCAGCGCTCACCTTATGGGAGGACAGAGTGTGCTGACAAGAACCCTCAGCCCCCTAATCCCCCCCCGCTCTGGTCCCTGAGCCATGACAGCAGGCAGAGGTGTTTGGCCTCTCCGTCCCCAGCCTGGTGATTCTGGCCACGCGATGGATGCTGTTGTGCTTGGGAGGGAGGGAGATGAGTGAAGATCCGCACTCACCCATCTGTTTCATTAGCTGATGTTCCCTGGCTGCTCGCTGTATCTGCCAATTTAGGTCTAAGGATGCTGCGCACTGGTACAAGGTAGGGGTTTGTCTCCGTGTTCCCCAAACGAGGATGTGGCTCTCCATGAATGCCTGGCTGCAGGTCTGCTGTGAAAGCAAAAAGCCAGGTCACTCAATGGAGCAAATTCTCAGGAGCCCTTGGGCTGGAGGATTCAAGTGGCAGAGCTGGGGTTTTCAGAGGAACCAGACCTTGTTCCCTACCTCTCACCAAGTCCTGCCTCCAAAAGTTGCAGCCTGAGTCAACAGATTGAGGTGAAGAGGCTGAAGGGAAGGAGGGGGTGAGGGGATGGGCACCTTCATGAGCAGCGTCAAATTGTCAGCACTGCCCTTGGCTCCCTGAAAACATCAAGTAGGCAGGAAAAACAAGAGCCTCCTTCCCGCAACTCTCCACAGGCACTTAGGACAATGATGAAACACTTGAGCGATCACACAATGTTTATTTAATGCCAAAACTATCCCAGCCACTTTATAAACAAGCATGAATAATGGGAGGGGGGGCAGAAGTTTCACTCTCTTCCTCTCGGATCTTCTGAGTATGCACTTCTGCCATGATTTATCCTTGTTGCAACCTTATCGAGTGACCGGGGATGTAAATTAAGCAACCAAACATTTTACCCGGAATTCCAGCTATTTATACACAGATTGAAGGGCTATAATTACGGCTGCTAAATACAGCCCAGCAGAGAGGAGAGACACAGGTGTCCATCTTCTCAGAGGTTAGGGATGGAAAAGTCTGTGCTGGCTCCCTGCCCATCCCTGCAGATTAGAGGCTCTCTTGCGCTCTCGCTGCTCTGCTGACCTGGAGGAGAGGGGAGCAGAAGCCCTGGGCTGATGTGAGGAGCAGGGATATATTTAGAGTTTGGCAATTAGTCCGTCTGCCTTTTGGAAAGGACTTGACAGTGGCTCTTGCCCTTTTTTCCAGCTCACGTGTCCAACCTGTTCTGGGAAGAGGTCTGAAGAGGAGAAATCGATGAATCCTATGTGTGATTCTCTTCATCTCTCCTCCAGGAGCCGGTGTTTCTCGTAAGGGGGACTTGCACCGTGCACTTGCTGTCACTGGGTGTTCAGTCACAGGTATGGGTTATTGGCACAGCATCTGTATTCCCTGCATCCCTGCTCCCCACTGTCCCAGCCGAGCAGTGGCAGAACAGCAGGGCTCTGACACCTGTCAGTAGCTGCAGAGGGTGAAAGGTAACTCCTGCAATGACCATTTGTTTGCAGAGCTTCCTGGCCATTGAGCAATCTGTGCAAAACGCAGGTGGGGATGGGCAGAGGGGCTCAGAGACGCTGCTGCTGCCTGCAGAACCCCTGTGTCCCCAACGGGGTCTGCTCTGGGGAGGTGGCAGCTCTGCCCCGGCCACTGCAGGGTCCTTGATGACATGATGGGAGATGGTGTGACTGGTGACGGCTCTTCCCCATCTGAGTCTCCTGGCAGGAGCCCAGCTGCATCTCTGGGTGCAAGCAGGATCCATCCCAGCTCACCTTGCCTGAATGTAGCATCTTGATTTTCATGTGGATTTCTTTTGTGATTGGAAGAGGGAGCAAAAATATGCGCAAGCAGTGTTTTACGTCCCAGAGAAGGACTCAAGGTACTGGGGAAGCAGCCACAGCCATGGCCTGTCCATCAGAACACCCCTGAAACTCCACATGACATCATCTTCATTAGCTGATTTGCTCCAGCCATTGGGGAAAAACTCCTGACAAGTGATTTACTGTCCCGGTGAAAGCGCGGCGCAGCGGGAGACGTCCCTGGCTGGTGGTGCCTGGCTGCCAAGCAAACCTTCTTTGCTCCTCTTCTGGGTGCTAAATTAGTCTCTCTCCACAGAACAGCAATCTGCTGTTAATTAAAGGATACCCAAGGAGGTGACAATACCAGTCTGGTTGACAAGGGAAACATGGAAAGCTTCTCCCTCACTGTTTGTTTCGTCCTGTTGGCTCATCCCCACCTCACCCCCCCCCCAGCTCTCAGGGTCCCCAGCACAGGCTCCAGGTGGGGCAGCAGCAGAAAGCTGGCGGGTGGGCAGCCCACGCCACTCCCACATGCGTGCCGGTGGGATGGCACATTCCAATAAAACTGTTACATGCTCGAAGGGATTTCAGCTATGGCTGGGATGGTGGGAAAGAGATTAACAGCGCGGCTTCCCCCCTGGCACCAGCTTGACTGGCAGCTTGGGTAAAGAAGAGCCCACTCTAAATGCTCCCAGGGGCCCCAGGAGGAGCTCATTACGTCTCGACTGGCAGTATCCGGCAGTTCTGCTTTGTGAGCTGTGAAACTAATGTTTATCCACCACTCAGATCCAGCGCCATTTAAGGAATCCGGGGTACTAAGTAGGAGGAATGAGGAGTGAGTTACCCAGCGTGCTGCTGAAGCAGACCTTGGTGAGCACAATGGGAGTGGAACCCCATCCCAACAAGCCAATGTGAGGAGCCAGAGGGGGTCTCCAGGGTCCCCCATGCCGCCCATGCTTCAGCAAGTCTCCTCCTCTGACAATGTCCTGTACAAACCAGCTGCCAAATCGGCCTTCAGCTCAAGGCAGCCGCTGCCTGTTCCATCTGTAAGTTGCCAGGTATTTTAACAACATCTCCTTGATGCTTTGCAATCTCATTTTTTTCCACTACTCCCATCATCTCTCCCTCTCCTTCCCTCCTTCCCTCTGGCAGCTGTAGAGCTGGCAGCAGACCTGCATGTCTGTTAAAGACTGGGGAGCATCACGGCAGCACCTGTGGTACCTGGGATCCCCATATTTGGGTGAGCGCTGATGGTCCAGCAGACAGGCTGAAGCCAAATCCCTGTGGGATGTCCCTTTTTCAGCTTCACCGGGTGATGAAGTGCAGCACAGGGGCCACCGTGCATTTCTACAAGACGCCCTTTGGAGACCCAGAGTGGAAAACATCTAAAATTCATAAATGTCAAGGAGGAAAGGAAGTGAGGACGTCTAAATATAGACACCTAAACACGTCCTTTAAGGCTACAAAAGCAGTGTGATACATACAGCCTATAAGGCTCCATAGACTTGAGACCTGCAAAGCATTTAAGGGCAGCCTGGCACATGAAGACCCCACAGGTAAGTGTCCACCGCGTACCCACAAACCCACCCTTGCCCCTCTCCCACAGGCATCATGGCACTCTTTACCCGTGCCAGGGCCCACAGGGGTGGGGAACAACTTCTCTGGCTGATCCAATATCGCTGTCCCAAGGGTCTTGCAGGGCTACTCTTCCAGAGAGAATTTCACAATTAGACCCTGCCAACAACCAGTGTAATCAATGAACATTACTGGTGAGGTTTTTTTTTTTCAGATTGAGGCTGAAAGCAGATTTCAGGAATTGCCCACAGCAGCCGCTCTGGGAAGCCGCGGGAAGGAGCCGGAGAGCAGCTGTGATGGGAAGCGGTGGTGGGAGAGCCAAGCCGTGTGCCTGAAGAGGTGGTTTTAACTTCTTTCCAAATGTTTGAAATAAGGGGAAAACACGTCTATACCCCCCTTACTGGATCTTTCCTGATCAGCCTCCACTGGCAAATAAGGGGGATGTGGCTGACACTGCCAGGCTCAAGAGCCATAGGGAGAGATCCCATATATCCTGCCAAACCACCAGGGCTGCTGGGAGCTTCCCCTCCAAAACCAGGGTTTCATCAAGGTTTGCATGGGAAGATAGAAGTGAAAAAACCCGATGTTTCTGACTTGAAAATGCCTTTTCTTTCTGTCCCACAGGAATCATCGCTGTTTACTTCTCCATTCTGCTTCAAGGGGAACAAAACCAGGTCCTCCGATGTCTGGGTTTCCTGTGGAAAGAGGATGCTGGTTTTTCAAAAGGGAATTGCATAGCAGAAATAGCTGAAATCCACAAAGACATCCAGGCTTGTCAGAGCCTTCAGTATCTCTTTTAATTATTGCTCTAGTGGGATTTTCTCAGAGATTATATTTCCACAGTGATAACTGTTATCACTTTATTTTATAGCCCCAGCTATTTGTAAGCCGAGAACAAGCAGGATCGGTGTCAAGAAGAGTTTCCAGGACACATTCAAAAGCAGAAAGCACTGGCTTTCACCTGACCTGTTTAAAAGGAGCACGATGTTGTCACGAGAGCTTGTATCCTGGTCTCGGTTTCCCTGCAGCCATAAGGCCATCCCTTGAAAAGGATGAACACTAAGGATGTGTCAGAGCCAGCCCAGTGACTGGTATGTTTTGTGCTGGAAAGCCGTGCTGGGTCAGTGCCCGGGAGCCGCAGGGCCTGCAGGATCCAGCCCTGTACATTTTACACCAGCAGAGCTAGGGAAATGGGATGGCAGGGCCAGCTCGCTGCGAGGCACAGCCCCCGTCTCTCCAGTCCCATAATTTTTGTTGGGAAGTTTTATCTTTTTAATTTGTTACATATCATGCATCGTCTGATTAATTATTGCTTCTCTGCAGGGAGGACTAGAGTTTATAGAGCAATATAGCATTAGTGTTAGCTTTATACACCCTCAAAGCCCAGAGGAAGCTCAGCAGAGTACTTATGCGATGTTCTGTCGATAATAATGACTCAGCATTTGGCCGGATCGTGGGTATATCAGGAGCGCTTTATTAAAACGTACACAGTGTGTGCATCGAACATAAATACAGCCAAGAGATGCAGAACGCGCCGAACCGCATACAGAGCAGTCGGTGCGAACGCTGGGGCAGCCTCACCACGAGAGCTCAGGGCTGGGGCTCAGCCCCCCTAGACCCTCTCTGCCCCTCCCTGCCTGCTGCACCGATCCCCAGAAATGCTAGAGTTTAATTGCCACGGTGGCCTGGGAAGCATTGAGCGGCTCAGCATGTCCTTCAGCTCTGCTCGTGCAGAAGTAGCCACAATAAAATTCCCTTTACAGCCACATCTCTCCATCGACTGAGTGAGAGCCCTCTCCCTGAAGAAGCCTTCCCATCCTGCAAACAACATTAAGGCAGTTGTAGAACTGATTGGGGAAGGTGCTGCGGCAGGACTCACAGCAATGAAATGCAGTTGAACATTTCCAGCCCTGAGTAAACCATATGTCTTCATAATTTGATTGTGCCCCGGTCCCCCAGGTACCTCCCAGCTCTATTGAACACCGATGGAGTTATTTAGAATCATAAATAATATTATCAAAGAGGGTCTGCTGGGTAAACAGAGTTGGTGTATAAATTGTCAGAATATGGTATTGATTGTTCTGAGCTCACTAATGAATTATTCTGTTTAAGGGCCCACGGAAATAATGCTCAGCGTTTGCAAGGCAAGGGGCCCTTTGAAGAGTTTCCCCCTGGGGGCTGCAGGGCTTTGTTGTCCCGGCCACGGTGGGCAGCGAGCAGGGGCTGCGGCGATCGCCCGGCAGAGCCCTCAGAGCGGGCGGCTGGGCGAGCGGGCAGGGATGTATTGAGGGTGGCAGCTCTGTCACGGGCAATTCACAAAGCATTTCCCTAACCTTTGATCCCAATAGCTTCATGTTTCTTTCTTATTTCTCATCTTCCCTTCTGCCTTCCATCTTTATTTACAGAGATTTGGGGCTGCTCTTAGAGGTACACCAGGAGACTCGCTGCTGCCCTCACCCCACACCAACAACCCGAGGCTTCCCCCTGCCTTTCCACCAGGAATACCTTTCCCCATGTGCTGTGAATCTGGGCGCTTCTCCCACCTGTCGGCATTTGGTGGCTTTTTAGGCTCACATCTATTTATATAGTGTTTTTAGCTGCCTTAAGCTCTAATCCAGAATAAGGATGAACAAGCTGTCCTTTTAACAGAACTTACCTTTTTTTCCTCACCTGCATAATACTTTCTGTTGAATTTATAGTTTTTCAATCCCTTTGATGTAGGGAACTCAAAACACTTCCCCGCTAATCTCAGGCAGCAGCGCCTGGAACGCTGAAGGCGCTGACTGGGGATGTGGCAGGGAACCAGAGAACAATTATTGGCATTCAAGGGCTGGGGCAGCATTAAGACAGAGCTAATTCTAACATAAATGATGCCATTAAAATGCTTTTGTTCTTTTTTTCCCTGCTTTTTTGAGCTACAGGCTCACTAGACAAGAGGCAAAGCTGGAGCATCCCGGTGGAGCAGCTGTGCTGGGTACAGAGGAGTGCGCGGGGCAGGAGGAAGAGGAGGGGAGCTTTGGCTGGGAAGGAGCCCACCAACCACACAAATGCTTGCACGGGGATTGATCCAGTCCTGCTGATCACACAAACCCCCCTCACAAGGTGCTTCTGATTTAATAACCAGTAATTAAAGCGCTCCAAACCTTGCTTCTATCTTCCATTCAGCATGGATTTGTCGTAAGTTATTCAAAGTTAGACACAAAGAGAAACAGCACTGTAATTCTGTCTGTCATGAATTTGCAGATTTGGGGCTTTTGCCTGAAGAAGAGAAGACACAAAAAGCACAGGATGCAGGGCCCCTCACCTGGAAGGCACATTAGAGGTTTAGGAACAGGCTTTATTTAGGGTGTGATTTGCTATTATTAAAAAGATAAATGCTAGAATAGCATTTTCCTGCTCCTGAGCCGGTGCCCAGATGGGTGTGGTGCTGTGTGCTTTGGGGAAGAGCCACCTTCCCTTCCGAAAGCGGACCCTAATGGAGCCCTCAGCCTGTCACCAGAGCACTTGCCCTGAGAATGTGGCCCTGTCTGCTCCTCTGTGCACAGAACCCCCTAATTAATACCAATTTTGCCACAATGCCTTATCTCTTAGTGCATTAGCTTTCCTCTTTTCCACCCTTTGAGCTGTGATTGCTACTCTGTGTTTTAAAGGAAGCCCCATTATTTTCCCTCACAAATAGAGCTGGGTCAATTTTCATCGCCCCTTTGCCAGCCCATTAAGCATTACTGGATTCACCATCTCTCAACAGTATTTCTGTCTCCGCTCCCTTTTCTTTCTTTCCTAAAGCTCAGGAAGACACTTGCTCATAACCATGGAGTAAGCATCCAAGAAACCCAAGAATTTGCTTAAAATTAAGCAAAAATTTCAACATTGCTATTCCTTTACCAGTGGGCAGGATCAGGCAGGGCCTTGGCTTAGCCCCTTCCGATGATTTTGAGAGAGTTGGAGTTGTTCAGCCCGGAGAGGAGAAGGCCCTGGGGAGACCTTAGAGCAGTTTCCCAGTACTGAAAAGCTAGGGAGGGGCTCTTGATCAGGGAGTGTAGGGACAGGACAAGGGGGAACAGTTTTGAGCTGAAAGAGGGGAGACTGAGGTGAGATCTTAGGGAGAAATATTTTCCTGTGAGGGTGGAGAGGCCCTGGCCCAGGTTGCCCAGAGAAGTGGTGGCTGCCTCATCCCTGGAGGTGTTCAAGGCCAGGCTGGATGGGGCTTTGAGCCCCCTGATCCAGTGGGAGGTGTCCCTGCCCGTGGCAGGGGGTGGGACTGGATGGGCTTTGAGGTCCCTTCCACCTCAAACCATTCAGTGATTCTGTTTAATTAATGAAGGTCTTAGGAGATCTAAGGAGCATCTAAGGATGCTGAGAGGGATCAGAGGACATGTCTCCCACGAGGGGCTTTGCCCCATGGAAACCTCTGCATGACAGGCTCTGGAACGAAATGCCTGGGAATGCGCTGGACTGTGGGAGCAGGTCCTCACGGGAACCTGGCTGGATGAGCCTGCACATTTGCTCCAGGTGTGCAAGGATGGGAAGGAGTTAATCCAAGCCACCCCAGGACCTTAATGTCCAGCATGATTCAGGCCATTTAATTAGTGTCCCATGCTCACCATGTTTGATAGTGTTTCCCCCCCGGGGAGCTGCGCTCCAGCTCCTATATTGCCTGTTATCTTTCAAGTACTCAGAGCAGAATGCTTTTCCAGTAACCTCATCAAAGGATAAGCCAGGATTCAGATAAGCTTTTCAAGGAGGAAGTCAGGGTTATAATTTTCAGAGACTTCTGAATGTCACCTCCAATTTTCGGCTCTGCCGTTGGAGCGGCCGTTTTTGGAAGGCACCCAGCCTCAGATATTGAAATGGTGACCTGTGGACTCCGGCCCCTCAGCTCCTGGTCACAGGCAGCCTGGCAGGTCCCACGGTTGAAAGTGCTCGAGATTTCTGACTTTATAATAGCGCGGTTTCTCAGAAGTGCAAATTACAGAGGAATTGGTGCTAAACTCCCCATTAACTATAGAGCCTGAGAAACCCTCAGTGTCCCAAATTACCTGTCACTTTCTCATAATACGGCATAATTCTGGCGCTTAAAAAAAAAGGCCATAATTTGAAATTTCAGTGAAATTCCTAATTGATTGCACAGATTGCTTTGCAAGTGTGCTGCTCCCTCTCTCAGCTGCAGGGCAGTGGGTGTCTGGCACGCTGGCACCGACAGTGGTGCTCCCCTGAGGCCCCTGCATGGGACCTCCCTTTGGTGATGCTCCTCCGTTCCTCATCTTTTTAGGGTACAGGGAACCCTTCTGCAGTGCTCAGCTTCCAGAGTGTGGGGTAGGGGTGTTTCCAAGGATGCCCAAGGCTGTACATACAACCTTGGTATAAGCTTGATGCTAAAGATGCTGGAAAGAGAGGGTGGCAGGAAAACTCCAGCTAAAGCTAATTTCAGGGTTAACCCTGCTGTTGTACCTGTAGTAAACCCACGTCTCATGGGAGAAATTAGCGTATTAGGAAGCTGTGTGGTTTTGTAGAGTGGGAGATGGAGGACAGATACAGGTGATGGCATCGACAAGCATGTAAGGAATTAGACTCCAAACCAGGTTTTTTTGAGGGGGATACTTTGCTGTGCATTAGAAATGGCTTTTAGCTGTGTTTCCAAGACCAGGTTTTCAGCTTGCATTCATCACCAGGAGATTTCCACAAAAAAATACCTAGACCAAATAAAAAAGATTTTTACATCAATATGGAGGGGGGAAATCCAGGATAAAAACACTTATCAAAACGTTGTCTTCTTTCAACAAACGCCTGCCAGGAGGGACAGCAAGTATATCACCAGAGCTGGCACTAACCTCCTGTTTCTGCCTAAACTTTTGGGATTTGCCATAATTTGCCATATCTTATATCTCAGAGCATCGCCTTTCCTCTTTGGGCATGTTTGTGAGACGCTGCAGCTGATGGTCCCCTGCTGTGCCCAGTCCCCTCCAGGACCATCCTCATACCGACCCTGGCAGCTCTTTGTGTTCCTCTCTCCCCCTTTGTATTTCTGATGCAATTCCTGTAACTTCCAAACGTCTGGCTTGGACTTATCCCAGCAGGGGAAGAAAATTGCATCCCTGGAGTCCCTTTGCAAACACATTCCAGCTTCAGTTTTTCTCCCCGTAAATGGCAGCACCTTTAAACTGCTTTCTCTGAGAGATTTCCAGCCTTGTGTAAGTGTATAAATCCGGTTCATCTACACTTAAAAACTCACTCTTGCCGCAGTTAGCAGCAGTGTTCCCCACCCTAATTGCTCTTTCCAGCCTTAACTTGCCATTGATTTCCTATTTTCCATCCCCTTCTCCTGCTTTCCAAAGAGGTTTCCCTGCTGTGGCTGGGAGCACAGATGAACCCAGTCAGGCCTGTCATGTGCAGAATGGGGCTCAGCTGGGGAGGAGGTTACTTGGGTGCTGCTGGTGAGGGTGCTGGGGTTGATTTGGTGCTGCTGGCTCTCAGGACTGTGATGGGGATGGCCAGGGTGAGTTGTTCCCAATTCTGTATCTCTTGCTGTGTCAATGTGCTGGTGGGTTGGCAGAGGTGTCTGAGGTGGGACTGCTCTGCCAGGGGTTTGTAGCCCAGGTTGCAAACCTATGGCATAAAATGAGTCATTGTCAGCATCCGGCCGTGTCTGTGGGCTGTTGTCCTGGGGGACTGAGCATCGGTGTTCTGCTGTGTCTGTCCTTTGTTCTGTGGTCCTGGCAGGGACAGGAGCCTTGGTGAGCCCTGAGAATGGGTTATCCAGAAGCTGTAGGTTTGAGCTGGCTGAGTTCAGCCTTGGAGGCGGTTGGTGTCCCAGCTCTGTGTGGAGAGATGCTTGGAGATGCCAAGGCTCTTCATCTCTTCAGGCACCAGGGGAGGTTCAGATTGGATATCAGGAAAAATGTCTTTACTGACAGAGTGGTGAAGCCTTGGCAGAGGCTGCCCAGGGCAGGGGTGGAGTCTCTATCCCTGGAGGGGCTCAAAAAATGTGGAAAGGCCGGTCGTAGTTTAGTAGACACAGTGGGGTTGTGTTGATGATTGGACCTGATGATCTTAGAAGTCTTTACCAACCTTAATGTTTCTATGATTCACCCCAAATTGTTGTTCAGCTCTTATCCTCTGAGGATGTGTTTCTGGTTAAAAAATGTAAGCTAAAATTTCAGCAAACACCTCAGCCCAGCTCAGGGCAGAGGAGGTGAGTGAGTGTCCTGCCAGCCGTGCGCTGGTGCTGTGTGAGGCCAGGGGAACGCGTGGCCTGGGCAAGTGGCCCCTGGCGAGGGGTTGATCGCACGACCCTTCGAATCCTCCCTCCTCTTCCTCATCCCGAGGCCTGAGGAGGAGCTCGGGCTGCAGGCACCCAGGGCACTCTGTGCTCCCTTCCCCTGGGACTGTGGGTGGGAAGCCGCATGGGTCTGAAACAGCAGCTCCAGGACAGAGAACTCAATGGCTCGGTGCCTTTTCTTCCCCTCTGTTTTTTCCCTTTTTCCCCTCCTGGCTGAATCAATAATTAAGCATATTCTAAGTAGCGCAGTTTTGCTTGAAATTTTCCATTTGGCTTGTGCATTAGTTGGAAATGAAATATTTAGAGGACAGAATAAAGTAATAAAGCCAAGACACATTTTGTGCTGGTATATTTTATTTATTTTGTTTAATAATGAGGTTCTGTGTGTGTCTCTACCCCCCTCCATACCAGTGCCTTTCTCCTCTTCCCCTTTCCTTTTGAGGCAGAAGATAATATCCTCCTTCTAAAAAAATAATAAAGCTAGGCTTGTCTAACAAATCAGGTCCTGTGCTCTGATGTTGTAAGTGTTCAAAGGAGTTTCCCAGAAGGCTTAGGGAGAGGAGGAACCTGGCATCTCCACACTGATGCTCCCAGTAACCAATGATTTGTCTGTCAGGGCAAAGCAGAAGGAATTCCTTCACTTAAAATGATTTGTTCCCTGGTGCTAAACCTTTAATAACTCCCTGGGAAGAGAATGGATCCTTTTCACGTGGGAACCCAACCCACCCGGTGCCGTCTCTTCCTCTGTATCTCTGTGTTTCCACTTGCAAAATAGAGTCTGACTCCTTTGGAGCCTTTTTTTTGTACCTCTGTCTGTGGTGTCGAGATGTTTGCAACAATTTAGTCCCTGAGGAATTTCATAAATAAATTATGGATGGTAATGGTGGAGCAGGGAGAAAGGGCTGAATGCTGAGCATTTGCCCTTTGGGAAGCTGGAGGACCCAGTGCTGCACTTGAGCCTTTGCTGTGTTTTCTGTCTGGTCCCAGTTTCTCAGCTGGTGAGGGTGGGGAATGGCTGCTGTATCCAAAGAGACTCTGTGTGGCTTCAGCCTTTCTTTTTTTCCCCCCCATCATTCAGTTTTTGGGATGTCAAAGCAAATGTAAATCCCTCAAATAGAAATTACTCCAAGGAAATTCATATCGTGTACGGCGACACGCCTCATCCCAACAGCTTCAAAATATTTCACTGAGATTTTGATCTTTTCTTCAAAACCAGTTTACAGTTTAAAAAAAATAGAAAAAAAAGAAATCTATGTATGTATTTGAAATTGCGGATGTATTTGAAATGGAGCAGTTTGCACAAGCAGCCTAAGCGTGTAGAAATGCCTCTTGTCTGAAAAGCAAATGAATTTTCTATCAAAGGAAAGAAACCAGGAACTCTCCTGCTCCAGGCAGAGCTGGGGGGAGGCAAACAGCCCCGCTGGAGGGCCGGGCGGGTTTTATCACACATGAATTTCTGCTGGGCCTGGATCGTGAATCTTTCTTTGTGTAACATCAGGGCCCCACAGGGTCCACATTGGCAGTTGAGCTGTGTCACTGCTCCAGGGCTGGTGGCTTTTCCCAGTCTGGGGCTGTGCAGGTCTCCTCCATGAGCAGGGTCGCTGGTCCCACGCAGGTTTACCAGCATCAAAAGGCATTTTCTGCTGGTAATCCCCCAAATTTCTCAGTTGTTTCTTCTGCTCTGCAAAGGTGTGATTAAATAAATATAAAAAATAAATATCAATAGAAAAACTAAACCTCCTCCAGTCTTCTGCTTCAGGTGTGAAGGCGCTTAAGATAACTAATTATTTGCACAGCTTGGCTCTCTAAGCTCTTCTGCGCTTTGGATAAACATTTTGTATACATTCAAACTCAGAAATTAGTAAGAAAACCATGCTGCGTTGGTGTGTTCAGGACCTCGCTGTGTTTGAGGAGTAAATCCGTTCATCTCCAGCAAATTAGGGGTGCCCCAAACTGATGTTTTTCTAATATTTGCTCAGGCAGCATCTCGGGATGAGTGGATTGTGCAGGAATTCAATCACTGGCTCTTGTGCCTTCCTTGACTCAGGAGCTCAGGGGAAGGGGTGCAGGGGCTGCAAGAAACTCACGGGGCCCAGTTCTTGTGTTATTCTGGTAGGGTCACTGCTCTGGGTGAGGGCTGTGCCGTGGATCCGTCTGTCTGTCCTGCCGCAACCTCTCTTCCTGCAGGCCCTGGCAGCCTTGCCTGATGGTTTCTGCTGCTGGTCCAAATATTGACCCTGTTTTGGGCAGTCCAAGATAGTTTTTAGCTCTTCAATTTTTGAGCCAGGGCTGAGTTAAGCAAGAGAGAGGCTGGGCAAGCAGGGCTCTCGGTTCATGGCTCTTGCTGAAAGGCAGGAGGAACCCTTTCTGGTTGGCTCGTTGTAGTTAATTCTCAACAATAGTTCTCCCATTGTTAATATTGTTGTTAAACTCCTGCATTCTCACTGAGTGAGAGCTAATTATAATAATTAACAGAGAACTCATGAACTTGTCAAACTGGTAATTACAAACCATGGGGATGTCATTAAGAGATGCCATTCTGGAGGGGGCGAAATGGGGCCTCTCTGGACGAGATCTGTGCCCGTGATTAATCAAACCCCTGCCCAGGTGCCTTCTCTTCCTCGACCTGGACTGCGCTGCTCCAACCATGGCAGAGCCCATCTCCGTGGGCCAGCTGAGCAAGGAGTTGGCTCCACAGCCTCCAAAATAAACAAGCGACAAAGGCAAACTGTTGCCTGCAAATCCACAACAGCCCCAAGGCAGACAGGCAGGGCTGCTGCCAGCACACACTCCGCAGCACTTGCCAGGCTTTGTCTCCAGAGGGGGTATGAGGATGCCTACATTCAGCTTCCCTTCCCTTCCCTTCCCTTCCCTTCCCTTCCCTTCCCTTCCCTTCCCTTCCCTTCCCTTCCCTTCCCTTCCCTTCCCTTCCCTTCCCTTCCCTTCCCTTCCCTTCCCTTCCCTTCCCTTCCCTTCCCTTCCCTTCCCTTCCCTTCCCTTCCCTTCCCTTCCCTTCCCTTCCCTTCCCTTCCCTTCCCTTCCCTTCCCTTCCCTTCCCTTCCCTTCCCTTCCCTTCCCTTCCCTTCCCTCATAAGAGGATCTCATGGCCTATAATGTGTGCTTCCTGCTCCCCCACATCCCTTGCTGTAAAGTGGGCAGTAACCCGTGCATGGAAAAGCTTCTTTCCATGCTGATTGTCCCTTCCCTGTGCCCAGAAGACAGGATAACCCAGCGCACCTTGCCGTGGAATCACCACCAGCACCTTTTGCAGCAGAGACTGCAGTTCTGGTTGCTCAGGCAAAGAGCTGCCCTTGCCCATGAGGAGAATAAGTGGCCACAGAGCCTGGTCCTGCGGCTCCGTGGGGGGCTTGAGCCATGGGGGAATGGCCAAGTGGCCTTAGTTTGAGCAAAGGGCAAAGCCAAAAGTGTAAGGGTATTTCTCCACACTTTTAGCTACAAAAAAATCTCATCTTTTCTCTTCCATGTGCTTCAAACACCTTGCCAGTGCCTCCCGCTGTGCCTGGAGGCTTTCCCTGAGGGTCCTGGTTGTGTTATTTGGAAACAGGAGCCTCGGAGGAGCTGTTTATGTAGTTGCTAGAATAAATTATTTGTTTTACTCCATGAGCGACACATTTTAGCTCCATGTGCACATTTATATGTGCACAATTCTTGATGAAACCAGGCATAACAGTACATTCTTCTTTTGACTTTATTAAAAGCACAAAGCTTGAAATATTTAGGCTAAAGAGAGCTCTGGAGGCCTGATTCGCTTTAGGAGGTGGCTCCAGCTGAGCCCACAATTTGGGATATGGCAGGAGCGATCACAGGAGCTGATTTCTGAGTTGGCCTGTGGATCTCTACAGTGCAGCTTTCTGGTGAGAGGCCCCTTCATCCTCAGCAGTTGGGCAGCAGAGGAGAAAGCAGGGGCAGGAGGTACCCCTCATCCTGCAATGTACGGCAATGCCTGGTTTTGGACCAGACGAGATCAGTGAGAAAAAAAACATTGCTCATGGTAGGGGAGTTTCTGGCCCATCACTGCATCAATGGAAACGAATGGTAACTTCTCAGGAAGTTTTTGTTCCCCTGGAAGGTGCCCACACTGCACTTGCCAGGAGAGCATCCCTTCCCTCGCCCCAGCCCGGTGCAGCCGCAGTTGTCCCTGGGGAGTCCCTCCCATCCGCAGCCTCGCGCCCTCCTCGCTCCACTTCGCACGTCACCCAGCAAGTTTTGCTGAGATATTCTCCAAGTTTCCTCTTGTTCCTACTGTGAGTTCTCTCTCCCGGACAGTAAACAACAAATGGTCCTTTTCACCCAGGAGATAAGATTGTTCATCTTCCAAAGTCACCGGCTCTTGTGACGCCGGGTCTGGAGCAGTTTGAATAATGAGCCTTCGGGAGAACTTGTGTTTCTCTTCATGTCCTTTTCTTAACAAAGACCTGAGGCTCCCAAGGCAGCGGCGGCTTTGCCAGGCGACGAGCGCGACAGGGGCTGCTTCTGAAGGGCACAAGTTACAGAAAAGCTTTTCTTTTCTTCCTCTTTTTTTTTTTTCCTCTACTTTTCCAATTGTATTTTTGTCAGGCGCTGTCACTGAACAATCAGTCCTTTATAGAAAAATTCCCACCAGGAGCAACACGGACGCTGCCACACCAATCCCCATCCTCCCTTACAACCACTATCTTTCAGTGCCTCGCATACGCATTTCAATCTTAAAAGCGAACCAGGAGTTCCTGTGTCCTTAAAGCTTTGCTTTTGTAGCTCTTATGTGTCACATTTCCACCCTCCCTTGGCCTCTCTTTTCTCCTGCATCTCCCAGGTGCCTGGTGGCTCCTGCATTCCACTTCGCTCTCCCTGCCCCATCAGTGTCCCTGTCTGCTGCCCGGTTCCTACCTGGGCTGCTGGGCACTGCCCTCCTGCAACCCCTCGAAGCATCCCGCTCTGTCACAAGCCTTGATGGAACAGTAGCCAAGGCAGAAGAGGGAAAGGCTTCCAGCAGAGACATGTCTTAGTGAGGAGAAAAGCCATCTACAACCCCAGGAGGGTGGCTGTTATTGGCCACTCCAGCCTCTCCCCTGCTGTGTCAAGAGCCAACTGACGCACTGCGAACCCAGGAGCTACGGAGCGCAGTGGCAAGTGGTGGTGTGTCAGGAAGCACTTCAGTGTGCACTCAAGGCCATCCATTTTGAGGCTCAATTTGAGCACCTGCTTGAGCCTAAGCTTGTGCAATGTCCCATCTTAAGTGAATGCGCTGCATGTCCTCTCCCATCTCCTCCTCAATACCCACCAGCTCAACCTTATCCTTCTGGTTCTTCCCCTACATGATTTCATCCCTCCCCACCTTCCTGCCTTGCTGCTGGCTTTGCTCTCGCCTCTAAAAGGAGAATAAGAAGAAAAATAAAGGTGTTCTCATAGCATCTGCATAAAACCTTGGAGGGGAAAAAGCATCACTGACAAATTAGGAAAGTTTGCCCAGCATGACTGTGCTTTAATCCTGTGCTGGGCAGGGCAAACCTGAGCAGATGTGTCCATCACCCAGCGGTTCTGCTACTGCTCCTCCTGGAGAGCCAGGGCTGGGTGTTGTCACTGCACTGGGTCCTCCTTCCTGCTTCCCTGCTGGATCCCTGCTGCTCCCGAGGAGAAGGGACACCTCTGCAAACCACTTCTCAGACCTCTGGCTATACAGGCCTGTCTCAAAATACAGCTGGAAAAACCCCTTTCAGAGCTACACGGCTACTTCTGCCCACAGTGGGAACCTGAAAATGAAGACACATGAAAATATGCAAATTGAAAATAAGGGAAGGCTTTCTCTCAGCAGTGTGGCAGAGAAAATGAAATCCATTCTCCCTGCTTCCTGGTGTGGCTACAGAAAAGGAAGCAATGCTTCATTTCCCAATCACTCGACTTGCAAAGCTGGATCTGAAAACTCAGGCCAGGTTTTTCTTCCTTATGTGCCTTCTGGAACCTGTCAGCCACCAAATCTCTCCATTTCTTGTGCAGCACAGCTGGGTCTGTGATCCCTGCTCCACTGCCACAGGGTCCTGAGTGCCCAACGGGAGGCCAGGAGGGATGTGGGTGATGCACAGCACCCAGCAGCGTTATCAGAGGACAAGAAGGAGGAAAAAGACAACCTGTTATGCTGAAGTCATCAGATCCCCCTGGATGCCGTGGAATCTGCTGCCAGAGAACAGGTTTACATATGAGTGGATCTCTTGGCTGCTCTCAGCAGGATGTGTGTCCAGCTGTGCTGTGCATGCCGCTCTGGGACAGAGGGTCCCTTTTGGAAGCCATGGTGAGGAGGGGATTGATGCTGCCCTTGCCAGCCTGGTGCATGGAGGCATTGGAATCGCATGTCTGAGCATTTAAAATACATTAAAGGAGCCTCCTTTGAAGTGGGAAACTCTCTCTGTTTAATCAGAAAGAAAGAACTTTTCAAAAGACTACTTTTCTTCCTCCTCTTTACCTTCAGCTGCCTGGCTTCTCCTGTGGGTAGTACCATGAATAAAACATGCATATCCCAATTAAATCTTGATTTAATTTCTCCTCTTTGCAAAGCTGATGAACTCGAGTTCTTTCATAAAGACATGAACATTAGCATTCTTTTGTGACGCACCAGCCAGTTGGAGGAACAAGGGACTCCAATCGTCACCCACCTCTCCCTTGGCCTTGCCAAGCTCTGCGCGGGTTTGGAGAACAAACCCTTGGCTGGGATCATCCTCTGGAGCACTGCCTGTGTCTGGTTGAACTGGGCTGGAATGTGGGTATCTTGGCTACTTTTTGTAATGAGATCATTAACTCATTTAAACCACCTGTAAGAGCCACGAGTGCAAGTCCTATCCAGCCCTTCTCCATCCCACTCCCAGGATGTCCCTGAGTGCTTAGCACTGTCCAACAATGGTGGCACATGGGCATCCTGGGGAGATAACACTTCAGGAAAGAGCTTTCATCTGCCTTTAAAGAAGATATGATTGGCAATATCAAACAGAATCAAGCCAATTGCAAGTGTATGCGCTGCTGCTCTATCATAGCTGGCAAATATATTCCAATTTATACATGTATTTTTGTGGAAAACAACAGGTTAATTGGAGCAAAAAGGTTTATCATAAATTTTCTCGCATATGCAGTCTCTAAAATAAATAAAGCCATTCACGCTAAGGTAGTCCTGCCCATCCTTGCAGGCACTTGGCACTAATCGATGCTCTGTAATGTTAGTGGATTGAATACAATACTTCAAATTACCTGTCTTTGTGCTACAGCCCATTCATGGCTCTCCCTGCTGTCTTGGGGCCCCATTGCATGAAAATGCCACCCTTGTTTATCTTTCCATTGAAGCATTTCCATTGGATCCAAAGACCTTATATTGCAGCCAAATATGAAATGTTTCTTGCAGAAAAAAATTGATAAATGGCTCGACAAAGTTTATTTTCCGCACAAAAAGGGAACGCAGAAATCCCTCCCCAAAACGATCCATTCTGTCATTAAGAAATGATGAAACCCTATAAACCAGGACACTTTGAGCTTTCTTTGCTGGACATCTTTTGCTTTTAAAAAAGGGTTTATAGAACAAACTTCCCCTAGAAAATTGTTTTTGCCCTTCCATTTTTAACAGGGATTTTTAAAATTCATTTGCTGCGTGGCTCTGTATGGAGCTGCTGAAATGTCACCATGGTGATTGTCCTTGTGACATTTCCATTCAGGACTTACAGCAGGAAAACAAATATATGTGCGGGGCTGGGGTGAGTGCTGGGTGGGAGCTGGGAATGGTGGCAGGAGGGGGCTGGACCCCTCACAGTCACCAATTCCAGAGGGCTGGGCTTGTTGACTGCCTGTGCCTCAGTTTCCCCGTTTGTGGGATGCAGAGAGACCTGGCAGGGTCATAATCTGAATGAAAAGAAATAGCTCAGTGGAAGGCAAGGTTAAGAAATGGGAAAGCGTGTGACAGGGCTGCTGCAGTGGGTCATTGCAGGAGATTGTGAATCCCTCTCGGCGAGGACTGGAACGACTTTTGTCAGGGTGAGCTGTGCTCTCTGGCCCTCACAACGGTTTTACTCCAGGGGGAGCTTCTTTCCTGCCCTGCCAGAGGGGAGGATGCTGTTGAGGAGGGCAGGAGCTCTGCTGCAGGTTAACGGGGTGCTCAGCTTCTCTATTGGCTGTGGAGTCGATGTGCGACTGCCCCGCTGGGCAGAAAACAGCACGGGGCATAGGTGTACCTTCCCATGCCCTTCTCCTCGCTCCTATTCAAGCCACCTACTCCACCTGCCCCACTGATCGATGAGTATTCCAGGCATCTCATTTATTTTGTAAAAATAGTGATTTATTTACACCCAAAAGAAGTTTAGTGCTGAGTCGTTCCTGAGTTACAGCGGTGCTGTTGGGCAGGCGCAGCCTTGTAAATACTGGATTTATTGGCTGCGTTAGACCCCGCGTGCACTGGCCTTGGCAGCACCAGCACGTGTTTTCCCAGGCAGTCAGGGATCCTCAGCTGCACTGGGGGAGAAAAATCTTCCTTTGCATCCCAGCTTCTTGTCTGAGCCATGGAAAATATGTGTCTGTCCTTCCTCTTCCCTGCCAAGAACTGCACTGGCTCTGCCCATCCCCACTTACCGACAACAGGGAAAGGTGGACGGCTCTGAGCATCACATCTTCCTCTGTGGGAAGCAAAGAGGTGCAGAAGGAGCCTCCCAGTTAATTGCAAACAAAGGTGTTATTCGCAGGGGAGAAAGCAGGGAGTAAAGTGCTTTTACCTGCTCAGCTGTATAATTAAAAGCTGCCTGAAGCACTGCTAACCTTTTCTCATCACGGCATCGTTCATTATAAAGCCAGGAAGAATTAGCTATGCTGTATTATCAGATAGAGAAAAATATTAATAGCAAAAATGGGAAAGAGAAAGAAGGAATTTGGGGTGAGTTAATTAAACTACACATCCTCAATGACTTATTAAGTAGCTGGACAGGCTTCCTTGAGTTTAGCTGGCCCCCAAGAGAGATACTGTCTTGGAGGAAGAAACTTGTCAGCTTGAGCAACTTTTCCATCCAAGGACCACCACAATTGTTGTCTTCCCGACATGGTACCTTTAGCAGGAGGCAAACACTGGTGGTTGAAGCTGGAGCACATCACTGCCAGGTGACACACGGGCTGTTAGCGGCTCTGCTCTTGCCAGCAACAATGCTTGACAACCTTGTCCTATCAACAACCACCACTCTGCAGCTCCTCCTCATGCTCTGCAACCACACAGTTTCATATCCAGTGCTGCCAAAGAAAAATGGGCACATTTCTCCCAGTGACAGCTGAGCACTCAAACCCTGGTAAATCATATCGTGTAGGTATCGGCTCTCCAAGTAAACTTTGGGTTTGTGTGTAATGGTGGTGAAATGCTCTGCAGCCTGCATGGGGTTAATTGAGAGAGGCACCCTTGTGCTAAGTTATAGGGCAAAGCTCAATTAAGTTGGGAACTGAAATGGATAATTCTATTAAAATGGATTTATTCACTGTGCTGCTGCTGATACGCGTCACGCTGAGGAATATTTTCAGTGAAAGTTTGTATTTTACCAACTTTGCCCCCCCATCCTTATCAGCCCCAAATGCCCACAGAGAGCGGAGGAGCCATCAGCAGACCTGTCGAGTTTCGCCTGAGCTGTGGGAGATGAGACCTTCCCAAACCTGCTCAGGACTTGGAGATGGCAGTCAGCACCTGGCTGTTCCTGATACAGCCAGCACGAGTCCAGGACCTACAGTGGTGCTTACAGTCACTCAAGGGCTCAAATAACAAGAGGAGAGGTAAAAACTGACCTTTGGGCTGGGAAGAGGCAAAGCCGGGTACACAAGGTACCCATAAATGCGATGCAATTCAGCTCTCGCTTTACCTTCACACCACATTATGGGCCTGCTTTGAGGTTTCTATCCTACAGCCCAGAATTCAGGAGAGATTTTCCTTCTCTTCTTCTCCTGCCATGGTTTTACCCTTGCAAATGCTGGAGCCCCTTCCAAATCCCCTGCACAAGGATGCAGAGGCTCAGGGTGGATGAGGACACCACTCCCAGCAGACAAGCACAGCCAAACGTGGTAATTAACAGGCAGTCACAGAGTTAAACAAATACAGAGTGACAGCAGCCCTGGCTCGCTTCTAACCCGTGCTTTCCCCAACATTAGTTCTACAGCGAGACCCGCTGCCTGTTGACATGTTGTTCTCCTCATTAATAAATAACTGCCTGAAACAATTATCCTGCAAGAAACCAGCCTTATTGTTTTTACCTACCGCTTTATTTGTTTATTTGACCTGTGAAGGGCAGAGGAGAAATGAACAGCTCAGAATGACTTCGTGTGCCAGAACACGGCTGTTCCTGTGCCAGCCCCTTCCACACAGGTACAACGTCAGAAGATGTCTAGGAATCTTGGTTCCGTTCCTACTGTGGAAGGCATTGCCGTCTGCCTGCGCATCCCAGCATCGGCCTCTCCTCCCACACCCCAGCTGAAGTCAGCCCAGAGCAGAATCCTTGCATCTATGTTGTGGGCTGGTTCAGGTGCAGGATTTGCACATGTGTATGAGCTCCTGGGAAGCAACCGCGAGGGATTCAAGCCCTGGGATGTGGTGGACTCCTTCTTCCAGCCAGCCTGGGTCCTGTGGAGGGGCTGAACAGCATCTCACCATCTCCTTGCTGACCTGGTGGCTGGAGAACACTTCAGCCTGGCTGTGTGAGGACCTGGGAAGCAGGAAAAGGATCACCGGGTCATTCTCGTATCCATCCTCATCCAGGCCCAGACCCAGCTCCAGAGGCTCTGCTGCTCCGGCCAGCACATGCATTCATCCAAGAAGCACCAGGCTGCAAAGGAGGAAATAAAAAACAAGCCTCAAACGTTTAAGAAATGAAATTGTTTCATTCTTTCCAAAGGTCAGTTGCTTGAAATTCAGTTCAAGCCACCGGGGCACCTTTCAGTTTCACTTCTTGTGTTTAATTCTCACCAGTTCATTAAAGCCTGACCTTCTGCACTCTTGGCAACTGCTCGCGATGGCCAGCGAGAGACAAACCATTCTGCTTTCAAGGCTGTTCAACTGCCAGGGATATTTTAGGTTCTTTTCTTAATATTTTTGATAGCAACTCGTCAGTCTCTATTGGAAAACTTAGCATGTGGCAGAGAGTAGAAAAAGCAGAAGATAATGCAAAATTAGAAGAACGATGCTATTGAATGTTGTTTCTTGTGAGCTGAGGAAAGGTCAGGCGAGATTCTGGACAGTTATCTCCTCGCCGTCGCTGATAAAGCACGGGAGAGCTCACAGCCACCAGCAGCTGCCTTCAAACAAAGAGATATTTAATTAAAGCCCATGAAAAGAAAAGGAAGGATGAGTGCTTTAGAGATAAATTCCTACAAAAAGCCAGGCTTTAAGACAGGTGAAAGTTGAGATCTCATATCCCTGTAACCGCTCAGTGGGGTGCCTGGGCATCAGCTGTGTTCTGTACACACAGGTATGACCTGGAGACACCCCTAGGCCGTGAGACTGGGGGGCCCAGCACTCCCTGGGTGCTGGGTGCGTGTGCTGTTTGCACCATGGGCCAAGCAGAGCCGTTGTGAGCCAGAGCTGCGGGCTCGGCTCAGAAATGATGCAGCAGCTCCTGCCTGTGTGAATGCAGAACTCTGGTCTTGCAGGGATGTTACCGTGATAGAAGTGTCAGAGTGACATTAATAACTGAGGAAAGGACAATGTAGAGCCAGAAACTTCCATAGGAGGAGGCAGCCCTGTCCCTGCCTGTGGCTGCCCTAGTGCAGAGCAGCATGGTGAGGGCACCCCAGCTTCTTGGAGCCAGCTGGGTCTCCAAAGCAAAAGTTAAAGCTGCAGAAAGTGGAAAGGTTTTTTTCTGAGTGGTTTTGGAGCTACGTTAGCCTGTACTTTGGAGGTGATAGGGTGATCCATGAGCAGGCTGGGCTGGATGAGAGCTGGAAGCCTTGAGCTTGCGATACTGCACTGTGCCCCATGCAGCCCTGCCAGAGTTGGGGTGAGGAAATGAAATTGTGACATCCATCCCTGCACCTGCAGCAGCCCTGCACCTGTGACATCCACCCCTTCACCTGCAGCAGTGCCAAAGCCTGTCCAAGCATCCCGCAACACAAAGCCAGGGTAGGGGGGATTTAACTGGCAGCAGAGCTGAGACCAGGCACAGCCGATCAGTCTGGCTATGGCTGCTGAGGGTATTTAGACATCACATTTTAGTTGTTCACCTAATTAAAACAGAGATAGACCTGGCTCTTCCCTGCTCAACTGTCCTGCACTGTTTTGAGGAAGGTGTTGATTGTGCCGCCGCAGCTCGCAGTGGAGATGTGTGGTGCACCGGGTCCCGTAAGAGCTGCAGTTTAATAAAAACACTGGCATGATTTATTATCTCCTATGCTAAGGGAACAGCCTCTCTCTCCAGGTAAAAAACACCCTCTGAACACGCTCTCTTAATTTGCATAGGTAATGGTCATATCATTAACAGCTCATTAGGAACAGAGTGGTGTGACAAAACAAAAATTCAGAAACGCTGAGGTAGAGAGGAGCAAGTCCCTGCCTGGCAGGGAAACACAAGCCTGCGCCAAATGGCAGGTTAAAAACGCAAGAGCTGGGTCTGGGAGACAGGAAAATGTAAAGGGAAGAACCACGGGTCATTTAGATCTTATGAAATGTAACGTATGAGGAGTGATTTGCGGAATGAAGGTTAAAATTGCCCTGTTGTGGCCATCGCAGCCCTAAACTGCTTGTGACGGGGAGCTTGTGAGCTGCCTTCAAGGTGAACGGATGGGGAGGAGGTAATTGAATTGTAGTGGAGAGTGGAGGGAATGGGATGAGGCCGGTGTACATATGCTGCCAGGCAGTTCTCAGCTCTTGTCTTCTCCAGGCTGCGCCAGGGATGCTGTGCTGGGGACACCCCACCCGTCCCCTCACCCTGGCCTGGACAGTCTGCAGGGCCTTTTGTCAGGAGATAAAGCCCTGGAGCCCCTCAGATGAAGGGGAAAAGAAAAAATAAAATGGGCAGAAAAAAATTGATAAAATATAAATTAAAAAAAGAATAGAGCTGGTTTCAATCAATAACCCTTGAATTATTGACTGCTCTTCCCATTACAGCCTCATCCCCAGCAATCTTGTGGGGAGGTCCCTGCGGAGCTGGGCCAGGGGAGGATGGTGGGAGCTGTAACCTCCTCCAGCCCCAAGTGAGAGACACCTGAAGGGGGGAGGGTTCCAGAAGCGGTGCAGTGTCATTGCTGATAACGTGACATTGTTGTATCAAAGCCATACTAACTTCTATCAGAAGAGGTACCTCGTGTGCCAGGCGAGCGGTCGCTGCGGGCAGGGGGTGGCTTCGAGCAGGGACGTTGGCTTTCGCTTTTGTCCACTGGGTTCGACAGCTCCGTCTCGCCAAACGTCCTGCAGCGGCAGAGTTTTCCTGATTGAAGAGGGTGTTGAGGGGAAGGGAACTGCATGTAGATCGATTAAAAAAAAAGAAGTAAAAGACCGTCTTTCAAATAACTGATGTGCACAAAATGGCAACTTCCATACGAGGTTATTTCTTCTGCCAAGCGTGGGCTGAATTCCCAGGTGCGCAGGGCGGGGATTTGATGCTCCCCTGCATGAGGGGCTCTTTAGCCACTGGCAGAGCTCACACTGTGGATCAGGGAATCCATCGTTCTGCCCATGGAAACGTCTGAGGCAAAGAAAAATACCTCTGTTTAGAAAGAAAATGTTGCTTAGAAACAGCTTGGGTTTTTTTTTCCAAAACCAAAAAGACCATGTACTTTGGTTAAAAAAATACACACATCACTAATAATGTGCGAGTAGGTGTTTTGTGGAGGGTTTCCCTCTGTTCCACGGAGGCTGGGAAGCAGGCACCTTGCGTGTAATGTGGTCGGTCGTGACTGCCATAGGAGGAATGTAAATGGGAGAGATGGCAGGGAAAGCTTCCAGCCTGTCATCGGAAAAGAAAATAGCAAGTCCCTGCCCACGGCAGGGGGCTTGGAACTGGGTGATCTCTAAGGTCCCTTCCAACCCAAATTACTCGGTGATTCTATGATAAGTTTGGGAGTCTCTGGTTTTGGGTGTCCAAGCAGGGATAACTCAGAGGTGAGAATTTGCAGGAAGGATTGATCCAACTGCTTTTCCTTCTGCAAGGCTGAGTGTGGACCCAAGGGTGCGTGGCTTTTTCTAGGGCATGGTGTCCAAATGGGAAAGCAAAGCTCTGCTGATTTTTATTACGATTGACAGCTAGGAGTTCTTTTCTGTGGCAATCCTGCCCACTGCCTTTATAAGCAGCAATTCCAAAGTGTTGGGGACCCTAGGAAGCAACAGGCTGGAGACGAAAGTCTTGGAGGAATGCAGGCAGCTGGTAATAAATAGTGGCATTCATTAGGGTGACCCATTGGGTGCTATCCTTCCTCGGGAATTCCTCACCTCAAATGCTCCCAGGGTGCTCCTTCTCTTCACAAAGGGAAGGAAGGAAGGCCAGAAAATAAGTACAGAGCACAGCAGCTCTTGCAGATGGAGAAGCTGTTGTTCCACCAGTTAAAGACTCAGCCACTTTGAAAGCAGGCACCCAAAAAGCAGCTGGTAAGATGTCTACACTGGCCTCAACGAATGTGTTATTAAGGAAACACTTCACCATGAACTTGAAAAGCCGAGCAGCCATTTGCTTAATGCACTGCACGAAGGTTACACCTATTTACGAGCAATAATTCCTTCTTTTCACCTAATCATGGGCAGAGATGGGGAAATAATCAGCCAACTCAGAGGCAACATTTTTGTTATGTCTTTTCAAATGAAAAAACTAATTAGACTTTGAGAAATAAAAGATCTTGGGAGCCTCGTAATTCTTAAACCTTGTATTTGATAATAACGCTGTCAGAGTGTCACCGCTGTCATCGCGTCTGTGCTTCAGCCTCTACGCGACTCAATATTTATACATGAGAAAGTAAATGTTCGGAAGATAAAATATAAATCAGGTTAAAGTCCCGCTGTGGGAGCTGGGATTTAGTAGAGGAGGAGGAAAGCTCGGGGCCTTGACGCTGGGGGAAGCGCCTGTGCTGCACCCCAGAGCAGAGAGCGGTGGTGTTGTTGCTTGTTTTGGCTTGGGCTGACACAAAAGGGCCGTATTCCTTCCTGCCAGTTGCTTCTTACAGAACCATGGAATGGTTTGAGTGGGAAGGGACCTCAAAGCTGGACTTGAACTAGACCTAAGAGCTAGATGCAGGATTCCAGGTGGGGTCTCACCAGAGCAGAGCAGAGGAGCAGAATTCCCTCCCTCGCCCCCTGGTCCCACCGCTTCGGGTGCAACCCATTCCCTTGTGCCAGAGAAGAATAATGGGCAGAACTTGCCTCTCCACTTCTCCCCATACTCGATGGGAGCAATGCTGCTCACAGAGTCCTGGGAGCCAGGTGCTGGATGTGCCTTTTTTGGGATAACTAAAGAGTTGGAGCCTGGCTTGCGGAGCACTTGGGGATCATGAAGACGGGAGGCATTGTGTGGCCGCGGGCGTGCCTTCCTGTAACCAGCAGTGATTTGCAGGACCCGCGAGCTCACTGCACCCTATGCTGAGCTCATAAATTAATCTCCCAGGATTAGACTCTTTGTGCTGATAACACTCCTGGGGTGTTTTATTTACACATTAATAATAATAAGAATAATAAGAGGAGGAAAGCAGGGAAAGTTCTGACAACTTCTAATAGTGGTCTGAAAGGAAGGGAGGAACCATCTCCTTGCTGTCCTGAGATGAGAATTCTGGTCGGTCTCTCTCCTTTCCAGGTACCTTTTTCTTTCTGGAAAGCACCATCACCCAAGAGGATGTCTGGCTAAGCAGCCCATACTGACGCTTCAATTTATTTCTGTTCTTTGTCATCGCCGCTCTTCTCCTCTCTAATTGTGGTGTTATTTTAGGAGCAGTGTACAGTTGGGGGATGTATTATTTATTGCCGTGTTGCCTATCGGGCAATTCTCTCAAGCTGTTAAGCGTAAACCCAATTCTTTGTTGAAGAGATCTGTTGCAAACGTAATATAAAGCTGATACGCTGTCAAAATTGAATTGCTCCCCAGCCCTCACCCCATCAATCCGAGACGTTCCCTCACTCTGCTCTTCCTAGGGGTGGGTGAGGAGCATCCATTGCTTCTGCAGCGCACCCTGGAAATCCCTTGGGCATTGATGGCCCTGCATCGATGCCAGGGTCTTGTATGCAGTGGGGGCTGAGGCTTCTCCAGTCTTCCCTCTCCTTCTGGCATCATTTTCCTTGCTCACAGGGACTGAGGAGCATCATCTCCTTGGCATGTAGAAATCTGCAAAGCACCAACAGCTGCCACCGCCGCTTGGAATGGTTTGGGAGAGCTGGCAGCAGCAGAGAGGCTCCCAGCCAAGCCTTTTTTTTCCGCTTTTTGCTTGCCTGCCTGAGTGTTTCTTCCCAGGGCGGGAAGGTTTGAACACCTCCGAAGGCAGAGGAATAATACCAGGCAGGAGAGTTGCACTCCATTGACTGGGCTGCGAAAAAACAGCACTATTAATGCTAAGCTCCAGCCTGTGGAACACAGAAAATGGTATTAAAGGATTTGCTTTTCATGACCATAATTCAGAGTTAATGTACATTTGATGTTTAATGTATGAACCACAGGTGATTTCAAACTGGCACGGCCTTTTCTAAATAGTGTTTTAATCTTAGGGGGTTTTTCAGTTTTTTAAGGTTCAGCTACTCAGCCTGTCAGACAAGAGGAGAAAAAAACCACAGCAAAGCTGGGTATGAGAATCCAATGTGGGCAGAGGCTTTTGTTCCATCTTTTATTGAGGTTTTACCTCTAATCTCTGCCTTTTTGATGCAATTTAAGATTAAGGAAATGAAAGGCAAGGCTGCCTGCGAACCTTTATACAAACAGGACAGCCGAGGGGCGCTTGCAGGCGGTTTTGTAAGAGGCTTTAAGGCAGCTTTTGCCGAAGGGAGAAGCAAGAGGCTCGGCTGGAGGTCCCAGGAGAGTGGGAAAGGGGCATCTCCCGCCTGGGCAGAGAGGGCGTTGGAATGCTGTGTTAAAGGGAAAAGTGAGCTATGTTCTAACAGAGAGGTGCTGCTTGTGAGCTGGAGTTGAGTCCCTTGTCGGCTTCTGTGGGTATTGTGCAAGCACTTTATCATGATAAAAATCAACATTTCGGGCTCTGCAGGGAAGAGAAGAAGCTCTCTGAGCACAGGTACAGCCAGCTCATCTTCCAGCCGGCTCCCAGCAGCTCAGCCTGCAATTGCTGGAATAAATCCACCTCTCAGCTGCGCCGTCTCCGGTGGAAATTTGTACTCAATGCCCTTTCCTGGGATGCCCCCATCCCCAGGTGCAAATCCATTGCCGCACGCAGTTGGGCAGTAATTGCATTTGTGTTCACAGAGGGAGGATCCTTTCAAAGGCTCAGAAAACAGAGGGGAAAACCAAGTTCCTGCCAGGAAAAACATCTCAGATAATCAAGCCCCTTCACGTGGCTCTGGTGATAAATTGGCACTACTTATCCTGACGAGCTGAAAGGTCATGAGCAGACCTTCGGAAATAATTATTAAATAACTTTGCCATTTGTTCAGGATCAGTTGCAACCTCATTACCGGGACCGGGAGATGATATCTCTGCATCCTGGGCTCAGATCCAAAGAGGTCGTTAGCAACAATCGTCCCAAATTTTGCAAGGGGAGGGAAGATTTATCTTCAATTAACACCCGCAACTTCCCAGGCTTTTGTCTTTCTGGTAAACAATCTGTGAGGACGTGGGAGATGTATCTCCTCTCTTTCCATCCCATATATTTCAGTAGCCTTGAAGGGGGCGAAGGGCAGAGCCGGAAAGAAATGTTCTGTCATTGCAAAGCTTTAAGCTCAGCAAAGAATCAAGAGCCATAAATTAAAACCTCTTTAGTCAACCTCTTTCTGCCATGCCTCCCGTGTGCTGCATGGAGGGCAGCTGATGGTTTCTATCCCAACGGAGTCTTTGGGCTCCCAGCAGCACCCGCCGGAGCTGGCGTTCCCTCCTGGCCCATCGCTGCTCACCGGGTGCTGCCTGCAAACCTCACCCAGCAGACCATTCTAAAGAACTGTCAGTGCCAAACACACAAAGATTGAGATTCAGGCTGCAACTGAAGGAGGGTTTAGGTCAGAAGGGATGTGCATCCCTAACCCGGTGTGTGTGCTCCCTGCCTGCCTTTCAGCCCAATTGCACAGACTTTTCCAGGCCTTTCTACTGCTCCTCAGCCGTACAGATGTCTCCAGCACCCCAGCCCTGGATCCCTGGCAGGGTGGCTGTCCCAGCACCAGGAGCTCCATGCAGTGTCACCAGTAATGGGATCAGCCAGTGAGAGCCATTAGTTGAGCAGTTTGCGCTTCACTTTTATTGTGCTGAAAATTTAATTGGCTGCTGATTCAAAGCAGAGAAATCCTATCTCTTTACTTTAATCTGGCAGCTGCTTTTGTCCTCCTGGGATTCCAGCATCGGCCACTGATTCCTCGAGGACAATCAAAATGGTCTTAGAAGAATTTCTACCACCTTATACACCTGACTCACGTTATTAGAAAGTATCTGTCACACCACAGCCTGTGGAGGCAGCGCTCCCATCCAAGGAGCCAGCTCCCGGCGGGGCCGAGAGCACTTCAATCGCTCGCCTTTATCATTCTCCAACTGGACTGGAAGCAGATTGAAAATGTGCATCCCTGTCTGCTCAGGGTTGGAGCTCGGCTCTGGCTTTGGTGCTTTGCACATCCCCTGCCCGGCGCTGTCAGTGCACAGAGCCAGAGTGCGCATTTGGACTGGGAAAAGCAAGGCGAGATGGGATCTGATGCTGCTGGGGTGCTTGATGTCCCCATCACAGCTCCAGTGGAAGGAGAAACCATAGAGCTTCACTCTCCCCTGTATTTCAGAGGTCAGGTCTGACCCGGCTGAAATAAACAAGAGCATCTATTATTCAATGCCCTTATGCAGCCTGTGCAGAGCTCACTGATGCCCTGAGTCTGTTTCTGATATGTAATTGTTACTAGGTTGCTGTGCCTCTTCTCAGTGCTAACATGAAAAACAAGACAGGCTCTGGAACCACTGACTCAGCACCAAGCTTTTAACCCATTCCCAGCTTGTGTCCCAACCAACACATCCCCCTCCACTGCGCGCTGGCTGCTTTCAAACCCATATTGCAGAAGATGGGGTCAGGCAATCGTCCCACAAGGTCAACGAATCTGTCCTCGGCTCCGGGGCCCCCTGATCCCACCTAACCTGCTCCCGACAGCTGCTTTTCCCATCTCTCCCCAGAGAAGGGAACGGCCACGCTCTCCCCAGGCCACCCCAGCCCTGGATTTACCCAGCGGTGCTATTGGCAGCGCTCACCAGGCGCTCGCTCTTCTCAGAGCTTTCCCTTGCCTTGGCATTAGAAGTGTTTCTGATGTTGAACATGAATGCTCCTTGCTGCAGTTTATGTTTATCTTGTCATCCTCAGAGCGAACATGAAAACCTGTTTATTCTCTTCCTTTTCAGAGCTTTCCTTTAAATGTTTGAAGACTGTTCTCACATCTCCCCTCATCTTTCCTCTCCAGAATATGCAAACCAAAATTTCCTCAACTTCTATCCTGTATCAGGGTTTTAAACTCTCTGCTTGTTCTTATTGCTCTGCCCTGACCATGGCCAGGAGATTCCCATCCTCTCTGGGCAGAAACCTGGGCCTGGCTGTGAGCAGCACCAGAGAGGAGGGGAAACAAAACATCTCCAGCTCATTGCCCTTACAGAGAAAAGCTGATATTTGACTTTCTGGAGCTTTTCCCACTCAGCATGCAGGGAAAGAGCCAGTGGGGAGAGTGGAACAAGAAAGTGAGGCTCAGGGAAGCAGTAAGAGAAACACACCACTGGAGCTTTCATTTAAATGAAGAGCAAAGTAACATTGTGCTCCATTGATTACATATTTTTTTCTGAATGTTGTGACATTTGCAGGAAAGCTAATTTATTCAAGCATGGAAATCTTTAAAAACTTAATTAAGTTATTTCTGCTATTTCCATGCCTTATTGTTTCGACTTCACATTTAACTTTTATTTCTGGTTAATGTCTTTTTAAAAAAAGAACTAGGAAAGAGGAAAGAAATGAAAGAAAAAGGAAGATGCAGTGAAACCCCCAGTTTATACCTTTTGTGAGTGCTGTTTTAGGGGGCTTGTCCCACCCAGGCTGGCCTCTGGGTTTGGTGGTGGGTGGACACGTGTGCAGGTGCGTGGTCAGAGCTGGGTTTCAGCAGGTGACCTTGGCCTTGTCCCTCTGTTCATTACAGGTGGTTTCTGGCTCCTGATGGGGCAGCAGCATGGTTTGGAAGTGGATGGGAAAGGGTTAGAGAGGCGATGGCATTAGGGAATCTGGGAGCACAGGTGGGCTGAGCGGTGCCTTCCATCTCCAGAACATCCCAGATAGCAATGGTTTGGGTACCAAGGGGTTGTCTGGCTCTGTTTTGCTTCTCCCAGCTATTGGTGTATTCCCAGGGCAGCTTCACATCCCCTGCTCCTCCCTGCTTTTGCCTGGAAATAGGCAGCAAGAAGAGGGGAGCAGTGCTCCCTCCTCAGCTCCTGAGCAGCCACCTCATCCTGTTTCCTGACAGCAAAGCCTCCTCTCTCATGGCCCTGGCATTTTAGTTTCCCACAGGACAGGAGCAGTGGGGAGGAGTGGAGCAGGAGCTGCCATCTGCTCCTCTTGGCTTGCCCCAGGCAAGATGTGGTCCCCATCCTGAGTCTGCATTGTCCTCATCTGACCGTCTACCACCCCCCCACACACCCAAACCAGGACAGGGGTGGCTGCTCCTTGGCCTCCAGCAGGCAAAATAATGGCAGGAAAGTCTCCCCAGGGCCAGCTGTGCCAGGCCCCAGGGGCTCGGCTGCCTTGGGAGCCAGTGTTTTGCTGAACAGGATGCTCTGAAGGGCGCAAGATGCTGCCAGCAGAGCTAAATGCTGCGTTAATAAAGTTTCTGTCAGTAAATTCACTAATTAAGGTTCACAGATGGAGCTGGAAGGAATGCTTGCAGTGAAACCCAAGAAGTGTGAAAATTGCCCGTTTTTTTCGCAGGCACGCAGCAAGTCTGGGAAAGAAAAATGGGGAGAAAAGAGGAGTTTCAAAAGGCATCACCTGCATCTCAGACAAGGGGGTGGTTTTGGTGCCCGTGAGCGAGGTTGGCCACAGAGAGCTGGGGCTTGGCCAATCAATATGGCCATGATTTTATAGCAAAGCTGCCCAGGAGCAGAGGTTTGAGCCGCGTCCAGGTTTCTCAAGTCCCTGTTAGTACCCTAATCATCCCATCCCCTTGTCCGTGACAACAAAGATGTGTGCAAGGAGGAATTGCTGCTTCTAAACCCCCTCAGAGCCATAAAAAGCTCCAGCCGTAAAAGAGAGAGTGCCATAAACTCTCCCGCGGCAGCAGCCGGGGCTGGGGATGAGCGATCCCCTCGCTGTCCAGCATTTGCTGAGCATTAGGCTAATTTCCCCTGGGCTTGCCCACACAGCATTCAGCATTCTTGTTGTATTTCTGTGTATTATTTTTAAGCCATTGGCCTCTACCTCCTATTCTGACTCGAGAGCTGTTACAAGAGATATTTATGGCATGGCTCCTCCCGACAAGGTAACAATTTGTGGCGATGGCGAACGCCCCGCGCTGATGGATATTGCTCTCGGCTCTTTTTCCCCCCTTTCTGTGCTGGAAGGTGCTGTTTGGAGGGGAAATGTTCATTCCCCAGGCTCTGGAGGTGGCAGAGGGGTCTGGGCCCCCTCACCTTGTGTCACTTTCTTCCCAAACGTCAAGGTGTACAGGTAGGGAATGGGAACAGCAGCCTGATGCCTGTCACGGTGCGGCTGAAATCATCGCGCGCTGCTCCTGGCTGGGGAGAGCGATGCGAGCGAAGGTGCTGGGGAGCTCGGTGTGGAGTTCATCTGCTTTCTTCTCTGCTGCTGCATTTCTGCCTTTCCTCCCGCTGTAGCTAAGGCAACATTTGTATTTGTCAGCCCATGGCGATCCTTTGCATATGGAATACATTTGCTTTGGGTGTTTGCCATTAACATTTTCATTTCTGTTTAGCGTCAGGAGTTTTTGATTACTGGCCTCGCGGAGCAGTGAGCTGTTGTTTTCCTGCTCTCTTTGTTTTCATTTCCACACACTGTCCCAGTAAATCACAGGACAGGAGCCCTGCCCTGGGGAATGCAGGGAGAAATCCAGCTGCTGTATTTGGGGTTGGCCGTTCTTATGCAGTCACTGCCTTGCAGGGCTGGGTTTATCAAATACCACGCTGAGCTGAAGTGAAGAAGCAGGGATGGAACAAACCCATCATTCCTTTTGTCACCTCTCCCTTGTGCACGTGCAGGGAGGGGGCTGAGAACTGGGAGAAGCTCAGGGCAGGTGTGTCCAAGCACCAGGTCCACAGATGCTCTGTGACAGCCTCCAGTGCAAGGTCTTTTTCCTCTCCCTTATCCAGGCCGGGCTTTACTCATCCTGCCCTGTGGCTTTATGTCTCCACTTTATAACTTAACTCCATGAAGTCGAGCAGAGATAAAATCGTTTTAGCCAGTAAAGAAATGAGGGCCAAGTAAATGCACATCCTGATGGAAACAGCAAGCTCCATATTTCTGAAGTGCCTCTTTCCTAAAATATAATTAAGCCATAATGTTTAGAAGCGAGCAGTTGAAAGAGCAATAAATGGCTGCCAGGTCAGGTAAACACCAGCGCAGCAGAGAAGTGTTTAGCAAAGCTGAAAGCCCTTTATTGTGAGCATACACGTGCTCCAAAACATTATTGCATTCCCTGGGCCGTTACCAGGCAGCCAGTCATAAACGACTGGGGACTGGGGCCGGGGGCTCCTCACGCGGCCCCCGTGTGTGGGTGGTGGACTGAGGGTTCTCATCTGAGCTGTGGGGTGGAGCTGGAGGAAGAGATGGTCAAGCTCCAAAGTTTTAGGATGCTATTATAGAGCCATGGAGTGGTTTGGGCTGGAAGGGACTTTAAAGCCCATCCAGTCTCATCCCCTGCCATGGGCAGGGACTCTTCTAACTGGATCAGGGGGCTCAAAGCTCCATCCAGCTTGGCCTGGAACACCTCCAGGGATGGGGCAGCCACCACTTCTCTGGGCAACCTGTGCCAGGGCCTCCCCACCCTCACAGCAAAACATTTATCCCTAAGCTCTCATCCCAACCTCCCCTCTTTCAGCTGAAAACCATTCCCCTCATCCTATTCCTGCACTCCCTGATAAAGAGCCCCTCCCCAGCTTTCCTGTCTGTAATGCAGTTTGTGAGGGGAAGGATGCTGGAGGCACACAAGAACAGGCCAGAATCTCTGCTGAGAATTCCAGAAAGACCTCAGATGTGGAGAAAAGCTGGTTTTCCCTCTCCAGTCCAGAGGCTGCTCCTGGGGAGCAGGTCGGGGAGGCTCTCACTGCCCCAGCTTTGCTACCCTTGGGAAACCCAGCTGGGCTTCCCAGGTTGAGGGACATGAGGTGAAGCATCGCAGCCCTTGCTCTGGAGCTGCTGTGGGACCAGAGAGGTCCCCAAGGGTCACCCCAGCTCCTGCAAACACAGGGCTGGGTCAGGGACTGGGTAGAGCTGCATTTTATCCCTAGTCTGGTTTATGTGCATCCCTGTGGCTGTTATTTATGAAAAGACAAGTGATTGGAAGTCAGTCCATACCCAGCAGGATATATTGCACTATGCCATTGATTGCCAATGCAGTAAAATTTGACTCGTTTCATATAGGGCTAAATATTTTCTAAGTAATGCAACATCTCTTTTTAAATCAGTGTGACAAACATTTTATAGCATATGTAATATAGGCAGGAAGAAATATACTGTCTTTTCTTGTAGCTAAATTTCAGCAGGCACTGGGGCAAACTCTGGCTCAGCAAAGAGAAATGAGGCAAATAAATCCAGCAACTATTTAATAACCACAGTCACGTCACCTCAAAAACGTGCACAGCCTTGAACAAACCACTGCTGGGCAGCTCCACAGAAAAATGCACCTAATGGCCCATGCACAGAACCTCATGGCGTGTCATGGAATGGTTTGGGTTGGAAGGGACCTCAAAGTACATCCATTTCCACCCCCTGCCATGGGCAGAGACATCTCCCACTGGATCAGGGGGCTCTAAGCCCCATCCAACCTGGCCTTGAACAGGGATGGGGTGTCTACAGCTTCTCTGGGCAACCTGGGCCAGGGCCTCCCTGCCCTCACAGGAAAACATTTCTTCCCAAGATCTTATCTCAATCTCCGCTCTTTCAGCTGAAAACCGTTCCCCCTTGTCCTATCCCTGCACTCACTGATCAAGAGCCCCTCCCCAGCTTTCCTGGAGCCCCTTGAGGCTGCTCTAAGGTCTCCTTGGAACCTTCTCTTCTCCAGACTGAACAGCCCCAGCTCTCTCAGCCTGTCCTCGTATGGGGAGATGCTCCAGCCCTCCAGTTATCTCCATGTCCCTCTGAAGATGATCAGAGGGCTCCAACACCTCCCATCGTAGAGATATAATTGTACCCCTCAGTCAGACAGATATAAATACTTAATTTCTGACCAAAAATATTCAGGCACTGTGCCCCAACCCCACCCTCTGCACAGTATCCCTCCATCTTGACCACATGGTGCAAGATGCAGTACCAACCCCAGGAATGATGGAGATGCCATAGGGAAAGGAGACCTTCCCAGCTTTCTGGAATAAATGGGGAGATCCAGAGGAAGGCATGAAAATCACCCTCTGATAGTCATTAGGGCCCACGAGGAGCAAAAGAGGTGTTGCAGGCTTGCAAGGCTGCAGAGTTTTGCAGCTGTACCAAAAGCCATTAACCTCTGACATGAAGTCTGGGTTTGCTTTGATTTTAAAATGTTTATAAAGGTTTCTGCACTCCTGTGACCTAATTATCTAAAAGATTTCTGTTAGGTTTTTTTTCCCTCTCCCTTTGTTTCTAAAGAGGGCTTTCTATGAATGCCACTGGGTTAGGGTTGTTACAGCGTCTAATGCAAACAGGGCCATTTATTGCATTTTTATGAGGGTAATGCTGCACCATCTAATAAATTTTACAGGAAGGCTTCAGTACAGAAAATGCTGAGATTCAGCCACAGCAGGGTCAGCCAACACGAGCTCTAATTTCAGATGAAAGTAGTTAAGGGGGCAAAATGTGTATTTTTCACTCTCGCATTCTGGAACGAGTAGGGAAGGATGGAAGCCGAGGAAAAGGAAATGAGTACAAAGACAGATGAGAGAGCAGATAGCAATGAACCACTGCAAACAGGATGAGGAGGTCCCAAGCTGCCAGTGCAAAAGCTACATCTTAATAGGTGTTAAAACCATTGGCTTTTCCCCCATCGCTTTTCCCCCCCTGGCCAGGGGACAGGGACTTTTTACCAAGCAGAAACGCACGCTCAGCGGGAGAGAGGTGCACAAATCCCCCTGATGCTCGTGTAGGAAACCTGCTTCACCCAACCTCACCCTTCTAACTCAGAGGCCATCATCGAGCGTGGTCTGGGAGCCCCTGCCAGCCCTGCTTCACAACATTCCTAGGCCCATGAGCCTTGCTTGTCCGAGAGAGCTGGCTGCTGCCCTTCTGCCTCATGAAAAGCTGCAGGCCAGTTTGCACTCATTTTTACAGCTCTGTTTCTCTGACTCAGTTCATTACAGCAAGCAGGGGAATCCGTGAGAACAGGTTATTGATCAGAAATTCATAACATAAAATTGTGCTGCTGGTACTGGTTCATTTCGCAAAGCAGAGACAAATCTATTCCTCTCCTTCCCTTCAAGAACCTCGGCCGGTGCTGTTTGTAACAGCTCTTTTCCAATGTGGCCTCCACATCCTTGCAGTCAGAAAGATGCAGAGATGCTGCAACTAAGCAGTGCCTGCACTGTAGCTGTGAGCCTCTCAGGCAGCTTCTGTCTTGCCAGTTTGGAAAAAGACCACTTGGAGAACATCCCCAGTGCCTTGGCTCCCTCCCTCCCCTCCCTCCCTGCTGCTGGAGGCTGTGATGCCTCTGCACAAATTGGGCAGCTCCTGCCCTCCAGTCTGGGCATCTGGGGGATAGAGCATAGGGTGGCCCCCCATCCTGCCGTGCCCACTCCTCTGCACGGCTGCAGGGAGCTGAGGGGGTGGATTAATCATGGAATTCTGGAACGGTTTGGGTTGGAAGGGGGACATCAAAGCACATCAAATTCCAACCCCCTGCCATGGGCAGGGACTTCTCCCACTGGATCAGGGGGCTCAAAGCCCCATCCAACCTGGTCTTGAACACCAGGGATGGGAGATTCCCAAAACCAGCTGTGGGGTGCCCATCCATATGTGCACAGCCACTGGGAGCAGGTGCCGTGGAGCTGTTGGAATGTGTGTGTGTGGTGTTAGGTTGCTCTCACCACACAGGAGAAGGCACAGATCTCCCCTCTCTGTGTCACAGCATGACTGGGTTGTGGTCACTGCCTATTGCTGCAGCTGCAGGAGTGCAGGGAGCTTTGGCAGCTAATCTGATCTTTCACCTCCCTCTTGTTCTCACTCGCAACTGAGATCAAAATTCCCCACAAAAGATCAGTTTCATGGGCTGTTTCCTTTGCTGTCAGGATGAAGAACTGAGATCTCTCATTGCTGCCTCTCCCCACGAAAGAAAGGATTCAATTATTTATTGCTACCTCTTAGAAAACAAATTGTTTTGCTAATTGTTATTTCCCTAGGAGGAATGTTACATTTTTTTCAGGCGAATGGCTTCAGGCAGTGTAAGGGTTTATAAAGAGTATTTCATCAAACGTGGGATTTGGGAATGAACTCGCTGAGATGACATTTCCTTTCCAATTTTCTGTTTATATTATCGAAGTGGGGATTGCCGGAAGCCCAGGGCTGTAGCTGCTGACCTGATTCATTCCCGACACTGAGATGGGACTCAGCACCGATGAATTTTACCAAATTGGCCAGTGTTTATATGTAATGGTAACAATAATGCTGTTTATCCATCTCCTGTTGAACCCCGGAGGAGTTTTCCCAGTAAGATCAGCAGATAGAGGATCAAGCTGCTGCTTGAATTTCTCACTGGAGGATCTTGGGGTATTTTTCTTCCACCACTTCAGAGTTTTGGAATGCAGGAGCACTCAGGATCCCTGCACATCCCTTACAGGAGGATGACTGGAGGTTTGCCCTCCCCAGCACAGCCTGATGGGGAGGAGAAGCTCAGGGCTGGATACAGGATGGGGAGGGACCAGCTTTGCAAGGAGCTGGCCCTTGGGGTTAGCCCGCAGAGAGGTGACAGCAGAGGATGTTTTTACCAGAGGCTCCTCCAAGGCTTCCTGCAAGTTGAAAAGAAAGTTAAATTCGAGGGGTTTATTCTTCATGTCTTTTTAACTGTTTTGCTCACCCTGCCAGACAGGGAACAAAGAATTGGGATGCTGACAGAAAAGACAGCGGGGAAGCTCTTGTGGGCAGCACGGGGTTTGTCAGTGGTGCAGCCAGCAGGGTCTTTAAAACTCAGGTTTCATTGGCTGTGATGCAGCTGGGGTTCTGGGGGACATCCTGCACACAAAGGAGTGGGGGAATGCTTGTCCACAGAGGCATCAGGCACCCCAAAAAGGGGATTGCAGAGGATAATCCAAGGCATGAGAATATCCATCCTGCACGAAAACCTCACAGCATAAATGCCTCCTTTTCCAGAGATCCCATCCACATCTTCTGGCTTTTGAGAACCATGGAAAATCTTCCCACTTAAAATACACCCCGAAGAATGGCAACATCGATCATTTATTAACTAGAAAATGTTTGCAAAGCATTCTAACCCCTTCGTGCCTGAAGTGCCTGCTGTCTGCTGGAGAAGAGACGCATCCATGGAGCTTCAGTGCTGCTTGTCCACACGCTCCATCTCAGACTTGTCCTGCATCGACCTTTCCAGAGCTGCCCCCTCCCAGCACTGCACCTGAGCTTCCCGGGGCCTCTCGGACAGCCTGAGCTCCCAGGACCAAAGTGCCCCTTTCCTCTGCTTGGAAAAAAAAGGAGGAAAGTGATTCTTATTTACACAGCTTTAGGAGTGAAGCGGGATCTTGTGTCAGGCCAATTCCCCTTCCTGATTCTGTACAATGAAATGCAGCAACCAGGGAAACATAATACTTCATTATGCTGCAATACAGCCAGCAATTTACATGCCGCTGCTTTTTTTAATGGTGTTGGTGCACCTGAAGACTGAAATGAGCTGTAAAAACAAACAAACACGTACTTATCCACAAGTCCTTCTGCTCTGAGACATCACAGACCCTGCAGATCACTGTTAGGACCTGCTGCTGAGAAGCAGAAGCCAGTGGAGAGCAGGAGGAGACAAGGAGAAGCCCTGGTTCCTCTCCTAGGGATGGCTGAAGCTGTGATTTAGCTGAAGATGTGACCACAGACCATTGCAGCTCAGGTCCTTTTCCCTGCCTCTCCTCTATGCCCTGTTTTCCATAGGACACTTCAACCCTGGGGCGCTGGCAGTGCCTGACTGGGCTCTGCCAATCCAAAAGGAACGGCTCCTTATCTGGAACGGGAGCAGAGCCAGCGGTTCGACTGCAGCAACGCGAGCCCCGTACAGGAAATCAATGGACCTTCCGTGCATTGACAAGCCCTTGCCACTGACATAGAGAAAGAACAGGCAGCGGTGGATGCCGCAGGTTCCTCCAGACCAGGAGGTGTAAATCTCAAGAGAACAGCAGCGGAAAGATAAAACACTGCTGGAGACGCAGAGTGGGATTTAGGGTTTGTTTAGAGATTTCCGTTTTGACAGCAAGGGAAAAACAACGGCACTTTTCCTGCCAAGCAATTAGTACAGCAGCAGGGAAAGGTAATTTAAGGGTGGGCACGGCAAAGGCCTTGCTACACGTGCCCTGCACAGCCCTTCGGAAGATGGTAATTTCTAAAATCATCTTTGCCAACACATTATCACCCTGGTGATGGTTTTATTTTGCTTAAAGAAGAGCTGGGCAAGGCATTCTCTCGATGCACAGCTCATCAGTGACACACTGGGAAAAAGTTTGTAAGCATCCTGTGACAGTAAGAAAATGGTTAGAGGGCATCAGATGCTAAGATAATGAGCCCTGTGTAATTAGCCTTGATGGATAGGTAATGAGATAGAGAAGTATAAATGAGAATTAAAAGATTAAATAGCCAGATTAGCTACTACTCTTCAACCAGTGCCTCCCAACCCAGCCCTCCAGCTCCAAGCGATATCTCAGCCAGTTCTGCCATGGACAAACCAGTCCATGGCGTCATGAGTTGCTTCTGTCTTTGGAAAAACAAATGCAAAAGCCACTACATCCCTTTCGCTCTCCTTCCAAGGGGAGCCAGGCTGTGCTGCTGTGAGCAGAAATGTCATTGCTGAAATATAATTTGGCTGGAGCGTGCAGCACGACAGCCACAGCCGCGGAGGCAAATCCAAATAATGCTCAGAACTGTAATTGCATGTGTAAAAAAGGAAAAAAAAAAAAGAGAGAAAATGGTCTCCTCTGCTGGATATTACAGATGTAGCTGTCATCCTTCTTCCCTGGTGTAGTGGCTGTAGGTGTTCAGTCCTGGTACTCCTCTGGGTGTTGTAGAGAGACTGGAATATAATTTCCGACGCGCAGAGGTCAAGCCATGAGGCTGTACAGGCACATCAGGGCTCTGACAAGGACTTACCGAGCTCAGAGCCTGAAGTCCCTCTGTGAGGACAGCTGACCTGGAGCAAGCGAGCTGTGTGTGCTGTGGAGGTGGTGCAGGGCAGCGGGGCCAGTGGCAGCGTGGGAACCAACCACCATCACCCCCTTGGTGGGCGCCTGTGTGCTTTCCCAGCTTTGTCAGAGCAGTTTGGCATCATCCTGCTCGCTATCCTGCATAGCATTCCCTAAAGAGTTTGGAATAATCAATGCAGATGCCCAGGAGATGCTGGAACCGGGATCCCTACACTGCCCTACAGGAATGGATACACAGATAGATCCTCATACCTGCTGCCATCCCAAAATGACCTGTGGCCTCTCTGACTACATCACTTGTGAATAACCAATACTTGCTTTACACTAAAATTCTGTGTAAAATTCCTGAAGGTGCTTTGCAGAAGAAGTATAATATTGTTTTACTTGTCCTAAATTAGACAGTGTGCTTTATATAGACATTAATCAATACATGAAAGAGACACCATTAGGGAAGACAGAGTTCTTTGCTTCCAAATGAACTCTTTACCGTGTTACATCCCAGATTGGGAAAATTGAAATCAATTCATCAATCTAATTTTCTGTTCGCAATTTATGCTTTTACTTTTCAGCTCGCTCTAATCAGGCAGTAGAGCTGAAGAGAGCGGTTCCTGCTGCGTACGATCAGCGACCCCGTCCCGGTTGGCTGTGGATCCTCACCACACTGTCTGTGTTGGTGGGGAGAGATGTGGTCTACCAGACAGAGCTGACGTTCCCTTGTGTTATGGGATCATTAGAGTTTCTATGTTATCTCTTTTTGCACAGTTGAACCCTGCTCTGTTAATTTCATCCAGCTGCCCTAAATTATTCATCTGTTTCAACAGCCCATGGGAGCTTCCTGCTCCCTCTCCTAAATTATTTTACAGCAAATAGAGCAGCCACGGAGGTGGCTGCGTCTCAGCGGAAGACAGAGATCTCCACAGATCTTCTCATCCCTCACAGGGGGTACTTTGAGGTTTGGTTAACTCCTGTTTGCAGTCCAAGAGCTTCCCAAGGATGGGATTGCCGTCGAGAAACTTAAGAGCATTCCAGTGTTGGACTGGCTGTTGCCTTCCAGAGGTATCACCCAGGGAATCCCTGACAGCGCTTTGCTGCTCTACACATTTCCAGCTCTTGGCTTCTTCAGGTAGTAAATGTTTTCTATTTTCTAGCAAGCTGTGAATCTGATGGAAGTGTAGAAAAACCACCACCAAGCAGCAGAAAGGCCAAGCTGTGCAGTGCACGGTGTAACGCTCCGACAGGGCAGCGTCAGGTTTGCCTCGTAATGCTCCGGCAGCTGTGGATCCATACACACCAGCACTGTTCCAAAGGGCTGTAATTATTAATCTGCTAACGCAGACACAATACACTCAGCCCTCCTCTCATCCTCTCCTAGGAATGGAAAATAATGCTGTAGTGGCAATTACCTTAATGCAATTATCTCAAATGTGAAAATTCATTACAGTGCTTCACGTCCTGGTTTTTAGTGAATGGAGGGGAAAGCGGGGGCTCTCCCAGAGCTCTCGCACCCCAGGGACAAGTCCTGGGCCCCCCTCTTGGTGCTGGAGGAGCTCGTGTCCTGAGTCAGCTGGGTTGTTTAGAACCCTGCCAGAGGCAGAAGCTGGACACTGCCACATCCTGTGGCGCAGCCGGCCGTGAGTCCGTACCGGCACAGAGCATCGTTGCAGTCAACCAACATGCAGGAACCTCTTTGTCCGTCTGTCTGACCATCACCCTTCCCTCTTCCAGCCAGCGCATTTGTTCCTAAGTAATGGGTAACACCACGGATATTAGTGGAGCGGTGTCCAGAATGAGATTCCTGAAATCAGGTGGCATGGGAGAAGCAGTGGCAGCAGCCCTCACCCCAAACACTGCCTAGAAGGAGCTTAGATCAATTTGTCTTGCTTCGAGGCAGCTCTCGGTAGCCCTTACCCGGGATAAAGGCAATACAGGAAGCCACACTTATGGTAATCCCTGGGTTAATGGAGAGCATTGCCAATGCAATTCCTCCAGCTCACAGCACCCATGGCAACCCGTTATTAAGGGCACTCAGCAGGAGCATCTAAGCTAAAGAAAGAAAGTTCCTTGAAACCCTTGCACGCACACACACCAATCAGGCGAGGAAATGTTCTGCAATTTGTTCAAGACGGACTTGAAGACTATTCCAGCGTCCTCATCTCCGAGGGAGGAAGAAACTAATTGCAAAAGACTTTTAAAAGAAAGATTGTAACTAGCCCAAAACAGTAAATGGATTTTACTTCCTCTCCTCTGATAAATATTTAATTATCAAATGTAACGTAGGGAGCGGGCTTGGTTCTGGGTTGTTTTGATAGACCTTTTTTTTTATTTTACACATATATATTTATTTCTATTCTGTGCTTCCATTGCGACTCATGTCCTTGTGTGGCATCTTCAAGCTGATATGTCTTATAATTAGTGGGAATTGTCTTTTCATAGCACTAATCTGCGCTGGCTAATTACTCAATGAATATTTAGCTCCTTGCATAGGCAGACATGAAGTGAGGGAGTGGTCTTTGCTGCCTGCTGAATTTGGAGCCAATTCTGTGTGAGAGTGATGGTGGGGAGAGGGGCTGCTGGCTGAGGCGGTCCCTGATTTCCAGGAGGGTGCTGAGCCTGATGGTATCGAAAATGAGCCAGTTTGCTGTTTTGGCCCCCCCCAGCTGTCACCCACCTTGAAATGTCCTTACTTCACTGCAGCCAAGGTGGTAGTGGTTTAAAGGATCAATGGGAAAGTGTGTTTTTCACCAAACTGCATAAACTACAAAGAAAAATCACTTACATAGATCTGGAGGAGTCCAGATGCTGCTCTGGATCCAAGGGCTGCCAGCCCTCATGGTACCATTCCCGTCTCCTGGAGCAGCAGTCTAAGAATAAACCAGAGCCTGCTGGCTCTGCTCTCCTCTCCTTTCTCTGACAGCCTCTTTTTTTCTGTTTTGTTTTGGTTTTGTTCCACCCCCCCTCGCTTTCTGGTGTAATCCTGCCTAATTCTTAACATTTTATTTTTAAAAATCTCAATGTGATAATGTAATCGCTTGAAAGCGTTTATTTACTTAAGGGACTCTTTACCGAAAACTCCAGGCTCTTGACTACTAATATCATACATTTACGTAATTGTGTAATTAGAAATCAAATGACAAATGTTTATTTAGGCTCCATTTTTCAGTGGAGCCTTCGGTTCGCGCCGTTCCAAGAGCAGCGCTCCAGGCTGATTCCTGCCACCCCGCGCTCTGAAGCTCAGAGCCCCGCAATGTCACCCGCTCTCCAGAACAGCCACCTTGCCCATGCCCACGCTTCATTTCTCCCCAGCCTGTACTCGAGGCTGATGAGTTATTACTCATGCAAAATCTCATTAAAATCGCTGAGAATTTGCACAAATGAAGCACCCCAGGATCTGGCAGAAGAATCCTGCTCTGTCTTGCTCAGTCAATACTGGAGCTTCATCCTTGGCCGATGTACATCGCCATTGATATACGTCGCCAGCTCGAAGTGACCGACCCTGCTCCATCCCACCTACCCTGCAGCCGTCCTGTATCTCATTCCGTGCAGCAGGATTTTTCCCAGCAGGATTGATAACAACACAACCTCGTAAATAACATTCCCCAATGGGATGCTGTATCGGTGTCGGGCTATTAATGGTTGTGTATTTTTCTTCATAATGTTCAAGTGCCTTATTTATGATTAATGGGTCTCACTGTCTTTCCCAGGCGTAGTCGAATGGCTATTAATGGCTGGATTGGTGTTTCTTTAATGTATAATTTGAAACTGAAGTGGTTGTTAAAGGTCTCTACATGTCCATAAAACCAACCGGGCACATCTGGTTTTCACCTTCTTGGCCATGTGTGAGGTTTATTCCTACAAAGGTGACTCTCTCCTCCCCTGTGTCTGCAGCATCCTAGGTGTCCCCCTCCTTTGACACACAGAATATTCCCTAACACCACTGGCTTTGGGGGAGCCTGGGTGTGGTAAATCTTCAGCCTTGGCTCCAGACTCAGCTTTGTTTCTCACAACATAAAGGTCTCTGTATTTGGCATTTGATGGCCTCAGCCTCATAAGTAGCCATAAAAATGTAAGGGCAACTACACCTTAAGGTATTGTTTCCCCATCATCTCTCCCCGACACACGCCAGTGCCTTGCCGTGTGTTGCCAGCCGCTCCTGGCTGGGGATAAATGATGAGGATCAGTTACGAGCGGTGTTACAGAGGGAGATTTAAAGGTCTTCTCCTCTTTCCTCTTCATTAGAAGCCACTTTGATAAGCAACCTGGCTCGCATCATTCGCAGAGCTGAACTGGAGGTTTCAACAGCCGGAAAAACCTTTGGAGACGTGTGACGGTGTGGGTCGGTGCTGCTGGGCATCCATCCGGCACCGAGAGCAGGGAAGGGAAGCAGGGCCTGGCCATGTACGAAGCCCACTGGGTCCCCGAGGAGCCGTTAGGAGAGCCTTAAAGCTGGTGGGAATGTTTGATGTCAGCTTTCATTGTTTCATGAATCCCACTAAACCTACATCCATCAGTATAGAGGCTTTCAAAGTGCAGGGGAATAAAACTCCTCATTTATAACAGCCCCAAAAATGCCTTTTGGCAGCTTTATTGCCTGTCACACACAGGGAAAGGAGCAGATGTGGTTTAAGGATCAGAAACCACTTCCATAATTCCACTAATAACCAACAAAAGGTAAGGCAAGTGGAACTTCATTTTAACCGGGGAAGTGAGAGCAACCTGGGCTGCTGGAGCACTCCTGAGGAGCTCTGGCTTGGATCTCAAGCTGGCTTGGATCTCAACCCCCTGCTGAGAGCCACACGCACTGATGGTGGGAGCCCGCTGAGTAGGAAGAGGTTTGTACCAGCTGGGAAAACTGGCCCCATGTGTTTCCCATGGCAGAAATCTCTAGACCGTGTGTGTTAATACCAGGAGGGAGGCGTTAACTCTGCAGGTATGATATCCCGATCAGCGTGGTGTGAAGTTTGCTGCCGGTGTGCAGGGACATAGGAAAGGGCCTCTGGGTCTGCAGGGCAGTGGGCATAGACTGAAGGCAGCACTGCAGGTCTCTGCTGGCCCTGTCCACCCCGTCAGTACGAGCTGGCATCAAATCCAGCCCCAGAGCTCAGCCTCATCTTGCTGCCTTTTCCACTTCATTGCTACCGACAGGTCCCTTCCTGCCCCTCCATACCAATGGCTCTGTGTCTCATTGTAATTCCCAAAACTTGTGCAAAGAGGAAGGAATCTCAAGCCTTGGAAGCCAGGCACGATGTGCAGGTTGCTGGGGTTGCAGAGCACACTGACCCCCGGGCTGCCAGCTCCCAGCTCCAGCAGTGCCCGTGTCCCTCTGCCCAGCGGCTGGAATATGCCGGCAGATGGGCTCCTGGCATCCAGATGTTGTCACCAGGAAGTCCTGTCAGGGGTTGCTGGCCGAGGTCTCGTTCCCGCCTGTCAGACTTGACATCTTCAGCGTATAATTAAATGCCAGGACGCGAGCAGCAGAGCAGGTGCATGCTAATGAGGAGATCAATTTTAATTATGGTTTTAATTAAACACCCAATCCAGTAGGAAATATGACAAGCAGGCTAGAAATGCAAAATTTATAATGGGGAGAAAGAATGGTGAGAGACGGGGAAGATGGAAAGGAGGTGAGTGCACAAGCAAAGGGATGGGGAAACTGCTTCGTTAAGCCTAAGACACTAATGGGCAGGGGCAAGGGTCATCCTGTTCTGGACCACTCCAGGAGCCCACAAGCGTTCTGCCGGGGCAGGCAATACATTCCCAGAGGCCTTGCTGGGAGATTAGGGGTTGGAACTGGATGATATTTAAGGTCCCTTTCAAACCAAACCATTCTGACTGTGCATAACTCATTCTCCAGTCAATGGGTCCGGGTGAAACCCCTCCAGGTCCTCGTTTCCCCTCCGTAAAGCATTTGCAGCTCCCCTAATGCTGAGTCACTATTGCAGGGGCAGCACAAGTCAGGTGGAAGGAAGCAAGGTTTGGTAGTCACGAGCCAGGGCTGGAATGGAGGGCATCTCGGTTGGCACCCATGCTGATGATGCTCTGAAGGAAGGTCCCAGCACCACTCAGCTCCGCCACCTCGCCTGTGTGGGCTGCAGGCTCTTCAGGCTGGAGGTGAATCACTCTTCTCAGCAGGATGCTCTCAGCACAATCAGAAGATGAAAAAAGAAACTAAAAATTTTAAGACTTGCCATAATTTGATGAGGAAAGCTCAAAAAAACCCCTACATTTCACATTCTGTTGTTTTTTCCAACTCCTGTGTTTTGTAGGCCCTATACGAACACCGTGGTTGGGTGGCTTGGCTGTGGTGCTGCAAGGAGGGTGCTCGGGCATTGCCTTTGCCACTGCCTGGGTGTCTTGTGCTGGAAGCCAAAGGCGATGCTACCGCTGTTCTCAAGAACAGATGTGTCAATTTAGGCTCAGTGGCAAAACACAGGAGGGGGAAATCAGCTCGATGGGAGCCAGCTGAGAAAGGAGCAAAACAGGGCGAGGAGAGGCTGTCTGCCAGGGACTCGCAGGCTCCTGTGAGCCACAGGGTGTGAAACCACATGGTAGCAATCATCTATAAAAGGAATTGCCACTAACTAGAGATCTTTGGCAAGAGGCTTTAGAGAGGTCTGTGTTGTGGAGGCGGTGCCGTGGTTTTGGATCATGGATCAGATGGAACCTTTGGGATCCATCAGTGCACATTCAGATGCCACAGATTAACTTCTGTGTGAACTTGGGCATATACAAAAGAACAAATCCATTCTCAATTTATGGTCTTCTCAGAACAGGAAACCCTCCACTGTTCCTGACGTGGATAACTTCCGCTGCATTACTCATCCAAATCCATCTTGAGCTTTTTGCCTTCGCAGCATTATGGGATGCCTTTAACAGAGAGGTTGGTGAACAATTTAAATCAGATTTTTCTCTTCCCAGCAAAGTTTGACATGTGCTGTAACTGCCTTCTTGCTGCCTGCGTGGCTTGAGCTCCCCAGACCTGGCTCCAGTGGGAGCAGCCCAAGGTAGGCATCCCATCCCAACAGGACAGTGGCTGGTGGCATAGCGAAGAGAAGCCATGAGATGCTCTGCTGGTCCATGGCCCTGGAGAGATCAGGAGTGGTGAATACAGGCTGTCCCACCAACACTGAATACTCCTGGGCACATAGCTACCACAAGCCCAGGTGCTGGGAGCAGGGTTTTTAAGCTCACAGGCTATCTGGCCTCGCCCCTGGGCTCCCTTCTTCCTTCCAGTCTCCCCCTGACTCTGCAGAGATATTGATTTTGCTGATTTTCGCTATTACATATTATAAATTGACTCCAGCAACCCTTTTCCCTAACTAATGAGGCCATTAGCGATAGGGTGTGGGCGGACAGGCAGCGAACCCAAAATCAATCAAGCGAGGGGATCTGTCTGCGCGAAGAGACGCCGAGGAGGTGTGGGCAACCACGGAAACACAGCGCATCCTGTTCCTGCCACCTCCACAACCCACCCATGGTGGGGGGGCAGCCGCTGGGTCCCTGTTGCCCAGAGTGATGCTGCAGATATCAGGGGTGGGATGACAGAGTGAGGACACAGAGCCTGGAGCATCAGTGAGCCAGGGCAGAAACCAGCAGGCTCTGTGGCTAAATAGGGAATTGGAGGTGACCATTTGGGGATCTGCAGTTCTGCTGTTGATCATGGAATGGTTTGGGTTGGAAGCGACCTCAAAGCACATGAAGTTTCAAACCCCTGCCATGGGCAGGGACACCTCCCACTGGATTAGGGGGCTCAAAGCTCCATCCAACCTGGCCTTGAACACCTCCAGGGATGGGGCAGCCACCACTTCTCTGGGCAACCTGGGCCAGGGCCTCCCGTAAGATCTCATCAAAATCTCCCCTCTTTCATCTGGAAACCATCCCCCCCCCTCCCGGGTCCCTGCACTCCCTGATCAAGAGTCCCTTCCCAGCCTTCCTGGAGCCCCTTTCAGTATTGGGAAGCTGCTCTAAGGTCTCCTCTGAGCTGATCGTGCCTTTCCATGAGGTTTGGCTCCCAGCCTCGGTTCTTTGAATTAGGGTGAATTATTTGGGGCTGTAAATGGAGCTGTTTGCTTGCAGCAAGCCGTGCTCCTCACCTTCCCTGAAAGCAGGAAGCTCAAGGGAGAAGAGCTGGTGTCCTTCCCCAGCGGACCCTGCTCCCTTACCCGGCCAGGCTTTTATTTGCTGGCTTGAGGTTTGCTTTGTGGATTTGTCCCTCCCGTTTAATTAGCTGCTTCCAGAGCTGAGGCAGAAACTGAAAAGCCCTGGCCTGTGTTTTTGATATAGCATGAGATCCTTCCTGCATCTTTACCTTTCACCCTTTAGAAATGTCAGAGCAGCGGGGAATCTGCGCCGCTTTGTTGCTTCTACTGTTTTAATAACTTCACGGCTTGCCATCCTCCGGTGGCCCTGGCTGACCACCTCCCTCTTGGAAGAGGAGAGCATGCGGGGAGATAACAGCCCACCTGATGTAGAGGAGGCAGTGAACAAGAGCACCGAGTATATCTTTAACCCCAGGCACTGGCAGGGTCATTTCATTTAGGCAGGATGGTATTTTCTGCCGCCTGAGCAGCAGAGTCCCGCGCACTTTCACACAGTGGCCCAGTAAATCATTCTGGCCAGATAAAAATGAAAAGGATGGTTAGTTACTTATCTGGGGCTCAATTTAAAAGCCAGCAGTTGCGGGGAGAGAGGGGAGGCTGGTGAGCGTGGGGGCACCTCAGCTCACCTCTGGGAACGGGTGGTTGTTACAGCTGAGCCACCTCGGGCTGCAGGAAGCAATTTGTCTCCCAGAGGCTGACAGGGGCTCCTTTCTTCTCCACTTACTCCTTGCTCAGAAATAAAAGGGGCATCTGCTCACATAAAAAGCAGGGAAGGCTCCAGGTTTCCCTTGTAAGGTCTCTCCCAAGCTGGCAGGGACGGGCAATTTGTACAATTGTCACTTCCCTGGGAGGGAAAAAAGAAGAAGTAGAAGAAAGACCCACCCCAGCTTCCAATTTGTGCCTCATCAGTCTGCTCCAGTTCCTCTTTCCCCCCACTTTCACCCTCATTTGTGATGCTCTGGCTCTGGTCCCCATCTCCCCATGGCTGGCTGCTCTCAGAACCTGCCAGCCCTTCTTCCCTGGCAAGTGGCTGTAACCAAAGGGGCGAGCGGAGCTGCCCTGGCTCGAGGGTTTATTCCACATCGCGCCGAGGCCGCGCTCCTGCTCAGCAGCCCCTGTGCAGCACCAGCTCCTGGTCCAGCCGATGCATCCAAATTACCTCTCAAAGTGGATTAGTTAAACCTTTGCAGACTCCTCGGTGGGTGTTTTTATTCAGTATTAGAGTGGTTCTAATTCGATTTATCTTAATTCACTTACAATTTGCTTATAATTAAACTACAGCGAACCAAGGGATCTGATTTACCCAGCGCACTGAAATCTGATGAGGATTGTGAATCAGCCACCGCAGTTCACTGCACAGTGTATTAATATAAATTGAAATCAATGGTGTTTTACATTAATGCTTTCTTGAATGTCCATATACGTGCATGTCTGGGAGAGAGCACAAAAGGTATTTGTCTTTGGGGAAAACCACCATCTTCTGGACTTTGAGCCCAGTCACAGAACCCAGGATCAGCCCCTGGGCTTCCCATTCTTCCTCCCTATTCCCCCAGTCTTCCCAGAAAATGCACAATCCCAAATTATCCTAAATTGCAACAAAAGCTCCCACTTGGCTGTCACGCTGCCGGATAAAGGATTAGGATGGGTAACTTCGAGCCCAGCTGGAAATGTACTCCGAGTATTGCACGTGCAGGCTTCCCAGGGAGATTTTTGGATACAGGAGCTTCCCTTTCCTACCCCACAGCTTCTTCTGAGCCAGGAACTGGGAAACAACCTCTAAATCCAGTTACAGAGGGACAGGCGTGACTTGCATTTACATGTGCCAAAGCCTAGGATCTTCTTACTCCAAGTGCAATGGTTATAACACAGGGCAGTGATGACCAGGCAGAGAGGCAGCAAGAAAAAGCCTGATTCTGAAATGGAATAACATCCTTTCTCTGCAAATGACCCTTGATCTCTTCATTTGCAGGCGTCTGGCTGAGGAGGGAGTGCAGCATCGCACCCCATCCCTCGGGGGAGAGCAGTGCTTCCCCCCTGCCAGCCCTCCTGGAATGCCACCGCGCCTTTGATTCGGAAGGCGACCCCTGTAATTGGACAAAAGAGGTGAGTGGGAGGATTTATTCCCCCAAAAGTCTCTCCTGATGGCCCTAGCACCTGACAAAAGGGGGTCGTTATCACGAGATAATGGACCTTGTCAACATTAAGCGCTCTCAGGACGCAATTCAACGCACTCAATTATCTCCTAATCAGGGCCATTTTGTCAGAGGTTATTGCCCTAAGGAATCAATTAGATTATATATACACGTCATTAATATTTTATGGAAAAATCATTCACATGAAAGTGTTAAATACCTTCGCAAACTTCTTTCCTTCCCTCCCAGCCCCGGGGAAAAGGCGCTTGGGAATAACTGGAAGCAGTGAGATCTATTCCTGGCAGGGGAGGGCAGCAGCAGCCCTGCCTGGCGCTGCTGGGGCCATCCCAAGGGATGCGTGGGCATCTCCACCCCTGCCACCACCAACTGCAGCTGAACTGCATCCTACAACGTCCCACAGATGCCCTTGGTGGAGTACCCGGACATCTCCATCCCACAGTGGCAGAGATGCACCCATGAAAGGATGCTCTGGCCTCATCCTGACTCTCAATAAGCAGGTTGGCAGCACCCGAGCGCAGCAAGGTGCTAATCCCTCTCCTGGAAATACATTCCCCGCGGCACAGCAGACGCTGATACATCTCGGCAGCATCAAGCGCGCCTCATCCAGGTGTCAGTGAAGCTTCTGTGCTGCCTGCACATCCCTGTCTCCAGTCCCAGGAAGGACGTGAGCTTGGAGCTTGTTCTCACAAACCCATCCCCTGTCGACTCCCTGCACACGTGTGCTCTGAAGTTATTTTCATGCTCTGAGTTATATTTAACTCAAGACATAATAGTTGGGCACTTAAACCTCCCTGCTTTAATAAGTGAGGCATTTGGATACTCACAAGTAGAGTTGTGTGGAAAATGGAGCTGCAGAAAATTGCAGAGAAAGTCCTTTATTTTTATTAACATTTTTTTTTCCAGCTCCTGCCACCCAGCTGGTGCCCCCTTCATCCAGGACATCTTGACTAGAAGCTGATGGTAGCACAGCCTGCTGTTCATTGCACGTGGGCATCTCACCTGCTGAGCCTTGGTAAAGGCTTCCCAACAGTCCCTCAGCAGACCCGGAACAATGATTATAAGGACTGTTCCGGGTGCCAAACGGCCTTAACATCCACTGAGCTCAGTTCTTGAGCAACAGCCATTGAAATTAATGCCTTTGGGAGGCTTTTCCCAAACACTTCTTTGGTGGCCTCGTGCTGTTGACATTCTCTCAGGTGGATTTTTCATGCTGGTAACAACACAATGAAAAGAGTGAACTTAACAGAGGAAAAATACGTACAAAAAGCCAGCAACGCTACAAAACGTTGTGATATTCCTGCATCTTCTGAGATTTCTGTGTGTAAACAAAGAACCCAGCTTTGCTCCCTCTGACAGCTTTGTTGGAAGCGCTCCCCAAAGCACTAAAGCTCCTTATGAAGCAGCGCTGCTCAGTGAGGATGTGAAAGGCACTCGTGGGCTCCTGGTGAGCCACGGTGCAGAACCTTCTCCAGGGCTTGGAGGTGCACAGAAATGCCCCCCCCCAGCGACCTGTATCTCCTCTCCTTGCAGCCCAGCTTGTGGATGCACGAGGTAAAGTGTTTCGCATTAATGGGGATTGACATATGGTAGGGTTTTTTTTAAAAAAAAAGTAGTTCTCTTCGTTCCCCAGGCAGTTTTGATGTGAATATTAATATTAACATAATTTCATGATGATTAGAGAACACAATTAGGGGCTATTAATAATGACACAAATAATGACATTTAAGGCCTCATTTTCATGTGAGTAATACTCTGTCTGGTGGTATTTAAACAGCTCTGTCTGGCACAATTACCGCGCTGCCAAGGTGCAATCGCATAATCGTGGTATCAATCATGTGGCTCCTTGCCAGCGCTTGCCCCCTCCAACAGGAACCGGTACTTCACGGGCTCCCGGCACCTGCGAGGGAGTGGGAAGGGAAGGGGATGCTGGTGCAGGGGAGCCCGAGGAACCCTGAGAGTGGCACGAGGTCAGCGAGCCGGTTCAGTGAGCTGCTGCCTGACAAGAGCGAGGGGATCATCATCTCTGTACATCAATAAGTGTTATCGTCAACCTCTGCTCCCGAGAGCACAGCCAAAATACGAGTGACCTGGCAGCTGGTGGCAGGTCACAACTGGGAGAGCAAGGAGAAATTACAGGGCAGCGCTGAGGGCTTATGGAGCAATGGGGATGCTCAGGGGAGGGGCTGGGTGGCTGCTTCCCTGCTCCAGGAGCTCACTGCTATTTGCAGGGCATACTCCAGCCAAGCCATCATCTCCCTGTGCCTGGGGTTCCTCAGCTGTGGGGCTGCAACAGGAAAAAGCTGCCATAATATTGGTAAAGCAGTGTCCCAGTGATCTTCCCCAGTCTCTCCAGAGGCCAGCTCCTGCACCCCACCGTAAAAGCAGCTTAATGGGGCTGTTCCAGCTTAACTCTGCTGAAGTCAGGCATTGAAAACGCCCCATTTCTTTCACAATGTGCTCCACTGTCAAGCTCAGCCCTTGAAAGTGGCCGTGCTGTGCTAATGTGACTTAATGGAAACCTCTGAATCCATTTTTCGCTCCCCAAAGAAAATCCCCCTGGTTTATGCAGCAAAAGCTGTAATACTGAAAATAGCTTCAGATTTTGAGGAAAAAAAAACAGGGAGAAAGAGAAGAAAGGCACATTGTAGTTCCACAAAAACGGGGGTCAAGTGGAACTTTGCTGGGTGACTGGTCCCTATGTGTTGTCTTCGGAGAGGTACAGGGCTCTGCTGTGCTCCAGGCTGTCCCCAGGGCTCTGAAGGAACATGGCATGTGCCCCTGGCAGAAAGACAGAATCATAGAATGGTTTGGGTTGGAATGGAACTCAAAGCACATCCAGTTCCAACCCCTGCTATGGGCAGGGACACCTCTCACTGAATCAGGGGGCTCCAAGCCCCATCTAACCTGGCCCTGAACACCTCCAGGGATGGGGCAGCCACCACTTCCCTGAGCAACCTGTGCCAGAGCATCCCCACCTTCACAGGAAAACAGTTCTCCCTAAGATCTCATCTCAATCTCCCCTTTTTCAGCTGAAAACCTTTGCCCCTCCTCCTGTTCCTGCACTCCCTGATCAAGAGCCCCTCCCCAGCTTTCCTGGAGCCCCATTTAAATACTGGAAGGCTGCTATAAATTATTATAGCTCTCACCCTCCTGGTTACAAACTCCCACTTTGCTGAACCCCCGAGGAGGTGATGAGCTGCCTCATGCCACAGAGAGGGGGTAACAAGGCAAAGGTGATGCTTCTCTTATCCTACCCTTGGACACATACAGTGCCCAGCCTGCAAACCCTCACCTCCAACCACCCAAGGGGATCCCTCTGCCTCACACCCAGTTGGGTTGGAGCATCCCTCCTAAACACTGGAATTAATTTTACTCAAGGGAGATAGGCGACTGCACAACTCAAGCCCTCCTTATTCAAATCAACAGAGGTGCTGTTGTCTCACAGGAACAGCAGGAGAAAGGCTCACGGTCCTGAGGATCACCTCTCAGGATCACCTCTGGTTACCAGTCCTCCACTCCTAAGGAGTTAAGGCTGAATTTTCCCTGGCTCCTGTATTTGCTGTCATTGCCGGGGAACCCCCAAGCAGCGGATGCAGAAGCTGCTCCATTTGTTAGGCATTATGTACACCTATAATTCACACCTCCAACACACCACAATAAACAAAGCATTTTCATTAAATTCTTAAGACAAACACCTTCGGGCCATTCCGCATTTCAATGCACATGCAAACACCTCGGTAAAATGCTGGTCGTTCAGCCTTCACAGAGAGCATTTCCTTACAACCCAGCACTCCACTCTGGCTTGCAGGGATTGTGCAAGTGGGAAGGCTCCGCATGGATCTAGGGGGGAGGTTTGCAGGCAGAAATGGGTATGGGTTAGCAAGAATGGGAAGGACTTTGGACACAGGGCGCTTGCAATGTTCAGGATAGCATTTCCAGACACTAACTACCATGGATTCATCTGCTCTGAAAGTTCTTGATGGGTCCAGGAGGTGTTGGGGCAAGAGGACAAGCAAGAACCCAAGGGGTGTCAGGGCAGGAGGGGGATGAGCTCGACATTTCCCAAGAGATCCACCTGGAGCCGGCGTTGCAAAGCAGACAGAAGAGCATCCAGCAGAAAGGTAGCCCCAGGGAGATTCCAGAGACCTCTGCAAACCCTGACACCTCCTAATCCAAAGGCCCCCGGTGCCACTCGCCCCCGCCCCCGGCCAATGCAGGGCTGCCGGTGGGAGGGGGCAAGGCTCCACAATAAGCAGAAAAAGCCACCAAACAAGTTATTAAACTTTAATCAAACAATGCAGAAGGCTGCAGAAGTAATACTAAAATTTAATGAGCCAGACTTGTTGGCTTCCCAGCAGAACCACATTATAGTTATAACGTGGCTCCTGAAAGGTGCCTGACTTCCAGATACTATCCACAAACCCTCCTCCTCTTTGTCGCCCAGAAGAAACGACCTGTGAAGTAGTTTTTTATGTCTGGGTAAATGAGGGTTTGGGTTTTCCCCTCCTCCCACAGCCCAGTTACGGATTTTTTTTTTTTTTTTTTCTTTCACTTTCTCATCTTGCTGCAGTTTATTCCGGAGTCTTGTTTCCATCCTCAGAGCACAGAAGCAGAAAGGCCTCGTGGTCCAGTATCAATGCAGACCCTCTTTGAATAATGGGGATGTTAAATTGATGAAGCAGCCCATCCCCTGGACCTGTAGCAAGCTTCGCTGTGGGTGCCCCTTACTCCACTCTGCTCCCCCATCCCTTGTGTCCAGAAACCCTTAGTATGGTTACTATTAAGTTAGTATTTAGTTTGAGTATTAAACCTGTCTTTATTGAGCAGGTTGCACACTGGCTTGGATGGTAGGACTGTTGCTCAGTTGCGCTCTCCCAAGAGTACATCACCAGCTCCTATAGCTAAACTCCTTTTGCTCCCTACCTTGCAGCTTGTGGAATGCAAAGATACGTGGCTACCTCAGCCCAACATTGGTGGAAAAGGACAAAAAATCAGTAATGCAGACTGTGCCAAAGGTCACAGTCAAACTCCTGAGTGGGTCTGGAGACTTCAGGGGAAGTCGTTCTTCTCTTAAAGGTATTTAATCCCTTCCCACCAATGCACTTGCCCCCACAGCTGGGGTTGCTGCTGAGGTCAGCATCCCAAGAAGCACGGAGGTTCTGGACAGGCAGAAAGGAAAAACCCAAACAAGAGTGGGGGAGGGGGTTTCAGCTCTGAAGATGCTCCACCTCCCGGTTTAGGATGCAAGGAGCATAGCATCCCGAACCATACAGCTGCGTGGAGCAATTCAAAAATTGCCTTGTTGGACTACAATGTGCCAATTTCTCGAATTTACAGCCATTTTCAGTATTACAGCTTGTGGAACTGGAGCCAGGAGGCTTTTCTTCAGGGAGCAAGAATTGCCGCAGAGGTTACCATTACTGTGCTCTGCCGCAGCACGGCCTCTCCTCCGGCAGCTGGAGGGTGGGAGGCTCCAGAAAGGGAAGGGGGGGCTGTAGCAACCAGAGTCCATCGAACTTTGGAGCAGTGGGATGATAGCCAGCTATTGCAGGAAAAGGGAGCGCCCCGTCTAGACCAGGGGGATGTTGGCAGCAGCTCCTGCCCCGTTTATTATGCCTGGGTGAGCTCCAGGCTTGGAAAAGTAAATCAGCCCTTGGGTTTGAGCCAGGGCCCTGGTGCCCATGTGCTCTGCCTGATTGCAGGGATGCTTCAGGGTTCCATGCAGGGCTGGGGGTGACAGTAAGGTGGGGTCCCAGGAGGGATGTGAGGCTCAAGGCACCATGGCCTCATTGCTCCAAGTGGGTTTGGCTGGGGTGTTTTTGGTACAGCTATGGATGAGGCAGCTCCCCTCACAACTCTGCTCTGGCCTGGTTTATATGAAAGGAAAATGCCGTTCACTGCTTGGGCAGGCTTTCCCAAAAATCCCCTAGGAAAGCATTTCTGGGCAGTACCTAGCCCGGCTCAGAGCTGCTGGCATAGCCAGCAACACCCTCCACCACTCAGAGCTGCGTCTGGCAGAAAGACACCGTGGCAGCACCTTTCACTGTGGGGCTGCAAAATCTTCTGCCATGATGGGGATTTTTCCACTCCCCTCTCCAGCCAGTCCCACCATGTGCTCCACGAGAACCCCACAGCCTCACCTTGCCTTTATTATTAATCATTTAGCAAGAACCTATTTTTATTTGCAGACATGATTATTATTACTCAAATAAATGAATTTTGCTCTTGTTGTGCAGGGGCTTTGTGATAGGCCGGGGGGGGGGGGGGGGGGGGGGCAGATTGAGGGGGGTGAGGGGAGCTGATTGGATGGGGGGAAGGTTGGGCCGGGGGGGGGGGGGGGGGGGGGGGGAGGGGGGCAGTTAAGGGCAGATTGGGCTGGTAGGGTGGGCTGATGGCAACCACTGGCAGCTGTGGGGCCAGGGGAGGGGCTCTATAAGGGGGTGGGCAGGGGAGCAAATTCTTTCCCTGGAGCTGGGACTGGTGCGTGGAGCCGTGGTGAGTGTGAGGCTGGGGAGGGGGGCGGCAAGGGGGGAGCTCGTACCCCTAAGTGCTGACAGGACGTCGCTGTCAACACAATGTTCCGCCTTGGTGAACCTTCATCTATAAAGATATTTAATGAATTAGTTAATTAATGAGCGGCGTTTGATTGATGGATCATGGGGAGCTCTCAGCAGGGTGAGGCTGACCCTGGGATATTGCTGCTGTTGCTCAAATGCATCCCCTCGCTGGTCCGAAGTACTCTGTGTTCTAGCAATTTGCATGCATTAAATGTAGCTCCTTAATAGGATGTAATGTTATGTAATGTTAGTGAAAAGCCAAAAGCATAGCAGCTGTAACTTAAAAGACAGCCCCATTACTGCAAGCCTTATAATTAGGGTAAGAGTGAGACTTGCGCTGCCATATGTTAAACTCTTTTGAGGTTAATAGCTCTGTAAGATTTTGCAATTTAAAAAAATTAGTCGAGAAACGATGACAAGGCTCGTCAAGGCGACTGCTCAAACGGGGCCGGGATGCTGCGGGATGCTGCGACCTCACCGCGTGATGTGCCAGGCTCGGGAGAGCGGAGATGCTCGCAGGCATCTTCTGCCCTCGGTCACCGCTGTCTTCCCCAGCCTTTCTGTAAAAATCGTTCTTTCCATCGTCTCTCCGCCTCGCCTGCCCTTGGTGTCGCCCAGGAGGTGCCCGTGGCCCCGCTGTAGCAGCAGCGGACAGTGCGGGGGAGCAGCCCCGCTCCACCTGCCCCGCTCTTTTGGAGCCAGCTTGTTTAGATTACAAGTAGCAGCTGATGCCTTTAGGTCCCTCGTCGGATATGCTGGGGCAGGGAAAAATAACCCTTGCGCAATCCTCGTTCATTAAAACGCTTTTCCCATGTAATCACCGCAGAGTGCCCTCTGCTTCGTGTGACTCCAACCGCTCAGCGCACAGGGCTCGGGGGGGGCGGGGGGGGGGGGGGGCAGAGCTGTGTGGTCAGGGCAGGTCCAGGCTCCTGGCATTGGCTGTGGTTTGGAGCCCAGACAGCATTTGGATTTTTCCTCCGTTGCTGCTACTGCTGCTTTTCGTTCTTTTCCTCTGTTATGTGGTCAAATTATTCTACCTTTCTAGCCTCAATTTCCTCATCCATAAAACTGAGACTAAAAATGTACTTGTTAAGGGTGTCACAGGGCCTTCTGAATCTACAAGGGCTTTGAAGTCCTCTTGTTCAAAGTACTGTGGAAGTGCAAGTCATTTATTATTATCTTTACGTGAGATGGGTGGCTATCAGGCAGCTGCAAGGCTCCTGGGGGCGATCTGCTGTGGATGAGGTGGGCAGGATGCTGGGACCCTTGAAAATATCTTAAAAATACCCTGGGACATGGAAGGGGGTTCCAGGAAAGCTCTTTATCAGGGAGTGCAGGGATAGGACAAGGGGAACGGTTTTCAGCTGAAATAAGGAACATTGAGATGAGATCTTAGGAAGAAATGTTTTCCTGTGAGGGTGGGGAGGCCCTGGCACAGATTGCCCAGAGAAGCCGTGCCTGCCTCATCCCTGGAGGTGTTCAAGACCAGGCTGAATGGGGCTTTGAGCCCCCTGATCCAGTGGGAGGTGTCCCTGCCCATGGCAGGAGGGTGGAATTGGATGGGCTTTGAGGTCCCTTCCAACCCAAACCATTCCACGGTTAGGTGACACTCTGGGGATGCTGGAGGTTTGTGTATTTAATGCTGCTGCCTGGGCAGGGGATTATTTGGGCTTGTTTTTTCCTGTTGCCAAATGGTGGTTAAATAGTCTTTATAAGTAGCATGAAGGAAAAAGATGAGATTAGTTGGTTTGGGAAAAGGTCTGTGTCTAGCTTTGTTGCAGACATTTTGTACTGCTCTGCTGGTCTGTGTGAGGGTGTGAATGGGCACACTGGTACGAGGAGGGGGTGGACACTGGTGCTAGGATCAGCCAGACTTGCTAAATATTAATGTTCTCAGCTGCAATAGAGGAAGGGTTTGAGGTCATCCTGAAATCACTTTAATAGTTTCCTTCTTGCCCCTCCTCACCTTATTAAAGTGTTTAATTGCTTTCTTATTTAAATGCATCAAGATTTCCTGATACGCTGGTCCATTTGGCACACTTGGTCTCTTTAGGGAAGCTGGAGGAATTGAAAAGAGAATTATCTTGAAATGCCAGGTTATTGGTGGGGGGAGGGACAAAACTGTTAAATCTTTTCCATCGGAGCTGGAGTGCCCTGAAGTCTGGGGACTGTTTTGATATTAAACTGCTGTTCAGCTTTGCAAGTTCATCTCCTTTGGAGAGAGAAGCCTCAGCTGTGAATGGTTTGAGCTACTCTGGTACCCGTTGCTTCAGGGATATTTCCTGGGTGCTTTCTGAGAAGCCCAGGTGCCTCAGCTGTGGATTTGTACTTGGGAGTTACTGTTTCAGGGATGCAGACCCTGAAAGAGTCTGATATGTCAGGCAGAGGCTGTTCCCACTTGATATGGCACTTGGCATGACAGATCCCAGGTCTTTGTGGTAGTGGCACCTATGAACCCCCGAAGAGCAGATGATGGACACAGCCCTCAGCAACCTCTCCCTTGGGAACAGGCTGTGAGCTACCTCTTTCCTTTCCTATTGCATGCTCCAATGTCAAAGGCAAAATCACCATCTTCAGATCAATAGCAAAGCTATTAAAGTGCATCTTCAATTCCTGCACGTGATGCTGCTTTGGCCACTGTTTTGTAACAAGTTCATCTCTTCTTGTAGAGGGAAATACTTCCCTGTGCTCTTCTTTTTTGCAGGCTGACCGTGAGAGTGTTGAACCCTTAGCAGGGAAAAGATGGGTTAGAGAGATTTTTGGAGCAGAGTAGCTAGACAGCTGCAGATTTCCAACATGAAGGAGGAGCTGCCAGCCTACAGCTTGCTCACACTTCAAAAATATAGCTGCACTCAGGGCATGAGCAGTGCCAAAGCATGAATAACTTGCTTAGACTCCTCTTGCTCAAGGGGACTTAGGCATTTGCAAGCACATTCTAAAGCATGACCCTCCTACATGGGAGCATGAAAAGCCCCTCGCTGCTCTCTTTGACGTTGCTTTTGGAGATCTGCCTAGCCTGTCATGCTTACAGGGAGCAAGCTGTATTGGCAGGTCCCAGATCCAGCTGCAGCCTGTGGATCCCTTTAGTGCTGCTTTGCTGCTGTTCCTCATTTGGTGTTTGCAGTTTGCCCTTGCAAAGCTTGTGTTCGGTGCCTGGACAGCAACTGGTGCTTTATGATGTGCTTGAGGCACTACTGGCTTGGTGCTGGGATGCTGTTCAGCATTGAATTGAGAGCTGTGACCGCTCCCCTGTAGCTGTAAACCTTCTCCATCTTCCTTTAATTGTCTATATGGAGGGAGCAGGTGAGGATGCTTTGGTCTTGCACTCCCCATGTCTCCTCTGGCTGGGAACAAAGCTGACCCAGCAACTCATTTGAGTTCCATCTGCTTCTTCTGTGCAGGAGGAGAAAGGTATCTTAGTTGTCTGAGGAGAGGCTCCTTTTTAATCATTCCTGGTCTGCCGGGGGGTTGGGCCTTGTTGCCAGCTAGTAGGAAAAATCAGTGGTGTTTATTTAATTAAAGGCACTGGGTCCCAGTTCCTCTTCCTCCAATGTGTCTGGCTCCTGCTAGAGGGCAGCTCTGCAGTGGGCATGCCCCTGGGTGCTGCCAGGGGCCCTTGGCAAGTCATCCCCCTTCCCACCAGGGGACTGGCAGGGTACCCTGTGAGTGCTGGATGCTGAAGCAGCCTCATCCTTGGGCTCCAAGGGGATTTCGGCAGTTGCAGAGATCTGGGCTCCTGACAAAGGAAGGATACCTGTGTGTAAGGATGTTGTGGTCATGCCTCCTCTTCCTTTGAAGAGGTTTTGGAGGGTTTTGAGCTTGACTTGACCTTCTGATGAGACTACTCAAAGGCAGTGGAGTTGGGGTACGGGATGACCACCTGCTGACACACATCAGCTGTGTTCTCATTGCTGCTGCTCAGGGTCCAGTTTAACAAGTGATCATGGGGGAAATATTGATCTCTGCCTGGTCGTGCTCTGATGGATGGGGAGGTTCACTTCAGGAGCCTGGGAGCCGCAGCTGGCGCGGTGAGGGGCCGTTTGGTGTGTGATGAGTGAGGACAGTGAGCGTAACAGGAGGAAACAAAACGGAAATCCATCTTCTGGCACTGGTTAAATAATGATGGTGTTGTTTGGACAGCAAAGAAATATCCTTAGGATAGTGTGACAGAAACCCTTATAGATGCTGTCAAACATGCCCTTAGCTCCTCTGAGCACATCGTTGATATAGTTTCCTCTGTGAGGTGAGACAAATAACCTCTGTGCATAGCACAAGTCCAGTAGCCTCAGTCCCTCTCCCAGAATGATGGCAGGAGCTGAAGCAAATGGGATTTCCAGAACTCTTGTTGGGAATTGGGAATAGGCCAGGAGTGAAGCGGCATGCGCAGCTGCTGAGGTCCTGAGCTCTCGTTGCAGAGATGGGTGGTGTTGTCCCAGCTGTCCCATTGCCTTGTGACCAGCATGGGGCCCTTAATCTCCTCCGTCCTCTTCTCTAATAATAGAGACAGTGACACTTGGCTAAGCTGCTCTGAGAGGGACAGATGTGCAGGGCCATGCTATTGCTCCCTTCCTTCCCTGAGCACTGGCAGAGAGGAGTGCCAAGCTGTGTGGGGTTCCCATCTATTGATAACTCTTGCTCGCTGCTTTTCCTTCACCCCTTGACTGGCAGAGTTGTGGCACTGCTGAATGCTGATGAGGTGTAAATCCTGATCTGACCTCAAATTTCAGCTGCAATTCCCCAGATCTGCCCTTCAGAGCAGCAGCTTAGCTCACTGTTCCCCAGCAGGCTGGAGGGGGTTGGCGTGTTGAATAATGCTTTTCCACCTCTTTGCACCAGGAGGTTTCCAGGCCCTTTGCAAATACAAGGAAGGTGCCCCGTGAGGATTAGTGCTCCCCTGTAACAGACCTAAACCCAAAGCTGTGCAGAAGCGGATCCGAGGCCATGCTGTGCCTGAGCGGCAGGATTAAGGCTCTGCAGCTTCCCAGACCTCTGCCTGGGCATTGAGGCTCTGCTCTGTCTGTGCTGGGTTCTTGATAGGTGTTGCCAGGGGGTTGGTCTGTCAGCAGTGATCGGGAGCTGCTGCTCCTTGGCACTTCAGGTGTCCTGAAGGATGGCAGTGCCCGAGGAGTTAGCTCACATCCCAGGTACCTCCTGCCTCTTGGTGCAAAGTATTGGAACTGAGAATCCTGAACACAAAGTGACTGTCATGTTTTGTACCCCGAGGTTTTAATTCGCTTTTTAAATGATTTAATTGATGAGCCCTTTCTTGTAGTGCATCCATGTTAAGCTGGTTTCCACAGTAACAACCAAACCTGGAACCCAAAGCTCGCAGTCCTATCAGAGTAAATAATGCCAAAACCAATCTTTGAATATTTAATTAAATTCACTGTCATGCCCCTTTTATCTTTATTTTCTGAGAATCTTCTGTAAACAGATTTCATAGAAGCAGGACTTTACTGGAAATAGTGGAGGGCGCCGTTCAGGGGAGATGCCCAGAAGGAGGTGCAGACCCCCGTGGCTGCATCGGTTCTGCTGACAACATCGTTCCCGGGCAGAACAGCTCCTTCGTGTCTTGTAAAGCGCCTGTCAGTAAATGCATCCTGCTATGATGCCTTTGTGCTGTGCTGTGATGCCGTTGACTCGTGTTCAATTTGTGCCCTCAACAACCCCAGGCTCTCTGTGGTCCTGTTTTTTTAGCAACGCCTGAGAGATTCCTTAGTTTCCCTGGATTTCTAGATCCTATTTCCAGTTTCAGGATCGCTATCAATCCTAAACTGAACTTCTGTACCATCACTGCAAGCACAGTGTCATCTGCAAATTCAATAATTCCTTTTATTCCATCATTTAGGTAATGAATGAAAACACTGAGCAGTGCTGGATCTTGGACCCAGCAGTATCTCTGGCAAATACATCCCTTGGATTTGACAGCAAACCAATAATAATTGCTCTTTGCATGCAGTCATTTATCCCCTGGCATCAATGCATTCTGTGGGAGGAGTCTGAGTGACACTCTTCTGTACCTAGAGCTTCATTGCAAAAAGTCATTCATCCCAAAATACTCTTCAAAGCAATGGCCAGCCCTGCAAAGCTGTTCTGCAGCAGCATTGTTGCTTCCAGGAGGTTGACTGATGGAAAGGAGTGGCTCCTGCTGAGAAACACCTCAGTGGTACCATTGGTCACTCAGGGTGATCTGATCTTGGTGGGCTTCCTAATGCTGGTCCTGCGCTGTTGGCTTGATTCACCTCAGAGTGATGGGGAACAAACCAGAGCATCGCTGTCACGGGCATCAGCTGCAGCAGTTAGAGCCAGAGAGAATTCCATCCCACTAAATCCTCCACTGGAGGGAAAAGCAGGTTGGCAAGACCTCTGGAGTTGGGAGGCTTAAGAAATTGTGTGGTGTGTTCTGCTCCAGATTTACCTTCCCACGCATGGGTCAGTGGCTGTTGTTGCAGATGTGACATCAGGACAAAGAGCAGCGCTTTGAGCTGGGTGCTGGGAGCGAAGCTTTCAAAGCTGCTGTTGGGTGCTGTGGGGAAAATCTGGCCCCAAACCCTCCAACGGAAAGGTGATTAGTGCCAGCATCTGGCCTTGGGGGCAGGATTCGCAGCCAGCTGAAAGTGGGATTTGTTCTGCCCCCCAGCCCCCAAATCAAAAGAATTACAGGGATTTATTTTTAGAGAGGCCCAAATCAGCTTTTCTCAAACAGGACTTCGAGCAGAAGTAAAGGGTTGGGGATGGGGAAGGATGTGGACAAGCACTCAGGGATTTTATTTGAATACAGATGAATTGGGAAGTCGGTTCAGCCATTCCAAGGCAGAACTGCAGGACTGTCTGGGGGTTTTAACCTCTCTCTTCCAATCCTCCCCCTCCACCCACCCAGTGCTGCTGCATGGAGCAAGAGGTTTGGCACTGGCAGTATTGTCACCTTGGAGCAATTATCTTGATTAACCTCTAGGTAGATCAATTATCCCTTTTGACAAGGAATATAATATTAATACCCAGTTGTGTTGGTTTACTTACAATAGCTCTTTGCTGCTTTTCCCTGGTATCACAACACATCTTAATCAGATGGTGAGTGGGCTTAATTAGACGAAGTATAGGTTTTATTTTTGATTTCTATGACTACTTAATCTAATGGAAACACATTATCTGCTTCGAGGTCTGCAGTATTCCATTTGTAATTATTGCTGCTCTTAATTGATAGTGCATCAGGGGTTGTGGCTGCAATATGGGAGCTGAAATATGTTGCCTTCCTTAAGTGCGGCTCAGGATCTGCTCCTGTGGAAGCGTCTGCACCCCGGTGTGCTCCAGCAGGTTGGCTCCTGGGCTGGAGTTGCTGGATACCTGGCTTCCGTCAGAGGAAGGACTTCCTTTGGAACGGGGAATATCAGGTGACTGAGGTGGGGGAGCTGGACATTGTGAAGCTTATTGTGCCATTCAGTGGTGGAGTTCGGAGAATTAAAGTGCCTGGATATAGTCGCTGGAAGCTGTTCAGGTAATGGAAGCAAAACAGCTTATCAATTTCCAAAACGAGGCCTGGCATTTATGACTAAAACCTCACATTTCAGGACATGCAGATGGTTCGGAAGGAACAGCTTGGAGGGATGGGCTAATAGGAAATTATTAATTGTACCAATTTTTGCACCTTTTCTCATACAAGGGTGCTTGTTGCAGTCGGTGCCTGTTTGAAGGGCTGGGGGTTCTGGGGACATTGTGACACCAACCTAGTGCTGCTGAGCCACGTTAGCTGTTCTGTATATTTTCATGGATGGGGCTTGCAAGGTTATGTGTGGTTTGGCCTCTCACATCTTCCTTGGAGAGGAGAAACCAGCCTGCATTATCTGTTGATGCTGGGAGTACCTGGTTCCCACAGAGCAGCCGATGCCCGGTCACATCGTGTGCTGTTTGAGATGGACAGGAATATATTTGTAAATGTATTTCACAAATCCCAGCATCTTGATGAGGCTTTTGGGTGTTGCCTTTTCCAGTTTCTGCCAGCAGAGGGAATGTACATAAGTGTGCCAGAAGCTCTTTTCTCTGTTTGCTTCCATGAAGAGGAGTATGCTGAGCAGGAGAGCAGGCAGGGTGGGGGGATACCCAGCACCCTGGTGCTACCCCTTGGACCAGCTGCACCTTGTCCTGGGCCACACCGCCCTGTGCTCAGGACCCTTGCAAGGGCTTCCCAAGCACACAGAGAGGCAGGTGGTGTTACAGAATCTTTGTATGGATTGCCTTGTGCCCAACCTGCTTTGGTGACAGGGAGAAGCTGAAGCCTCTTCCCCAGTCTCTCACAGGGTGACTGATCAGATAATGTTCTCTAAGCAAATGCACAAATAACATGAATTGGGGTTGGCACTGAGCAGTGAGGTGTAAAAAAAGCAATTTGAGGTGTTCGAAGAAAATGCCAGAGCCTTTGAGATGTGATTGCTTGCCGGCAAGCCGTGCCCACAGCGCAGAACTGCAGCGGGCGCTGGGAGCAGCCACGGGGAGAGCAAGAGGCTGAGCATAAAGCACTGGAGTTGACTTGGGAGGCTGAGCTTACAGATTCACTCTGCGATCCTGCACTCATTTAATCTCCTTTGGCTGCAGCACCTCGGCCATGGTGGTTTGTTGCTGGGTACTGGAAGCTGCTCAGGGCAGGGAGCTCCACGCGCAACCCCCAGCGTGATGGAGGTCTGCAAGCAGGGAGCTGGTACAGGCAGGGCTCCAGGGAAGCTGAGGGCTGGGCACCCTCCTCCTCAGCAGAGGGTGAACAAAAAGACATGAGCGGAGCTCAGCAGAGCTGGTCTCATCCTTCATTTTCCAGGTACAAGTGTTGTCAAACACAGATTCTGCTGCACTTGGCTTTGAGTCTGGGACATGTCCCTTAATGCTGCTCCTCCTTCGCCCTCTGCCCCAGCCAAGCCCCCGCTGTGCTGGGTGCTGCTGTGCCTTCCTTTCCGCATGAGCCTGTCTGGAGAGAGGCAGATGATATCTGAGATGGCAGCCTTACATTTCTGCTCCATTTCCCTCCAGCCTCTGCCTCCTCCCTCTCCTCCTGTAACATTCATTAGCCGCAGAGAGAGGCGAGGCTGAAGCGCTGAGCAGAGGCTGTGTGCAACCTCTGAGTCACCTCGCTGCCAAAGCCCTTGCCTCTGCACCCCCACCACCTCCTCTCCGTGGAGTAATAAGTCCTCACCTCTGTGCCCCCGCCGTGCGGTGCAATACTGGTGTTCTCGTTAGCGCCGCAGAGCCGGCATCTGTCTCCTTTGTGGTGTCTCTTTACATCGGGGAACTTCAGGGGGAAGCTATTTATTGTTAAAAACAAAAGCAGGGTTATAAGAGACCTGGGAATTCCATATCATTTAGAAACTGCACATCTTTCAGGTTTAAGAGATGAGCTGCTGGCAGCCTTTGGGACCTTACGGACCCTTGAATGGCTGTTAATGTAAGTGGCCGTGTTACCTGAGGACTCCTCAGGTGCAAAATATGGGAATGTTTTGGGTAGCCTCCCCACTGACTCCAGTATCTCCTGGAGGGTCCCACAGCTCGGATGTATTACTGGGTTAGACCTGCTCGCCAAGTCACTTTGGGAAAGCCAGCAGGTGCAGCTTGTGAAACCTGTCCAGGTCTATGTGGAGGAACTACTGCTTGCTAGACCTCATGTTCACTTTACTACTGAGATCACATGCCTACTCCTGTCTTCTCGCCTCTTGCTTTTCCCTGCCTGGCAGAAGAAAGGGCCCTTCAATGCAAGGGGCTGTGGGGAGGTCAGAGCTGAGTGCTGGGAGTTTTATATCTGTCATAGAGAAAGGCAGGGAGTGGGATGGCTGTGACAAATGAGATCCAAGAGCAGTTCCAAGATCAGGAACACAGGCAGGCACTAAGCACCGTGACCCAGTCGCGCTCCAGGAGGACACGGGGAGAGCCCATTTCAAACACCCCGTTCTCTGAAACTGGTCTGACTGGTTAGTGCAGCTGGATTTGCTGTGAGAGTTTGGCAGATGGGCTTTTGATGTGATGCACCTTTGTTCTTCCTGTGAAACCAAAGGTGCTAGTTTCAGGTGAGCAGCTGGAAAGCTGCCGCCCTCTCCATCCCCTTGTGAATGCTCCTGGTGCTTTCCTCACATCTTTTCTGCTGCTTGAGCTCAATGCCAGGACAGGAGCTAAAATACTCTTGCAGATAAGGATGCAAGGGAGTTATCTGGAAGCCTGCAGATACTGTATGTGAGGGGGAAGGTCACTGAAAAGAGGGAGGTGGTGGAGATGGAGATTAGGTGATTTGGAGATGGCTTGAGGATTTAGTGGAGAGGCAGAGCTCCCGCGGAGCATGAATGGGCAGCAGCACCTCTGATGGATTATAGGGAGCCTTGTTCAGAGGCTTTCCGTGCTGCTGCAGACACCAGTGGGGAAGAGACAGGGAAATCTTGCATTGAGGGGAGGCTGCAGAGCTCCAGACAGTGACATCCCTTGTGGTTTCCCTCCCCACCCTGGAAGATCGCTGTCATGCAGGCAATATTGAAGCAGATGCCTTGCAGCATGTCAATGGGTGCTGTGCCTGTCAGCTCTGTGTGGTGAATCCCTGGGAGAGAAGCGTGGCCACAGGAGGTGAGCACGGGGGGATAAAGGGCCTTTTCTGCGTCTTAAGAGCTCATGGTGGGATGTTCTTCCCACGCAGGGTCTCTGCAGGCAAATTCCCATCTGTCCTTCAAAGCCCTGTCCTCCAAGCCTCACTGCATTCACCTCCAGACAGCTCGCTTGTGTGAGTTTGTTTCCAGCCTCTGACCTCCTCTTGCTGCATCTACATTTGGGATTTACCCCTTTGTGTCCTTTTTCAAACCCTCTGCTTTTAGTGGAAGCACTGTTTACAGTCCCTATGGGCGATGTCTTGCTTATATTGCAGCAGGGCTTTTCTGTGCCCCTTTGCTGGCACAGAAAATACACAGTGAGCTGATACCGCTGTGCAATTGCTGTCAAGGATGTGAACCCCAGGTAATCAGCAACGAGATCATATCTGTTCAGCTGGACATAAGCAGCGAGATCCCTCCATCACAACCCGGCAAACTACAGCAGGCTTTATCCACTATTGTTAAGGACAAAGAAGAGGGATTTGTGTCCCAGGCTTAAGCTTTCTCAAATCTCCAAGTATATTCCCCAAATGCTTTTCCTGGCTGTGTTTCTGGAGTGGCTTTTCCTCCCAGTTGCCTTTGTTTTTGACTGGTGTTTTGCTTTGTATATATTTAAATATGGTCACTACTTACTGTGAATTGGCATTCGTGTGTCTTTTTCAAAGGGAGCACTTCCTCTGGGATGCTCTGCTTTCCCCTGGGCTGGGCAGGAGCAGGGCAGCCTGGGCATCCGATGCCGCCCGTTCCCCTTGCAGCAGGCGCTCGGCTGCTGACGGCGTTATTTCGTGCCTCCTTTGATGCACGAGAGGTGCCTGTATCCTGGAGAGCGTGTTAACATTTAAATCAGTGCAATGGTCTGGGAATAGCATCGAGTTAAAAGGACCTCTCCTGAAAAGAGCACAGCAGGGACTTGGCTGAAGAGTTCTCTTAGCCCTTTAAGCGTACATGGCTGCACGGATTTTCATCAGCAGCTGGCTTCATGCCAGTCCATTAGGGCTTGATTCAGCTGCTCTGGGGGTGGGGAGGGAAGGGAGAAAAGTGAGCATCTCCCCCTTCTGCAGGGTGGAGGGTGCAGGGAGTCCAAGACCTGCTGAGTCCCTTCTCCTTCCTCCTCCTGGAGGTCTGCCTGGGCCTCGTTCTCGGGGTCCTTCCCACTCAGGAGAATCGTGTGAGCTGTTTCCAGTGGGGTTTGTGCTGCTCTTGTAGTTGGTGTTAACTTCTGTCATCAAACTTGAGGCCAAGTTAGTAAATGTGTAATTACCTGCCCAACACAGGAGGCATCATCTTAGTCTCTAATTGTCCAAGATGCTCTTCAGTGTGAAAGACAAGGTTTAAAATGCTTCTTAAACATTTCACTCTGTGTTTCAAGGAGCCTGGGTGCTCCTGGTAGCTGTGTGATCACACAGTCCCCGCTGGAGTCCTAAGCTTTTGTCCTTTGTTTCTGTGGCAATAACTTGAGCAACTTAATTACCACACTGGAAAAGTATTTCTTTTTATCAGCTTGGACTTGCCTGCTGTCTGCTTTTATTGAAAGCCCTGGTTCTCCTGTCTTATGAGATGATGGAGAAATCCCAATCTACTTCTTAAGGATCATCCATTGCCTTTTTATTGCCTCGTCTTATCAGTTGCCATCCCAAAGCCAGAGTCTCATTTTTTAAAATCTGCCTTCATTTCTGAGCTGTCCAGGACGTTCAGGCTTCCTTTTGTGAAGCTTCCCCGTTCTTGGAGCTGATTAAGACCAGGCTGGATGGGGCTTTGAGCACCCTGATCCGGAGGAAGGTGTCCATGCACATGGCAGGGCTTGGAACTCTAAGATCCCTTCCAATCCAAACCATTCTGTGATTCTATGAATACCTCTGTCTCCGTGGTCGCTGTTTTGCAGTGGGGAGAGCAGGTGGGATATGGTACCATGGCTGGGATTAATGGGGTGCAGGAGCCATCCCTAAAGCAGTGCTGTCTCACCCTGAGGACTCTCCTTACCCTTCACCGCTGAGCAAGAGCTTTCAGTGTGCTGTCTGTAACATTGGCAGCCCCTTCAACTGAGCTGACAGGATTAATTTAAAATCCCATATGGTGGAAGAGTTGGCTTTTCCCTCCCAGATTGCTCCCTGCGTGGATCACAATCCACATTTGGCATCTTGTTGCCACCTTACCTGAGCTGCTGCTGCTCTCTGAGACTCCTTAGTCTCTCCTGCACACATGGTGTTGCCATTCTCTCCTCTTTCTGGGATAATAAAACCCATCAAAGCCTGTAATCGGACACTCTGAGTGCATATGGGCTTTCAAGATCCTCCTTGTCATGGTCTGAGTGATTTATGGAGTTTGGAGGAAGGGGGGAGATTCCATCTCTGACCCCAGATCTGATAACAGCGCTTAAAAAAAGAAATAACCCAGTTGCTGGGTGAAATGTGCAGGGAAATGCTCTGTTTCTAGTGGGGAGGCAGACACAGCCCAAGGAGTCAGGCCAGTGCCATGGTGCCCGTGCCAGCAGGGTGATGGGCACAGGATCATCTGGGGCAGCATCCCAGGAACTGCTTTGGCTTAGAGCGAGGAATCTGAGACCTGGATCCTGCTTGCGAGTTTGCCTTGATTGAATATAACTTTGGGCAAGTGAATTAATCTTTCTGCGTTTGTTGCTTTCGCAACTCCCTGCACTAAGGTTTTGTTGCTTAATGTTTATAAAGTCTTTTGAAATGCTGCTGCCGACGTGCGGGTCCAACAAAGAGAAGCAATTGTGAACAATAAAAGAATATTTTCCAAAATATAGCATAGTAAAAGCAGCTGAGATAAGGTCTGCTCTCATTAATTTAAAAAATGATATTTTTCCTTCTTCTTTCAATAAAAACTGTCTGCATGATAAACTGACATCTTTAACAATTGTTTAAGCTTTGCAGGTTTAAATATACACTGCCTGCATCGGCTGCCGATGAGTCACTAGTCAAAATTATTTATCAGAAGCGATCGCTCTGTGCTAGACAGCGTAAGACAGAGCTCTGTCTCTGCCTGCCAGAGCTACGTGGTTACTGTGAACAATTACCGGGGCTCTAAAGTTCTGCTCATGATTGAATGATTTTGAGTCAATTTTAGCATCGTCGGGAAGCCAGATGAGTTCTAGGGAAGGGAACATGCGGCACCGAAGGTGCAGTGTTTTCCGTAGTCTGAAGGAATAAGCAAAACCGAAGCCATTCTCAGGCAATGCTGTTAGAAATGCATTTTGGGAATCTCAGATGCTCAGAGCTCTGCTGTCAATTTTTGAACACTTACAATCCTATTTCTTTTGATTGCAAACACATAAACACTCTTCAGCTAATGCAAGAGTAACTCACTTTGCAGAGAGAAGCACAGATTGCAGCAAGGGCTGACAACGTAGACACTGAGAAAAGGGATTTAATAAATGTATAAAGGCACACACACACCCAATGAGCTTTTATTTATGTCAACACGGGATGGTATGTAACGAGTAAAAACATCTTAAAGAAGGCTGTGTGTAAGATTCGTATCAAAAGCAAGCTCTGAAGTATTGCAGTGTTGATTTAGAGACTTGAATTGATGAGAGTTGGTGGCATTTGAGATTTGACTTCACCAGGGCCGTAGTTGTAATTATGGTGAATCAGGTACCGTATTCACTTAAAAACCAAAGTAGGACGTGTTTATGGGAAAAGAGCTTAAATGCACCATAGTCTGAGCTGGGAAACGTAGGTGAAATAACAATAAAGAGGATGTTCAATCGCAATAAATTGTTTATGAAGCTGTTTGGCTGAGCCCAACGAGGAGCCCTGGTGCTCTGGGGATGCCAAGACGAATGTGGTGGGTTTTGAGGGCTCCTGGTGGCAAAGCCCTGCCTGCCTCGTGTCTCCAGTATCTGGTGGTGGTGTCGAGCTTCACAGCAAAACCAGTGCCCTTGCCTACCAGAGGACGGGGTCTCTTTCTTCTAGCGTTTGCAGGGCTGGTCTCCTGCACAGAATGCCTTTATTTTCTTTTAATCAAATTGTCACCAGGAGACACATCTGTTCCTGCTTGCCTCTCCTCTTTCATCAGGGGTGAGGATGGAGCCGTCCTTTTGAGCATGCCGATGCTTATGCAAAACACTTCAGCCAGGCAGGGCTACTCAGATATCAAAGGCAGAGACTGAAGAGGTGGCCTGCTGGAATTTGCATATAAAATTGCAAGCTGAAATCCAAACACCAGAGAGATGTGAAGATCAGTGTGAAGGGTGAGCATGAAAAGCACTGGCAGGCCCGGGAAAGGAGGGGAGTGAGGGCAGGTGGGGGAGAGAAGCGGCGAGATATGAAAGAGGAGGAAAATGAACACACAGAATATTTTAACTCAGAGAAAAGTTTCTTGTACTGCAGACAGATGATGAAAGAGAGACAGCGAAGAATTATTAGGACAGAAGATAAGGAAACAGCAGAGATAGGAAATAATTATTTTGTATCTGTCTTTATAAATGAAAATGAAGGGCATTAACTTAAATAGGATTTAGATTTTCAGGGACAGAAGGGGATGAATTAAGAAGTGTTCAGATAACAGCAGAAATGATTATTAAAGGTCGGGGGCTCTTGAAACCGACGCTGCTCCTTGGCCCATGCAAAGGAACGTCCCGGGGCATGGTGGTGCTGGGCAGGGGCGTTGTGGGGTGTTGCCATCCCAAAGGCCATGCCTGTGGCCAGCTGGGGTGGTTGGAGAGGGTGCTGAGTGCTGGTGGAGCTGGCAGGGCCCCCTTGCTGTCTAGGGAGGGGTGGAAGAGTATGGGTGGTGTTGGCACTTGGAGAAGGGCTGTAGGTCACCTCTCTCCTCCCTGGTGCCTGTGGCCGGAGGGGCTGCATCGATGTTTTCCCTGTGTTGAAAACTGAGCACCCACCTGGTTAAGTTGAATTATTCAGAGAAGGATGTGTATGGGGTCCACTTTCTTTCTCAAACCCCTCATCTGTGGCACACAGGTCCCCAAACAAAGGTGTTGATGGTTGAGGATGATGATCATTAGGAACACTTGCTAATATTGCTGTGGGGAGGAAATAACACCAGCAGCAATAAGAAATTCCTAGAGGTGGGATTTTATCCACCTTCCATACATAGAATGGAATTCAGCAAGTCAAGCATTTTTAAGTTCTTAAGCCAAACAGCCCTGGGCCCAATTGCATTTTCATGCACTTAGAAGAGCACTTGCAACATTCTTTTCATTTGCACTTAGTTTAATTTCAGCTGATGCTTTCATAAATCAGCTTCTCTGCTTTGCATGAAGGGCTTCGTACCTGCGGTTATTCACAAGCATAAAAAGTTATGTGTGTAACTAAAATGTTTGTTTGCCTGGTTTAATAGACCAAATGGGTGGGTTTGAATATGCCAGTAATTGCAGATGTGGAGCTTAAGCTGAGTGATTCATTTGAAACTACAGGTCAAGATTATCCAAACAGACCAACGACATCAAGTTTAAATTAATGTCCGAAATGGAGCTGTTTGAGCAAGGCCTGACCTTTGGCAACTGCATACAAACTGCTTTCTAAAAATGCTGTTGGAAGTGCTTTCGTTTTGGGCACTGAACTTCGTGAGCCACTATGAAACTCCCTGCGGCTCCGCTGGCTCTGGATCTCCAGCCTGATGTGAACTTGTAACTTTTACCCCAATAAACAACATGTAATAGGCCTTAAATAAAGCAAGGAACAGTAATTTCTCTTAACCTCTGGCTTTTAATAACACTTCTCTCTTGTATCGCTATAATGTGCTGAACTTCATGGGTAATAGATTGGCTTTTGATGCCATTGTGTCTACTCAGGATCATGGAATCATTAAGGCTGGAAAAGACCTGTAAGCTAATCCAGGCCAACCTTGCTGTTCCAACTAAACCATGTCTCAAAGTGCCATAGCCATATGGCCTTTGAACCTCTCCAGGGATGGAGACTCCATCACTGCCCTGGGCAGCCTCTGCCAGGGCTTCACCACTCTTGTCAGTAAAGAAAATTTTCCTAATATCCAATCTAAACCTCCCCTGGTGTGTGTTGATGCCTTTTCCTCTAGTCCATATATTTTTTTTATATGGTCCTGCTTACTTTATCACCCTCAGAGGAGCTGGGAGCTGGACCTGATGCAGGATTGGGGTGACTTTAAGCTCATCTGCTGACAGCAGCAGAGAACCAGGTGACACCTTGGTGTGCTGCAGCTGCAGAGCCGAGGGCTGTGCAGCGGTGCTGCTTGCTGCCAGCTTGAGCCCTGTGCCCCATGGGAGTTGCGTGGAGCCTCTGGTCACATGGAGAGCAAAGGGATGGTAGGGTAACCCTCCTCTTGAAACCTACACAGGAAGAGCTAGAGGAGTTCTGTCTGTTGCCTAAAAGAGGAGCAGGATCAATCCCTTGAGTGGGCGAGTTGCTTATTTATAACTCTACCGCTGAGTGTGAGGTTGTTTAATTTTCTGGAGCAGCACAGCACTGGTGAATGAGGCTGTATAAATTTGCTAACAATAGTGTCTGTGCCTATGTATAAACCTGGAGACACTGTAGTCCGCGGTGCATTCCAATTAGCAGGATGATCCATGATGTATGGCATGCCATAGGTAATCTGGGACCATACGTTGCTGCTGGTCCTGTCACTCCTGAAACTCCCTGGCAGCAATCGTTACACCTCCTTCCTTGATAGAGCTTCAGAAAATGTTTAATACCAACTAGTCTTGTCCTTTGCTGCTGCATTTCAGTGCTACCTGATGTGTTTAGACCCACACATTGTGGGCCTCCCTGGGTCTTTTATTGCTGGCGCTTGCATCCTGTTCACTTTTACACCCTGCGAGCAATTGAAATAAGTCTGGGGGGTGGCAGGGCACGTTTGTGCAGAGCCCTGATGGTGGTGGTGACTTGTGGTAGTGAGAAGGGATGGCAGGCAGGGGAACAGTGAGGTGATGCCGCAGTGTGAAAGGCAGCAGTTTCAGCACATCTGCAAGCAAACCACGCAAGGTTTTTAAATAGACACTATTGAAAGAGGTTGGGGTTTTTTTGAGATGTCTATTATACTGTTAATTGCTAATTGATAAAATCTGACACGGTAAAGGCCAGAATCTGCATGAGGGAAGCTAAGCTTGTCCTGTAAATTACCCAAACTGAGCTCGCGTTTCCTCCTTGGCTATTCTGTCCAGGAGAATATGTCTATTCACCTGTTAAAGTGGAAAACCATGCCTGAAATGAGATTTACAGCACAGTTGTGGGAAATAATCAAAAGGAGAGGCTGCCTTTTCAAACCACTAACTGCGAGCAGAGGTGGCCAAAGGAGCGCGGCAGCAGGAGCAGGCGGGGAGCTGGGGATATCACTGCTGGTTGTCTGGAGCTCGGGGTGGAATGGGGAGCAAGGGGAGCAGGTGGCAGGTCCCAGTGAATCAATGGGTATTCACCAGGTGCAGGGAGTGCTGATGTTAAGTGGGGTTGTGGAAATGCCTGAAGAGCAGCAGAAATACCCTTATCGGTGAAGTACCTATAATTGCAATGGCAGTCCCATAAGGCCTTATAAAATTCAGATCAGAAATAAGCACTTACAAGCAGAAATAAGTCAAAGGGGACCCTTCCTCTAGGATGGTGTGATGTGTCTGCTACGTCTTTGTAGAGTAACTGGTTTTAAACATAGCCTGGGCCTCAATGAAGGCACTTGGAAGCTTGGAAAAGCAGGCTTTCATATATAGTCTAAGAACAATTTATGCCCTGACTAAGCTTCCCTGACACACGGACAGGCTGTGTTCAGAATGGCTGCTTGACATGCAGCAGCCACAGCGAGCCATGCACTGCCTTAATGGAGCAAAGTAAATTCCATCAGCTCCAGAGGCTACAGACTGGACCTGGGGAGGGGCTACTCCAACCTCTGGATAAACCAAGTCACCATATCACTGTTTCATGTCATGCAAAACAAAAGGTGCAATTTAAAATACCATCCTTTGGGTGCATTGAGCAGCATTTGGTTGTCAAAACTGGATTTCTTTAAGCCAGTGGTCCAGAATAAACTGGTAATGAAGAGTCATTTGACAGCAGGCAAGCTGGGAACATGTAGATGAAAATAATACGCGAGGTTATGGTTTATCAGGCATTTAGTTGACTTATTTTTTCAGGTGCAGCTTCTTACCACCAGGTAATTCAGCATAACTGTGTTTTAGGGAATGAGGCTGCATAAATACATTCTACACATGTAAGGTGTATAAAAGGCCGTTCTGGCAGCAGTGCACGTGGGCACCTAAGGATGCCTTTGCTTGGTAGACTGAGCGCTGCCAGGCCGGCTGAGCTGCTCCTGTGCATAACTGACCCCTTGGCTCAGCTGGTATCAGTTGGAGAGCTTGGAAACAGAGGTGTATTTCTCCCCATACAGCTACACCTTAAAACAGCTACAGGAGGGACTGGTTTTACCTCGGCCAGAGGTTAGGGGTAGCATCTGCCACACTGTTCGCATTCTGAAAGCACATCTCCTGTTTAGAGGAGAAATCCCCAATTCCTTGATTTTTTTCATTCCCCTGCAGTCGGGAAGAGCTGGCTGACAAGACCTATTATTTTCCCAGTTATCCAAACTGTCCGCATTGTAACAGCTTCCTGCTTCAGTCGAGACAGCCTGAAAAGTTTAATATCATTTCAAATCAGAGCACCAATAAAACTTGACATTATTAATATGATGTCAAGGGGTTTTCCAACTGCTTAGGGAAAAACAATGTGTCCCATTAAACAAAGCCTCTGCATTGTGAAATATTAAGTGACTTTTCAACGAGTGCCAGCTGGAGCTATTAGTTTTCCTTTGGTGCAGTTGATATGGAGAGGAGGGCTGGTTGAGAACCTTTTATGAAGACATTAGCTGGATCTGTGCTTTTGCTTTCTGAGGGACCACGCTCTGGCTGGGCTGTGTATGTGATGATGAATTATTAAAGGCAGTAAATACATTTCTCTCCTCTCACCCCCCCTTAATGCACTTGTTACACTGGGGAGTCTGGATCACCTACTGGGAATTTGATCTGAGATTTCAATAAACCGAACCACTTCTTAATCTTCTCCCACATCTTCCAGGGGGAGCTGGAAAACAAGGGAGTGTTGCCGGCTTTATCTCCACAGGCTGACTCGTGGCGGCCGGTCCTGGGCGTTGCTGCCAGGCATGGCCTCATCTTGGTCCTGGACCTTGACCTGCAAGGCCTGGTTGGTGCTGGGTGGTTATTTTCCAGAAAGGACTGCCCTGGGATAACCCCGCTGCTGCTTCCCTGGCCGTCCTGTTTTTCTGGTTGGTGCTGGGGGCAGCTTTGAGCTGCCTGATGTTCCTGCGATCTTCCCTTCACCTCCCAGTTACTGTAAAGCAAATCTCTTCAGCTCTTTGTCTGGACTAAACATGTTCTGCAAAAGGAATTGAAACAGCTTTCTTTTTTTAGAACGCCTTTGGTAACACACCCCGGGACTGAGCAGGCATCTCGTGTGCTCAAGGCTTTGTGCAGCCCATTAAAGCCTCATCTCTCCTGTATGTTTACAATGGGCATGTGTCGGTGCACGTCCTTAAACACACCTCGCTTCTGGCCTCCGCTCTGCCTCCGCCTCTGTTTTCCCCACTTGTACAATAAGTAGGGCTTTGATGGCTCACAGGGGAAGTGTAAGTATTTAATTTAACTTTTATGAAGTTCTTTGACAATGTAAAGAGCACCACATATAAAGCAGAGTTTCAGGGAAGTCGAGGCAGTGATGTCCTACTTTCATCTCGGAGCGAGCGCTCACATCTGAGCAGAAAGCCTCCAACCCCCAGGGCTCCCAGCCAGCTGTGCTGTTGCCTTAAGGCCATAACTATTTTTCACATTTTTAGTCAATAAAACTGTAACCCCCCCTTTTCCCATTCCAAGGTACCAGGACTGTTTTGTTATCCTAGCAGTTAATCCTGTCGCAGTGCTGCTTCCACTGGGCACCTGGATGATGTTCAGGGCTGGAAGCTTCCTCAGGGTACGACCATCCTATGTGCAGAGCTGGGATCTGTCCCAGTGCATCCCATAGAGCATCCCCTGGGCTACTGCTTCCTCCATCTGGAAGCAGCTCTGCCCGGATGTGGCAGCTCTTTGCCCTGGTTGGTTTTTGGGGACCCTCCAGGCGGGAACATGGGGCTCTGTGCCAGGTGCTGCTTCAGCTCCCAAGTAATCCAGGCTCTCTGAAGGAAAGTAGGCAGTTGTTACACAGCCTTCAAGGAGGAGGAAGCCTGGTGCTGTCTCTTTTCTACTGCACAACCTTCCTTCACCTTCTTTCTTTTAATGTCTTAATCAAGTGGCTGATAAGAGAAGTGATCCATGAAAAGGACGGGTATCTTGACAAGGCACAGAAGCTTGTGGCAGCACTTTCCCCACAGATCAGCATCCTCCACGAGAGGGAGAGACAAAAAAGGCAGATTTTTGTACCCTTAAGCTTCCACCACTGCAGTTCAAAAGACCAATCTTTACAGAAAATAAATTTAAAGGAGAATTTTTGATGTATATGATGGTCTCTTGTGGTCGACAGGAGTGCTGCTGGCGGTATATGGAGCTATGCAAAGCCAGAGTTGGGATTACTTAAAAGTGTCCGTAGTTCTTTGATTAACCAGTGTGTATTTTATTTTTTATATGGCACAATCAGAGCCCTACATTGATAGTATCTTGCTATTATTGTTCGATACGCAAAACTTCCCTTTTTCCTGCAGCATGTAGCTGCTTTTTAGGGCACTTTTTAAAGAATCTGCTCTCTGCATATGAAATTCATGGTTTTAAAGGCTGGGGTGTGATTCTGGCGTGATGTTGTGTTTGTTCTGTGGGTGTGGAAGCACAGAAAAGGAAGGGTCTGTCTTGTGATGACCGTAATGTGTGGTGGGGAGGAGGCGCTGGACCACGAGCCTTGCAGCATCCTTTTCCCCCCGCGCTGAGTGTACATTTAGAGCTGTCACAGCAGTAATTGTGGGTGCTCTTAGCACCATTCTCTGCCGGTTTTACAAGTAAGGCAGGTGAGGTACCAGGGGGGATGCTGCATCGGGTCACCGGCACAGCCAGGAACAGATGCGGGGCCTCAGTTCTCCTAAATGACTGTGTTCTCTCTGTGCCCCCTCTCATCAGCTGCCTTGTTCAGCTGCCCCTGGCTCTGGGCTAAAGGCATGTGAGATGTTTGTGAAACACAGAGGTAATAATAGTCAACTGCAAAAGGCAGAAGTGAGCAATCTGAAACTGGGGTTGCTGGAAGGGGAAGTTCAGCAGCTGGAGGGAAACGGAGGAGGAGGAAAGCCTGCTCAGCACGGAGGGGTGGGTTGGGGCTTCTGCTTTGTCCTGCGCTCTGCACAGGGATCCTTCAGCCTTCAGATATCACCCAGGGCCAGGGAGAAGCACGTAGCAGAGGCGAGACTTGCTGAGCATCACACATGTGCAATTAGATGTTTGTCCCTGCCCTAAAGTCCTTACAACCTTTGTAGCAAAGGCAAAACTTGAAGCAAAGCTGTGAATTCCAGCCAAAAGCTGAGTTGAGCTGCTCTCTTCTGCTTTTTTCCTGTGTGTGTGGTGTTTTTACTTTTTGTTTCTGGCCTCTCTGCTGCTTGCAGGACTGAGCTGGTGTAGCATTAATCCATATGATCTATGTGTTCTGAGCAATGTAATAAGGCTCCGGCTTTCCCCTCCGCGGCAATATTACCTCCGTGGCGCTGATGGCCCTAATGGCTTGTTCTTGTCAGTTGACTGAGCAGACAGGACTCCTGGGGTACACACAGAGCCAGAGATGAGCTACATCAAGGTGTCTCATTTCCCCTGCAGACTCGCCTCCACCTCCCTTTGGAAAGGGGAGGGGGGAAAAAAACCTGTATCAAGATTATTTAGCCCATTCTTGGTGACCAGAGAGCACTCAGCATCACTTTGGCTGCACCAACGGAAAGGGCACCTTCTGTTTCTATGTGCAGAATTTACACAGGTACCGTGAGGGTGTTAATAAGCCACCTATAGCAGCCTTGGTTCTGCCCTTGGAGCTGGGCTGGAAAAGCTGAGCGGTTATGGGGATCAGAGCCTGCCTGTGGACACCCTGAGAAGGACAGGGTGGATGCGGGGTGTGGGAGCTGGTCAGGTGTGGTTTGCTCGGTATTGCAGGATCTGACAGGAAGGGGGAAGGGATGCTCAGCCCTTTGATTATTTCCCTCCCTTTATCATGCTTTCACTTTAAATAGAAATGAAGGTAGAGAGTAAATTTCACATCCAAAGATGGGTGTCCGCTCCTGAATAGGATCGATTGAGGGTCAGCCCTTCACCAGCGCGCCGGGTTTGGGTTTCAAAGGTTCCCAGCCATTACTGCAGTCAGATTTTTCTAAAGGGCCCAGCGTGATGACATTTACAGCCAGATTTTTCAAAAACAGTGTAGTACTTCAGATGCCGAACTCCTGAAAATCTAGTCATTTAATTTGTTAAATGAGAGCGAAGGTCTCTTCAGATAATCTCCCAGTCATTGTAAGAGTTGAGCTCTTCGGCGGGAAAAGCCGCCTGTGCCAAACTGAAGCTCTTTTCAGGTTCAAAACGCATTAGCCTGGAGTCACTTTAAAGTACATTTTAAAGGGGGAAGGCAACCTAAAGAGTGCGAAATGCGACCTAATATCAATTAGCTGGAATTTGCATGGCTTGTCAATTCTGGAGTTGTTTGGTCTGTGACAATGACGTCTGTGCTCATGGGATATGTCTTGCTGGAGTTAAGCGTGGCATTTTCCCCGTGTGTGTCTCTGCTGGAGCAGAGGCAGGGGCTGCAGAAGGCTGCAGGAGTGAGCAATGGGTCCCCAAAGGCAAATAGAGAGACTTCTGTGACAATTCACTCCTAAGATTTCAGGCGTATCTTTTCCTTAAGAGACTCCAGTGGGCTGAGCACTGCCTGGAGATGTACAACTCCGAATTCATTACTCCCTCCAGCTGAATACTGCGTGTGATGAGGGCAAGGCACTTCATCTGCCGGTGCTGCCTGTCCCGATTGACACCGTGGGCTTGGTACCTGCAGGGTGCTGGAATTCCTGCTCTCACTCCATGTGTTGGATGGGATACCAGCCCTTCAACCCAACTGGAGGGCAGAGGTTTGTTGCTACCTTCCATAGCTATAATAATCCTCAGGTGGTGAAGTCATGGCCGGTTGATACCTGGCCCCTCTCACTCCATTTGCTCTGCAAGCTGGAGCATGATCCCAGGTGTGAGCGCAGCAACCCTAGATGCTTTCACCCCCTGCACGTGCAGAGTCCTTGGAAGATGCTGCTTCGAGCACCGTGTGTAAATAACAACTGATGAGCTGAACCTCTTATTGACCTTTAACTACTTGGTAACTGATTCTCTCTCATAATATCTCCTGCAATTAATAGTCAATTGATACTTAATTAATGAAGCAATAACAGTGGAACAGAACATTGTCACAGGATAATGGTCTCCTGCAAGCATTATGCTGTAGCTGTCCCACTAAATCAAAATTAAGTGCAGTATTCTGCCTGTTTGGAGCGGGGAAGGTGGAGCCTTGTTGTGCTGGCTGTGTTCCGAGCGCTGCCATGGAATGCTCCAAGCGCTCCCTCCCTCAGGTGGGCACGGTGAGGAGGAGGCTCTGATGTGAAATGGGCAGGGGGTTGCAGTCAGGGTTAAGAGCACAGAACAAATGTAATCCTCCCCAAAGGTCTTGAGTCTTGAATTGCCACTTGGTAGGCTGGAGCTGCAAGGTGGGAGGGTGCTGGGAGCCGTTGCCGTTAGCCACGTGGGGAGCAAAGGCTCAGCTCGCCCTAAGCTGGGTTTGGTAGCACGAATGGCCCAGATCCTGTCTCGTCCTTGTGTTGACCTCCTGCTCCGCCTGGCTGGAATGGCACATGCTGCTCTGGCAAGTGGGGTTTGAAAGAGCACTGCAGGAGCCTTTTCTGCCAGGGACAGGGCTCTCTGGGAAGGGAGCAGGAGCTGCCTGGGCTGTAAAACCTCCCTTTGCTGAGTGCTGGGCCCTGTCCTTTCCGGGCGGGCAGCTGCTGCATTAGAGGTGACTCAAAGCATGCAAACACCAGCTTCCTTTTTGTTTTTTTTTTAAGTCCCATTTTTCTGACTTGTCAGGTCTATTTAAGCATTTAATGAGGTGAGATAGTACCAATAAATTTAACACAGCACAATAACTCTGATGTGGGCCACAGCCTAATAAACTTCCATTCTTGGGACAGGAGGGTGATCCAGATGATGCCAGAATGCATCTGGTGTGATTGCTTTCCTTGAGTATTCCTGATCTTGAACAATGACTTTGAAGGTGCTGCCACAAATGTGTCCATTGAGATGGGCTGGAGTGGGCTTCCTGAGGGCAAAGCAGGGGCATGGAGGGCAGATCCATCCCTGGAGGTGTTCAAGGCCAGGCTGGATGGGGCTTTGATCCCCCTGATCCAGTGGCAGGTGTCCCTGCCCATGGCACTGTGGGTGGAACTGGATGGAAATTTAGGTCCCTTCAAACCCAAACCGTGCCATGATTATATGACTGGACTTATTTCGCCCATTTCCAGCCCTACTTTGTCACGTACACCTCGTGCTGCTGCCCTGTCAGAGGGTTCAGAGCTGCATAGAGGGCTCTGAGGATGCATCAACTCAAACATCTGGTGCTTACTTCCAGCTGGAGCTGATTCCTCCCCAGGGACCCGTAGGAGCAGTGTCCTCTTCACTCTCAAACAGTGCATTCTGTGCCTGCAGGCTCAGGATTTAGGCTGGAGCTTTGGAGCACCTGGCTCCTTTAGATGCTGGTCTTGCACCAGAACTCGGTGGCTTGTGGGTGCGCTTGTCTCCACCCCTGCACCCCGAGCTGGAAGGAAACACGAATGCACAACTCTTCCCTCCTGTTTGCTGTGAGTGATGCCCAGAGTGGATGCTTTTGGTAGCCAGGCCCTGGGATGGAGCTGAGGATCTCTGAGCAGCTGTCTCGGGCACCGTGGTGGGGCTGGTTCTGCTGCATCCAGCCTCAGATGGAATGTGAGGAGATTTCTGCACTCTGTTGCGGACTGTAGAGGGATCTGTAAATTGGCTGCGTTCAACGTCTCCTGAATGAGTAACATGACAGATCTGATTTTTTTTTTCCCTCCCTCTGTCCCTACTTGCAAATCTGTTTGCAAGCAGCTTGCCTCCTCCTTGGAGGACTTGGAACCATCAGCTGCCTCCTGCGTCCCGTTTACTGAAGCATCCCTTCCCATGACTGGCTTTGGCAATGCCTTTACTCTTGATCTGAGTGGTTTTTACGAGTGGAGAGAACAGGGAAAGCTGAGTTTAAAGCCATTTCATCAAGGGGCATCTGCAATTTTAAGGCTGGTTCTGGCAGTTTGGCAAACGCGTTTGCGGCTGAAGCAAAGTGATGGTGAAGTTAGAAATAATTGTGTCTGACTTTGTATCTGTCTCAGGATTTTAATTGCATCTGCAGTGTGATATTGCTCATTCAGCAGGGGCAGGAGCTGAAATAAGAGTTAATTTAGCCATCTTTATGTGGGTCCTGTACATTATAGTAGCGTGCAGAGGAAACTATAGGGAATCCATGGTCCTCCTGCTTTTTTCTTAAGGCTGCATAAGCACATAAGATGTAAACTGGAAGTCATCCAGCACTGACACCCTCTGTGCTGGGGAAGAGGTAGGACAGCATCCACACCATCCATCGGTGCCGTCTGGGCCCTCTTTGTGTGGATTCCATACAAATTCACTTTGTCTTCCTCTCTGTTTATAGCTTCCTGTACTAAACCGCATCACACTCCATAACTGGCCAGACACAAATCTAATTATCCCGAAAGGGGAGGGAGTGGAGAGAAGAAAAGTCATAGAAATTTCATCACCCAGCCTTGTGGAGTGTGTGATTTGGAGCCCAGAGCCTGAGCGTGGCTCCCGTTCGGCAGCGCAGCTTCCTTCCGTGCTCCTGCTCAGCCGTGTTTTTCCCTTGCTCTGTGCTGAGGGACCCGCTGCGAGGAGTTTATTACAGCTTTCTGTTTAGTTCTGCTGCAGTACAGTAGAAATAATGCAATCATGCCTCAGCTCCATATGGTCTCGGAGGCTGAGAAGCAGAACAACCTTTTTGCTTTGTTTGTGTTCTCGCCGCTGGCTCTGGGGAACACGGGGATCGCTGGCTCTGCCGCCCCCACCCCCAGACCCGCCGCCCCTCGCTGTGCCCGCGCCCCGGAGCACTGAGGATCCCCGTGCCCAGAATGGTGTGGCTGGAGAGGAACTGCTGCTCTTGGAAAACAGCCACCGCGGAGCTAAATATTTGTGTTTGTGTGTGTGGGCTCCGTATTGCAGAGAGCCGGCGCGACGCTGCAGCCTCGAGCGCAGCGGGGTCGGAGCATCCCAGCCGCGGGCGCCTGGCAGGTTCCCAACGCGCCGGTGCCTTCTCCTGCGCGGCAGAAAATAACCTCGCGCTGCAGAAAGTGACCTTGTGCTGCCTGTTGGCTTTCATCACTGTGGCCTCTGGTGCTGCTCTTGCCCTGCCATCTGATCTGGGGCTGTGGGGAAATTAGGGGTTGTCGCCTGGATTTGGGAAGTGATGGAGTGCTGGGACCTTCAAAAGGAGCAGCGATGGCTGCTGAGGGTCACCATGCCGGGGCGCGATCGAATTCGACGTGAGGGCAGAGCAGAAATAACACAAAGGGTGTAAGGGTGTTGGGTAGAGGCTTATCCAGAGCATCCAGTTGTGCATCTGATGCTTCTGAACTGCTTCAGGGGTAACTCGCTGCTGAGACCAGGGAATCTGTGTTTCAGCTAAATAAAGAATTTAGCAGTTCTTTGAACAAAGGGTGGAAAGGTGAGAAGTGATTCTGTGCACAGAAATGTCTGAACTGCTGGGTTTGCTTAGCTGTAGAGGTCGTGAATTCTGCTAAATTCTTCCAGTCTCTGGTTCTGGAGGCCCATGAAACAAACCTGGGGGAGAAGGAAAACATTCCCAGTGCCCCTGTGCCTCTGCTGAGCTGCAGCAGCAAATGTTTCCAATTACTGTGCGGAGTTTGCATGCACTAGGTTATTCCACCCAGTGCCAGAGGGTCTGAATTTCCTCACTACTGTGGATAGAGTCTGTCAGCCAACAGCTACATTCATGTAAAAACATAAATCAATCTTTGTCTATCATCATAAAAATAAACTCCATCCTGCAGAAGAGATGAGCAGGGCGAAAGTGGCGGGGGAGAAGCGGGGCAGATCCCAGTGGCAAGGCAGGGATGCTCAGCAGGGATGCTCAGGGTACCAACCCTTCTGCAGGGAGCTGGGGGTTTGCTGGGCACAGCACTGTGCAGCCAGGGATGGGTGCAAGGAATGTAAAATAGCTTTTGAGAGAAAAATGGGGCAGAATGTCTGTAACTGTTTCTTAAACCTACTGGAACCCAAGTCTATCATTTTCCTCCAGTGGACACAGCAGAGAATGGTGTGGTAGGTGCTGGTCATGGTTTAAATAAGCTGCTGTTGGGCATGGGTGGTGATTAGAGAGACCTCAAGGAAAGAGATGGGGGAACAACTGGAAATACCGGGAAGGCTTTTGCACAAAGATGGAAAGTAAGCATGAGAAAGTGGCTGTTGCCTTTGGGGCTGGGTAGATGGGCAAGACCAGCCAGCCCAGCTGTAAACACTGTTATCACACACGTGAAAAATAAGGGAGCTTCAGCCCAACCATGCCAGAGGTGGGAAAGTCTGTCCAGGTATTCAAGCAGAACAGTCCAGCCTTGGGATGCTGCCTGTCTAAGCTCTCCACAACCCACAGCTATAATTAGGCTGCAGGCCGAGTATTTATAACCCTTCCTGACTGCTCTGTTCATCTTTAAAATGTCTCAGTGCAGAGTCAGCAGTGGGGAGCAGAGAAGCTGGTGTTGGAGAGGTGAAGCTCACCGGTCGAACCTGGTGCCACGGGGTGCATTGTGCAGCCCCCGCTGCCCTGCAGCCGCCCAGCCTCGGGCTGCGACTGCTGCTCTTGCAAGCCTGCAGCAGGGCTGGACCCAGCACGCGCTTGAACATGAGCCCTGCACGGGAAGGCTGGGGCACTTGCAGGGATGATGTAGGATGGTGTAGGAAGTGTTTTGCCAGTGATTAACCAGTGTGGTGGTGCGTGAGCATGGGCCTGATTTTGTGAGGGTGTCCCCTCAGAAGAGCAGCAAAATTCAGGATTAAATACTGAAGTTCCCTAAATGTCTGGCTGACAGTTGGACTGGGTGAGCTTAGAGGTGTTTTCCAACCTTAACATTTTTATGGTTCGGGGCCTGACTGCTCCGTGATGCTCTTGCAGCCGGGTGGGGGTCTGGGTGTCAGCAAGGCGCACTCCCTGCCGCATCGCCAAGTGCCCTGCGTATGGATGAGTGTTTCTGTAAAGCCTGTAGAGCAAAGCAGCAGAAGAGCTCCTTGGCTGCCTGACAACCCAAATGTGGCAGAAAGGCCATATGTTTCTGGCTTTAACCCTCCACAGTGCTCCACTTTCTCCATGTTTTGATTTATTTTTGTAGATCAGACTCCAGGTACTCTTCCCACTGGCCCTGGGGCTGGCGGGGAGCGCTCTCCTCTCCAGTCTTTTGTTGCTGAAGCAAATTAAGGAGCATCTCAGCTCCCTTGCCTTCCCACAACGCTGCCAAGTAAATCCCACAACTTTCTTGGGTGACGACATAAATTTGCAATGGTGTTCTACAAAACCTCCCCAGCATCGTGGAGCTGCCTGGCATCCGTAACAAGCTTATCAAAGGGTTTCTTTGCAGGGAGATCTGAGCCCTCCAGGTTTTGATTCAGAGCAGGTGAAGGCAGAATGTGCTGAAATCTGATTGAAATGTGCGGGGTCAACAAAATAGAGCAGGGAGTGCACAATAATTGGGGAAGAAGCAGCAGCCTTGCTTTCTGCATGTGTTCCAGTGATCCCTTGACTTTAATCTCCCATTTCCAAAGGGAAGCCTGTCTTGCATACTTTATCACAGTGTTCATTTGCACAGGAGGCTTCTTTTTACTGGAAAAGGAGAAACCCCAGAACTAAAATTGTTGCTACTGGTTTTGTTCTCCTCCTTTCTTGCACAATTGAAAAGAGTGATGTCTCGAAGGGCTGTGGGGAAAGGATACCCAACTTTCTTTCTAAGGTGCCTTGCTTCTCCCAGATTTGAGCCTTTTCCTTTTCCAGAGGGCTGTTGTATACTACAGAGCAGTTCTGAGATGAGGAAAGGGTTTCTGTGCTCTTTTTGAAGTTAAAAATCTCTTGCAGGATGAGGCAGGAGGGCTGAAATAGCAAAACCTATTTGCTAGCACGAAATCTCACCTTGGCTTGAGAGAATTTACAGTTTTGGGGATTTCTGGCCTTTCCTAGCGGTCTGGGGAAGAGGGAGGAAGAATTTTATTTTGAGTATGCAATTTCCCAAAAGGCTGTAACACTTTGTTGGAAAAACTCCCTTCCCAAACATCTGTGCAGATTAAAACCTTTCTTTGCTTTGGAGTGTGCATTTGGGGGCTTTCCCTTCCCTTCTGTGTCTGCTGCTGAAAGGGGAATGGATTAAAAAAAAGGGGGGGGAAGAAATCTGTCCCCTTTTCCCTCCTTCCCATCTGTTGTTTAATCACCAGCTGTTTGTCCTTAAGCTTGGATTACAACCTCTCCATCAGCCATCGCTACAGCCCCCTGTGCAGTGGGGCCTCCGTGTCCCGCGTGCCGCATTGTGCACGCGCTGGCGGTGGGAAGAGCAATGGAAATCTGGGGGCATAGTGAGCCCAGTGCCGTGTCTCCTGCAGAAATGCTGATTTCTTCTCTCTGTGTGCTCCTTCTCGAGAAGGCTGTGCTGGAAATGTGTGATGGGGTGTGATGGGGCACAGGTTTGCGGCTTTCTCCCCAGGATGCAAGGGTTTGGGGTCACCGTCCTTCCTTCTTGTGGTGGGATTGAACCCAAATGCCAGTGAGAGCATCAGTCCTTATACATGTGTAGTAAATATCGGCTGTTACAGCTGCCCCTTGTCTGCTCTGCACCAGGGATGGGTAAATAAGGCTCTGGGAGGAGCCGGAGTGTCACCCCCTCCCGGAGTGTCACCCCACGCCTTCCCAGATGGAAGCCTGACTGGTGGGAGGGAGCCGTGGCAGGGGAGGGAGCCGTGGCAGGGGAGGGAGCCGTGGCAGGGGAGGGAGCTAATGGTGCTTGATGGAGTAGGAAGCCAAGAGTGACGCCAGGTTTTTAGGACGGGTGCCAGCTCTGCTTCCATCTAGAAGAGCTGGAGGAGAAGTCAGCATAAAATGCAGGGATTGCTTAACAAGCTCTTTAGTGCTACTGAATGTGCTGAGCTCACCCGGGAAAGCCGTGGGTGCCAGGACTTTCTCACTGACAGGCTTTAATACCACAGGACAGGGACCCATCAGGCTGCTCCCTCTGCTTCCCTTCTTGTTTTGGGGAGGGGCTCCCTGGCCCTGCAGCCAGCCTGGTGCTGCCTTAAGAGAGGGGAAGAGCATCACTTTGCTCCCTGTCTCCCTTTTCCTTGCAGCACTTCCAGACCCACTCCATCCTCGGCATCACCCAAGTGTGTCTCTCTTTGCCAGGTTTATAGTTCAGACCCCCGACCTGTGACAGCAGCAGCAATGAGGAGGATTCAAGGGCACCACGGTGCCTGCAGACACAGCTACTGGAGCCTAATTGTCACCAAATAGGAGCCTGCCTCGCTGCAGCCACCAACCTGATTAGCAAACATCCCAGCCAGATGAGAGTTCCCTGTGCACCCACACCGAGAGTCCCCGTGCTCTGCAGCAAAGGAGGTGGAGGTTGAAAGAGGCCGGCGCCTCGCGTGCGTGCGGCCAAGCTGCGCCAGCTACACCATCATTAACGATACCTGAATCAAATGTGAACTATTCTTAGACACCTGTGTCAATCGGGAAGGACAAGAAAAAAGCAGAGCTGCCAAACACAGTATCCAAAATATTTTTATAGATTAGTTTGACTTCTTTTTTCAGAGCAGGGGAAGTTCAAAGGAAGGCAGGGCATGGTGAGCAGCCTGGTACAGAGTGCTGGGAATCAATTGATTTAACGCTGGGTTTGTACTCAGACAAAAACAACAAGGGGGAAGATGGGGCTGAGGTTTCTGGGACACAGCTTGCAGCAGAGGTTTGGGGGTGTTCTTGCCAGGACAGGTGAAGCAGCTGCTGGAGCTGTGATGGATGTTTCTCCCATGTCCTGTATGGGACAACTGGGCAGATCATGAAATGGTTTGGGTAGGAAGGGACCTCAAAGCCCATCCAGTTCCAACCCCCTGCCGTCGGCAGGGACACCTCCCACTTGGATCAGAGGTCTCAAAGCCCCATTCAGCCTGGCCTTGAGCAGCTCCAGGCATGGGGCAGCCACCACTTCTCTGGGCAACCTGGGCCAGGGCCTCCCCCCGCCCATGTGAAAACATTTCTTCCTAAAATCTCATCTCCATCTCCCCTCTTTCAGCTGAAAACTGTTCCCCCTCATCCTATCCCTGCACTCTCCGATCAAGAGCCCCTGCCCAGCTTTCCTGTAGCCCCTCTCCATATTGGAACGCTGCCGTAAGGTCTCCCCTGATGTTGAACATGGTGTTAGATACCTTCAGGGGTGAAAGGGGGGAGAGGGGGAATCGGCTGTTTTGATTCAATTCAGAAATGAGTCTTTAGAGGTGGGGACCAGGGTTGCTTCTGATGGACCGAACACTGGCAAGCTTGCATTTGGCTTCAGGCAGGACAGGCTTCAATGCAGCCCTGGCCAGGTGTGATGCTGAAGTGGATCTTGGGAAGAGGGGGAAATCCTGTGTTGTGTGTGATAAGCTTGCTCTGTGACCGCGGGGTCACCTGCCTCCCCACACTTCAGGCAGGGCAGTGAAGGGTGGATTTAAAATATGGGCTTTTCATCTTGGATTTGCTGGGAAACTCAACAATGCACGAGCAAGGAGCTCTTTGGAGCCAGGAAGGCCATACACTTGTTGGTTAATGCCTCACCAGCAAATCTGAGCTTCATTAGACATGGGCTAATCATTTACAAGCTGTGCATTTAGATATGTGGCTTTGAGTTCATTACTTCATGCTCTGAGAATGTGCCTTGATTTCCTGTAGGGAGGTGGGGGTGGTCCAGTCTTTGTCCCCCTTCACAGAAGGGACTGGAGACGCAGTGTGCCTTGAAGTTGAGTGTTGTGTAGGCTCATGGCTTCTTGTCTGGTGCCCATCAGTGTCAACCTCTGTCCAGAAAGAAAAATCACACTGCAGTGCAACTGCGACTGTGGAGAGTCTGGAGATATTTGGGCTTTTAAAGGCTGCTGCCCTTTAGCTTCCCAAGTATGGAAAGAGGGGTTAAATGAATGGAAACCTCAGCCTTTGATTTGGAGCAGAGCTTTCAGGTCTGACCCAGGAGAAAGTGTAAAGCTTTAAACTCAAAATAATGAAATGTGTGTTTCCATGCCAGACTCGTGCCTGGAAGGAGCAAAACTTGCTCACAACTCCTAAAGCTTTGGGTTTAGGTGTAGGAGAATGGGTCTCTGCTGTGACAGAGGGCTGGTGGTGCCACGTGTGGTGGCTGTTGGGTTCTAGTGCCACAGGCTCAGCCTTGTTGCTGTCACCGCTGCTTCGGGCACTGTCCCAAGGGCTCTGTCCCAGCCCCATCGCTGCCCTTCTCCTGCCCCATGCCTCCGAGATCAGTGCCCGGGTTCGCCTCTAAATTTCCCCTTAGAAGTAGCTATTGATTTTCCTCACTAATGCACAGGGCTGCATTGTGCACCGCACACCAAACAAAACAAAGAGAACTCAATCAGCCACTTAAACAGAAAAAAAAATCAAACAAACCCCACTGGCTTCCCATTACAGACCGGGCAGATCACGCAGTTACAACTTGAAAGGGTTCCCATTGACCCATAGCACTCAGTTAAAATGAAGGTAGCAGTGCAAACACCGGCTGGAGATGCAGGCTCAGGAGAGCTCTTTCCTTACATAAAAAAGAACATTTTGCTTTTTTCTTTCTTGTTTCCTGCAAATGAGAGCGAAATGCTGCTCTTCTCCGCTCTGTGTAGCGTTATTCCAAGCGTACCAACTCTCAGTTCCCTTTTCCCTTAGCTAATAAGTAATCAGGAGGCAGTTTGTGGTCTTGTTTATTACATTTGGCCCAGAAAATGCTTTTTTTCCCCTCTTCTCCAGCCCCTGCCTCTTTCAGTAAAATGCTTTCTGAGATTTATTCATAAGCCTCTAAATACAGAGTAAATAGCTTTAATTTAATTTAATGGGCTACCGTAAGAAACTGTATCTGCAAGCAGGAATTCCATCAGCCTCCACTGAGAGGAGAGGTGTCTGTGGATGCTGGATGGGCAGATCTGTCCCAGTTTTCTTTTTGCTCCCCTCTTTCCTAAGAAAGAAGCTGTTTTCTAGCCTTCTGCTGCCTCATTGAGAGGCTCCTGGAGCTTTGCTCAAGGGATGCTCTGAGCTCAGGGCAGACGTTTGGCACCGAGCGAGGCAAATCACCACGTTGACTCTAAGGAAGGGAAGGCTGAGTTGGTCCCTCTTGAGGTCCATGCCACTGTTGGCCCAACTTGCTTTGAGGTGATGGAATCGGAGAGGGCTTCTCCATGCCTTTCCAAGCCTGTGCTCCAGAAAAGGCTGTTTCCGAGGGATCTGGATTAGTAGTGGGCAGGTATGGTTGAACTCAATGATCTCCAACCAAATGATTCTATGATTCTGTATTTTCTCGTGGCTCTTGGAGGCTTCCTGGTTTCTGGAAAACACTTGGCAGGCAGGGCTTGATGCCTGACTATTCTATAAAGAGTGTCTCTGCAGAGATGTGAGCGAGGCGCAGAGTTTTATGAATGGGGAATAGCGGTGGCATATGGGAAGCAGTGCTGAGCCTAAAATCATCGTGAGGAAGAAGGGAGAGGATGTGAGCTGACGCTCGCTGACGACTGCAGTGAATGAGGCTCCTGCCTGCTCTGAGCCTGGACAGGAACCCAGCTGCAAGGGGTGGCTCTTCTGGACCAAACCTTCTGACTGCTGCCACGTAAGAGAGCTGCTCCCCTCATCTGTCTAAGGCTTTGTGGTTTGTAAAAGGACAGGACAACACCAAAAATCAGAAGAGCAGGACTCCTCCAGCCCGTGGCGGGTGATTCGCTCGCTCCCTTAGTCATTCATCCTGGGTTCCAGCAGATAAAACTGGAACAGCAGCCACAAGCACCCTGCTGCTCATCTCCAGGAACAAAATGGGCATCACAGCCAAGTTGTGTCACTTTGAACCCACATTCCCGGGACCAGCCTGTGCTGTAGCTGGTTGTGGGGGTCCCTGCACAACCCGTACAGCTGTGATTCCTGTCCTGGATAGCACAGCCCAACTGCTTTTGGAAAGATGGGGCCAAGGATGAAATGATGGCTACACTGCTTCCTCTCCTGTCCTGACCATCTCCCCTCCCAGCACTGGCGGTGTGGGGAGAAGCTGCTCGTCCCTGTGGAGCTCTACAAGAGTGCTCCATGGCCAGGAGCCCAGAGTAGAATGGGTGGGAAGAGGCAGAGCTGGCAGCCTTGGCACATGAGTCAAGATAAATCCGTGAGGAATGAGTCACCGACTCGGAAGGCTTTGCTGGGCCCCATTTCGCCCCTGTAACAGGGGCTGGCACTCTGCCAGTTGATCCAGTGCTGCTCATGCTCCCCAGCTCACGTGCAGGATGGTGAGTGCTGGTGCAGGATGGTGAGTGCTGCTCCAGGCTTGCTCATCCCCCCGAGCCCGGCACTGAGGGGCTGCTGTGCCATGTGCATACGCTTGGTTTTATGCTTCCAGTTACAAGATTTGCCAATTGAGATTTCTTATTTTGCGTCAATTTGTGAGGAGGTTCCCCCCACCTTTGGTTTTGTTTGCTGCCTCTGTTAAGGCTGACAGCTTATTTAGGAGGAGCTGGTGCCCAGAGGTAGAAATTGCAAGCAAATAACTTTCACCTGACATGACAGTGCGCAAGACACTGCAAAAATCCTGGGCAGTGTTCTCTGAGGTGACAGTGACAATAGGAGTTTTGTCCTCCTTAGTTTTCCCAGAGACTTCTAGCTCTGCCAAACACTTACCGTGTGGCGATGGGAACAGACTTCAACACTGCCTTGCTGCAACCCAGCTAGGGGTGGGTCTGAGGGGTGCAGAGCCCCTTCCCACCCCTCTTTTCCCTGATGAGCAGTGCTGATGCTGCTGTACACCCTTCCCACTCCACTTATCCCCGGCGAGCAGTGCGGATGCTGGCGCACACAAGTCTGGTTTCTGCATCTATGAGAGTGGTTTTGCCCCTGTGTGCCCAAGCAATTGGCATGAGGTTGAATCCACTTCAGGTTTGGGGTCGGAGGAAGAAGGGAAGGTGGCTGTCTTGGCTTTTACTGTTTAGCATGAATCTAAGAGTTACAGCAAGTGTTGTTCCCTTCTGTGGTCATAGCAACTTCTAAATTAATTTTGCTTACTTTTAATCGGAAGTATTTGTGGTTCCCACGTGAGTTGTCATCTCCAGCGCTGATCTTGATTACCTTGTTATGATTGGAGAGTGCGGGTGGCAGGGGAAGAGGAGGAATAAATCCTATCACTGCTGACAGTGGGCTGCGGGCTGGGATTTACAATGGGAGTGCAGAGGCTGAGCTTCTTGGGCTCTGCGGTGACAGATGCTGTAGGGGTCTAAAGGGGACACTGCTATTTAGTCATAGATTCAGGGGTGGTTTGGGTTGGAACGGGCCTTAAAGCCCATCCAGTTCCACCCCCTTGCCATGGGCAGGGACACCTCCCACTGGATCAGGATGCTCCAAGCCCCATCCAACCTGGCCTGATGTAACTTTTCTCTTGGGCAGTGTGTCCAGCCATACATCTGCCTGCTTACCACTGACCTGATGGAAAATGAGAATTTCAATATCTTTTATTTAAGTCTTGAGACATGGAGCTCTTGGGGACGGAGGAATCCCTTCTCCATCCCCTCCCACTCCCAAGCTGTAGTGTGTAGATGCCTTGGGGGCAGGGGCTGAACACCCACGGAGCAGATCCGCCGCCAGCAGGAGCTGAGGACGCGCTTCTGCTGGGGTGCAAGTGGGCTACCATTTTTCCTAATTAGTCATGATGTCTTGCCCATCACAGGAATAAATAGCAAGCTTTCCCTAAGGATGTGAGATGAGAAGCACTATTTATCGTTGCTCTCAGAGGAAGCTGACAACATGACAGGTGAAATATCAGGAATAATTAAGAAAAATAAGGGCTTATGTACTTTATTGCACCAGCAGCAGGGATGTATTGCCAGCTACTCCTGCATCCTCGTGTAAACCCCCATCCTGACACCAGCTGTAAATACTGCGCTCCCTGTGCTTGTGCAGCGCCTCTCGCCCGGGGCCCTCGGCCACTGCCGGCCATCCCCGCAGCCACCCTGCGGCGCTCATTGCTCCTGGTTTTAGCAGCTTAAATGAACCAAAGGCACCTGCTCAGTGCCTCGGTGGCAGGGTTTGACCTGCAGTTGGAGGTCTTGTCTCTGAGATACAAACACATTGGGTTACAAATGTGTGGTTAGGACATAATCTTTACCAGTGAGCGGGGTGGTTGTCCAGGAGAGAGGAAGAGAAAATAACAGTAATGTGTGCAGGAGCAAAGAACGTGAAGATTTTAGTTTTTTTATAAATTCCTGACTTTGGGAAATGGGCTGGGACACAGATCCCCCCAGGATGGGTTGTGTGAATGGGCCACGGCTGCGCTTGCTGCGCACGTTCTGCCCGGTGGTGCAAGCTCTTGGCTACGTTAGGGAGAGCATCCCCCGGCTTTGACGCAGAGTTATGCCATCGCCGCTGGAATCAATGGTGGATGATGCTCCAGGGCAGGGGAGCAGCTCTGGTGACCTGGTTTTCCATTGCGGCATAAGCTTTGCCCCTGGGGTGCTCCTGGGTCTGCTTGGGCTCTGTAGCCTCGTTGGGAGTGAAGTTAAAGCCGCGTCCCACCCGTGTTGGAAGATGTGTTTGCTTATGAGGCCGGACAGCTGGGGAGCTCAGGAACTGTATCTACTCAAACAATGTGAAAATCTGATTACAGCAGGTGTCACTGGGCATCACTGAACTCTTCCTCTGCAGCCCCAGCCTCTCCTGACAGGCATAATAGATCTCCTGGATACATCCTGTGCCGAAATAAAATGCCTAGTCAGAAACACTTAAAATCCCTCGAGTTTGGAGGTCGCTAATCCTGTCTTGCGCCTGCTGTCTCCGGGTGTGTTTGGGGCCTGCATTAAAGCCTCATTAAGGCCGTGCAGCAGCGCTCCCAGACGTGGCCAGTGAAACGCATCTTTTTTTAGGCATTTAGGAGAAAAGCAATTGTACTGCACGGTCCTCATCCCATCCCCTTTGACCACGCGCTCCGAGTGCTCTTTGGCACGTTCTAGGAGGGTTGTGAAAGGGACCCTTTGTCAGGGGGAGGAGAAGCCAATGGCAAACAACTCCTGAACTGGGAAACACTGCTCTTGGGGCACTTATATTTAGCTCGCTTGCAGCTCTGTCCCTTCAATTTATACTCACCCTTTTGTTCCTTTTAACTACCAGCACTGAGGGCCTGAAAGAGAAGGATACAGTGAGGAATAGGCAGCTTCTCCTCATGGATCTTGAAGGTATTTTTAACACAATACCAGAGAAAAAGGAATTTGTTTCCTCCAACTTTCAGTCAAAAGCGATGCTGAGAAGTAAAGCAAAGCCCAAGTGCTTCCTTGGCCACAGCAGTGGAAACAAAATCACACATAAGGGGCTGAAGAGGGGTGCTGAGAAGCAGAGGAAGAAGTTTATCTTTAGTGATCCGCTCCTGAAGGAAAAGTGATGCGAGGGAGGCAGGCAAACCACATACATTATTTGAAAACTCCCAGGGTGGCCAAGATCCCAGCCAAGCAGAAGCATAGAATCATAGAATGGTTTGGGTTGGAAGGGATCTCAAAGCCCATCCAGTTCCACCCCCTTGCCATGGGCAGGGAATCCTCCCACTGGATCAATTCCTGAGCTCCCCAGCTTTCCTGGAACCCCTTTCAGTACAGGAGGCTGCTTTAAGGTCTCCCCAGAGCCTTCTCTTCTTTCTGAACAAGGAGGTAGGAGAGGATGATAGCTGAGTCGCAGGGAAACCCAGGTCCCTGCCAAAATTAAGACTGGTTTTTGTTCTGTTCAGTATTTATAGCACTGTAGTGCCTTGTGCTGCAGCCTGTGCTCCCTGAGGCTTTGGAATAGGAAAAGCCTGTCCAGAGCAGGCTTTGCATCTCCTGTGAGATGCTGCTTCAGAGCCTGGCCTTGATGATTCCTCACCTCCCTCCTTTTGATGTGCAGACCTGGCACAGCCCCCCCAAATGCCCTGGGGTGATGGGTGGGCAGGGGCTGTTGACCACACCTGAGGAGCAGGGTTTAAAGGTGTAGGACATGCTTACGCTGGGTAAAGGGCAGCAGCGGGGATCCAGGAATCAGGTTCCCAGCTCCTGGGATGCTGGTTTTACCCATCCACTCCAGGACATGGTCATGCCTGAGCAGCTCCCAGAGCATCTCCATGAGATGCATCGCTCACTGGTGCTTCTTCGCCAGTGTTTCTTCACTGGTGCTGTGTCCAGATTTGGGGAGGTTCTCAGCACTTGCCCATCCTGGCAAGAAAGAGCTTTTCTGCCTCCCTGCTATGTTTGAAATGTTTGCTTTCTTTATCAGCAGCTGGCTGGTATCAAGCCCAGCAAGTCTTGGGTTTAACCGTGTGATTCCTCAATTCTCCAAACAAATAAGTCCAGATAAAACCCAGACCTTTGAAGCCAATTGTAATTTAATACAGCTTAAACTGTAAACATTGAACAGTGGCAAAGGAAATATGATCAAAGCCATTGATTTCTTTGTAGTGACACGGTGTCTTTTTGAATAATTCCCAATAATGAGAAAATCTGAGGAAATTGAAACTTGTTTGCAGATATTATAAACCTCAATGGTCAAATAAATAGTTAGCAAGCTATTCATTTAAGCTCTGCATAATAAAAAGCAAGAAGATTCTTACATTTGAGTAAAAATACCAAAGTAAGCATTATTTTTGAGTAAAATGGAAAAGAAAATCACTCTGGGCAGAGTGGAAGATGGATTTCTTCCACTGCAAGAGCAGGACTCTTGCTGTGGAGAACAAACGGCTTTTCCCAAACTGCATCACTACAGTACAATACATTTCTGTTGGGTGGCTTACGTTTCTTTTCTGCTCTGTGGATTAATTGCAGAGCACTAATGAGCCAGCCTGACGTAGCACGTAGAACCTAGAGAGGGACTGAGGTATTGTTGAGAGAGGTTACACATCCAGTGTGCGTTTGAAGTTGTGAAAAGTATTTTCTGCAGTTGAGAGCGTGGCCTCGGCAGCGCTGATGATTTCCAGATGTCCTGCTGTTCAGTCCTGCCCCGGGATCCCAGGGGCTGGTGGGAACAGGAGGAGGAGGTGGGATGTGGTGCTGCCAGCACAACACTAATGGGCAGCAGGGCTCCCTGGAATCACAGAGTGGTTTGGGTTGGAATTGACCTTAAAGCCCATCCAGTTCCACCCCCTGTTGTGGGCAGGGACACGTCCCATTGGATCAGGGAGCTCAAAGCCCCATCCAACCTGGGCTTGAACACCTTCAGGGATGGGGCAGCCACCACTGCTCGGGGCAACCTGGGCCAGGGCCTCCCCACTCTCACAGGAAAATATTTCTCCCTAACATCTCATCAAAATCTCCCCTCTTTCACCTGGAAACCATCCCCCCCCTATCGGGTCCCTGCACTCCCTGATCAAGAGCCCCTCCCCAGCCTTCCTGGAGCCCCTTTCAGTACTGTGATGCTGCTCTAAGGTCTCGCCACAGCCTTCTCTTCTCCAGGCTGAGCAACCCCAACTCTCTCAGCCTGTCTCATGCTTTTTCCTAATGAAAGTGTCCTACGAAGCGAGTATTTGGCCTTTTCTGTTAAGGAATGTGTTTGTAGTTGAATTTGTTTAATGCAAGCTGGCTGTGATGCTGTAGCAGAGCATACTTTTAAAGCACCATTAGTGTTGTGCTGACTCCCTCTTTACATTTTGAAAGGGCAAAGTCCACCAGTGAAGAGATTTAAAGAAATATAAGCAATTTGTTGCTGTTTCCCTGAGTACATGGAGAGGAGATGCTCCTGCTCATGCTGAGCAAACCACAGTGTGTCTTGGGCTGTTCCTTCTCTTTCCTGCTCATGCTGGAATTGGCCCCTGCCTGTTGGCTTTGTTCCTGTCAGCCAGTGGGACAAACCCCATCTGACTGTGGAGAGCCAATCCTGCCCCTGCCTCGTCCTCCAGAGATGCCTCACGCTCTGCTGAGGGAGATCGGTTCCGATTTGCACTGCGCGGTTCTGTTTGTGTTTGTGCCTGAGCCAATCCTTGTTTTTATGAAGGAAAATCCATCCCTGACCAGCTACAGAAGGGCACACAGACCTCGAGCCTTGCCCAGCTTCTCTCCTGGCTGCTCCTCATCCACTGCTGTTGCGTTCTGCACCGCTTTCCCATCTCTTCCAGCACAGTCGCTCCTGCTCCATGGCCCAGAGCACTGATCCTACCCATTAGGTTTCAGTGGAAGGAAATGGTTTCTGGTTTAATTTGTCAGGATTAGGAGAATGACTTTTGCTTCTAAATTGGAAACCAGGGGTGTGGGATATCGGATGCCTTTGTGCTTGTGTAATCTGTGGTAGGATTCTCTGTTGAGTCGCAGTCCTGGCAGGCGCAGGAATTTAGTGGTGCATGTGAGAATTATAGACTGGAGGGCAAGAAAAGGAGGTTTTCCAGTTTCCCCAGTACACAAAATACACAATTATGAGCCCTGCAAAGGCTTCTAGGCTTTCAAAGCTGTGTCTTCCCCGGCAGGAACATTCAGTGGGATGGCTGCCTGCCCCCTGCAGAGATGTCCTGCTCTCAAAATTCAGGTCTGTCTGGATTTCCAGGCGCAGCCACGCCAGCTTTCAGATGCTGGGATTTCAGCCGGGGCTCATGGCTGCTGTTCAAAGTGTGAAAATAGGGTGGCCAAAAAAAATCAGGATGCGGCAGATAACGCTGCCAGTCACATCAGGGAGATGGTGCTGCTTCTTAGGGCAGGAAGCCTCCAGTTATTGTTAATGCCAGGACCAGGCTCAAAGTGGATGTCCTCAAAACACAGCCACGCTCTTCCCCAGCCCTTCAGACAGAAATGAAAAGGCTTTCATGTTCTGCGGGGGTGGAGAGCACAATTTGTGATGACCTGGCTCCGGCTGGTACCCAAAAGGTCGCTTTGAGTACGAGGCTATCTGAGCACATTGATTTTTTTTTTTTTTACAAAAAAAAAAAAGAGCCCTGGTGCTGAACGGAGGGGGAGAGCGGGGGAGAGGAGCGAAAATAGCTCTGGCAACAGTCATTGTCTAAAACCAACAAAGAGGCACTGAAAGGCTCCCTGCTCGCCGCCGTCAATAGCTGTGGCAGGGGCAGTGGCTGGTGCGGCGGTGGCTGGGCTGTGCTGGGAGCAGAGCCTCTGTGTAGAGGCTGTGGGCGAGCTCAGGGAGAGCTGAGGTGGCCAGGAGAAAGGAGGGGGCATGGAGAGGTTGACAGCTCCCTTGTGATGGGGAGGAGTGCATATCCAAACCCCTCAGGAGAGTTGTCGCTGTCCCATGGGCCAGCGGTGATGCTGTTGGTTAAATCGAAATGGATGTAAGCATTGATGGGCGAGCACTTGCCTGCACCCACCTAACAAACAACACAGATCCTGCTACCACTTGCCTGCACCCACCTGACACCACAGGTCCTGGTAACAGGGTGCTGTGACGCTGGCAGCAGCAGTGGGTCGGTCTCCAGGTGCCGCCTGCCCTGTGGGCAGGGAGATCGAGGGACCAAGTTGAGTTAGAATCACAGAATGGTTTGGGTTGGAAGGGATATCAAAGCTCATGCAGTTCCACCTCCCCTGCCATGGGCACGGACACCTCCCACTGGATCAGGGGGCTTAAAGTCCCGTCCAACTTGGCCTTGAACACCTCCAGGGATGGGGAAACCATCACTTCTCTGGGCAACCTGGACCAGGGCCTCCCCACCCTCACAGAAAAACATTTCTGCCTCAATCCCAACTCATTCTCCCCTCTTTCACATGAAAATCATCCCCCCACTTGTCCTATCCTTGCACTCCCTGATCAAGAACCCCTCCAGAGCTTTCCTGGAGCCCCTTTCAGCACTGGAAGGCTGCCCTAAGGTCTCCCCAGAGCCTTCTCCTCTCCAGGCTGAACAAGCCCAGCTCCCTCAGCCTGTCCTCCTATGGGAGATGCTCCAGCCCATAAATGTAGAGGAGCCTCACCTCTGCCCACGCTGCATCAGTTACCTTAAAGGCATCTGAGGCCAGGAAAGGAAGGATTTGCCCTAAAGAGCTCCACTGCCTGTCAGCCGGATGGTGAGCATTAGCAAATGTAAGGAGCAAGGGCAGCATTAGCCCTGCATCTGTGCAGTCGTCTGTCGCGTAACAGGGAAAGTATTGGCACGTTGTCATGTTTCAAACACTGCTGATCAATGTTTGAAAAAAAAATAATAAAACCTGGCCCTGTCTGTGCCGAAAGCCCGCGGGACTGCGTGGTGGGGATGGCTGGAGAGGCAGGGACCCTGCTCCTGGCCCTGAGTCCTTGGAGTGTGGGGAACGCGCCTCGCTGCTATTTTGAGCCGTCCAGCAGAGGAGCAAAGCGCGAGCTTTTAGCAGCTGTCCTGTTAGAGGGCTGGTCTGCCTCTGTGTGTTGCTTAAACCCCAGTGAGAGCCCTTTCTGCTCTTTACTGTGGAGTGTTGGAAGGGATATTTCATTTTCGTGAGCGTCATGGCTGTTGGTCACATAAATTGTCCTTGACCAGAGGGCACCAGTCACACCCCCCAAACAAATGAGATAAGTTGATGGGAAAAGAGGTGGATGCTCAGCAGAAGGGAACGTTTCAGTAATGGAGACCCCAGCGCAGTTTACTGTGTTGTCCTAGTTTCTGAGGGGGATGGACAACCTGATCCCTGTCTCAGTGCCCTACCTGTGCGATGGGGACAGCAGCATCTCTGACATGCTCCGGGGCGGTGAACACCTGAGGAGATCAGAGGTTGCTGTCCTGCTGCCAGCCTGGGAACAGTTGGAGTGTGGTGGGTGGGAGAAGTCTAGTGTGTCTATAATTAATTGCTGCATGCAGTGGTGGACATTTCAGTGGCTGAGAGGGGAAAGGGAAGGCTCAAAATCATAATTGAGTTAGGGGGGAAAAGGTGGATTTTGCCCTGCTCGTCAGTGAAGAAAGGCTGGGGAAACGTGGAGGCAGCATCTCCTGGCCTGGGTACGTGGAGGGGGAAGAACCAATGAGATGTGGCTTTTCCACTCAGAAGGGGAGAGATCAAAGGGATCTCTGCTGCTAAAGCAGAGGTGGAATGCTCTTCGCTTCAGGCACAAGCCCAGATGGGCCCTGGTCAGTGGTATGTGCTGAGGGGAGGCAAAGCTCTGAGGTGGCAGAAGGAGGTTCAGGAAAATCACTTAATGGATTTATTCTTCCAATTTCCAAGCTTTGGGTATAAGCAAGGAGAGCAAGTTAAGGCATAGATTATAAAAGTGATGGATCTATGGAAAAAGGAGAGGTCTGAAGGGCTGAAATTTACTGCAAAGCCTGGCCCAGCAATGACCCCCTTCTTCCTCCTCTGGAATTTTTCAGTCTTCTGCAGAAAAATGCAGCTGGTCAGCTTGACAAGTGGAAACTGTAGCTTTGTCATTAATGTGCAATGCTGAAACAATGATGTATGGCTGGCGATAGATCATGTTGGGTTTCCGGAGAGCAGGGAAGATGAAGGCATGAGACTAATTCATGATGCATGAACGCATTGATCTTCCTGGCTCTGAAAATACAATGTAATGAACCCCCGCTAACACATCATTTTTATGCCACTGCACCTCACTAATATCTAATGATTTCACCTTGCTCTGAGATAAAATATAATTGTATGGGAGTTCCAGCTTTGTTCTTTAATACTCGAGTAGAGTTAACGAATTATGTTTTGCTCTGTAGCTGTCGGCAAGTTGAGACAAGCTTACAAAAGCCCTGCAATTATTAGGCTAAGATGCACGTTTAAAACACTGTGTGTATGTGCGTGTGTGTTCCTATCTGCTGGGGACATCAGGACTTGATGCCAGGGCTTATGCATGGGCATGGCTTGGGCTGCAGCAGGTGAGGAACAACACTGTCAAGATCATGGAGTCATTAAGGTTGGGAAAGATCTCTAAGATCATAAAGTCCAACCACCAGCCCAACCCCGCTGTGCCTGCTAAACCATGTCCCAGATGCTGAGGGAGCAGGTGGGGTGCTCGGGGACTGCTGGATCTCCTCCATCCAGCCGGAGCTCAGGGAAGGACAGTAGCTTCCCAGTGGAGACCACCTGTAAATGCTACTGTTTGCAGCATTCCAGATGATGATTTAAAAGCAGAGCAATCCTTTTATTGTTTCTAAAGGCCACAATCCTTTGGAAATCAACCCACCTCAGTTTGCCTGCCTGGAGCCCCATCTGGGTTGTTTTTTTTTTCCCCAGCCAGACAAAACATTTTACTTTAGCCAATAAATTTGGGGTCCTTTTGATAACACTCTTCTGTGTTCTTTGTACTTCACTCCAAGGAAGATGCACATCAGGATTTTTCCTGCTTGGTATTTGTCCATAAGCAAACGCTGTCACCCTTCCAAGCCCACAGTTTGTTGTTGTTTCTGATGATAAAGAGAAGAGAGCGGGTGGGCAGGGGAGGGCAGGTCACCACTGCCAGTCTCGATGGAGCTGGTGGTTCTGGTGTGAGGGTGCTGGCGAAACTGGTATGTGTCTGGGAGCGAGGCAGGGGGCAGGGAGGCTTCTGAGCGTTCCATTCCCAGGCTGTCAAAGCCCCGACAGCCCTGGCCTGCCGTGTCTCCCTCTGACCAGCACTCTTTGTCTTGGCATCTTATCTGCAGTCACCTGTCTCCTCTTGTTTTATTTAGTGAAGGGAAGCGCTCTGGGGGCAAGCGAGTGGCAGCCTCCTGGTTGTTGCACAGCACCTGCTGCAGCCGGGGTCCCGGCCCCTGACTGCGGCTTTTAAGTGCTATCGCAGCACGAAAAATGAGCAGGAGCTGGCGAATGTGAGTTGAAGGTGAAGATGTTTGTGGATTCTTCAAAGGCAAGCCCTCCTGTTACAAAAGAAGTCAATGAAAATCTAACCACTCCTGACAGGGAGAGCTGAAGTAATGTTGTATCTAATTTGAAATTCCCTCTAGGCTAAGTAAGGCTTCTCCTTTCATGTGCGATGTTTGTATCCCTTCTGGGAGCCCTTTCCTCTGTACCATGCTTGGTTACATGTGGTGTTGACAGATGATTAAGACATGAAGTCTCACAAATCAGAGGAACAGCCAAAGTTTTGCATTGTGTGCTCAGGTGTTTATCCACAGCGTTTTGATCGTTTCAGCCCGGCTTTGAGGTCTGGGACTTGCTGCCTCTTGCAGTTGAGGTGTCCCTCGCAGAGGAGATGCTGGAGGAACAACAAACCAGGGTTGTACGAGCAAGGTACTGGAGGGGGAAACAGTCACAGAATCACAGAGTCATTCAGGTTAGAAAAGACCTTTAATATCATCAAGTCCAGCTGTAAAACGTGACACTGCCAACTCCACCACTAATCCCTGTCCCTAAGCCTCTTTCACGTCTACACCTCTTTCAGATCCCTCCAGGGATGGTGACTCCACCAGTGCCCTGGGCAGCCTCTTCTAGTGCTTTACAGCCCTTTCGTGACAGCAGTACTTTTATAGTGGATGATCTTCCTGATTTGCTGGTGTCCTTAGAAGTTACTTTACAGCATTCGCTGTGTGGAAACAAGGAGCAGAAGCTCTTACAAGACTCTGGTCCCTGTCCACATCAGGCAAACCTTGTAAGGTGGCTTAGGGAAGCTGTGATTCCTGTTTTGGGAAATGATGCCTTTGCATCTTTTGGATGTTTCCAAAACCTAAGGTATAAGAGGATTACTATGATGGGCTGCTGCTCTAGAGCCTCATCACCGGTGTCCATGCAGGGTTTTGGATGTTCAGGTGGGGCAGACAACACCCACAAGGCATCTTATTGTGGGGAAGACACAGCTTTTGATGGGATCAAAAGGACTTTTTTTCCTCCTTTTCTTGTATCAAACAAACAAACAAGAAGCCTCAAATACTTTGCTGTGGTGCCTGTCTGGAGATGAAACCGGCTCCGCCACAGGACGGGGAGCGTGAGCATCGCGGGTGGAGTGAGTGAAATACACAGCGGCAGCAGCGCTCCGTTAGCACCAGAGCCGCCTCCTCATGGCTGCAGTTTCCCCTGGCACTTATTTTGATGGCTTATTTCCCCCCTGCCCCCCCATGATCTCCAGGTCTTGACTTTTGCAGGCACTTTTCTCCTATAAGAATATTAAACATATTTAAAAAACACTTAAATGCTAATGCGAAACCTGAACAGAGGATGTCAAACGCAAGAGGCGCTCTGAAGACATGATGTCTCTGTAGAAGGGTTTGACCCCAGTAATCTAATTTGCTTTACATTTAAAATGATACTTCATTCTCTTATTATAAGTCTCTGTGTCATTGGCTCATAAAGATTACAATTTCTTGTCTTCCAATTGTAATAAATCCAATTCAAGCACCCTCTTGATTTGAAATTTGTCACAACAACATGCAGAGGGCACAGTTCCTGAGTTTTATGGCGCGGGTGCATTAGAGACTCATCTGCAAGGAAGATGATGCAAGACTATAAAAGGATTTGTCCCTCTCCTCTCTCAATTGGATCTATTTGAAATAATAATAATAAAAAAGACCACCAAACCTGAATTATAGCTTATTTCTCATTAGCCAGGAGTAAAAAGGATGGACTGGCAGGGGAGCCAGTCTGGCTAGATTCTTCGTGCTTTATCCTTACGCTGGGGAATAATCTGGTTTCCTTAAAACCGCCTGAAAGTATTTCATCTCGTTTCAGCAGACTTGGGAGCTTAACCTTTCTGGTTGTGCTTATTGGAGATGATAGAAAACTGATGGGTGTTTTGTGCATACAGCTTAGCAGGCACTAAATAATAAAGCCGTGGTGGGCACTGCTGCTTCAGCTGGGCTCGGGTGTCTTAGTGGAAGAGGAGGAATGAGCCATTTGGGTGAAATAAGGTGTGGGTTTTTGTTGCAGGCAGGCAGAGGTGTGATGGCTGCAGAGGTGGTGGATGCTGGGAGCGTGGGCTGCCTCTTAATCCATGTCCGTGGTGTGTTCTCAGTGGCAGCACTGTGCTTGGCTTTCCCGGGAAGCAGAGCCCGGTGCGTAGGTGCCGAGCTGGCACAGCTGCCCGAGTCGGGGGAGCACATTCCAGCCAGTGCTTTCGTTCTGCTGATGTGTAACCGTGTGCTGCTTTGTGAGGGCCTCCAGATGTGAGGACTTGTAAGGCCCTGCCACAGGCTGTCCAGAGAAGCAGTGGCTGCCCCATCTCTGGAGGTGTTCAGGGCCAGGTTGGATGGGGCTTCGAGGCCCCTGATCCAGTGGGAGGTGTCCCTGCCCATGGCAGGGGGGTGCAACTGGATGGGCTTTGAGGTCCCTTCCAACCCAAACCATTCTGTTATTCTATGATTCCATGATTTTATGACCGTGAACCGTTCTAGAGCGTTCAGACCCAGAGGGAGCACAGGACTCAGTGTGGCACCTGCCCAGATGACAAATAGAAACGCAACTGCCCGGCCCCGTGGTGGCTGTTTCGCGGCAGCATCTCGGGGCTGAGCATCGGCTGGTGGCTCCTTCTCTGCATGGAGCTGGAACCGACTGCCCTGCGAATCAGGAGCCGCTGTAACCCATCTCACCAAACCCCTTCATCTCAAAGGTCTTTTCCAACCAAGCAATTCCATGTTCTGTGATTCCAGTGTGTGGGACCCTGGGCTGTGACCGGAGGGGCAGATGGTGAAACCCCAGTGCAGTGCTGGGTGGGTCCTGCTTGCCGCTGGCCCTCTCTGTTCTGTGACAGTGACGCGTTGATGTGGAAATGTCTTTTCCTTAATTTTTTTGGCCAGTCTTGAATAAATATATGCGGGAGACTTTGCTCAGAGAGAACTTTTATACTTTTAGTATCTGCTGTTCCTTAGGGGTTTTTGGGTTGGTTTTTTTTTTAACAAAGGTTTTAGCTGAGCAAAAAATCCCATCTGTATGGCTTTTTTATTAAAAGATAAAAAGCAGGAGTTCATAGGAGTTAGCATTAAGTCGCAGTCCGCGGCAATCTAAGGTATTCACTGGCTGGGGACTCTCTCTGTTTATTTCAAATACCCCTTTATCATTTTGTTGAAAGAGCGGTGTTCTCTGTAAAGCTCTGCCAATTGAAAAAAGAATCAGATAATGAAGACTGATGCCGCACTGATGACAGCCCTTCAGATCCTCAATAGGATTTCTCCAAAATCAAAAGACTTTTTTTGTTTTATTGTCATACTTGTGGCTTCCAAATAATTAAATTTAATCTTTTAGGCTCTCGAAACAAAAATGAAAATATAAAAACAGGCCCCCCACATGCAGGAAAAAGACAAAGCAAATGCAAATATCCAGTGGGTGCTGGAGAAAAATCTGTAAATTATAAATGAAAATATCATATTTTCAGTGGGTGCCAAGCATATGCACTTTACAAAGAGTACATTATTGCTCCCAGCAAGCGTGACCGGGCTTTGTGTGTGCCTGCAGCGTTTGTCTCAAGGGAATTAAAGTCAACATATTATACACTCGTATAAATGAGGCTTTCATTTATTAATTTGGCACCAGTGGTTTTGTGAATAATTTTGAAACATACCCTCCCTTCAGTACAAACCCAGAATGCCTAGATGTGCCCAAAGGCTGCACCAGATCCTGCGGGATGAGCACGCAGCAGGTTCAGCGGGTGCTTGCGTGTGCTGAACGGGAGCTGCAGGCTCTGATGCTGGGGATGGGGCCCCTGATTCTCCACACTTGGGAACTGGGAGTCCGAAGCAACTCCTGCCTGAAATACTTGTGTATTGGGGAGGGAATTGTGGCGTGTACAGTGATCCTGGTGCGCCAGTGGATGCCAGTGTCTTGGCTTTCCCACCCACGCAGTGGCAGCAGGTACCTGCCCTCCCCAGGGCTGGAGAGGGGATGCTGTGCACTGGCCTTTGGGGACCCGCACAGCTTCGGGGCAGGGCGATCGGCTGAAGATGTTGGAGTTCTGCTGCGGTTCAGTTGCTGCTTTGTCAGCCAGGGTGTGCAGTGAGGATGGGGAGCGCGCAGCCATCAGTCCAGTGCAGCACACTTGGTGCACACCTTTGGCTGCCTCATGTGTCCCTGCACAGAGCGAGGCCAGGACAGTCCTCAGCATGGCTGCCTGTGCCTTAAACACCAGCCTGGAATATGCAAGGAGAACAGAGTTCCCATGCCCAGTTTCTGGAACAAGTGGGATGCGGCCGCTGACCACACAGAGCTCCTGGCTCTTGATGGGGCTGGATGACAAACCATTCCCTCTTTCCGTGGTGGTGAGGGCAGGCAGGAGTTCTGCGTGGCGCTTTGGGATCTGTTTTATAGCTTTTAATATTTTGGACAAATTTTTTGTCCATTGCAGTGTAAGGGAGATAAATAATACATATTGGGAGGTCTTTGTGTTGTAACTAAAGCCCTGAATTTATAGAGGGAGAGCGTAGCAAATGGCAACTTTGTCACAGTACATGAAAGACTGGAAATTAGGCTTTGTGTTTGTACCTGGTCTTTAAAGTGACTGCACCAGGTTCCCTGGGCTGGGCACAGGGAAGAGGAGCTGCTGGGAGCCCGCCCGGCTGCGGGGAGCGCGTCCCACCCAGGAAGCGCTGAGATGTCTTTCAGGCGAGCCGTAAAATCTGCAGTGCTATAACTTGATTATTCCCTCTCCGGCTTCCCTTTGACAAACTCCTCCATTTTCAAAGAGTTACACAGGATTTAGCCCCACGCTGGCTTTGGTCTGAATTGTGTGGCTAAAATTGCATGCGACTCTTTGAAAATTTCAGAGCTGGTGCTTTTCCCCAAGATCGACAACTGTTTTATTTCTCTTGACAGAATATGGAGAGTGAACAAACACTGCCAGTCAGGGAGGAATCTGTTTGGTCTCGGGCTCTGCAGCACCTTTAATCTGAGGCTCAAAGAGCTGCGTAAGAATGGCGAGTCCTGCAGCACCTGAGTTAAATGAGCCTGCGAGAGCATCCTTTCCAGAGGGGAGAGCTTAGGCTTCTTTAGGCAACCTTTTTCCTTCCTTAGGGAACGGCTGGCAAAGCTGGGGACTCAGGGGAAACCAGCGAGTAACCTCAGTTCCCTCTGCCTGTCTTTGTGAAATGAAGAAAAGGTGATTTTTGATCATTGGTTCTGTAAACGGCTGTTACCGGAACTGCTGCAAGGGATGTAATTAATGTCAGTTATGTAAAATTAGCTAAAAGTCAGGTGAAGTCATGGAATGGAATAATGGAATGGTTTGGGTTGGAAGGGGCCTCAAAGCACACCCAGTTCCACCCCTCTGCCATGGGCAGGGACAAAGCCCCATCCAACCTGACCTTGAACACCCCCAGCGATAGGGCCTCCCCTGCCACTCTGGGCAACCTGGGCCAGGGTGTCCACACCCTCATTGTGAAGAATTTCTTTCTTATATCCAGACTAAATCTCCCCTCCCTCAGTTTGAAACCATTTCCCCTTGTCTGTCACAACAGGCCTTGTGAAACAGTCTGTCCCCAATTTGGAATTGTTGATTTTAAGTTCATTTCTGCTTCTGGTTTAAAAGCTGCATTAACAGATGATTGTTTATTCGTTTTAAAATACAAATTCAGCACCTGGTCTTTGCGATGTGCTAAAGTGTGGCTGGGGGGAGCTGGAATGACACGTCTGAAGGATCTCCACAGGTGGTACAGGAGAGGCCGCTGGGAGAAATTCCTGCTCCCATCAAAGCAGACACGGAAACTTGATCTTCCATGTGGGTGCCTCTAAATCTGTCATGGCTGAGCTCGATGACCAGGTGCTGCTGCAGCATTTTGGCCACATGGAGATCAGAGCGTGCTCCCATGAGTGCTCCTCTATCGCAGGCTCCTCTTTTCTTCCTGACACCATGCACTGTAACAACTGGGATTGTTTATGCTGAAGAAGAGGAGGGTTGTGGTGAGGTGGGTGCTGATGCTGGGCTCTTCTCCCAAGTAACAAATGATAGGACGAGAGGAAACGGCCTCAAGTTGTGCCAGGGGAGGTTTAGATTGGATATCAGGAAATATTCCTTCATGGAAAGGGTTGTCAAACCCTGGCAGAGGCTGCCCAGGGCAGCGGTGGAGTTTCCATCCATTCAAAAGACATGAAGATGTGGCACTTGGGAACAGGGTTTAGCAGGCAAGGTGGGGCTGGGCTGATGGTGGGGCTGGGTGAGCTTGGAGGTCTTTCTCAACCTTAATGATTCATAGAATTGTGGGATTCTATGAAACATAGCAAGTGTTCTGGAAACTGAGGTCATTTAAATGTTGTTTGTTCACTTGGTTTGTGATCACTGCTAAAACAACTGGCAGGACTCTCTTCCACCACCCCATCTGAAGCTTTATGAAAGAGTATTGTACCTCTTAAATCACCAACAAAATATAAAAAGGAAGCGTGGGAGGTGTCTGTAGGTAGTGACAGACTTGAGAGCCATCAAGGGCTGTCAGCATCACCTCTGGAGCGGGCACAGAGTGGTTTTCCAGCATTCTCCGTCTCCTGATGGCTTCCCTCGGGGAACGGGTCTCGGTGACTCTTAGAAATGAGTGGCTGCTTGTCAGCAGGACACGTCGCTTGGGGAGCAACCTTGTCATGTAACACCCGTGATTTTATCAGCTGTATTTGTGGTTCAGGGCAGCCCCCATCAGCCCTTCCTGCCCCCCTTCCCTCGTTCCCACATTTGCTGCTGTCCCTGCCTGCCCGGGACTTGATTTAATGCAGCTTTCAATCACTGCCAATGGGGCTCGCGCTTCAATATCATAACTGCTAAACACACTGTGACAAATAATCTGACGCTAAGCTTCCAGGACAGAGGAAATCGTTTCCCTCTCGAAATTAAAGTTGATGCATAATGGAATGCAGTAAGATGTTTCCAGCAGGAACGTAGCCAGTTTTAGTACATCTCAAGTCCCTTTTTCTCTGCTGAACGAGACGCAGGAGGTTAGGGAAGTCATTTCCTAGAGTTCAGGATTTGTAATTTGCATTCTATAATCTCCCGGTCATTTGCCAGCAGATAATTTGTCATGGTATGTTTTAGCTGTTGTGGTATTGATATTTATTATGCAAATTGTATTTCCTACTACTTATTGTTCTGCACCCTATGAATACTTAAATTATTATAAACCTTTTTAGTTAATACGGGTTGTCTTTCACGTTGATATTTGAGCAGCAGTGGGTCATCATGTACGATATTGTACAAAAAGGGTCTAAACCATGTAATTAAAAAGAGACAAATGGGATAACGGCGTGCTTAATGACACAGAGGCAAATGGAGCTTCTTCACCGAGCCACTCCAGCTTGTGTTGGTTTTTGCCAGTGCCTGACTCCTTCTGTAGAGAAGGGAATTTGGTATTGCAGGTGAAGACGGGTGCTTTCTTATAACTCAGGGGGTGAATCTAGCTTAGCTATGCGGTTGTGGCAGCCTGAAACTCTGCATCCATGGTGCATGTTGTGTGGAGAAGAGAGTTGTTCAGCACATCTGCAGCTCAGAAGGGCACACCATCCCGGGAGAGGTAGGGTGTTACACCTCGGAGAGTTGTGGAGGGCGGTGGGGATACAGAGAAGGGTGGGAATGCTCCAGACTGAGTCTGAATGAGCTATAATTTGCATTTTCTCGAGATAAACCAGCCCAGTTTCACAATCCAGTGAGTGAAAGCTCTTCCCAGTCCCACGCTGTGACTCAACTCTTGCCCTGAGCGGTTTTAACTTGTGGCTTGGCAGAAGACAGGATGATAAAGCTAAACTGACACCTCACCTGCCTCAGGTTAACTTGGAATAACCTAATTAATAACGTTAGAAATATTCCGTCCTCTGTTAATGCTTGTGCAGACCCATCCTATTCCTGGTGCATGAGGGGGGAGGGAGGCCGGGGTCCTTGTCCCAGTTGGATGAACTTGTCTGGTGATGGGGAGATGTCCCAGTCCGCCCAGTACCGATGGACTGGGGCTTGAGGCGAGCAGTTGTGGTTCGCTGGTTCATTGGCTCGGTGTGAGCCCTGTGACGGGTGATGGAACCGGGGATGCCCTGGGTTGGGGGCTTCAGTTAACGACCCCTCCCGCTCCCGGTGCTCGCTGGGATCCTGGGAAGGCTCAACACCGCCTCCAGCGGCCCCGGGGCTGCGGGCATCTGGGGGCGCCTGGACCTCGAGGGGGGAATGCTTGACGGGGAGAGGACGGGACCCAGAGAGGGGGATGCTGGGAGGAAGGGACTCTGGGAAGAGGGGATGCTGGGTCGCGGGGACACACACACACATACTTGGAAAGGGAGCGTGATGCTGGGGGGGTGCGGCGGGGGTGCTGTCCCAGAACGGGGGATTCTGGTGTGGGATGGGACTCCGGGAGGGGGGGGGGTGATGCTGGGGCGGGGGAGACGGGACCTGGTTGGGGGGGATGCGGCCTCGGGATGAGCCCCGGGAGGGTGGGGGTGCTGGGGTGGGATGGAGCCTCGGGAGGGGGGATGCTGAGGGGCATGGAGTCCCAAGAGGAGAGAACGCTGGGGCGGGGGGAGCCCTGGGAGGAAGGGATGGAGCCCCGGGAGAGGAGGATGCTGGGGGTAGGGGAGAGGACCCGGGAGGGAGGGAGGATGCTGTAGGGGGGGGATCTGGCGTTCCAAAGGCGTGGAGGGGGCACCCCAAGTCGCGGTGGGCGGCCGGGGGAGACGCGTTGGGCTTTATTTGTTCTGTTTTCTAGATTCTTGTAGTTCAGGCGGCGGTTCCCGGGGTCCGAGCCCCGCGCGGGTCAAACTGCGCTTGCCTGCTGAAGCCCTGAGCCCCCCCGGGGTCGGGGCAGCAGGGTTGGGGGGCGTCCATCCTGGGGGTCGGGGGTACGGACCCGGGGAGGGGGGCACCGGTCGAGGTTCGGGGCGACCAGTCTTGGGGCTGGGGGGCACCGTTCCCCGCCGAGGGGCACGATCCCGGGGGCTGGGGCGGTGTCGGTCCCCGCGGGGGTGCACCGCTCCTGGGGAATACCGATCCCGTGGGGGGGGGCACTGCGGTTGGAGGGCGTGGGGGTATCGGTCCCGGGTGTGGGGGGGACACACGACACTGTGGTTGGGGGTCCCGTTCCCCGCGGGGGGCGCCGATCCCGAAGGTGGGAGGGGGAGCGCGGCGCTCCCCGCGGGGGGGCAGCGTGGCGGCCGCTTGGCGCGCGCGGGAACGGACGGGGAGGGGGAAGGGGGCGTGTCCCCCGCAGGCCCCGCCCCGCGCAGGCCCCGCCCCCCGCCGGCCCCGCCCCCCGCCGGCCCCGCCCCGCTCCCCGCGCGGCGCGCAGAGCGCAGAGCGGAGCAGGTGCGGGCGATGGCGGGCGGGCACAGCGGCTCCGCGGCGGGCGGCGGCGCCCCGGGCCTTCTCCCGCTCCTCCTGCTGCTCCTCTGCGCCGCTGCCATCATTCACACAGGTACGGGGGACCGGGGGGGGCTGCGAGGGGATCGGGGGGGGGGCACGCCGGGGGCTGCGGGGGGAGGTGTGGGGGGGGTATCGAGCCGCCCACCGCTTCCAGAGCCCCTCGGTGTCCGAGCTTCCCGCATAGAGGAAGGCGCTCGGGCGAGCTGCGGTACCCCCCCGGCGATACCGGGTGTCAGACCCCATCGGCGCGGGCAGCGGATACCGGTTACCATGGAAGCAGCTTCAGCCCGCGGGGCTCATCAAGCCGCCTCCGAATTAAAAAGTAATTACCGTGCGTGGCCTCCTGCCCTCCCCCCGGTGTTGTTTTTGCGCGTGGGTGATGCCCCGGTAAGGGGCGAGGGGGTGCTCGGCGGAGGATGCTGCCCCGGGGTGGGGGGGGATGCGCAGCGAAGGATGCAGCGGGAGCGGGGAACCTGTTGGAATCCGAGTGCAACTTCCCCGGCGCTTCCCTGCCTTCTCTCCCTCTCCTGATGGGAGCCGGGGTCTCGCCGAAATCGCCTTTTCCCGCCGCGGGTGCCTTGGGAAGCGACCGAGGGGCTCTGGGTTGGAGCGGGCGCTCGTGTGAACGGGAGTGAGCAGGGCTGCCGGAGCCTGGATCCGGCCAAAGCCCCTCACCCTTCGCCGCGAAGATGCCGACTCTCCTTGTCCCCCCGCCGTGAGGGGTTGCCGACCCCTTTCGCTCCCACCCAGAGGGGCTACAGAACCCCCTTTCTTCCCCCCCCCCTCCCCCATGAGGGGCTACCAACCCCATTCTCCTCCCTCCCCACCGAGGGGCTACAGGTCCCCCCTACCTTGAGGGGCTACTGAACCCCCAGGGTCTACTGACCCCCGGCCCCGAGGCTACCAACCCCCTTTCCCCCCACCCGAGGGGCTACCAACCCCTCTCAGTGGCTACCCACACTCCTCTCTTAGAGGCTGCTGACCCCCTTTCTCCCACCCTGAGGGGCTACTCAGCCATCCTAGGAGCTACAGATCCCCCAGGGCCACCAACCTGCCTTTTCCCACACCCTGCGGGGCTGTTGACCCCCCCAGACACTACCAGCCCTTTCCCCCCCATCCTGAGAAGCTGCCAGCTCTCTTTTTCTCTACCCTGAGGGGCTAATGAACCCCACTGGGGGCAACCAATCCTCTTTTCCCCCCCACCCTGAGGGCTACCTATCCCTCACAGTGGCTACTGACCCACCTAGGGGTATCAATCCACCTTTCTCCCCCCACCTGAGAGCCTACTGACCCCCTTTTCCCCCATCCTGAGGGGCTGCTGACCACCCTACCAGCGGCTAAAACCCCCTTTTACCCCAACCCAAAGGGCTGTCGCTCCACTCCCCAGGTTGCCGAAGCCCCCTGGCTGGCTGTGCTCCTGCACCGAGCCCTGCAGCCGTAGGAGGGACCGGTGCTGTGCCTGATGGCTTTGATAAAATATTCCTCCTTAATACCACTTTCTATTTGCAGCGCGTCAGCAGAGAGGCAGCGGGCTTGCGTTCCGCCCGGGGCAGCCAGCAGCTTCTGCCCTGGACGGTTCGGGAAGAACAAGCAGGGCATTGAGCGATCTGTTGAATTTCAGTAATAGGGAAAGGGGGGGATAAAGGAGCAGGCAGCCTGGCCGAACAAAGAGCTTTATTCATAACCGCGTTTTACGCGCTTTGCCTGGTCTTCCCCAATGGCTTTGGTGGTGGGATGGTGGCGGGGAGGGAAAGCCGGTGGCGTTTTGGGCTCATTCTCCCTCAGCATCCTCCAAAGAAGTCCCCTCTGCTCTGCCAGTAGGAATTGCTCACCCGTCACGGTACGTGAGTCTGGTGTTGGAAGTCCATCAGGGTGGCTCTGCTCTCCAAATGCAGCCACTCTTCAGCCCGGAGCTCCCGTTGAGGGCAGCCAGGAGTGATGGAGAGAAGCTGTCCGTGTTGGCTCCTCTCATCCACTGCTGCTCTGCACCCAGATGTTGGTGCACTTAATGTGTCCTCCGCCGAGTTTTTAATGTGTTTTGATGCAAGGTGGTTTATTTTTTGTGGAATTCGCATTCTGTTTAGCCCCCGGCGCAGTGAATTTCCCACTGGTTTGACCTGGAGACCCTGTCGTTTGCAGCCGCCTGAATTAAAAACAAAAGCCCCAGCGCAGGACTGCTGCTCGCGCCCTTTGTTTTTGCTGTCTGGCTCTTAAAGCCTCGCGTCGCCGTTCGAATCCGTGTCTTTAACTCCAGGCTGGTGTGCTGCTCGGGTAGGGTAAGGCTGTTCATCGCCGCCCAGCTAACGGGCACAGCGCCGCGGCGCAGAGCAGCGAAGCAGCTGCGGAGAAACAAAAGCAGGTTTGGATGCTGAATGGAATCGGCTGCGCCCGACCTGTGACCGTTGGGGTTTTCCGACGATGAAAAGCACTCCGTGGTGTGGATTGCGATGGCGATGCTGGTGGTGGGAGACGTCTTGTGGTGTCCGTGGTGTCTGTGCTGTGTTGTGAATCGCAGGATGAAATCCCAGACCTGCTTTAATGCCTTTTAGACCTCATTTCCTTAAGGCTGAAGGACTCAATTGTTTTATTGCCCACCCCCGCCCCCCTTCTTGAAGCTGTTGGTTTTCACACATCGGCAGTCTCGGAAGAGACAACCAGTGCCGTGGTAGTCACGTCCGAGTGCCGTCGTTGCCTCTCCCGTGTGGGTTTCTATCCGAAGCACTACGGAGCGAGTGCCGTTTTGTGTCAGGAGCCGTGATCCAGAGCGGCTTCGGAACCCGTCGTTGGCTGCCGACTTTAGGCGAGGATGACTGGAATGGCGAGAGGTTGTGCTTGTAGTGGGTTTACACCACCTCGAGATGAATCTGTGCATTTCTGTGGCACTGTTTTATCTGATGTGAGTGCTTTACAGATAATTACACTTCATAATGCCCTGTGAAGTAGGGAGAGAGCTGAGGAATGGTTCCAGCGATACCGAGAGACAGTCAGCGCTGGGGTGGGACGCAGCATCTAACGGTTGAGAAAGAATAAGTTTGGGGCTGAAGCTGTGGAAGATGGCATCGACATCAAGCTGTGTCCTGACCGTGCACCGAGGTGCGATGAGAGGTGATTGTGGGCTCCGAATCTGCCAGCATCCAACAAGCCCTTTGTGCCAGAAAGACCCTCTCGAACGCAGCCAGTGCTCCTGCCAGGGCTGGGTTAAGCCAGGCTCCTTTGTAACCATGAAATGAGTTTCCAAGGAGCTTTCGTGTGTGAGCAAGGCAAGGCTTCCGATCTGCAGCGGCTTTGCTCAGCCTTGGCTGAGCTCTGGCGTTGAGAAACATGCGGTTGTGTTCTGCATGCGATGCAAACACCGGAGGAGCCTTGCAAGAAGGGGCTGGTAAATAAAGTAAATCCATCTGGGTTGCAGCTTGGGCTCATTTGTCTTGCATGTAGGCAGTTGGGCACAGGTTTATAAGCACGACAATCTGGCTGGGAAACCACTGCCAAGGAGACTCCCGAGGATGGGAAGACTGGGAAGGAGCTCGGCTCCACACACGATCTGCACAGAGGAGGGGGCACTTGTCGGTGCCTTTGCCTGGATGAACACCGCTGATAGTTGCTGCCTGTTGGGATGCTCCTTGGCTTGGATGGAAGCTGCTGCCTGTTGTCTGGTGGAGGTGGCCGGAGAGAGGAGTTTCACTCCTTTGGGAAGCTCCCGGCCTTATCAGCAGCTGCTTTGCTGATGCTGCCTCGCCGTTGGCTGTGTTTGTCTTTCCTGGATGTGTAAATACAGGAGGCTTTGTAACTGCACGGCTCCAAGTGACCCCGGGCAGCTTGGCGAGCCTTCTCCGGGCTGTGCCAGGGGACGGCGCGGCCGAGATCTCTGCCCTATTGCTGGACCAAAATGGGTCGGCTCTTAACCCTGTGCCTGCTGGGGCTGTCGGAACAGAGCACTTGTGTCAGCCTGGGAACGCTGTCAGCTTGCAGTGACCGCTTATGTACTCCTAAGAATTTGTTTGCTCACTGGAATGGCTTCCTGATATTGCGTGTACACAGACTTTTCTGGACCTTCCTGTTGAATGCCAGTTTTTCTAGGGATTATTGTCATACCTGTAAGGGGTTTTGACAACCTGGACCTCTGTTTTCTGATAGCATGTGGCAGTGCTTGTGTCTTGAATGCAGGCTCTGCGAGTATCCGAAAGGTTAAGTTGCCTTCTGTGGTCCAGGGAGATTTTTGCAACTCCGGAAGCTGTGAGTGCTGCAGCGCTCGCTGGAGCTGGAATTGGGCCAGTAAGTAAATACTTTATGCAGTGGTTTAATAGCACAAGCAAAGCTGGACGTGCAATCCGGATCTTGTCTGAGAAATTGGATGCTACATGGAGAAAAAAAAAAAAGTTGTGTTTTGTTTCCCTGGGGGAATATTGCGTACTGGTCTCCAGGGGTGCAAACCCACCATCACTGAATAAAGAGTCTCTGTTTGGAAACCTGCAATGAAGGAGAGACCCTAGGTGGAATGTTGTAATTAGGAGTGGTATGTACTTGTTTAAGTTTCATAAATCAGCTGCTTTTCTGGGATTTAATTGCATGGTGCAGCCAGCAGCTGCTGTTGTGGGCAGTGGGGAGCTCCACCACAGAAGGCTTTGAAGGTCGTCCAGGGCTGGCTTGGATGCTTTGGTGTGCTTGCCTTCCAGGGAACAAGGGCATTTTTGCATGTGTGGCAGGCATTTTTTGAAGGAAAATATCATGAGGCCTCAGTCAGGACTTTGGTCATTGAAGCAGGGTAACTTGCATGAGGGTGTGGGTTGGTGGGGGAGTAAGTTGGCGCGTGGCAGCTGGCCCACGTTGCTCCAAGATGAGCTGGCATTTGTGGTTGAGGCATGGGCTGAATTTAGATATCCCAGTTTTTAATTTGCAAGTACAGAGAGAGCTCCGGCTGCACTTTGTATGGTGCACGCTGGCCCCTCTGAGGACCTTTGCCTGCCTGTGGCTGCCATCCGCTGGGCTGTTCTTGGCCTTTTTGACCATAACAACAGTTTTCCTCCTTCTTAGTGTGCTTGTCACCTGTTGAGCTTGGTTCTCCTGCTCTGTTTCACATCAGGTCTTCACTTTAATATTGTGTTAGGTGTGAGGCTCCCAAAAACCTGACTTTGAGGTCGATCCTATTCTCCCGTCCCAAATATGTTATCACAAGTGATACAAATACCCAAGGAGCTGCAGTGGTTCTTGTGATGGATGTCAGGCTCCTACCATGTGCTCACCCGCTGCCTGTGGTTAGTGGCTTTCATGGTGTATTTAAAACACTTGGCTAGATTGTGCCAGAGCTTTTATTGACCGGCACACCTAGTTATTTTAAATTAGTGTCCCTTTGTAGGGTGCTATTTTTACCCCATTGTTTGGTTTTAATTGATTATGTTCTTCTGTGGTTTAAAAACTGGAGTATTAAAACCCCTTTTGCCCTTACCAGATTCTCAAGGTGAAGCTGTTACAAGACTCAAGACCCCATTAAGATGCCAATATAAAGGATCAAAGTGATGCTTCAGCATTATCTTTCTCCTCAGAAATATAAAACTTCTGTGAGCTGTAGCTTAACTGAAAAAAAAAATCTCTTGAGTTTTGATTTTTCAGGTATTTTTTTGTCACTGGAAATACTGGCAGGTGGTTCTTGTTGTCAGTTTCATAGACTCATGGAATGGTTTGTGTTGGAAGAGACCTCAAAGCCCATCCAGTTCCAACTCCCCTGCCATGGGCAGGGACACCTCCCACTGGAGCAGGTTGTTTGCTGACAGTCGCAGTAGGTGCTGCCTTCTGGCAGGTTCCTGATGGGTTTGGACTGGATGACCTTGAAAGTCTTTTCCAGCCTTGATGATTCTGTGATGCTACAACCTGGTTCTGAAGTAGCCCTGCCTGTTTTGTGGGTCATGCCTGAAGGACACAGTCTGTGTCGCCCCTTCCTCTGAGAGGACACAGCAGCCAAATGCAAATGTGGAAGAGAAAGTAGGCTTTAGCAGTACATGGTGAGAAGCGCTTTTCCAAATCCAGGTGTGTGTTTGGCAGTGGGAAAAGGTTGTGGTAGGAACTGGCTTTCTCTGCCAGAACCAGCTGTGGTTTGCCCTGAGCAGTCCCGTTGCTTCACAGGGACGGCAGAACTGCAGTGCCTGTGTTAGGTATTCTGGAATCCTTGGCTAAGCGACGGATGTGGGCGATGTTCTCTACCTGTGGAGCAGCAAAGGCGGCTGTTGAAGCCCAGGATGCCCAGGGGACCAGCGTTGCCTCAAGTTACAGTCGGGCTTGACAAGTGCTGGGTATATAAACCCCCGGCTTCAGGTTACGAATGAACCTCTTCCATCTGGTTGTGCCCTTTTTCAGCAGTGTTAGTAAGCGCTCGAGCCTGATTTATAATCTCTCCAAAGGTCTGCTTCCAGCAGGGAAATGTCACCATATTCCTAAGCCATCGGCAGGTCTCTCAAGCCAGTCTGCTCCGGGTTGGACACTGGCAGTGGCATCTTCTGTCCACAAAGATGCACTCGAGTGCTAATCCAAAGCATGAAGATATGTCTTGTGGAGCTAAGATATCTCAGTATTTGATGCAGGAGCACAGCTTTTTGTTAGGGCAGTGACACTATTTTCAGGTATGGATTTTTCATGGGCATAATGAGAGCATATTGGACCATGGCAACCTCCAGCATGAGGAGCAGAGGGGCTGTGGATGCCACCAGCCTGTGCAACGTCTCTGCCTGGGAGGTGGTTGCATCCCAGACCCCTGATCCCCTTTAATCCAGTGCTCTGCGGTGTATATCCCTTCTCCAAACTGTGACAGGGAAGAAAGAAATATCAAGCAGTAAAGTGACATTTCTCTCCCTCCCCTGCTCCCCCCGTGCAGTAATAGAAATAGGAGTCGGAGTCTGCAGCATCAAAAGAGAGATCAGAGTAATCGGATCAAGCATGAGAAACTGCTTGTTGCCGCTTTTCTGTTTTCAAATGAGGCTGCCTGGCAGCTTCCCTTGCAGAACACTTTTAAATATCAGGGATGTTAAGCTTTGGAGCTGGGGTTACAGCAAAGCAGAGCTTTGCTGAAATTGGGCTCAAAAGAAAACTTTCTTTGCGCAGCCTGAACGTTATGTGTAGCCTCTGGGCTAATGCACAGAAATGTGACTCGTTCCCTCCTGGCTCTTATTTTGTAACTGAGAAGAGGAATAGAATCATGGAATGGTTTGGGTTGGAAGGGACCTCAAAGCCCATCCAGATCCAACCCCTGCCATGGGCAAGAACACCTCCCTCTGGATCAGGGGGCTCAGAGCCCCATCCAACCTGGCCTTCAGCGCCTCCAGGGATGGGGCAGCCACCACATCTCTGGACAACCTGTGCCAGGGCCTCCCCACCCTCACAGGAAAACATTTCTTCCATCTCGATCTCCCCTCTTTCGGCTTAGAAGTGTTCCCCCTCATGCTATCCCTGCACTCCCTCACCAAGAGCCCCTCCCCAGCTTTCCTGTAGGCAAGCAAGAATGTTCATCCCTAACCCAAATTACAGGGAGCACACGCTCACCTCACGCTTTTTATTGCAGTTGTACTTTTCTCTGGTTTGTGATACTGACACACTGTGACCTTGAAGATGCACAGTGGCCTTCTTGAAGACCATTCCCCAACCTGCTGCCCTGCTGTGGCACGGGATACCTGTGGGGCAGTAGTTCTCCTTTGTCCATTGGAAGGTGTTGGAATTGTGTTGTTGGGTCAAGCTGGAGCGGAAAGCTGCCGGGTCCGATTTCTGGCTCAACTGTAAAGACTTTGTATCCCAACTCCTCTAGGGTTGTGTCTGCACCAGCTGGAGGCACGTGGACATCCACCCCAGTAGTGTCCACCTCTGTAGTGTCACAACATTCACTTCTCCATCTGGTTGTGAAGCTGCGATGCCTTCAGTTAAGCGGTTGTGTTTGCTCAGGCATTTTGCATGGATTAGCTCAGTGTGTTGAGGTTTGTAGAAGCACAGTGAGTATTGTTTGCTTTGCTTTCCTAAAGCACGAAGTAATGCTGGACTTCTTGCTGGACACGGCAGATAAGATGGGTTGCTTGCAGGGATGCTCCTCGAAAAGATGCCAGTCAGATCCTTTACAACGCTGCTGCAGGTGAGGGGTTTGTTACGCCATGGATAATCCGTGGATGTTGGACAAACCCAAGTTGCTTAAACACGCAGGCCAAACACAGAAACCCCGCCTCGCTCCTTGGAGGTAGGTTCTGAGGTCAATCAGCTAATGCTGACTGGCTTTGTTGTAATGAGAACCAGAAATATTCGCGTTTAGAGAACTGTTGCTGTAGCTTGGCTTGCTTGGGATTTGCATTCTAAGCTATTTTGCTTGAAAACATGATTTGAGCTGTTTGTGTTCCCATTACTTGCCTCTTTGATATCTTTATCCACATTAGCTAGCAAGGCGTAGGCTGTGATATCGGCTCAGTAGAAGCAGGGAAGCTCCTAGGAGTTGTCCCTCCTGCTTTCCCCACTCTGTATAAAATTAGATGCTCGTTTTAGCTGACTCGAGGATCGGCACTGCCTGCGCTGCGTGAGCTCTCTCTAACAAGAAAGTGCTGCGTTCTTTTGGGTGTCAGCAGCTCTTTCAAAGTTCTCACACCTCGATTGCTTTTCCTTCCTTCTTTGGGAGAAGGCTTTGGGATAACTCAGTAATGTTGCTGGGCACCACGTTTCCGAGCGATATTGGGTTTCATTATCATTCCCTAATGACAGCCTGGCTGGGCTTCATGGCGCAGGGCGGAAAGCTGGATGACAAATATCAAACCCGCGAGCGCTGCGTCGGCTTTGTCAAACAGCCTGTGGAGGACGGCCTGGGCCTGTTAGGGTTGCAAACTCGTGTTTTCAGGACGGGGACAGCAGGAACAGAACAAAGCGAAACCCATGTGATGGGGCTTTCATGGCGCTGGGGAGAATCTAGGTCGGCTTGACAGCCACTACAGCTTTCCAAGTTTTTGCCAGCCTCATTTTTTCACCGTGCTGTGCAGAGTCTGGAGGAACTACGTGTGGTTCCTTAGCGCCTGTTGGCCGAGGGGGGCTCAGATTAAATTGATGTGTGGGAAGGATTTGATTTGCGGTGGAGCAGAGGGTGTAGTGTGGTCGTAACAAGGGACCCTGCTGAGCCAGCCAATGTTTCCCAGGCTCTTCGGAAAACTAATCCCCTGCACATCACTTCTCCTGGATGCGGGTAGTGGAGCAGAGGAGGATGTGCATGCTCGGTGCCTGCTGGTGGGCGAGGGGAAAGAAGAGTGTGCCGTCCTTTCCTGTCCCGCTGCATTGTGTTTCTCATGTCCATCCCTTGCAGATGCTTCCTCGAGGCAGGACCCATTGGACTTGCTCCTTGTTCTTATCCGTAGTCGCCACATGAATGCATCTCCTCTGAGTGTGTAAAACCAGGGTGTAATTTCCCGTTTGTCACTTAACCTTTCACTTCTGATCTTCATTTTGTAACAGTTGACTGATTGTTCAAAAGTGAAGCCGTGTGCTGTGTCCGTAGGGTCAGGATACGCCACTGCTTCTTGTGCCCTATTGCAGTTAAGCGCTGTTTTTCCTCATCCTTGCTCAGCTTCTGGCCTGAAAGTGGCTCCGAAAGAGATGTTACTCATTAACCCAGTAGATAGAACTGCTGAAAGTGGGGGTTTTGAGCTCTGTCCACGTTAACAGCTTCTCCTTCGATTTAAAGGTCTTATACTCTTACTCGTCCTGTATAATCTTTAACAGAATGTACACTTTTAATCAACTCTCCTGGAATCCGTCACTGCCAGGTATTGCTTCTTCAGCATGTGAAGTGCAGTCACATCTGTGCTCGGCGAGAGCCAAGATTAAAGCAGGATGGATAGGAGATTAACACTGTTCCCTTCAGACATCTTCAGGGTAAGGGGGAAACTTGTAGGCAAGACATAAAGAAAATACTGGGAGGCAAATCATTTATTGCTATATATATATAGATATACAGAGCCTTGTAAAGAGAGGGGTTTTAGCAAAACCAGTGATGTAACTTCTAAATCACTCTGGGAGAATTTCAGATGCATGATGAGACAAGGACTCTCTCCTCCAGGGTGTCCTTGGTAAATTGGATCTCAAGTTTTCGAGTATGTTAACACAGCGTGATGTGTGTGGAACGCAGCTCTGGAAGGGGCGCATGGCCTCTCAATTAAAGCTGTCTTTTTTTGGGGTACTTCTCCAATTTTGCATTGAGGTTGGATAGGTCTGTTGGTCTCGTTCCTGCTTAAGATGGGGGAGGTTGTCTTTAGCGAGAGCTTCCTTTGAATATGATTCAATTGTTTCCTATGGAGTAATTTTAATTCCTTGCAAGAATAAATACCTTGTGGACTACCTGTTGTATTCGCAATCGGCCACTTCTTCTTCTTCCCATTAAGGTTGGAAAAGACCTCTAAGCTCATCCAGTCCAACCACCAGGCCAGCCCCACTAACAAACTGTGTCCCCAAGGGCCACATCTACACAGTTTTTGAACCCCTCTGGGGATGGAGACTCCCCCACTGCCCTGGACAGCCTCTGCCAGCACTTCACCACACTTTTGGTAAAGACATTTTTCCCGTATCCAAATCCCCAGGGATTTGCAGTGCAATGGTGCTGGTGGAATAGTGTTGGGACAGTTAGTGGGTGGGACATCCTCAACAGTCCAAAGAAACTTGTGGTGTGTGCAAATAACAGATGAATGTGTAATCCTCTGGGTGGTGTTACTCCAGGGAGGGTTTCATTGCGAATCATTGCGGTGCCGGTAGCTGCCCCTTGGAATGTGACTCTGCCTTGGATTCCTGCGATGCACGGGGCTGCTGAGAGAGGGAACAGGGCTAAATGAGTGGTACCTCCTTCTCCCGTCCTCTCCCCATTGTTATGGATAAATCCTGTCCCAACTTAAGGGGTATCTTAGATTTTCCTGCAGTAAATAAATAAGGATTAAGAGGCTATTTTAAGCCTGGTCATCTGCCTGGCGAGAGCCCAGCTGACTGGCCCATCGAGTGAGCGTTCTCTGCTCTTAGGGATGAAGGGATTTTGTGTCAGAATTAATGGGACATTGGTGGGGGATTTGGGTGAAAACTGATGTGGATTATTCCCTGTTCCTGCTGGATTTCACTGCTGAAACTGTCACTGAATCCACTGGGGAAACCTTTGGAAGCAGAGCTCTTTGCTTTCAATAAATGTCTTTGTGGCAGACTAAGAAACCATCATCTGCTAAAGATGAGATCCAAAACAACGTGAAAGCTTTAATGACTTGGTATTTTTGTTGTGCCAAAAAATCACATTACTTACAGAATAACTTCTCCTTGCTCAGATGATTTATCAATGTCTTGGAAACCACTTGTCGAAACCTCTGTAGAAATTTCAAATGAACAAACCAGTAAAGAGTAATTTTTGTCAGTTTAATAAATAAAATAATAAATCTGGGAGGGAGAAACCACCTCTGAAATTGGTGTCTGCTCATTTTAAATTGGTTCCTAGGATTTATAAGGAATTCAAAGGCAGATTGAGAGTGAGGAGCTGCGGATGAATATTGAAGCAACTTGTCTCTATTTTTTTGGAGACTGCACAAATCCTGTGGCAGAGAAGCCAAGCTCTGGGAAACCACTGTGCAGGGGTGAATGTTTTAAGCTGAAAGAGGGGAGATTGAGAAAAAATTTGAGGAAGAAATGTTTTCTTGTGAGGGTGGGAAGGCCCTGGCCCAGGTTGCTCAGAGAAGTGGTGGCTGCCCCATCCCTGGTGGTGTTCAAGGCCAGGTTGGATGGGGCTCTGAGCCCCTGATCCAGTGGGAGGTGTCCTTTTGGCTCCACAGTCACTGGGCAGTCAGTGGCTCCTGTTTCTGGTTGTGCAAGAGCTGTCGGTGTTTGGTTCTCACCACGTGATTTTGTGTGTTTGGTCTCCTCTCGGAGTGGCTTTTCTCAGCCTTCGCCTGTTGGGATGATCAACATGCAGAGGAGAGCTGGCTCGTATTTACATGATTTAGTTGTAAATATGGTAAGTGTTGATAGATATTGTTGTCATAAGTGCTTACAGCTACTGGACTGATGACTGAATTTCTTATGTGCAAATCCGTACAAGCTCTGCATGTGAGCAGCTTCCCAGGGGAAGGGCCTGAAAGGAGCCTGGGGCTGCTGTGTAGAAATCCAACCTGAGGTGTGACTGGAGTGGGTGGATTGATTGGGGCAGGATTGGCTGGTAGCAACCAGGGCTTGGATGCCGTAACAACGGGAAAATAGAAGGTTTTTGTTCCCTTTTTTGGGATGCCAGTCTGTGGATCAGCCATTGGGGGATGATGTGCCTAGGAAACACCTGCAAGGTTCCACCCAAGGGGCTTGGGATGAAGGATGTGAATTGTTGACACTGGGGTTGAGGGAGCAAATGCGTTCTTTGCTCGTCATTTCTTTTTAATTGTCTAATATGCTCTGCTTGAGCTCCTGTTGTTTAATAGGATCACTTCCCGGATGCTTTATGTACCTGCCCAGATCCCCGGCATTTGTGAACAGATATTTCTGGGAAACATCTCTCCAAATGCAAAAAAAGCCTGGATCTGGCAAAGTCCTCTCCAGGGGGTGGAGATTGGAGAGGGCTCTCGACAATTGTCAGGCACGTCTTCACGTCACTCAAGATCATAGAATCATGGCATGGTTTGAGTTGAAAGGGACCTTAAAGATCATCCAGTTCCAATCCCCCTGCCATGGTGGGGGTTGGGCCTGTGCTTCTTGTGCATTCGAGCAATGAAAATGGAAATTTGGCAGTGTAACTTGGGATTTTAAGGTGATTTAAGGTGATATTATTGAGAAGCCACTAGGAGGGAGGAGCAGGTCATGTTGTGCGTGGAGGGAGGGTACCAGTATGAGTGGTTTTGCATGACCCTGAGCTTGCTGGTGCTGGAAGCCAGGACTGGATTCCAGGCAGCAATGATCCCTGCTACCTTGTGTCACCAGCTCCTGGGAGATGGAAACCCTGGACCTACAGCAGTGACCTGAAACGCTCCTAAGGAGTCAGAAGTTTGCAAGCTGCCTTCTGGCAGTCAGGTGCTGTAAGGCAGGGGCTGGAGGTGCCATCGATTCTCTGTCTACTGATGGTGCTACTCCCTGATGGATTTAGGGCATGGACAGAAAGTCTTTCCCCGCCCCAGTGTCCTCTTTGATGTCAAACTAACATTTAAAAATCTGCCATATCTTGCTATGGCTTGGGCGCTGTGAGAAGAACCTGGGAGCTGCGTCCCAGTTCTTATGGTGTTGGGTTTTATCAGCACCGTACGTGTGAAACGAGAGCAGCACTCCCATGCCCACTGCTCGTGGATGTGCTCTCCATTTCGAGCTGCTTCACTGGGAGCAAAGACAAGTTGGAAGGAGTTCTGTTTCCTCTCAGGCAAAACCTGTCCCTTTGGTTGGTGATGGAGTGGCTTGATGGGATTCGCAGTGCTCTGGATTCAGGAATGTTTTGCCTTAAGGAGGGAAAACCGACAAAAACCTTCACTTGTGGGGTCAGGAAAAAGGGAGAAGAGTACTTAGTATGGGCAGTGTAAGCTTTGTGGAGTCACACATCCAGATGGATTACATGAGGAACTTGACATCTTGTTTAAAAACAAATCATTCATTATGTAGCAATGAATAATCAAGCATTACAGTTTCATCTCTGGAGGTTCCTTTTTTGGTTGGAATTTTGATAGTTCAGTAATTAAAAGCTGAAAGCTATTACACTGTCTACATGTTGATCAATTGGTAATTAAAAAGTTGATGATAGATATGGTATTTCATGGGACTGGTTTGTTACGATCAAATCTCCTTAGTGTGTTCTGAAAATTGTCATTTAACTGAGTGCTTAAATGAATTTCAATATTCATGGCGATTTTACATGAATTTTATAAATGCCTTTAAATTGCCACTATTTGCATGCAGTGATTTGAGATCCTAATGGATCACAAAATTTTAATATGATCCGAAAGGCTGGTTTTCTTCCCCCTATTGCAGGGCATTTCAAGCCCATGTCCGTCCCTCTCCTTGGGTTGTTTGATCGCTCTCGGGCTGTTGTAGCGTTAATTTGCTGCGGCAGATTGCTGTGGCTGCCTTAATCAGCCCGAATCCAAGGCAAATACTTAAACCTTCTTGAGGTGTGACCCTTGTCGCAGGATTCATTCCGTCTGAGAGTCCTTCAGCTTTCCTGCTGGCTTCTTAATCTGTACCTGATGGCAACGTGCTAATTGGGATGGCAGTGACTCCTGTGCTGCTGTGTGGGCTGATCCACCTGCATTTCCCTGCGGTGATGATCCAGGGATGGAGTTGGGGTTCCTACGGGAGCATCATGGCTCCAAGCACAGCCCGAATGCCGTGTCCTCTTCTGAGCGATCCTGTTAAATGCGTGGGTGGGATTCTTAAGGGATTCAGGGAAGATAAGTGGAAGAACTGTGAAAATATGGCATAATTTAAATTAGAGAATTCTGACAAAAGCGATTTGCAGAGGACAAATAACACTGGGAAGTCATGTTCTGCAGCACCGTACTTGGATTTTCAGTCTCGGAGCTGTGGGCTGCAGAGGACAGCTTGCCCTGCCTCAGCAGCTCTGGATTTCTGAGCTTTCAGCTTCTCTGGGCAATGAATATTTGAAGAACCTGGAGGTCTGCTGAGCACCTTACAGCTGAGGGGAGGTTGGAGATAAGTTTGATAGTACAATCAGGGATAAAGCAGTCCAAAATGAAGGAAAACTGTGTTGGTAATGGCCTCCGTGATGAAAGATTCATTGCTTCAGGAGTCTAATCTGAGAACAAAATGAAGCCCAAACCTGATGCTCTTTGGAGCATAATGCAAGATTTACTGCTCTGCCACACTCCAGAGATTAAAAAACCCCAACCACTCTCCAAACCACGCTGCTTCTCCTTGAAGAACTTAAGGAAAAACGTGGTTTCTTCTTATTGCAGGTAACCCCCCCACCCCTGATTTTGCGATGTTTTTACAAAGTTGTGCAGAGTTCTCCTCTTTCTAACACTTACGGCTCCGCTGCTGGCAGGGACTGGGTGGGGTTGGACTCCTTGGGCATAGCTCTGTGGTTGATGCTGTGGCAGGGGAGCGATGGTTGCCCTGCCGAGACCGTGGGCTGGAGAGACATTGGATGAGCTCTCCTGGAGCAGCTCGGCACAAATTTGTGGCCTGGAGGCTGCTGCCGGGGGGGTTTTGCTGGGTTGGAAATCCTTCTAGAGCAGTCCTTGGCTGGGCTGGCGCGGTGCTGGCAACACGCCCTACCTGAGCTGCAGTCCTGGCACCACTTCCCTGGAGTTGGCTTGGAAGTAGAGCACCGTTCGAGATCCGTGCCAACCTGATCTAGTGGAAAATACCTTCCCATCACTCAACCTGGCATTCCCTAATCAGCCTGGAAAGGCGGGTGTGACGTCTCTCGTGGGGCACCTGAGAAGATGCCTGGCTCAGGCCATGAGCTTCTCCTTCACAGCATCACGTCTTGAGTGCTGGGATGCTTCAGAGGTGCCAGAAGGTGAAAGCCCAGACGTGGATCCTTCGGGAGGGTGAAGCCCTTCCCAGCCTTTGCCTCAGACTGGTGGGATGTCCTTCTGTGCTCCAGGGCAGGGTGATCCTCCTCATCCTGGTGGTGTAAATGCTGGTAAGGGCTTTGCCTGTTCTTCTGGGACATGGGCGGCATTTGAGATGACCCCTTTCTGCAGGAGGTGAAGTTGTGCCATTGGTGTTGACACCAAGGCCTTCTGGAAAGCCCCAGGTTTACAAGCGCTCTGTCCGTAGCCACTTGTTGCTTCGTGACAGCTGGTTCCATTAATTTGTTTTTATAGGGCAGTTTGTACCAAATGAATGACACATTGAATATTTTACTGAGATTTTAGATTATCTAAAGAATACTTTCCGGTTTACTAATTGGTAGATAATGCTGAGTACATTGATGTTGACATGAGCAAATGGATTTAAAATGATTTTGAAGTGAGCCTCATTAGAAGATGCTCTAATTCAGTCAACAGGAAATGTCAACTAATGTGCCCGTGCGCGCACACTCGGACCAGATTGTGGCAGCGTTGGAGTTTTTACAGGTCCATATTAATTACAACTGCACTGCTGGATGAGGCTACTGGTTAAGTCTTGTTAAATTCTGGATGACAAATTCTGAGTTGCGTTTGTTAGAAGGCGGTAAGTGTGAAAGCTGAGTAATTAGTGATCTTCCAGAGTTCTATGTGGCCTTTGATGAGCCATCCTCAACCAGGCAAGGGTTGGGACGCTTCTTTTAATCAGTCTCTTTCTGGAAAATACCAAAGACCCAGTTGCAAATGTGGAAGACTGGAAGGGGTGCTCAGGTTGATACGGTGCCCGGTTGACTTTCTTGAAGTCCTGGAGGCAGAGATGTGGATGGTTTTCCAAAAGCTGTTTTTCCAGTCCTAGGTGGGCTGAGATGTGAGCTTACGTTGTTCAAGGCAGCCCTGGCAGAGCTGGGTATGGAGCTCTGTGTTCATTTGTCCAAAGCAACCCTGGCAGAGCTGGGGGTGGAGCTCCGTGTTTCATTTGGCTGAATATGCTTCTGCACTTGTAATATTTTCCTGTAGTGGGGAGAAAAGGAAGCAGCAATCCTGTGAGAGGGCCTGCTTGCATCTTTATTTTGCCACGATGCACAGGGCTTTTGTTGGCAAAGGTGAGCAGGTCTTCAGAGTGGATTCCGATGAGCAGTGACAGTCCAAAACCATCTCAGTTTTAATCCTAAGGAAGGAGGTGGGTTTTGTTGTCTCCTCAGGTTTGTAATAAATCACTGTAGTGCCACAGCACTCCAGGTCCAATTTGTTCTTGGCAGGGGAGATTTGTTACTAGCCCAGATTAGGATCTACCCTTTTTTTTTGGGCCTTCCATCAATAAAATTAACATTTTTCTCTCTCTCCCCATCCATGAAGGTTTGTTGCTTTGCAAGTGGTGTCTGAAGTTTTGAATTCATAAAACTGGATTTGCTTAAATCTCTTGCATTCATTTCCTCAAGACAAACGGGGAAATTAGTGCCTGTGCAGCTCTGGCCCAGCGTTAACCCTTTTCACTTTTGGGGAAATGAGCTGCTCTGGAGCTTAGGAAATGAAGGGAAGGATGCTTTGGAGACATGACCAACATATCAAATACGCGCTGTGCTGCATAAACCTATTAGGGGTGTAATGTAATGTTCTCTCTAACGAGATTCATGGCTGTTGGGGGGAGCGAGGAGGCAATCCTTTTCAGTAAATTGTGACTGCATGAATATATTTTTTAAAGAAAAACAGCTAAAGTGAAATATCTCCTCCCACGTCGCTGTGCTTGCACTGCTGTTGAGCCTCTCCATTGCAGCTGCTCTGCTTGGGGAGCATCCTGATCACTGAAACAAGACTAATGGGTAGGAGATTGGACTTTGCTAATTAGTTCACTGTAAAGGAAAGCATTGTCTCTAGCTTGGTCAGCAGTCTTGGCATCTTGGAGCAGCAGCGCACTGCGGGTGGCTGGAGAAATCACAGCTCCTTCAGAAGCACAGGATGTGTGCAGGAGCCTTGTGTGTGTCAGCCATTGGCTTTTTGACCAAGTTTAATCCCTGTAGCACCAGAAATAAGTCCTGTGCTCCCTGCACACCCCGTTTCTACCACCTGGGGTTCACGTCTGATGCGTTCAGCGCATTTGCTGTGCACGCAGGGTGCGCTTTGGGCAGGCAGAGTCTGCAGCACGAGACGGCGTCAGCAGAGTTGTGCCTTGCCTTGCAGACCCCCTTGGTATCGACAGCACAAACATGGGCTTTGCTTCTCTTCCCCTCCTGTTTTCCAGGCAGCTGTGAGCATTAAACGGAGCCTCGTGTGATGCAGCATCCGGGTTTGCTGAGCATTCTGCTTGCTGCCCCATCCCTGATGAACAAAATCAGTACTAATGTTAGAGGAGAACTTCCTCTACCAAACCTGAGAGTAGAGCAATGATATGAAAAGAGAAAGAGGGTGAAGCAAATTTCCTGCCCTTGAGCACCTTGAAGGATGGGGCAGCCACCACTTCTCTGGGCATCCTAGGCCAGGGCCTCCCCACCCTCATGGCAAAACATTTCTCCCTAAGATGCTATTTCAGTCTCCCCCTCTTTCAGCTTCAAAGCATTCCCCCATCTCCTATCCCTGCCCTCTCTGATCAAGAGCCCCTCCCCAGCTTTGCTGTAGGCTCCGGCTTCCTTGGGAGGAACTCTTCAGTTCCTGGTGTGGGTCACTGCAGACACGCAGTGGGTGGAGCTGCTGATGGGTGCCAGGCAGTGAATTACGTAGAGGAGTCCTTCACTAAAACCCAGTAAGGGGAGGTTGTGAACACCTTTTAAAAAGGGGCCAAAACTCAACCTTCCCTGAGATCAGGTTTCAGCTTTCCCTGTACCAGCAGTTCAGGTGGTGGTCAGAAGCGCCTCTTGAGTTTTCATTGATGTCTAGAGTTAATAAATACAGCCTTTAACCATTTAGTGTCTGTCTTGGCTGTAGATGCCGTGTAGGCATGATCAAGGGGTGCTTGATTTATACATTACCTGGGATATTTGGGGGTATTTTTATTATACTCTGAAAATAATCTGCAAGATCTGATATGAAGAGACACAAAAGGTTAGTTGAAAGCAGACAAGAACTAAATCATTGAATTGAATAGGAACTGCGTTGTGCAGGCTGTAATGCTCCTTTCCATTCATTACTGCAATTATAATTATGGAACCCAAAGTATTTAATTGGCCTCACAGACTCTTCACAGTGAATAGATTGCATTGTTACCATTTAAAAAAAATCCTCTTATGCATTGCAAATACACGTACATGTTGCTCTCTGGTTCTCAAGAGGTTTCTTTGTTTATATGATGAGTGATTAACTGAATTATGGATCTTTCCGATGTTGTGTCAAGCTAAAATCAAATGGAAGAAGAATTCTTCCTATGCACCAGATGAAATTAGATAGCAGCTTTAAAAATATAGCTTCATATGTTAAAAATGCCAAACCCCAGCATAATCAAGGCTTCCCTCCAGCTGCAGCGCGCCCAGTTTGAGTGCTCTGGAGAGTTGCATGTCCGGTTATGGCCACTTGGCACATGTGTTGGTGAAATAATTTTGTTTGCCTTCCTCTGCCCTTAAAGCTCCGTCAAGATTTTTTTTAAGAATTGGTATTGCCAGTTTGTATTTGGTAGGAAAATGAGTTCTCATTGAGCTCACATCAGTTCCTCTGGCGTGAGTGAGTGCCTTGCTCCAGGTTACACGGTACAACGTGCTCGCTGCGGCCGGGGCGCCGGCTCTGCTCTGTTTTGAGTGAACTCACTCGGATTCTCTCACTTTGTGCCACTTTGCTCTCCCTGTGTCATGTGCGAAGTGAGCAGACAAGTTTAATTACAAAGCAGTAATTCCATCAGCAAGGCTCTGGTGAGCCCTTCAGATGCAGGGAAAGCCCATTTATTCTCCATTAACAACAGAAAGGTGCAGAAAGGTTTGTTTTTCCGCCCTTATTCCGACATCCCTCTTTGCTGCTCAGGCAGTATTTATTGTCCTTTCCCGATCTTTTAATGTTTCCACAAATGGAAGGACAGTGGGTTCCAATATACCCAGATCATAACTTCCCATTTAAATGGCTTTTTAAATGGAGCGTTCTTTCTGAATCGCTGTTTCTTCTTGTTGGCTTAATCTTCGCTGAGGGGCGGTGGGGGACGAGGGTTGGAGTCATCGCACACAAAGATGCTGTGTGTAACACTTGGCAGAAGGACTTGAAATTGGATTACAAGCTACTATTCCAGCAAGTAAATGTCCGTGGTGTTTTTATAGCTTATCTCTATTCATCTCTGTTTGCAGGGTTTTGCTTGCCAAGCGTTAATGTAAACACTCTATTTTGAGACATCGGTCCATTTGCCTTCTGGAAATCCTTCTTTTATAAGGTGGTAGTAAACCTCTCTACATAAAAACAAAATAGCCCTGTGGTCATAACTGCACTGACTAGCGCTGCTGACGTGCTCGCCACCTGTGCCAGCACTTCGGTGCCTCTCACCAGGGTCTGGGTTGGGTAAAATGCTCTTGCTGTCGTGGCTTGACAACGTCTTCTGGGTTCCCCACACTGAAGCCCTGTTTCTGATATTCCCCATCAGCTGGCACTTCAACAGCACGTTGCTCCTCCATAGGTTCTTCAGTGCCTGGCGGACACACGCTGATGCTTCAGCCTTCACACAAGCAGCTCCTGAGCCTCATCATCTCTCTTAACGGTGTCTTTTAATATCTTTGAACTTCTTATCTCTGCCTCAGAGCTTTCTTGCTTGCGCCTGTCCAGTGAGTCTCTGGGCTTTATGACCGTATCAAGATTGCTGCTTGGTCTTGCTCGTTGGCCATCATCTGCTGAACACAAGGGATGCCTTCTGCTTAAGAAGAAGGGTCCTTCTGGGTCGAAGAGAGAACTTCTTTGAAACATGAGCTACCTCGAATATTGAGGGAAGGAGGGAGGGAGACAGAGATTTGTGTTTATTTTTGTCTGAGAGAGGATGAAGATCTCTTGGAGTTGGGCTTGGAAAGTTAAAAATTGACTTTCAACAGAGTTACTTCTGATAGAGCAGCTCTCCTAGAACAGGTTTCTAGAGCTGATGCTCAGTGCGAAATGGATAACAGTTCAAACTCTTGCAGGGATTTAGGAAATTATTTTATTACTGGTTTGACTGAAAAATCACGTAGAACATCACCTGAAACTTGGGCTGAAAGGAGAAAATGAGCAAATCTTGCGTGTCCAGCCAAGCATTTGATTATTTCAGGGGTGTGATATGTTGCACAATATTTTGGAATAAGCTGTGCAAACTCTCGGAAGTGAGGCCTGGAAAATGTGTGAAGAATTGCAGCGTTCTGAGAATGTGCAATCTGTGTCTTTCTTAGAGGGAACTTGGTGTCAAGTGCTTAAGAATATTTTGTGGTTCAGAGCCTTCTTGTGTTTATTCTGGGATGCTTTGTGATTGAAAAGAAAGTAAGTATTTACCATACTTCCCTGCCTCCTTTGAGAGCAGGAACAGAAGTGAATGAAAAGATAAAGGTGTAACTTCCCAGTGGAGAGCTGCTGCTGGTGTGTGTGTCTGAGAATGAAATGAAAATGTGCCATCACAGCATAGGCAAATCTGCAGAAATGAGAGAAATCTGTATATAAAACCTGGTGTTTTTCTTCCCCCTCCGTGCACCTCAGTTCCCTGACAACTTGTTTATGTATTAAGTGATGTTAAACTACTTTCCTTGGTGCCGGGTCGTCTTTAGAGTTGGGCTCGAGAGATGGGAATGAAAGTCTGGCATCACTTCTTCAGATAATGAGGCCTGCCCTGGGAAAGTCTCTGGGAATTTGTTTGGTTTTAAGCTGAAAGGAGAGATTTAGGTTAGATCTTAGGAAGAAATTGCTTCCTGTGAGAGTGGGGAGGCCCAGACCCAGGTTGCCCAGCAAAGTGGTGGCTGCCCCATCCCTGGAGATGTTCAAGGCCAGGTTGGATGGGGCTTTGAGCACCCTGATCCAGTGGGAGGTGACTCTGAATCCGTGGAACTGGATGGGGATTGACTTTGAGGTCCCTTCCAACCCCAACTATTCTGTGATTCTTTCATTTTATGATATTTTCTGGCATTGCCTTGAACTGAGGGAAGGGAGGTGCAGGACAAACCCACCCTGCATGTTGAGGGCAGGGACAGCCATTAATCAGGGCACGTTTCCACTGCCTTGTGCTTGGCAGCACTTGCCCGAGGTGAGGGTTTGAGGTTGTTGCTGATGTTGGTTTAACAGCAGTGGTGACTGGAGAAGCTTGTTCTGTTTCTAAAATGGAATTTTCCCCCATTGACCACAAGAAAAGGGGAATGAAGGGAGGGACGCAGCAAAACCATGAAATGGCATTAAATTGGAGGAGCTATTTTGATGCCTTCAGAGGAGATGAAGGGTCAGGCAAGAGGCTGTCTCTGAAAAGTGTTACAGTGATGTTTGGAGCAGAATGCGAAACACAGAGCTCCTCTGTACTTCAATAAATGCGTTTGTACTGGCATAAAATAAAATACTTCTATACTGTATTTCACTGACAATTAAGATATTCGTTCCACAGTGCCTCTTCACTCCCTCTCAGGACGAGGAGCTCCAGGATCAGCTGCGCACTGCATGATTGTGTGAGGAATGTGTGTGACCAACACCCCTAGTGACAAATGGCAACTGTCGCTTAATTTTTATCCCCCAATTATGTAGCTCCAGGATCCATTTTTCAAGTGGGATGCTGGAGCCATTAAAAAGAAATAAGCAAACTATACTGCATTCCATCATTTTTGGCAGATGCCTAGTGTTCTGTGGCCTTAATATAGCATTTCTATACAGGTATTTTTCAAAAGGCTCTTGGTAGGTGATTGTTAATGCTTTGCTTGTTGGCTTAACTTCCAGCAGGTGTGAGCATGAAGCAAATCTTGAGCCAAACTCTCCCATGTGGAGCAAGTGATGGTTGTGTGCTCTGTTCCTGGAGTTTAAAGGTAGCTCGACAGTGGATGTGTTTAATACTTTCAGCTGTGATATTTGTAGCCTCAAGTAAGACAGGCTCTTCTCTGAACCATAGATGTTGAAGGGAAGTGACATTGCGTTGCTCTCCTTGTTTTCCTTATCGGATTAGAGTGAGATGGGCTGGTTTGTGCGTTTCACTCTTTGGCAGCACAGTAGTTTCTGCCACACAGCTGCAATTTAAAGCCTGGCAGAGCCTTCGTTTCATCAGAGGCGTTAATACACCATCGAAAGGCTCAGGCATTATCAAGCTTTGCCAGTTGCTCTCGATATTTTCCTTAGCAATAAAGATCATGGCTTTGGGCTGCTGTATCACTCAACAAAGTGTACAGTTCTGAGTGGTTTTGTCCCCTCTGTTATGGGGAACAGAAGTTCTGCGTCATCCGGTGACGTAGGATTTCCAAGCTTATCATGGAATCATGAAGGCTGGAAAAGACCTCGAAGCTCATCCAGTCCAACCGTAAGCCCAGCCCCACCGTGCCTGCTAAACCATGACCCGAGGTGCCACATCTCCATGTTTTTTGAACCCCTCCAGGGGTGGAGACTCCACCACTGCCCTGGGCAGCCTCTGCCAGGGCTTAACCACGCTGTCAGTAAAGAAATTTCTCCTAATATCCACCATAACCCTCCCCTTAGTTTCTAGTCAGAAGCGTTGCTGTGTGATGGAGATGATTTCACATTTGTAAAGGTCGCTGAGGGAAGCTGGGTTACCTTAGGAAAAGCTGACGAAGTCTGTTCTTAACCTGGCCTTCGTGTTCACTTCAGGTTTTAAGGTTTTGATAAGGGACCCTTTCAGTTTGCCAGGAATCTGCCCTCATGCGAGTGTAGCCCTTTCCTTCCGAAGCTGTGCTATTGTAAAAGCAGTGATTTGTGAGTGCAGTGATCTCGTGCTCTCAACATCTGCCTTTTTTCTTCGGGCCGTTCATCTGGAAGGGAGTTCGGGTACTTCTGTTGTGAGTGGCTTAAGCTTCACAATCTCAATTGCTGCTCTTCAGTGCCTTATATATGTATTTTCTGTGACCTTTACTAAGTTGTGGAACAACCTACTAGTTTGTCTATTTCTTTAGCAGATTGGTGTGTGTTTATGCATATAAATAGATATAAACCCCAAAGCTGCTTAGCAGCCGCAGCGCTGGGTGCGTGCTCGGCTGGTTGGCCACACACTCGTTGCTTGCCACAGTTGACGTGATGAAGATGCTCCAGTTGGTTATGGCAGCTCTTTCAGAGGAAACACTGGGGATTTGCATGTGTTAAGTTTGGTTCCCGGAGGGGATTTTTTTGACAAACTTATCTTCTTTAAAGCAAGGTAAATGTTCTCAGTGTGCCAACTCTGTTGTAAATTGGACAAATCCCTCTGCATGCAACCTGGCTTGGCTCTGCTTGTGCACAAGTGAGGAGAAGAAACATGGGTCTGGCAGTCCGTCTTGGAATGTGGTTATGTCCCAGTGCATCTTCTGGCCTTCTAAATGTCAGTTCTTTCCCACATCCTCCCAGGATGCGGAAATTCCTTAATTTCAGTGGGAAACCTGATGCTGCCATAGCTCTTCAGCATTCTGCATGAATGGTAAATGGATGGGGGTGGGGAGGGAAACCCTCCAAAATAAACATCCCTGATGCCATCCTCATTTACACATCATCTCATATCACACGGTTCACAGACGTGTCCCATCCAGGAGCTTCAGGGTGGATGGCTTCTTGAAGACTTGAGATCAGCAGGGAACAGAAGGGCTGGTGGGAAGCCAAGGCTTGTGCTGTCTGTGCTGCATTGCACTCTGCACGTGCCAGGGAAGTTCTGGGAGAGCTTCTCCACCTCCTGACTCCTCTCAGCCGAGGCTTTCTGCCAGCCCAGGGTGGTCTACCATGTCATCAGGTGAACACTGAACAACTGGCCTGTGGGCTCCCCAGTGCAGCGAAGCACTTCCAGATCTGTGTTGGTACAGGTTCAGCCTTGCTTTGGGAAGTGCAGGCGTTCTGATGTTATGTTTAAATTGCAGTTGTTGAGCTAGGATTTAAATATGAAGTTTCACATGAGGAGAGCATTTGATGTCCTTCTTGGAAGTTATTTCTCTGTATAATGGGATTGGAATGAATGAGAAACTGCGTCTGGTTGCCGGGGAGGTTCATGCCTGGTTCTCTTCTCTGGTCTTGCTGTTACTCGTTGCAGTTTCAGGATTATTGTATCGATGACTCCTGAAGCTGCTGAAATTGCTGCTTAAGAGAAAGCCCTGGTAGGAGGGTTATTAATGTACTCACACCTTTCAGTAAAGGAGTGTTAGAGATGTGTTTTGTCTTACATGGTATCAGTCACTGCTGTTCGAGTAAGTGCCTCTTGGTACCAAGTGTGTGCGAGGAGCTGCCCTGGAGAACAGGGCAGCCTGGTGTTGGTGGGTGTCTGGTACAGCCTGGCCCCAGGGTTGTCTTTCTAGGCAGCAGCACAAAGCTCCTGCTGTAGGAAAATCTGAATGCCTTGGAAAATGGCAGAAAAAATGATCAATTATAAGGTTAGTGCTGGTTATAAACTCGCTTTCTAAACCGGGCAAGTTTAAAAGGTGTCATCTTCAGAATAAAACACCTTTTAAAAAATCCATCTGAACAAATCAAATCCTTCCTGATGTGAGCACCCAAGAGAGTGAGCTGAAAGAGATTGTCTTTATTTCTGGGATAGAACCGGGTCTATTAGATATAATTTCTAATTTAGTTTGGAAAATCCTCCATTTACGGGATCCCAGCGTGTCCTTGGCAGCCTCTACATGTGCTTGGCTGTCCTGGCAGCTTTTGTATTTTTAACTTTCCCAACTCTTGGGTTTAAATCTCCCTTGCTGAAGAGGTATCTGCTGTAAAATTGCTCAATGGGATTTACATGCGTGTGCAGCCAATTCCTGCAGGCTGGAGCCCAGGTGTGCTGGACACGGAGGGGTTTCCATTCATCGACCTTGGCCAGAGAGGGAGGAGGATTCAGCAAGCACTGTTCAGGATAATACGATTTGCTGGAGAAGTCTGTATTTTTAGGATGTTTACCACAGAGGCCTAAAATTGTGTGGACAATTTGCCACTCTCAACAAGAAAAAATTGTGTATCTGGTTCAATTTCTGAGTGAAAGCAAGCTTTTAATAGAGCCCTTGAAAGTTCAAGGGTTGTGATGATGCTGGTTTGGTATAGATCAGAGCACTTATTGCTTGATAAGCTGAGAGTCTGGCTCGGGCTGCTGTTCCTTTAACCTTGGTGAGGGGATCATAGAATCATTAAGGTTCGTGGAATCATGGATTTGTTAAGGTTGGAAAAGATCTAAGCTCATCCAACCAACCATCAGCCCACCCACCCCTGTGCCTACCAAACCGTGGACTGAAGTGCCACGTCTGCGTGTTTTTTGAACCCTTCCAGGGATGGAGACTCCATCACTGGATGATGATGATGATGATGATGATGATGATGAGTGCTGCCAGTGTGGCTGGGTAGTGCTACACCTGCCCTGGCCGCTGCCTTCGGCTGCACTGGAAGCTCACGGCAGGTTGGTAGCAGTTGTGTTATGGGCCAGATGTTGGAGCACAAGAATGTGCTTCTAAATCCCAGGGCCTTGCTGTGGCAGCCAGCGTGCTAACAGACATTTACTTGGCAATCAAAGGCATCAATAGTGGCTTTTGCTGACCACCTGCTCAAGGGGAGGTTTTTAATTACCTTTTTGGTTGCTGGCCAGTGTGATAATGCTTCCACGTGTTTCCTTTCCTCTGTTTGGTTCCCCCAGCTTGAACACAAAGCCAGCATTAAATTGCCTTTCCAGCAGCTTTGCAGCCTTTGGAAGGCGTGATGTGCTTTTCCCGGATCTCCGCTCTATCTCACAACCCGGGGTGTCAGGAACTTGAATTTCAAGGGAAAAGAAAAGCCCAGGGGAGGCTTCAGGAGCTGCTGGTGCTGCTGGCATCCTCCAGAAAGGTTGTGTGCTGGAGGGTGGCTTGGGAAAGGCTTTCTGGCCACCGGTAGGCTGGAAGGAGACGGCACTACTGGTGCCTACTGCAGCTTTTGGACAGTCTTCTACTCTAAAAGTTGAGAAATGGAAGTCCAGCACCTGTGGGGAGTTTATTCCAGCGCGGATCGTCAGCCTGCAAGGAGAGCTCTGCCCCATGTGCTGATGAAGCAGCCTAGAATGAGCGGTTGTGTTTGGTTCAAGGCATTTGACAGCTGAGGGGTGGGAGGGACACTGGTGAGGGGGTTTGTAGGTGCTCATCAGAGGTTTGTAGATGCTCCTTGACAGCAGCAGAGGATTGTGGAGCTCTGCCCCTGCTCTAGGAGCTCTGGCAGGACTCTCCCTATGGATTTTCCAATGCGTTTCCCCCAGGCTCTCTCCTTTCCTATCCAATTGGCTTTATTCTGACCACCAGCTCCAGTCCCTGAGAGACTCCACAAAAGTGGTTGTGTCCCTCTGAAATGCCCATTCCAGGTTTAAATGCCCTGCCATTCCATGCTGTGTCCTGTTTCTTGTGCTGAAGAGCTCCACCAGTCCACATCGTTTTGGACTCTGCGGTCCATTAATTCATGACTTGGTTTATGCTTAACGTGGGGTGTTTGAAGAGACACGATTGATCTGTGGGTTTTAGCTCCTCTGCCCTCAGGTTTGTGTATCTTCAACAACAGGGAAAAGCTTTGTTAGAAGGAATTGCCTGGAAAAGGTTGGATGGATCAGGCTGAGTTAGGGGTTTTACTGCTGAGTTCAGGAACTCATTTCCAAAACTTTGTGTTGTGCCTGAAACTATAGAGGGTGGGGATTGACTCTGTGCCAGTTGTTACTTAAACTTATGAGATCTTTGCATTCAAATTCCTTATCTGGAGTGCTGGCAGGCTGATAAATTCCAGGGACTGTTCTAAACATTATCAGTCTCCAATGTAATCCTATTAAAATAATTATTTTCAGGGTAAGGGATTCTCTCGTCCTGTCCCAGTGCACAGGAGGGAACATGAAAGGCTGGAGTGTCCTCTGTGCATCATTGAGCCGACCTGGCTCCGGGATTCCCAGCAGCCAGGACTTGGCCGCTGTGGTGTCCTCAGAGAGGTGGGAGATTTGCAGTGGGGGGGTCCTTTGGAGCTGTGTGTTCTGACTTTGTGCCTTTCTGCTGAAATTGAGTGGATTTTGTTCTTCCCCAGGGTTTCAATTGGGCCAGGACACCTGGGTTAGGATGTGAGATTGCTGCTGTCCTCTGGGATTTGTACCTGGAATGCCAGGAATGCCAAACCTAACCAGACCTGCTCTGCTCCGGGTGTCTGGTGACATTTAATTGTGTTTAATGCAAAGAGGAGGCTGCTGAGCCCAGGTGGAATTTCTTTTTGAATAGGTGCTGGCAATCCCTTTGCCTGGGGGTTTCCCCTTTGGAGACACAGATCAGTGCTTTGGTTTATCAGGAAGAAATGTTTTGCTGTGAGGAGGCCCTGGCCCAGGTTGCCCAGAGCAGTGGTGGCTGCCCCATCCCTGGAGGTGTTCAAGGCCAGGTTGGATGGGGCTTGGAGCCCCTTGATCCAGTGGGAGGTGTCCCTGCCCATGGCAGGGGTGGGACTGGATGTGCTTTGAGGTCCCTTCCCACCCAAACCATTCCATGTTTCTATGATTCTATGATTTGTGGTGTTTCAGCAGAGCTGGGACGATGGGCTCTCCTGGTGGGCTCTCCTGGAGGTGATGCTGTCAGTGAAGCCCCTGGGATATCAAAGCGTTTGACTCTGTTGCTTTTTAAGAGAGGAGAGTTTCTCCAGTTTGCCTTGTGATAATCTTCAAATGCAGGCGTGACCTGAATTCACAACACGGAGGGAGAAAACGAGAGGAAAAATATCTCTGAAAGCTTTTAAGGTGTCTTTGACAGCCATAAACTAGAGAAAATAAGAACAAATGTGTCCTCTCCCCATTGCTTTTGTAGGTCATTTCAGGGGAAATCTGAGCAAATCGGAGAACTTCAAAACCAGCCTCCAGCCCCATCACTTCCACCACCAAACCAAAAGCACCTCCTCCCGCGCAACCCACAAACTTCAGAATCTCTTTGGCAGGCTGGCGTGAAAAACGTCTTTGAATAACTTGCCACAAAGAGGACATGAAGTTCCCTTGATTTGGGGAAGTAAACCAATCTGGTTTTGTTTGCAGAAGTTTTACACAGTGCAGGGCTCTGGCAAAAGCAGCTGACCTGGATCTCTTTACTTGGATTTAAATAGGATTTAATACTCACCTCGAGTCCTGTGTTCAGCTCTGGAGTCCTCAGCACAAGAAGGACATGGATTTGCTGGAGTGAGTCCCGAGGAGGCCATGGAGGTGATCCAAGGGCTGGAGAACCTCCTGTATGAGGACAGGTTGAGAGAGTTGGGCGAGTGGGAATGGTATTAAGCTGAAAGAGGGGAGATTGAGATGAGGTCTTAGGGAGAAATGTGTTGCTGTGAGGGTGGGGAGGTCCTGGCCCAGGTTGCCCAGAGCAGTGGTGGCTGCCCCATCCCTGGAGGTGTTCAAGGTCACGTTGTATGAGGCTTGGAGCCCCCTGATCCAGTGGGATGTGTCCCTGCTCATGGCAGAGGAGTGGGACTGGAAGCGCTTTGAGGTCCCTTCCAACCCAGACCATTCCATGATTCTTTTCACTCTTGGACGCGGCACGCTGCAAAGATGGGGTCACTTGGCAAGAGAGGAAGGGACAGGCTGCGTGAGCGGCTCTGGTCACCCACACCCTCCTGGCCATGAGGGGTGATACTGCTCATCCCGCCTTTTTCCATGGAGTGCAACCCCCCACGCGCTGTCGCGCTTCGTGTGCTCCGTTGCACCCGTGAGCTTGGGTTACCTTGACCTGAGTCGGTTTATGACGCGCAGTCCTCGGTAAAGCAGGTGAAGGAACACATAACTCAGCAGGGATTGTCCTTGGAGTGATTTAGCTGGGCTGGATGATGGCTGAGGAGCCGTATGGATTTGGAGCTCCCTCCGGAGCTGGACCGGGAAAGCACTGCAGCACCTGCTCGCCTGAATTGAGCCACTGAGAAAAGCATTTCAGCTCCTGGCGTCGCTCCCAATGCGTGTTGTGTGTCTGCACCGTGAGGAGAGATGGGTGGTTATTGTTGAAATATTATCTACATGGGTTTTCCGCGGATGAGGAAAAGGCACTTTGCTGCAATAACTGTTGTGGACGCGCTGTTGGGATAATGCGCTGGCTTTTTTATATTGAGATGGGGCTCGATATATTTTCTCCTTCCTGCCTATGTTTTTAAACAGCCGAGCAGATCTGTCTGATAAATGGGGCTTTGAAGGCTGCTTTCAGGTGTTTTGGCTTGAAGTGTTTATTTGCTCAAACCATTCTTTCAGTTTGATCTCCTCGGATGTGGCTGGCAGTGCCCCTCAGCTCTTCTCGGAGCTGCCCTGTGTGTTCATCTTGAAATAGTGTTGGCCATAGGAACACAAAGGGATAAACGAACCTCTCCAAACTGGTGTTTATTGAGGGGAGTTTGTGCCAACAGATTTTATTTTGCGATCTACCTGAAATGGCTCCAAGTGCCCGTCTTGTCGGAGCTGCCCTCCTTGGGTTCGAGGACACCCTTGGTGTGGGATAACTGTGGGAAAAGTTTGTAATTGTCCTCTGGAACAGCGCAGGTCCTGTGGCTTTTCCTCAAAGCCATGTTAAATATGTTTCAAAAATCCCTTTATGGGATTCTTATGTGGAACGTGCTCAGGGACCACTGGCACCAAGGCAGGTGTGGAAGAATCCAAAGGTGAATCTGGGGAGTGGATTCTGTGTCTCGGTGTTTCTGTCTCTTTTGCTCAGCTTTCCCCACCGTTTGTCCTTACAAAGCAAAATGGAGTTCATTGTCTGAGTGCAGGAGCTGCAGAGTAAGTGCTCGTGTCCAGGGCAATCGTTGTCAGTGCCAAGAAATGGCATTGAGCAAAATTAAACCCAAAGCTGATGAGTGACCTGCTTGCAGGAGGCAGAGAGCACTCGGTTTCCAGTTAGAGCAAATTCAAATACCCTGTTTAATTGTTTTCCCTTGATTAACAATATGTAAGCGAAATAAGGTTTTTACTACAAGGAAGCAACTTTAAAGCATCACATTTATTTTACCTTTGGAAAACTTAATTAGATGTCAGCAGCACAACATGAGTGGTGACTTCTGAATGAAATGATGAAATCTGCCCTCCTGAGGCATTTTTTTTCTCCCCACTTCCATGGCAGAGGGAAACACGACAGATTTGTTTGGATACAAACAAAGTCATTTTAGGAAAAAGCTTTTGCCTGTGCAGTTTTGCTGTCTTAATTACAGCCACACTCCACCCTTCAGTTCTCATTGGAAAACGAGCAACGAACACAGAGAGGATGTGAGATCAGGTTGGAAGTGCAATCCCAACCCAGTCCGAGATTGAGGTCTGGTGGTTCTCCATTTAATGGGCTGATTTCTTAAGTGACTGAACTTCTATCATTCAACTGGGTACCCTGGTAATTTACTTATTTTACAAATGCAATAAATAAAACACAGGCAGCAAATCACTTGAACGCTCCTCATTCAGAGCTCCTTGCCTCTGCTGACACATGATGGAAGCGCGGTGCGGCGAGCAGGAAAATTGATGCATTGGTTGAGCGCAGCGGAGGGAGACGAGGACGTAACGGCAGCGCGAGGCGGTTTGAGGAATTAAAATATCTTAATGTTTTGATGGGTTTGCGGTGATGTGAGTTGGTGAGACAGAGTGCCAGTATCAACAGCTTTGCCAGAGCATTAGCGTTAAATATAACCTGCCTGTTTTACCCAGGGTTGTCTCATGATAGAATTGTGTGCATTATCCAAATGAAACCTCTAAACGTGGCTTTCCAAGACCACCTTGTTGTCTTTACATCTGATGCCATTATTTAAGATTTCTTTTTTTCCCCAGAAGCCTTCCTTTAATAACCTTCAAAAAGAAAAGGCACACAAACCCCAAGCCCTCTCATTGTTCCAGGGGGGATGGCTGTGTCTTCTTGGGAGATTTGGCATATGCATGTCTACCTTGATAATCAAACCTCCAGTTATAGCTTAATTTCGTACAAACATTAAGGTTGGGAAAGACCTCTAAGATCATCAGGTCCAACCATCAACCCACCCACACTGTACCTACTAAACCATGTCCTGAAGTGTCACAACCACACACCTCCAGGGATGGAGACTCCAGCACTGGCCCTGGGCAGCCTCTGCCAGGGCTTCACCTCTCTTCAGTAAAGAAATTTTCCCTAATATCCAATCGAGGTGATTATGGCAGTCAGGCAGTGTGAGGCTTCCTCCACGTGGTGTTCTCCAATGGTGCCATATCAAATATCTTCTGTCACGGAGATGCCTTTAGATGTTCCTTGGCACTGCGCTGTAATCCGTCTGTTTGTAGTGATGTGGATGTTCTGCAAAACCCAGGTTTCTGTGATCACTCTTGTGGAAAGGCCGTTCTGTCGGGGTGCGAGGGAGCTGGAGGGAAGGCTGGCGAGACGGGAGCCATTGCCTGTGCAGCACCAATGGGAAACGCTTCTGCGGTTCCTGAGTGATGGGATTTGGTCCACAGCATCCATGCACCATAATGAATGAAGTCAGTGCTGTTGATGGCTCTGATAAGAGCAAATTCTGGCTTTGGAATCACTAAATCGTTTTGACCTGTTGGTCATAACTGGATTTTCACACCTGGTTGGCGTTAACTCGATGATGGACACTTGTGGAAACCTGGCTCTGCCGGTAACTGGAGTTTTGCAACATCTCTCATTCTTACAGCTTCAGCTTCTTAAATCATCTGAATATACCTTAAACTATGGCTTCCCAAGGAGGAGTGGGGGGAGGACTAGGATGAGGAAGAGCCCAATACTGTGATCCTAGGGAAAAGCTTGAGAAATCTCTGGCCAAATCTGGAACAAGGTGTTGTTCATAGTGGAGTAACAGAGTAAGTGTTGCCAGAAGCACTCAGTGTTGTGTGAAATTCTTAACTGAAACAGTTACAAGATAAACTATCAACATACTTCTAAAAAACATAAATAAAATGGGGAGTTAGGGTGTCCCCATGGCCCATTGGCAGCTCAAGTGGCTTCGATGGGACAGGCATCTGCTAAAAGTTGTGTTTACTGGTTTGTTGCTTTAATATCTGTGTAAATTTGACTGAATCTCTAAAGAAGTGAAGAGGGGGAATGATTTTAAGCCAAAAGAGGGGAAGTAGAGGGGAGCTTTAAGGGAGAAATGTTTCCTGGAGAGGCCCTGGCCCAGGTCATCCAGAGAAGTGGTGGCTGCCCCATCCCTGGAGATGTTCAAGGCCAGGTTGGATGGGGCTTTGAGTCCCCTGATCCAGTGAGAGGTGTCCCTGCCCGTGGAAGGGGGTGTAGAACTGGATGTGCTTTGAGGTCCCTTCCAACCCAAACCATCCATTCTATGATTCATAGAATCATAGAGTCATCTGGTTGGAAAAGAGCTTTGAGATCATCGAGTCCAACCGTACCTGTCTATGATTCTATGAAAAAACCCAAGGACTGTTCTGGCAAAGCCTTTAATATCAAGTATCAGGTTGTTTTTCCAGCCCAGATCCAACCTTCCTTCCCGGCCCCCAGCCGCCGCACGCCTCCTGGCTGAGGTTCCCCGCTCTCCGAGGCGGCGCGGCGAGGGGCGCTGAAGCGCTCCCCGTGTATTCGTGCCAACCTGTGACAAACAATTTCGGATTTGGCAGCTGCAGCGGAATTGTTGGCTGTGTCGCGGTGCTGCTGCCGGGGCTCAGCGATGGGTTTCTGTAGCAGATGGAGCTATTAGTTAGCGGTGCTATCTTGAAGAATTGCTTTCCCAGGTAATCAGCTCTGCTCATTTAGGATGTCGTTTCCCCACCTCGATGTGTCAGCAAGGAAGCAGCAATGATTAATCACTGCGGCTTGGACACTGCACAAGAATAACTGCGTGGAGGGAATCGTTCTGCCGAGCACCAATGCCACGGGGAGTTTAAAGTGCTCTGATGCAAAGCAAACAAGATGGAAAAGATGACCGTGATGCTTCCCGATGGCTGAGTGTCAGCCTGGAGAGTTTCTGTGGCAACCCCCAAGATTTGCAATTCATGGGGAGCCTGGAGCGAGACAAAACTTTTAAGCCGCGGCTGTGGCAGGGCCACACCAGCACCTGGCAGCCTCCTGCCACTGCTTCCTTTTCATGCTTGGCAGGAGAAGTCATGGGAGAGGAACACGCATGGCAAACGCTGCCAAAACACGGACAATGAGGTTGTGCTAAGGGGAGTGAAAGGTTTGTGGAAGGGACGTTAAAAATTAGCTGTAGATCCCAGCTGTGTCCTTTGACTCACGGGCTGGGTTTGGTGGGCAGAGCAACAGCAGCACATTTTTATTCCTCTTGGGTTAAAAGCTGAGAGTGAGTTTTCTTTTTTTTTCCAGTTGCTGGAGTTCATAAATTGCCAATGATGAAGGTTAATCCTTTGGGTTTTTTCTCCCTGGCAGATCTCAGGCTGGAGTCTCCTGGTGGCTGTCTCTGTTCCACCCCTTTGAAAGGAGTTTGGAGTATTTTGCGTGATTTAATGTTGCCCTGGACATAAGGGGCAAAACGGGGCATCTTTTCCAACCTTAGTGATTCCATGATTCTAAGTATGACCAAGTAATTTAAACTTATTAGGCAGCCTCAATGTACAATGAACACAGAGGATTTTCAGCCCCATCTCTTCTTGTAGGAGCCTTCTTTCCCCTTTGGGCTGAGCAGTTCTTGGCATTGTGCTCTTCAGGGCTTTCAGCTGCGGGTGGGGAATCTCCAGAACTTGACCACCTCACATGGAGGGAGAAAGCCAAAGGAACTCGTGGTGCCCCAGAACTGCACACATGAGAAGAACAACTCCAAAGGCTTTTGTTTTCTGCCAGAGAGAATTAGAACAACTCCAGGTAGGTGGAAGCCAGGATGCCAAAGCTGGAGTAGCAAGGGATGGACACCTCAGTTCTGCAATGCTGGAAGTGCCGTTGGAAACTTATTAGGAAGATGGGTTTTTTTAACCATTAGGGTTAATTTTCATTTCAGATTGGCTTGAACAGTGATTGGTGAACTTGGAATTTAAAAATTATAGCAACATTAAACCTTATATCATGAGTTTTATGATAGATGAAGAATCTGGTGTAAAGCCTAAAGCAAGCTGTTGTAAAAGCTCATCAGGGGCATTTTGTGTAATGAAAATCACTGGCACTGTCTCAGCACACAGCGTGTTGGTCAGATATGGTAAAATCTGTACTGAAAAGTTGCCTCGCAGTGGATGCTTCCTGACTTTACCTAAAACTCATTGCGGCGTTGGGATAAGTCTCCTGGAGCTGTGCTTTGGGGTCTGTTCTTATCTGTAGTGGTTCCTGTGGTTGCTGGGCTGGTTTCCATGCAGGGTGGTTGTGCTGTCGTTGACGTTGTGTCCTTCTTCCCTTGCTGCCAGGAGGAAAGCAAGGGGGTTTCCTTAGCAGGGCTTGTGTGCTGGTGGGTGTCCTGCAGTCTCTGCACCTCGGTGCTTCCAAAGCTGGATATGAGGTCTTGTGTATTTTTTCACATCTCAGATGTTGCATCTATGAAAACAGAAGGAAGTTGTGTGCATTGTAAAGAAGATGATGCACTGCCCCACACGGGTTGTTTCCCAGAGTGTGCACTGGGCCAGTCAAGGAGTTGGGAGGTGTAATTGGGAGTAGTGCTGGGATATTTATCTTTGGGCGTCTTTCTGAACTTGTCTTCTCCTCACCTGCGAGGTCCAGCGCAAAAACCTGAGACTGACCCTATAGCTTGGGAACCCAGAGTGGGAGGGGAGAGACAAGGAGGTGGGTATAGAACGTGCTCTGAGGTGTCACAGTGAGACCGGGCTCAGCTCCATCTCTTCACTCTGTGTGAGTGGACTCGTGTTCAAATAGAGACATTTCTTACCTCTCAGCTGGAAAACATCGCTGTGTGAGAGTGAACAGGGAGTGAACATCCGGTTTCTTGTGAAACTGAAGAAATCTTTGAAGGAAACTTTTCAATTATTGACTAACGTTGATGGTGAAGAGATCCCGAAGATCCAGTTGGTGCTCAGAACCCATTTTTGGCAGTAGAAGATGCAAAAGCAAAGCTGCCGGAGCTTACTCATGTCTGTGTCTGCAAACGGTTTTGCTTATTTTCAAAGCACCCACTGCCTGTGGCAAAGTTTTGAAGTTAATTGCCTGGATGCGCGCTGCAAGGAAGGCGAAGTGTTACCAGAAGATAGCTGTAGATGGAGAGGCTGAGGAAATAACCTCGGGGCATCTGCCTATGAGCAGGCATGTGAAAATACTCATTTTTGAACTTTTGACTTCAAATGGTTTGTGTAAAAATGTTTAAGTATTTTTTTTTTTTCTATCAGATTTGATCTTTTTGAGTCACAAGACCTTTTTGTGGTTGGCAGGGCTCCTGTAACATATTTCCTTTTAAACGATCTCTGAAGTCGTCGAGTGCGTTGGTCTGAAAGTGCTTGATGGAAAGCTGTACAATTTGTTCAGGCAGGAGCAGGGAGAGTTTTTTCAGTGGAAACTGAATTGGCTTTTTGAATCTCTGCTCTCGAGGTTGGAGAGGAGGTTTGGTGTGTGAGGTCTCACAGGGGTGAGCTCTGTTTGCTCTCTCCAGCCAGTGTGTGAATGTCCCGATGTGGGACCCTCGGAGTACGCGCCGGGAGGTGCAACGTGGGACGGCGGATCCGCTTCTTGGAGCTGGGAAGCCTTCCCTAAAATACAAACTGAACACAGGGTGTGGGCCTTGCTGAAAACGTTTCCCTGTCAGCTTTAATAATCTGTCTGTGCCCCCCATCTGCTGTCATCGTGACGGACGAGTTTCTTGGCTACTGGTTCCCTCGTTGTTTTGACTGAGTAGGAGCATCCTGACACGCGGCGTCGTACCAGACTGCGGCTGAGTCAGAAATGATTGAACTGGTTAGATTAGCACTTCCTACACACGCGCGCGGAAACCGTCCCCAGAATCCAAATGAAGGGAACTTCCATGGGCGGGGGAAGAGCTCTGAAGGCTCTCAGGCGAGTATATAAATAAAGTAAAGTGAATAACTGGCCATTATTTCTAAATGTCAGATAACAGAGAACCCACGCGGCTCCGATGTCCATTGGAGGTGACTTTGCAAACCTTCCGTGGGCTGCAGAGCTTGTGTTTCCTGAGCGTTGAAGGTGACTTTGACCACATATTTCTGTCTGCGACACCAACATTGTCTGCAACCGTGCAGTCAAATGCTGCTGTGACATCGTTCTGACAACGAGCAAGCAGTGTTTTTCATCAAGGTTAACCATTTCCAAAGGCTGGAGCACCTCCTGTATGAGGACAGGCTGAGAGAGTTGGGGTGGTTCAGCCTGGAGAAGAGAAGGCTCTGGGGGAGACCTTAGAGCAGCCTCCCAGCACTGAAAGGGGCTCCAGGAAAGCTGGGGACGGGCTTCTGATCAGGGAGTACAGGGATAGGACAAGGGAGAATGGTTTTGAGCTGAAAGAGGGGAGAAAGAGATGAGATCTTGGGAAGAAATGTTTTCTTGTGAGGGTGGGGAGGCCCTGGCACAGGTTGCCCAGAGAAATGATGACTACCTCGTCCCTGGAGGTGTTCAAGGCCAGGTTGGGTGGGGCTTGGAACCCCCTGATCCAGTGGGAGGTGCAGAGGGTGGGACTGGATGGGCTTTGAGGTCGATTCCAACCCAAACCATTCCATGTTTCTGTGATTTGCCATAAATAACTCAGAGCTAAGAGATGTAACATTAAGAGAAGCAGAACTCTTAGTTCATAAATCAAGAAGGATTGGACTGCATCCCTGAAATTCTCGTGTTTTGGTCAGGAGGATTGTTCCCCAGAAAATAGTAACATACGCTGAAGGATTTTTTCGGTAGCCTTGCATCTGATTTTGACTTTATTAAGGCAAATGGACAAGGGAAAAAGAGCCACAGGATGTGTCATGTGAAAAATTAAATGTTTTGAAATTGATTCTTCTCTGCAGAAATAGGGCCCTTTTCTGGTAGGAAGCTGTAAACAAAACAGATTGGATCAATTATCTCTTTCTTCGCAGCAGCCATCGCAATTAATGAGCATCTGAAGTGCAAAACATGTTTCCCAGGTGGAGTTGGAGCAAAATGCTGGGCAATCCAGGCCTTGTGTTTGCACCGGCTGCGCTTGGGAAGAAAGGGAAGGATGGGAAGGATTCTATCGTTCACACCTCCCCTCCCAGCGCAGCAAGAGGAATCTTGCTTGGCGGTCATGGTGCAGCTCTGAGATGCCTTCGTCCAAATCCAGGAGCAGTGTTATCCGCAGGGTGCAGTGGTGGAAAACAAGATGGGTTTTGGTGTCTGGTAACCTGCAGCCTCCCCTTGGCGATGGAGGTCCTGTCCTCAGTGCATTTCTGCAGTGTTTCCAGGCTCTCACGGTTGAAGTTGAACACGTGGCAAAATGTTTTGCTGAGTCTGGGTCTTACTGAGGTGCCAGGTTGGGAAGGGAGTTGTGCCGGGAGGCTGGAGCTGGTGGTGGAGCTACCTTTAATGTGAAGTGACACTTGTCAAAATAAATGAGCGAGGTTTTCACTGCATGTTCACTCGCTTGTAAAATCTGCGAGTCTGCAGTGGCTCTTAATCATTGATGTGAATTAGCCAGGTCCTCCTGTAGTTTAATTACCAGTGTGTCATGTTTAAGTTCTCCCTTGATGAACTAATGGCGAGATTATACGTGCGGCTTCGTAATGGGTAACGGACAAAACACAAACACACGGGGTGAGCGTGGCTGGTGTGAAGCGCTCGATCTGCAGAAGCCAGAGGGGTGATTGCTGTTAGGGGCTGAAGGCTGGGTAGGAACTCCAGGTCACCATGACCAGTCCTGCATTAGGCATCTGTCCAACTCCTGGACATGCTTTACCCTTCTCTACTAATAGTGTGGTGGTACAACCAAAGGGGTAAATCTTGCTGTGGCCGATGTACCTTCAGATCACCTCTGTTCCCTATGTCGATCGCTGTCTTTGGACTCTTATTTGTGTTAACATGATGGAATGGTTTGGTTTGGAAGGGACCTCAAAGCACATCCAGTCCCACACCCCTGCCATGGGCAGGGACACCTCCCACTGGATCGGGGGCTCCAAGCCCCATCCAGCCTGGCCCTGAACACCTCCAGGGATGGGGCAGCCACCGCTTCTCTGGGCAGCCTGGGCCAGGGCCTCCCCACCCTCACAGGAAAACATTTCTTCCTCGTGTCTTGCTGTCTCACATTGTCCTTTGATGGTGTTCATTCCATATTCACAGCCAGTTCTGTAGCAAGGCTTAATTATTTGCTAGGCAAAGTGGGAATGCTTCATATTGTTTCAGACTTCTTTGTTCCTGGGGGATTAATGAGGACGTGGGCAGGGGGTTGACCAAGGAGGCAGACTTGGGAAAGGATTTTTTCTTTCTCTGCTGGTCCTTACAGCTTTTCAATAACGGAGAGTGCTTCCAAGCTGTGTCGTTGCGTGGAAGTGTTGCTAATTGTTTGCCTTGGTTCTTGGAAGATGATGGGGCTACAGTGATTAAACAGGATGGCAGGTGGAGCACGAGATAGCATTAAAACGAACCCTGCTGCAAGAAGTGTCCTCCTGCAGCTCGTTGGAAATTCAGTGGTGCCGTTCCTCGTTGTTGCAGCCAAATACAGCGGAGCTGGTTGTGCAGCAATCACTGCGGGTGGAAAGTGGGAAGGGCAGCCTGGCCAAGGTTTGTAGGCAGCCAGAAACTCCTCCTCCAAGCGCCTCCCTTGTCTTGACCTCTTGCTCAGAATGAAATTCTTAATTGCTAAGGAACCGGGTAACAAAGTCGTACTGCGTGTTGTCAAGGAGACAAGCAAAGCCTGTTGAGCTCATAGAAATCGTGTTGGAGAAGCCGGCGCGTTTCCTTTTGGTTCTAGAAACGGTTTGAGGCAGTAAAGTTCTCCAGGTGTTGCCTTTACAATATAGATTTCAAAATTACATACCTGAATATGAAAAAGCAAACTCGTTCTCCCATCGCTTACCTGTGCTCCTGGGAAATTCTCTGTTTCCCGTGATAATGCGGTTTTCTAAGTAGCCCCACTCGATAATGGCTGGGTAAGACAGGACGAGATGTGCAGAGGTTGTAATTGGATAGAAAATAACATTTAAGAAGTGAGAAATTGAAGGTGCTTTCCATATGGAATAATATATAATCAGCCTTTTTCATCCAGGGGCTGCCTGGCTGCCTTGGGGGGAGGATTGGCCTGTAAATCATGGGCGGCGCTGCCAGAGCGGAGGTCTTGGGGTAACTATGGAGGAAATAAGGCTCAGCTTTCAGCATTAATTTACTGCTTTTACCTTTCCCTTCTGTTATTTGTTTACGTGTGGCTGGGAGGGTGAAGGGAAATTGAGAACTGGAGGTGCGTGAACCCTTCTGGGCTTTTTTCGACCGTCGTGAGCAGAGGTCCCTGACCACGGTGAGTGTGAAATGCTGAGCTCGTGCTGGTGGGAGCGGGAGCACCAGGGAGGTGCAGTGTCCCCGCCTTGGGCAGCTGAGTGTGTGCTCTCCGGCCTCTGGGGAATATTTATGTCTGGATTTCCTTGCCTGAGCAGATCTAAACGATGGCCACAACTTTGCCTGGGGAAATGCCAGCGCTTGAGCCGTTCTTACTGCTTGTAGACAACAGAGACCTTGGTAAAGCAACCCCTGGTCCCTCCTTGCCCTGCAGCTGGGTTATGCTATCCTGACATTGCTACTGGAGCATCATATGTTTCCATAGAAAACTGCAATTCAGGGCTTTAATTAATTCCAGGACTTTAAACTTCTCACGAAGCCGTTAGAGGTAGCGCAAATCCAAGGATACAGTAGGTGTTGCCCGTGTTTCCAAGCCAAGGTTGGCTTTGGCTACGCCCTCCTCCGTGCGTACCTGCCTTCTGGCTCGAGGCTTGGAAGGATCCAGATGCGCGTGCCCAGCAGCGTGTCTGCTTCAATTAGAGGTGACAAATTATTGATAATTAGCGTTGCTTTTTGTTTTACCATTGCGAAAAAGCGAATTTATAAAAAGGCAATTTATTTTTATCTTTGGCCTCAGGAACTCTGAAGCAGTGGTGCTTATTCTTAATTGCTTGTTTTATGGGTGAAAATTAAGCTGGAATGTAAACGGCTGTGAGAGGAGGCTGGGACGGAGGCACTGTCGTGTTCTAGGAGAAAAATGGGTGCTGAGGATGCCACAAATCCCAATTTTTATTAAGTTGAGCACTGTACCCTTTTCCAGCCATTCTATAACTAAATATAGTAATGAAAGTTTATTTAAAGCCAGGCCCATTATCCAGACAGGATGCAGGGTGTGTACGACACCACAGATCACCGGAGTGGTACAGATTGTGTTAAATGGGCCTGAAATAATCTTCAGGAGAGAAAATCGTTCTCTATTCTTCTTGACACAAAGTGTTTGTCACAGATCTGCATTCCCATGTACGTCTTGTTAGTGAAATTGTTATACTTTTCATTACAACTTTTATGCAAATACGCTGGTTTTCCTTGATTAGGTTTACATGAATAGGCTGTAATTACAGGCTGAGGTGATATTAATGTGCAACGATTAAATATGTAATTACAATGTATAATTGCAGCTTGAAGGATGTGTTGGAACAGCCTGGGTGCCGCACTGGGTGCGAGGTTTCGGTTCCTGGTGCTGTGGGTGGATGGGGTGTGGGACACACATGGAGTCTCCAACCCCTGTGTGGAGAAGCAGGGATGTGAGAAGAAACTTTGTCCTTGGTAAAGCTTCATGCTCAGGCATCGTGGACTCTGCTTAGGGTCCAGGAGGGCTCTGGCCGAGCCTTTTTCTGCCTCCAAAAGCCCTGCTGCCACTTGGCAAAAGAGAATGACTTGGGAGGAGCGCTTCAACCACATCTTTGGGATGCGTCAGGTTTCCTGGCTCCAAGGGCAGCTGGAGGTTGGTGGCTTGTGGATATCTGGAGAGGATAGCTGTTTGCCTTTCTGTGAGGGTGATTTTCCTTCAGCTTCTTCCCATTGAAATGCAGACCAGGTGAAAGGAACACCTGGGGAGCACGTGGCGAAGAGGGCTACCATGGAGCAGAGAAAGCAGTGATGCTTTCCATGCTGGAAGGGTAGCAGTGAGGGACCTGGGAATCTTGGGGTGGCCCTGGACTGGAGGAGGAGTGGAGGAGGGATGCAGATCCAGCAGTTAATGCACTGCCGTCTGCAGGGCAGGGAGGACACAGGCCAGTGCCTGCAGGATACAAAATATAAGAATCATTCTCAGCTCTAGGTTGCCCTTGGTTTGCTGTCCCGATGGGTGATTTTCAGTTGTCCTACTTGCGTTCCTCCTCTGCCCACTGAAGCACACGTAGCCTTTGAAGTGTTATATTTAAGGAAACTTTTTTTTCCAGGCAGCTTATTGTGTCTGCTTTAATTTCTGTTAATCTCTTTGTGCACATGGCTCATAACGTTTCAGCAGTGGGGATTTTTGCTCTGCATGACGCATTTTGCTGCATTTTCAGTTGGTGCTGCAGAAAGAATACAAAAAAAAAACCCAAACAAAAGCTCGAAAAGTGAAATGTTGGCCTTGAGGGACCGGCCAAAATGGTCCTCTTGGCAAAAGGTCAACTGAGCTTTTCTAATGGATGAGGTATTGAGATGTTTTCCGATACTCAGGATATCTGAGTCTTGCCCTCAGAGCATTCCAAAGGGTTTGTCAGAGTCCCTGTGGTGGGAGAAGGGTTTCAGTTGTCACCCGTGATGGAACAGTGCTCTTGGAGGTGACTGCGAGGAATGGAAAGATGTGTTGGCAAAGGCTTGTGTTTAAATGTCTTTGCTTTTCACAGTATCCTTCTTCAGGAGTTCCCAGAACTGTAATTCCTTTGGTTTTGGTTCTGAGTGGGTATTTCTGTTGGCTAACTGGGCAGCAGGACCTCCTCTGGCGGCTCCTGTCTGGGAGTGGGGCACAACCGCTCCTTGCTGCCTTCCTGTTCAGCTGCATCCCAGAGCCTGAGTCGTACTGGGATTCCGATTGCAAAAACACAACTTGCAGTCTGTGGCTTGGAGAATGAGTTATTGTGCCGGTAAGAATTGTTTGAAGAATTAAAATTGACCCATTTCCTTCAGGCACAGAGAAGTTAATACTCCAGAGTGTTCACATCGTAGGAGTGATTTGAGAAGCATTATTCATCAAATCCCTGTGCTAATATGTATGTGGGTATAAATAAAAAGGCCTCAAAGGTTGGTTCACTATTTATTAACCTCTCCTCTTCTTCAGGGGCTTAAACTTGGCTGCAAAAGCTTGGTCCAGGCTTTAACTGGTTTGTTGTCTGCTTCTGAATTTGTGGAAGCGGAGAAGCAGAGAAAGGGCTCTGCAGGGCGCTGGCGCCTCCCGGGCCGTCGCCGTGTCCGTCTCCTGTTACAGGTGCCCCGTTTGCCTGCAGAGCGGTGCCTGCACAGTTCCCCTTGGCCCAGCAGCGCAGTGCGAGGGGCAGCTGCCTCTGCTCGAGCCCCAAGGATGGGCAGGGCCCCCCGGGGGCAGGGCAGGGGCCCTGCTGCAAAGCCTTGGGCGATGGGGAGCGCGAGGCTCATCATGGCCCCTTTCTGAGGTCTCCCAGGAGCGAGGGACCGTGATGGCTGCGTTTTAATGTGGCACAGAATGGAATTCCCTCCGTGCAGGGTTTGGTGCTGGAGTTGCTGTGGTTGCACTAATGATCTGTTCTCCCTTCTCTCTAGGTAAGTGAGTGCCTTCAGACCCCTCGTTGCACTGGGAAGCGACGGCGCGCGGCTGCTGGATCGTGTGAGCCCCTTGTTGGCCCAGAGGTGCTTCTGTAGTGAGCGTGGAAAGGGTGGAGCACGCGAGGCCTGTGCTCACCACAGGGATGGGGGGGCAGGTGAGCGGCCTTGGGTGCCCCTTTGCACCCAGCTGCTGGACACCAGGTCTGTCATGTCCTGGCGGGGTGGCGGCAGCCTTCCCTGTCTCCCACAAGGTGCCAATGACCTCAGAGCACCCATTGCTGATTAACAAAACCCTCTGAGCAAAATCCTTCAGCAGCTTTCTGTGTTTTCCTGGGATTCTCCCATTTGGATAAGGAAAGGAGGACCCCAGTCCATCCTTTCCCACCCCTCGCGAGCAAATCTGTCATTTCCCACACGGTAACTTTTGTTTCTGGTTTTCCATGGTGCATTTAGGAGTGTTCCTCTTCCAAGAGTGATTTGTACCATGTGTTTCTGTGGCTTGGGAGCACTTTCCAGGTCGCTGTGGAAGGGGAGCAAGAGGGAGGAGGCAGGAAGGGTTGTTGTTTTTTTTTTTTCTTTTTTTTAATAATGCTTAATCTAGAATTAAATTCTGAGGAGTGCCTGGAGAAAATAAGATCTCTCTGATCAGATTCTCTGAATACTTTTTGTCTTATCTAATAAGCAAGAAAAGCCAGTAGAAGGAATTATGTGCTGGAAGGGGAATTTTAATAGCAACAGATATGCAAAGAGGAAGGGATCTCAGGTGGATAAAGAATGCAGGCCTGCAAATAGGAGATCATCTCCATGCTTGAAGAACATAACTTTTTGCACTGCAGACACAAAACCTGGTGTTCCCCAGGGGGGCTGGAGGAGAGGAATCGGCTCCCTGGGGCATTTGGAGTTGAGAGCATCCTGTTGCCTGAGAGCCTCCCACCAGGAATGAATAGAACAAGGTGTGGTGCTCACGTTTCTGCTGCTCAGGCTACATCTGTGTTGAAGAATTTGTTTGCGAGTCCGGTTGTCAGTACCTGACTGCCTTAATTAAAGACTCTTCATGATAAAGGAAAACACTTGAGCTCAGTGAGAGTCCTGGCTGACACATTCCCTGGCTTTGGCCGGGTGTTGGAGCGGGTGCTGCATTGCAATGGAGCTGCAGTCGCAGCCGTCTGGATGCGGAGGTGAACGTTCTCCTCTCCGTACGGCCGGGGCGTCGTGCAGGGAGACACCAGCATCTTGCTCTTGGCATCATTTTGTCTGAGAATCCAGTTAAACAACACAGGATTCTGTTGCAGGAGCTGCTCAAGGTTGGTTCTCGGTGGCACCATAATTCTAATTACATCAGAAAGCTTTTTCCATTTTTTAAATATTAAATGCTTTAATTCAGGGAAGGGGAAAGGTCTGGGGCCCGGGGTTCTGGGAGTGGATGAGGAACCTGGGGCTGTTTAGCCCGGAGAAGAGGAGGCTGAGGGGAAACCTCATCACTCTGCATCTCTCAGAAGGGAGGTTATGGTAAGATGGGTGTTGGTCTCTTCTCCCAGATAACAAGCAATAGCATGAGAGTAAACAGCTTCAAGTGGCGCCAGGGGAGGTTTGGATTGGATGTTGGGAAAGATTCCTTTACTGACAGCGCAGTGAAGCCCTGGCAGATGCTGCCCAGGGCAGTGATGGAGTCTCCATCCCTGGAGGGGTGCAAAATGCGTGTGTCTGTGGCACTTGGGGACAGGGTTTAGCAGGGATGGTGAGGTTGGGCTAATGGTTGGGCTGGTTGAGCTTAGAGGTCTTTCCCAGCCTTAATGATTCCATGATTCCATGATTCAGTGTAGTGAGCTGCAGCTCATGCTCTCAGCTGGGCAGACTGGTCAAAACATACAGGAAATGTTTCTTATGACACCAGTTGCCTCCTCAGCTTGGGAACTGAGCAGGGCTCGTGCCTGGGTTGCCTTGTTCAGCTGTGATATTCCAGAGAAACAGGGATGATGAGATTCAACTGGCATCAGGCATCTCCTTCCTCAGGAGCAGCCAGGCATGTGGAGAGGGCTTTTAAGGAGAAGAAGGGAAAAATGAGAATGGGAGCAAGATAAATTACTGTTCCGAGTAGGACCCATTTAGTCAAAACTCCTCGTGTGATGTGTTAGAATCCCATTTTTGAGCAGTAACACCCTCATCGTTGTATTCAAACAGTGAGATAAATGCATCAATCTAAATTCATGATTTTCAGCTTTTTCAGAGTTGCTAATTATTGAACATAACTGGCGTATTCATAATTTCTCTTCTCCTTCTGCTTGATAGCCATAATCCTGTATTTGTGCGGCTGTCATTCCCATGGCAACAGACTGGTGTCTGAAGCAGGAGATTATTAAACACAGAATAGTACATTAAAATAATGTTGAGGTTCTGACTTCGAGAC